>CM036536.1:28685559-29413059 GCA_020745685.1 Tautogolabrus adspersus
AACTTCTGGGTCAAAAGAAGACAAAAATATGGGATTGGTTAAAATAATAAATTAGGGTTGACATTCAGTTTAACAAAACTCTCAATCCAAATGTTTTGCCCATTGCACCAACTGCCAAGAGATGTAACAAGCAGATGGCAGTAAAAAAAGTAAACATGCGATCAGGATGCAATGCATGCAGAGACACCATTCTCCCTGTTTAAAGTTATTGAGCATTAGATCAACTTTGAAATGACTATTTTAAGGTGAACAACTTATTGTTGCATCTAGTGGAAAGGGCCAGTCAAAAAAAGGTCCCCCATGAAAAAGAACTTTAAAAGTAGCTAACTGCTGTGAAGTATTTCCACTGAAATGGTATTAAACCAATCACAAGACAAAAGTTGGGACATAACAATGGGAGGATTTTGATCTGATCATTAGCTTCGACAAAGCTTTTTCTTTTGCTCATTTGTGGGTCTTTTTATGTTTTTATTTTGAGATAGGAAAGTGGATAGAGTCAGAAATTGGGGAGAGAGAGTGGGGAAATGACAGGAAAGGAGCCACAAGTCGGATTCGAACCCATGGGCTGTCCGCTTGGAGGACTATAGCCTCTGTACATGGGGGCGGAAAACACTCACAACTAGGCTACCAGCGCAACAACAAAGCTTTTTAACTGGTAAAAAATGTGTAAACGGCCCTTAGTGCAGGACGGGTCATCAGACATTGGAAACGCTTTACAGGATGTGAAAAGGTAGTAATTTTCATGTGAAAATACTCAAATAATGCTTTTTGAAATACATTTGGCAGGAACACAGGAACGCTGGATTATAACTTGAAAAATGGGAAGCTCTGAGACTTATTTAAGCTTGTTGAAAAGGAGTATAATATGTGACCTTTAAAGTGAATTGGTCAAGATTTGGGGTAATTTGTATGTCATTTATTTGATAATTGTTATCCTTTATTTATTTTTCCTGTTAATATGACTAAAGGAACCTTAAGAATTTTTAACATAAACAATGCAGGTGATATCAAGGCTCCATGCTCAATGCTTTTAAAGACAGCTCGTAAAATGAGTTGTCAGAATCCTCCAGTAAAACTTGAAGAGTATTATAATCACAGCTACAAAAGGAACTCTTGTGCATTTATATGGGCAAGTTCACATCCCCACCTGTTGTTTACAGTGGGAAACCAGATCTTCCTGTCTGTCTGTGGAGCGCTTATTTTAATTTTAGCTACAGGAAGTTCATTGCACAGCTTTCATTAGTCAAATCAATCTATCATTAAGTCAACTGGTCCATCATCCATCCATCCATCTGTATATCTACAGGTATCCATTCATCCACCCATCCATCCATCTGTATATCTATCTGTATATCTACAGGTATCCATTCATCCATCCATCATCCATCCATCCATCTATATATCTATAGGTATCCATCCACATCCATCCATCCATCCATCTATCTGTATATCTACAGGTATCCATTCATCCATCCAGTCATCCTTCCATATATCCATATCTATCTTGATTAATGAGTATTGACACAGATCATATTGAACGGTAACAAACATGCATCCATGTTATTTGTAGTGTGATGTAGAGAAGATCAATTCTTATTATAATTATAAAAATAAACATTTCACAGGTCCATGTACTTTTGCAATAAAGAAAGAGAGCATGTAGGACCAAACCAAAACACTAAACTAAAAACAATCATCGGGCTTGGCTCATCCCAATCAAATGAAGAGTGAAAATGATACAAAACCAAAGCTACTGTTCCAAAATACCAAATAAACATACTTTATATGTTATTTTATAATTCCTATGATGAAATGGAACTCACCTTATTTCCGATGATGGTGTTGAACAAGAGTCAGTGGTCAGACTGTAAGAACAGTTTTCTCCTAACATGGCCCCTTAAACTTTTCCTCACCTCCACCCATCAGTCCACGTTTGTCTCTGTCCAAACTATTCCTTTATCTTCAAGCACAAAATAGTTCTTACTGCTGCCTAAGAGCTAATCATTCTGCACTTTAAACTGCCAAAGCTTTGTACAAGAAGTACATTCATTTCCAAAGTTGTTTTTCTTCCATTGCATTACTTGGGAAAAAAATTAAAACAACGTAAACTTAAAAAGGAAACTTGTTGACTTAAAAAAAAGCTCTAAGCAGAAGTAAATAGCCAACAGCCAAAATTACCAGTAGAGTCTATTTACTTGAAAACCACAGAGAGAGAAAAAATAAAATAAAAAGTAGATAATTGTCCATTGTCTGGAGCAGTTCTCTAAATATTGACCCACAAGTCTTTCAGGCTACAGGTGACTGAAGCTCTGTAGCTTTGTGTTTCACTGCTATCCTGTCTGAGGTGTCGGGTCTCTATAACAGAAGTGTAACTTAGGTCAGCGTCTGTTTGTGTGGATGTGGGAGGAGGCTGGGCAATGTGGATATGGGTTGAAGTAAACAGGGAGGAGAAGGACGTAAGCACTGAGGTCAGGAATTCTCTTAAATAAATGATGGGTTCTTTTTGATCCTTACACGCTTGTCTTACATACCAGTAGCCTATATTCAAGATAAGCAATGAGCCACTAAAGGAAGTCAAACATTCAGCTGCTAAAGAGGTAGACATTTTGGAGACAAAACCTTAAACCTGTTTCAGTGAAAGAACTTTGATATTTCTGAGAAACACTACAATGATTTGTTTCTACTTTCAGAGAAGAACATCCAGCAGTTTTGCAATACCTCAAATCTTAATGCTAAACTTAAAGTCTGCTGGTTCTGTCTTCATGCTTAAAGGGATACTTCACCCGTTGAAACATGAATCTGTAGTGAAATTGGGTCATATATGTAGTAGAAATGTGAAATAAATTTTGAAGTTGGTGCCTTCTTGACCGAGAAAAGGCAGAAAGTGTCTTTTTGCCTTATGTGCATTAGAGACAACAACTCCCAGAATGCACAGCACCGCAGGACACTCCCGCTGAAGGAGAGGTGCATTCATGTGGTATCAGAAAAATGAGATTCCGAGTTGTAAAATGCACATGAAACACCTGCTCAAGTCGGTTTTGTGTTTTGTTAACATACTTTTTATTCATGCACGTATTGCACATCATCTTTTTGCTCAAATATAACTTTTGACAATAAGATTTCTCTAAGAAACTTGGACCACCCGAGCAGCACCTGAATGCAGCATTATATACGGACATTTACAAGAATACATACGGCCGTTTCCTCAACTGAATCCGAGATTTCTTTCAGAAGGAATTGGCATCTTGAAAATTCCTGGCAGAAAACAGACTATATGTCTGTGTCTATAGGCAAACAGTCACAGCACCGACAACACAAGTCTGCCCCGGCTCCTTCTTCCTCTCACAGCCGCGGACCTAGCCAGCTAGGCTAGCTAGCCTGCCTGTCGGCACCAGCAGCCAGCTCGCCGCTATATTTCGGCTCGTAGAAAGAGCCACGAACATCCGATTCGAGCACAAGACCTTCAAAATCCCCTTCAGTCATATCAGTTTGAAGTTGAAACATACGTTTTTCGCCATTCTCGGTCCATATTAGCTTATCCGTAGAGACACCCAGCTTGAGCCCGGCTCAGGCTCCCTGTACAGCCGCTGTCTGTCTGCAGAAGCTGCCTGGCAGATATTGCGGCTCGTAGAAAGAGCCACGAACATCTGATTCGAGCACAAAACCTTTAAAATCCCCTTCATCCATATCAGTTTGAAGTTGAAACATACTTTTTTCGCAATCCTTGGTCCTTCAGCTTTAACCATAGAGACACCCAGCTTGAGCCGGCTCAGGGTCCCTGTTCAGCCGCTGTCTGTCTGCAGAAGGCACCTGGAGCAATATTGCGGGCTGCTCTTAGAAGGAGCCACGAACATCCGTTTCGACCACAACACCTTCAAAATCCCCTTCATCCATATCAGTTTGAAGTTGACTTTCCGCCATTGTCGGTTTTACTCAGCTTTCTCCACAGAGCCTGTTAGCACAGCTTCCAACTAAGCAATATGGCGGATGTTAAGTTTCGTTTTTGGGAGTGAGGTCCCGCCCACTGATCTGTGATAGGTCTGTAGCTTCAGTGGTTGAAAACATGAGGAACTAGCAATGTAGTTTCACCCCTGCTAACCACAACAGCCGCCAGTGATGCAATATTACGATTTTTGCGTCACTGGAGGCAGCTTCTCAGAAAAGAAAATACAGATATTTCTCATCTTAGGGGGAAATGAGGGCTGGATGCAAGACCATTCAATAAAAACACAAGTTTACTACTGATACAAAGCCTAATGCAAATGGGTGAAGTATCCCTTTAATGAATGGCCATGAAAGTCATATTTTCACAGCTTATCTTCGCAATAAAGTAAATGAGCATAATTTTCAAAATGTTTCTTTAAATGAGAGAAAGGCTGTTACTGCAAATAAACTATAGTTTGGAGTAGGCAACTGAAATTTAGATGTTTGGGATATTGTGTAAAAGTTTCAAATAAGGACACAATAATCTTACTATTTTTTTAGCTTCAAGAAGGAAATATTTATTTTTGTCTGTAAAGATTCTCACTGATGTTGTAAGTTTGATCAGAAAGTAACTTCCTCTCATTTGTTTATTTGGATTTAGTTCAATTTAATTTAACATACTTTATTTTAATAAAGTATGTTAAATAAAATTCCCTGAGGGGATATTCTTGTTTTACACTCTGTTATTGAGAGACTTCTCGCACACGGGCCTGAAATACACACATGCAGATGTCAGATTAGGGCAGAGTGGGAGCACATTTATACACAGGGAGCTCGCCAGAGCTCGCCAGGGGTTCGGTGTCTTGCTCAAGGGCACCTCGGCAGTACTCGGGAAGTGAACTGGCGCCTTTCCAGCGTCCAGAAAAACTTCAATAATTTGCTTGAACCGGCGACTCTGAGTGCTGTGCTGCTCCTTAATACAAAGCACCACACATCCGCCTGTCCACCTTCAATACAAAAGCACTTGATGTCATACTGTTTGCAAGGAGGAAACTGAAATTCACAGAGCAAAGAATGACAAATTTAACGGATGCAGTGTGGACGCATCACGACATATAGTGCTCATGGGCTGTTGTTAGAGGGGTAGTGGCCTTATTCAAGATAGCAAAACATTTTCACTAATTATTTATAACAAAATTACATCAGCGAATGCCAATTAAGCATTCAAATATTGTTGTTATTTTTAATATTCGAATTATATTCGATTTTCGAATTTAGTTCCTGCAGCCCTAGTCCCTACAGACTGAGATACTAGGTTTAAGGCGCCTCTTGGATAGGAGTCCATACGTCTCCATGGACTTCAGCTAGGTCCAGATGTCTTCTGGATTTTACTTCCTGCTGCTTTTGTGATTCGATGTGAACTCTTGGATTAAAAATCGTCAGGAAAGGATTTAATATTCAGGTTTCAAGGCTACAGAGTCAAACTAGACCTTATAGAGCAAATATTGTAGATGAATTCATCAGGTGGCCAAAGAGGCAACTAAAAAAAGTATGATAATAGTGCTCTGTGTCTTTTGGACATTCATATCAATTCAGTTTCAGTGCCTGTGAGTTGCACATCTCAAACTAAAAAACAAATAAATGGCTTGTATTTCCTGTGCAGAACCTGGACCAGGAGAGGATGAGTTTCAGAGAATATCGTCACAGTCTGCAGCTACTTTTTTTAAGTGGGTGTGCCTGAATCCGGTTTGCATTGCCAGCAGTTATCTAATGTCTGGCACCACACTCTAGTGGTCGCAGCAATCAGAGACACACTGCCTTTGACCTTTAAAAGGATGGCAGAGAACTGAAAGTAAAACTTTGTCTGTGTGTGTGTATGTGAGTCTGATGTTTTCAGTGTATATGTACCAAAGGTTAGGTCAAACTAGATGACGAAGCAAAAAGGGTAATACATGAAAATAAAAAGGAAGAGGGAGAAAATGAAAAGTTTGGTGTGAGTGGGTTTTTTGTGTAGATGAGTATGGACTTTAGCTATAACTTGAACATGAGCAGAGCTATCTGTAGTTTAATTTATAATAAGTAGAGATATACCAATTGTAAAAATTAAGGCAAATTGACACCAAAGTTTAAAATATTACTTTTTGGCCAATTGCAGATTCCAGTAGAGATACTTTTTCACTACTTCTTTGTATTTCTGTCTGTTTTTAAAAATGAGCTATACGATTTGATGTATTTAACTTAATGCTAGCAGTCCCTCCTCTTGAATTGTCACTGGAACATGTCTTACAAGCTGCATGTCGTTGACCTTCCCAGAGAAGGAAAATGGACTTCAGCTTGTACAGCGCTTTTCTAGTCTTCTAACCGCAGCTCACATCTACCCATTCACACACTGATGAAGTGTTGAGATGCAAAGTGAAGTGTCCATCAGTATTAACTAATCCATTCATACACACTGACACACCGCAGAGGAAGCAGCAGTAGAAATTTAGGGTTAAGGGTGCACTCACACTAGGCAATCCGTACCGTGCCCAGTTCATATGACTTGTGTGAGTGCTCCGTAACATGCTCAAGCAAGGTACACCTCCTTGGCCCTGGCACAGTTGGAAAAGGTGTGCTTCAGCACGGTACAGTTCATGCATGAGCAAGGGCACGGGCACGAAACATGGCCAGCCTATATTATCAAGAAATCCCGGATTGTTATGGTTGTATGTATCTGACTAAAATGACTCAAAATAAGCAACAAAATCAGAAAAGTTGCAGTCTTGTTCTATGTGTTCTCCCATGTGCGGACGCAGACTCGACTGCACTTCGTTTTTTGTTTTTTTGTTTGCCTGTCTTGGAAACTGTGAGTGCGCCTGAAGTGTCTTGCCAAAGGACACATCAATACGTGGCCACAGTAGCTGGGGATGGAACCCAAATCAACCGAAATCAATCAGAGTTTGAACAACAGGTGACTTCTTCAGTCAAAAAAAACAACCTTTTCTTTGAATAAGCAGTAAGGTACTATGGCCCATACCAATATTCAACCCATGCAATGGTACATCCCTACATTAAATTCCATGCATGTTTTATTAGGTGGCAAGGGCACTTAGCGTTATACTTGTCTTGTTATGTACTGTGAGCTCTATTAAAAAGCTATATATTCACCTTTTTAAATAATGTAGTAAAGGTCATGGGCAGCATGTCTTATGCTCTTAAAAACCACAGAAGGAATGTTCTCTGTTGTGGTCGACATCCTATTCCCTTTCCTTTCCCATAATGCATCTTTAGATATCAATAGCCACATATACCAACTTTCCAAACACACAAACACACACACTTGCACTTGCTGGCTTCATCTCAAGCAGTTCATGGGCTAATCCACTTGTATCCCTATGAAAACATAAATCTAACAGCTTTCCTGGAAGGTGGGGCGGTCAGGCATGGTGACGGCACAGGTGCAGCCACTCTCTGTAGCTCGCAGACGCACAGGCATGCCTGCCACCTACTTGCACACACACACACACACACACACACACACACACACACACACACACAGTGTATCTGGGCTATGATGTCATGGTACAGTTTCTGAAAGGTTATTTGGATGGCATGTGTTTCACTGTGTGTTGTCAGCAGTTGCCTTTTGCCACCTGACTGTCGACAGAGCAGCAGAGAGAGTCTGACACAGCTGTTCAGCCTTGTTTAGAATCAAAGAGTTCCAGTCGAGCTTACAAAATAATACTGCAGTACATTCCTGCAAAATCAAAATGGGGATACACATGGAGTAAAATCAAACCAGATGGGCCTGATCTAATGTCCCCCCTAACATTTCAGTTGGTCCAATACTTTTAACATTAAAGTATTAGCGGTAAAAGCAATTGTAGATATCAATAATTGCTTTTTGACATGTTAGAATTCCAAACCAACATATCCACAATGTAATTTTCACGAGTAACACTTCTAATTAAAGATATCTACAATAAATTTTTCACTAGGGGAAATGTTCATTGTAGATATCTGTAACTTCATTACAACTAGTCGGATTGTGCCATTGACTTCTATTCAAATCGAATTACAGATATCTTTAATTCAATTTGTACATGTTGTAATTCAAAGTCAACATATCCATAATGACATTTTGACATGTCACAATTCTAATTCATGATATTACAACTCAATTCTCACTAGTAAAAATGTTCATTCTTGATATCAACAATTCAATTCTTACTAGTGACAAAGTTCGTTTATGATATCTACAATTCTTCTTACATTACAGATATCATAAATTAATTCTAGATATCTAAAATGCAATTCTTACTTGTCGAAATTACTTTATTGATATCTTGACCTGGAATTGTTACACGTAAGAATGTAATTACAGATATCAAGAATTGCTTTTCAGATATCTGAAATGCAATTCTTGATGTCTATAATAATTACATTTGTACGTGTGACAATTATATTAAGGATATCTACAATTTTATTTTTAACTAGTCAAAATTTAATTGTTGATTTCAAAAAAAGGAATTTCCATATGTAAAAATGTCATTGTAGATATCTGCAATTATGTTCGGACATATCCGAAATGAGTATGGTAATTTACAGCCTCTGAGGCCTTCTCAGGATTGGTTCATTGGGCAACTCCACTACCGTTACGCTCACGTACGCAGCGCACTCAATCTGATATCAACAGTTGGGCGACTATGATTGAAAATGGAGCGAGACGGAAACACTGAGACTGCAGTTTCTGCATTTGATAGAATTTTGAATGTGGCGTATGGAGCCAGACAGGAGCTGTTGCAGAGTGGGAACAATTAAATCCTTGCCCCTACCAGATGCCTGACGTTCCCGACATCGAATGTCAGGTCAACTAAAACAACGTAATAACGCTACCGCCGCTTGAGCTAAGCTAGTACTACAGTAGTATTAGTATTGTTAGCTAGAATAATTTCACTAGCGGCAAACAGGTAGTGCAACGTTCTATAGCTAAAACACTAGCTAAAATCAGCTTATATTTAGAATAGAATAGATAACTGGACCTAGTTTGGCTCTCGTTACAAGAAAATTAACATAAACATTAATGTCAAATATGTAGACAGCGTAATGAAAGCAAACAACATAGCCCGTATTCTGACTGCTAGTAATAATTTGAAGTAATAAAGCCCTATATTTTTGCAGGGGCAGTTGGAAGGAGGGAAATCCCAGTGTGGAATGAGACTCTTTTTCTGTTCCCTGGTCAAAATTACGTACGGATCTCCACAGTAAAACACAAGAGGAGTTTGCTCAGATTAGTTTTGGTAAGTTTAGGACGTCTGAGGGGGTAAAACCATTGAAACAAGCCTTCCCTAACAAAAATGAGACAATGAATATTAAGTAATTATATGTAATTATTTACGAAACATGTTCACATTAGATTGGCATTTTACAGACTACAACATTAAATTATGTGTGCTGAATTATTATTTTAATTTTTTTCTATTTCTCAAGTGTCCTTCCTTTCATTTTAGGGAGACCAATGCATGAGACAGGGCAAGACAAACACTCAAATTAAACTGAACTGGAGCTTTGCAGAGTTTAACCAGTTTGTCCATCAGAGCTACCCCCAAATAAGCCTACATCTGGCTGGGTTTGAGTTGGCCAGGGCTGATAAAGGTCCAAGTCCATTCTGTCAAAGAATTAAAGGAGGTTACTGGAAGGAGTAGACTATACATCCTCCCACTAGCTGAAGTGTTACAGGTATGCAGTTCCTCATACAGTAACTTTTTTAAGTGGTAAAAAAAATGTTGAACTTTGATTGCATGAGTTGATTCTTTGTGAACTGTCACAATACATCACAGGAAACAACATCAAGTATGGGTCCGTGTACGAAGTATAATTCATTTGCAATAGTTCATGATGTATAATGAAACATGCCAGTTTAAGGGGTATTGCCTAATTTTAATGTCCGACTTGGCGAATGCAAATACACGTTTTCGCACGTTTACTCATTCTCCCACAGCCGACTCAGTGTAACGTTGTTACCGCTTTGACTGTATAATTGTTTCATTGAGCGAGGACGTGCAAAGCTATTCAGCGCAGCTTGTTGCATTATCCAACTTGTACAATGAAAATTGAACCAAGGAAGTCGATAACCGGAAACAGACACAGCTCGCCTTCAAAATAAAAGCTGTGCGTTGGTTTTGAATCGTGTTAGTTGCATATGTTTTCATTGAGGACAAACTTTTTTTAATGTAAAGTTACAGTTTATTCTCGGTTTTGTTAATTTGGTAGAGATTGTGCAGGTGAGGTTAGGTATTAGTGGTTTAAAGAAGGTTTAAACGTTTTAATAAAGGGCGAAAGTTATAACGTTGTTCAAGCCGTTCGGCGAAAATATTCACGGAAATAAGCAGTTTAAACAGCATTGAAAGACGCTGCTGCGATGCATTACTGAATCTGTTTTAATCTGAACTTCGTCTACTAAGTGGAAGTGTGCACTGCAGACGCGAGCATTTTTGATGATCTCCTGTCCAGTCCTTTCGCAATATATACAGTTAAAAGTAGGTAGGCTAATATGCTACACTTTCTAGCAGTCACACTCTCTTAATCAAATAAGTAGACGAATACATTGACATGACTCAAATAACTAGGCTAATAAAAGTGTTCTCCCCGACTGGCGAATGAATTCACGACCAACAGCTATGGAAATTATCACGGCAACCAACGCCGCTTCATAGCGCCCAACTTTTAAGGCGAGCTGTGTCTGTATCCGGTTATCGACTTCCTTGGTTCAATTTTCATTGTACAAGTTGGATAATGTAACAAGCTGCGCTGAATAGCTTTGCACGTCCTCGCTCAATGAAACAATAATACAGTCAAAGCGTTAACAACGTTAGACTGAGTCGGCTGTGGGAGAATGAGTAAACCTGCGAAAACATATATTTGCATTCGCCAAGTCGGACAATGAAATTAGGCAATACCCCTTAAACTGGCATGTTTCATTATAAAACATGAACTATTGCAAATGAATTATACTTCGTACACGGACCGGTCAGAATGTGTGTGATGCGTTCAATTACACCCCGTAAGGAACTGAGTTGTTCTGGTGTAGGCTACTACACCAATCAATTACAAATCATCATTCACAAATATTTAGTAGGCTATTTGTCTAGTAAGCTGATAAACAAAGAGTCAATGTGGAAAAACGAAAGAAGAACACGTATTTTTAATAACATTGATTATCGTGACAGTTAAGCATTAGGTGGTTAATCGTTTAGTAGGCTGTCAGAGGGCTGAACAATTAAATGTCCGACTGCATCCAAAGTCAGCAGCGTCATGTAAACCTCTATTAAGCTGAACTGCACCGAGCTCAGGTGAGTCCGTTCATTATTCGACAGATCAACTTGTTTTTAACTTTTGCTAGGGATCCCCATTATTGCCAGTTCGTACTCACATCTAGAAGTTGTGTTTTCGTGCATTCTTAAGCGCTGAAGTTAGTGGCAAGTTGGATCTTCATACAACAGAGCACAGGTAACTTTATAGTCTAATTAAACTTTGACCAACTACACATGGGATTTTGCAAGGCCATGCATTAGCATGGCAATTAGCCAACAAAGACAACTAAGATTTCGGTTACAACCTCTCTCTGCCAATCAGAGGCTGAGTCTTAAATTGGAATAAATATTCAGTTTATATTGATAATGGTCCGTGTACGAAGTATAATTCATTTGCAATAGTTCATGATGTATAATGAAACATGCCAGTTTAAGGGGTATTGCCTAATTTTAATGTCCGACTTGGCGAATGCAAATACACGTTTTCGCACGTTTACTCATTCTCCAACAGCCGACTCAGCCTAACGTTGTTAACGCTTTGACTGTATTATTGTTTCATTGAGCGAGGACGTGCAAAGCTATTCAGCGCAGCTTGTTGCATTATCAAACTTGTACAATGAAAATTGAACCAAGGAAGTCGACAACCGGAAACAGACACAGCTCGCCTTAAAAGTTGGGCGCTATGAAGCGGCGTTGGTTGCCGTGATAATTTCCATAGCTGTTGGTCGTGAATTAATTCGCCAGTCGGGGCGAACACTTTTATTAGCCTAGTTATTTGATTCATGTCAATGTATTCGTCTACTTATTTGATTAAGAGAGTGTGACTGCTAGAAAGTGTAGCATATTAGCCTACCTACTTTTAACTGTATATATTGCGAAAGGACTGGAAAGGAGATCATCAAAAATGCTGGCGTCTGCAGTGCACACTTCCACTTAGTAGACGAAGTTCAGATTAAAACGTGATTCAATAATGCAGCGCAGCAGCGTCTTTCAATGCTGTTTAAACTGCTCATTTCAGTGAATATTTTCGCCGAACGGCTTGAACAACGTTATAACTTTCGCCCTTTATTAAAAAGTTTAAACCTTCTTTAAACCACTAATACCTAACCTCACCTGCACAATCTCTACCAAATTAACAAAACCGAGAATAAACAGTAACTTTCCATAAAAAAAAGTTTGTCCTCAATGAAAACATACCCAACTAACACGATTCAAAACGCACAGCTTTTATTTTGAAGGCGAGCTGTGTCTGTTTCCGGTTGTCGACTTCCTTGGTTCAATTTTCATTGTACAAGTTGGATAATGCAACAAGCTGCGCTGAATAGCTTTGCACGTCCTCGCTCAATGAAACAATAATACAGTCAAAGCGTTAACAACGTTAGACTGAGTCGGCTGTGGGAGAATGAATAAACGTGCGAAAACATATATTTGCATTCGCCAAGTCGGACAATTAAATTAGGCAATACCCCTTAAACTGGCATGTTTCATTATAAAACATGAACTATTGCAAATGAATTATACTTCGTACACGGACCAAGTATGCCTCTTGAGCCTGAACCAGCAGCATGCTTTGAAAGTGAGCCTGTGCCAGCACCACTTTTGGAAACAAGCACAACTGAGGTCATTAAGAACACACCTCTTGCCTTCATAACTATTAGTTTTGATAAAAGTGTTGTATTTTTTCTGAAATGGATTACTGTCAAAAACTGTTCTATTCTAATTACTGATTTTCAGACATTGCAAGAATGGCGCAACAACAAGACACAGAATTTAATGAATCATTGTTGGCAGACAGACAAATAGGCTACTTTCATGCTGGATTGTCCTTGAAAAAAACATTTGTATTTTATTAATGTATTAGATGAAAACATATTTCTTTAATCTCAAACGGGAAATGAGACGTCAGGGACTGGAGGCTCAGGAACAGAGACGTTTAAAGGTAAATTCTACTAGTTATGTAATGAAATATAATTTCAGTTACTCTTTCACAGTCTGTTGCTCTAAAAATGCATTTAAAAATTCATACAAGTGTAATTATGTGTTATAGGCAATTGAGGCAAGACAAGACAGAATGGAAGCTTTTGAAGAGCCTACTGATGGTGTGCCGCTCAAATTCAAGTTTCCAAATGCATCGGAGAGGATGAGGAAGTTTGTCTTGTCTGAATCTATTCAGGTAATCACTTTACCTGTCTTAATGTTAACCACTGAGAAGGAGTTCATCTCTGAAGTTTTTTGCTCTGGGTTGTGAATAGTATGATAATTCATAGATGTAAAGTCCTGTTTCTGTTCTCTGCTTCAGACATTGTTTGATTTTGCTCGGCAAGAGGAAATGGCCTTTCTGTCTCAGAGAAGCAGCATCAACCAAAGTAGTCGAAAGCACACAATCAGGATCCATTGAGCAGTACAACATCAAAGGGTTTTTGACCCTCTATGTTCAGTGGATGGTAACACCAGCTGGACAGGTGAATAGCAATGTCATATCAAACATTTTCATTTGTACTATTTTTTTAAAATGACAGTCATAATGTATATTATTTATCTGTATTTGTGTGTATTTTTGCATCCAATTCAGGAAATTGATGCATGTGACCTGAGCAATGCTTGCCCTGCCATTGACCAACAGAGCCCTTCACCTGTTCCTCCTCCTCCTCCTCCTCCTCCTCCTCCTCCTCCTCACCAGTCTCCTGCACGATCCCCGCCTCTTCAGCCAACTCTTAGAACAGTAGTGGAGAATAGTGAATCCTCATGAGCTCAGTACATTATTTTACTCTCATTTGAATATTTATTCTAAAACTTCAAAGTTGTCTTTGTCAACTCAGTTTTATATTTGTATTTATGTTACAGAATTAATCTGCAAACTGTCTTGATGAAGCTCCTCAGTAAAGTGGATCTCACCTGTAATCAAACAAGCAATCAAATAAATGTTTGCAGAGACAACATCTTGTAGGGTAGTCTTCAAGCGTTTAAACAACGCCGCTTTGACCAATGAGCAAAGCTGGATGTGATATTTGTTGACAGTGAGGGGGAAGGGGCTGTGGATGATGGTGGGCCAACCAGGGAATACCTGCAGTTGCTAATGAGGGCTATACAGCATTCAAAGATATTTGATGGGCCTGAGAATAATATGCTGTTGGCTCTTGATACTAATTGTAAGCAATGATTATGTTTTATGCATATTTAAAAAGAAATGTAACCAGTATAAAACAAATTATTTGAATCTTTAAATAAAAGTGTTTTTTTTTTCAGGTCTTGAGAATGGACTGTACATCCTGATTGGAAAGATGGTGACTGTGTGCATAATCCATGGTGGAGTTGGCACATGCTTCTTTTCTAAGCGTCTCTTTCTCCAGCTTTAAGGTAAATCTCCACCTCCTGCATCATTGGATGAAGTGGGAGACCACTCCTTCAGAGAAAAGTTATTAAAGGTGTGTATTGCACATCCAGTTTTTGAAGCCTGGTCATTACATTTTCACAGTAGATTTTTTTCCCCAAAATAGGACTACTCATTAGAGCTGAGACTGTCCATGAGGCAAATGATGCAATCACAGATGCAGAAGACAGTCTGAGCATGATGGGAACTCTGAGGTACATCATATCCTTGGAGCAGAGGGATACCCTGGTCCAGTCTGCAGCCCATTGTTTTGTTGATGGGCGGATGCACGTGGCATTGAGCAGTTTATCCATCAGGGCAAAACTGAGGGGTGTGAAAGGGTAAAAAAAGGTTGTTCATATAACACTTATTTGTAATGTTCTAATTTGTGTGTTTTTTTTTTCAGGCTTCCAAACTCTGGGTTTCCTTGATAAGCTTAGGGTATGTGTCTAGTGAAAACTAAATCGCTACTTGTCAGCCAGAGTTTTTTAATGTTAAAAGGGCTTGTCATATGAAGTGTAAGGTGACACTCCCTGCCATGCTATCACCACTGATGTGCTGGTGGAGCAGTGGATAGTAATAAAGCACATCACAATGTGAGTGTACTCTACTGTACTGAGCAGCCTCCAGGTGTTAATGTGTGTAACTGTACACTAGGAGACTTTGAAAAAACTTAGGAGGACTTTTAAAGACTTAAATCTGATACTCTTTGACATCTATTTTGCTGTGTCGTCCCAACCACCACCTGACGCCCAGCATCCACCATCGGACCGTGTCGTCCCAACCACCGCCTGACGCCCAGACACCACCATCAGACTGTTTTTTTTTTTTTTTTTTTAACCTTTATTTAACCAGGTAATTAACCCATTGAGATCAAGATCTCTTTCACAAGGGTGACCTGGCCAAGAGGGCAGCAGCACACGTCATCATAAGCATTACATGATTAATAAACAGTTTACAAACAATAAGTTAAGGAGATAGAAATTACAATGTGCAAATGGGTTTAAAATGGGACAGGCGGGGACGTTGTTTGAGAATGTGTGAACAGAAAGAGAGAAACAGGGGAGCACAGGCAGAGATAAATGAAGACTGGAGCAGTGTTACAGTAGATAGGATTACTGTTGGCTTGTCTGTGTGCTGTGTTAGAATGAGTGCTAATGGACGAGGGGGCCATAGACAGCTGCTGTTAATGGTTCGGACCAGACTCCATGACTCCCATGAACAGTGAGAGACCGTTCATAGAATGACACAGGCTGTCGGGAACACATTTTAGTACTTGTAATCAAATTAGCAGCTAAATTAGATTAGTGGTACAAAGTGCAGTCATGTCAACACCCGACTCTCCCTTAATGCTCTAGCTAACTACTAGCTAACTAAACTCTTTGTGTGGGCATGTTTTCTCATGGGCAGAAGTTTACAGTACTATAGATTTAAAGCTCATATGAGGAGTTTTGAGGAGGTTATGAAACAGACTATAATGAATACTGATAACTCTTTAGGACCTATAAAAGCATGCAGACCATCAGAAAGAAGAATGATTATTTTTATATTGTGACTCTTAATGCCTGGGACTGCTGCCAAGGGGTAGATGTCATACGAGCACACTGAAGAAACAGTCTTTTTCTTCAATCATAGCAGCAAATATTGGTAAAGAGAGATCTATTTGACTTTTTAAAGAAAGCAGGATTAGATTTATTTTGCCAGAAAACACTACTCCCGCATAAACAGAACAAGATCGGCAAAGAGATAAGGCATACAGCTTTGACCACAGGGGGCACCAAAAGCATCACAAACCAAAAGTTCCTACCAGCTGCCTGCTAACAATGTTGGTGCAAAACAGTACAGCTGCTAACGTAAAATCCAAAACAATGAGCTGAAATACTGCATGCTAAAACTCTTTGCTAAGAACAAATGCAGATATAATGGTCTGTACGTTGGTCACACTGATTAATATGTTTCACATTATTGATTGTTTAGCCATGGTCTAGCCAAAATGTTTTAATTTAGCCAGTATAAATCACTGAAACATCAGAAATCCTCCATGTTTCAACATAATAAACACGTTTGAGCTTTTACATGTTTTGTGATAAACTACTGGGACAGAAGTGCCACATACAGAAAAAGCATAACATGTTGGAGCTACAATAACACCAAGATTGCAGCTCTATTTTATTCACAAGACCTAAAGTTGTGCAATCAATCAAACCCTCTCAACACCACAATGCCACTAAAGGACTCTGCTCTAATAAATCCTCTCTGCCTTCTGTCAAACGGTCTAAACTCACCTTCAAAGGTTGCTGAAGTCCAAAAAAACCTTGCAGGCTGCAGGTGTTCATTCTGTATTTTAATCCCATGGCATGTAAAGAAGTGTCCTCTAGGCTGAGCCAACATGTGTTTTCTGTCTTTCAGGGACGGAGTAACCCTCATCACTCCTCCCATTCTGTACACACTGAGGAACAGCCATAATAACCACACTGCCCCTCACTGCTCACACTAATAATCAGTCTGTGATGATGATTAAAGTTTGTTTGATTTAGGGCAGAGACACAGTGTTTGGGGAGGGAGGGGGGGAAGTGGAGTAAATGAGGGACTGAGGGAGGAAAAGAGCAATTTGTATGGAATACTTTTCAAATAAAATTGGATGGTGAACCTTGTCAATATTGAAATACACACCTTGTCTTATTAGCAATTGTTTATTCTGGTGTGACAGCTCAACCAGTTTTAGAAGGACTAATCACTAATAAGCCTGGAATTGAACCTTATATCATTTCTTGTATTGCAAATAAAAGTTTTTACATTCCTGTTGCTGGAAACATGGTTGATGAGAGCAGAAAATTATACCCCGACAAAAAAGCTGTCAAATGTTGTGTTGTAGTACTCAAAACCAGTCTTGGGCTCAAGACCAGTCTCGAGACCATTTTTGAAGGTCTCAGACTCATCTCAGAATCTGAAGCATTTTTATTCAGTCTTGTCTCGGTCTCAGACTGGGTGGGTGGACTCCAGATTTTAAATCAAGACCACCACTGAAAGGCCATTTTTCCACGTTGTTACTGTGATTAAAAGAAAAATGCATGTTTCTAAAAGAATGAATAACTTATATTCATTTGTAGTTTGAGTTGTTTCCCCTGGTAACGGCCGCAAACTTCCCGTGTTACGGTCTTAATGCATTACAAGCCCAATGCACTTAAGATGATGATTTTTCACTGATATTTATGGTCTTGGTCTTGTCTCAGTCTCGTCCTGCCTTGGTCTTGGTCTTGACTCGGTTTTGATCCCTAAATATCTTGGTGTTGTCTCGGTCTTGGAGCACTCTGGTCTCGGGAATGTCTTGGTCTCGGTCAGTGTGGTCATGAAACACTAGTCAATTGTAAAAGAAAAACATTAAGTAGAAAGATATGAAAGTATAAAGAAGAGGTCAAGGGAACTGCAGAGATGAGTAAAGCTATTCTCTGTTTTCTTAACCTGCATGCTACGTAGTAATTAGTGCAGCTTTGGCATACAAATAATGTTATTTTAGTAAAGATTGCCATTGAGTAAAAAATAAATGCTGACCATAACTGCAACCTATACTTTCCCATTCAGGGGAAAATGTATCAGTTTTCTGTGGCTGGTATCTGACCTGATAGAACTTCAATTACATCAATTGTTATCCAATATTAGTCATGGTTTAAACAAACATGGCTGCTGTTAATGTAATATTTCTTAATCTGTTATCACCACAGTATTACATGAACTGGATGGTAGTTTTGGTTATGGAGAAATGGAAAGTGTTGGCTACTACAGGCCATGCCAGTGTCCTTGCAATATGTTGAACTAGAGGCCATTTAAATTAAAAGTTTGAATTTGCTACCAAGCCTAGTGGCCTACCACTACGTTGCATGTTAAGTCCAGGGGACTCTGGTCCCTTTTGGTTGATAATTCCCTTTTAATATTGAAGATTAATGAGGGGTTTGAGCCTCGTAAACATTTGGAAATTGTTTTGTCAATGCCAGGTAACTTCAAGACAAGACAAACTCTAATCACATTTAAAAGATCCTAGGACAAAGCCACAATCTCTTATCTCACGATAGCCCAAAAGAGGCACCTCCAAAGTGTACACAAGGCACCTCGGAATATCTATTACGTTTTTCAATTAAATCCACAACTTCTATGGAAGTACCATTAACCATAAATACACTGTAGTGGTAAAACACCTGTATTATGTTTGGATCAACAAGAAACGAAAGGGACTGGAGACCCGGCCAAAAAGAACAAAAGATGGGAAAATGCCGAGCCAACCATGTAATGGGCTGTTGCTCCTGGCACCTCCACCCAAAACTACCTAAGAAGAAAAGATAAACCTGAAGAAACCAAAAGACTGAAAATAGGACTACAAGTTATCTCCAACCAAACTAGAATAACAAAACCCAGCAATCTTGACATGTGTGGGAACAAATGGAAACCTAGATAGTGAAAAGTAAAAATGGTTGTGTTCCTGTCTCTCCTACCTGGCTCCTCTAAATACCCCTCCTCCTCCATGAGCACAGATTGCACTCAGGTGTGCAGCAGGTGAAGGAGGAGGGAGAATAAATGAGAGAGAGAGAACAGGTGTGCAGCAGGTAGAGGGAGAAACAGACAGAGAGAGGGAACAGGGCCACACAAAACGGACGCATTCTAAAAGTATTATTACAAAATGTGCTTTTTGATTACTTTTGAGATTGGCTTTGATTTAATTGTTTTGAACCACGCCTTACGGTATATATTGCAATAAGAATTCTTTGGACACAGGGACCTCTAGTGGCAACCAGCTGGCCCCAAAAGCTGAGCTGAGGCTGAAACACAGATTCGAACTACAACATCCTAGCATGTTATTCTAGATTATCAGAAAGAGGAAATTACAAGCAATGTAATTTATTTTCAGACAAAAGACATCTGAAGGGAGGCACCGGTGGCCTAGAGGTTAGCTTGCGCACCACATGTACAAAGATTGTAGTACTCAAAGTGGGCATTCCCACCTCTCCTCCCTGATTTCTGACTCCAACCACTGTCCTGTCTTTCAAATAAGGACTAGTCTTTGGAGAGATACTTTCTTGAGAGTTTCCAAAAGTCGTGACAGTGGGTTGTATAAATGACTCAGTTATTACCCGGTCTCTATTTCTACTACACAAATACATGAAAGACACAATAATACAGTTTAAGAATAAAAGAAACGCAGGTATTAGTGCTGATTTGACTATAGGAGAAAAAAAAAAGATCAATGGGCTCACCCCTGAGTGCAATGGGTGCCGGCCTTCTTGAACCTCCTCTGCTGAAACATGCCGTTATTGTTTTTGTGTCGGACTATTTGAATGAAACTGAAGGAGGGGATGAATAGAAACACACACACACCGAACACACACATTATGCACACACAAAAGGAGCAAGGCATAAAGTGCAATAAGCAAACATTGAGAGAATTGGAGGAAGTGGAGGGACGGCATACTTCCTCGACGGTGGGAGAGGCTGCCTGCAATAAGGCATTTCCAACCAGCCAAATACAAATTCCTCAGAGTGAAGGCGTTTTTTTACAACATCTTCTTTGTGTTCTGTGGGACATGCCGTTCAGAGATGCCAAAAAAGCTGATAAAAAAAGGGAGTCTTTTTACTGGGACATTCTACCTGACCTAAAGCGCCTCTGAATTTTTCTAATAAGCTCCACGAGCAGAAACGTGCTCAAATTAGGATCAATATTGGAGATGCTTTTGAAAAATGGAGAGAGGTTAGAACACAAAGATTTACAGACCGATGCAGAGCTGGCTAAACACCGAAGCTTCAGTGTCCGCAGCATGACAACTTGCGTGAGCATCGACTCTATGGAGAAAGGGGCGGGGGGAGACAGCTCTCTCCAATGTTTTGAATTTGATCTGCAGTACCGATTTTTAAACGCTAGGTGTCAGAGTTAAATATTGCTCCTTGAATGTTGTTTTTTCTCTCTTTTGACAATATTGTAATATATTTTGCTTCATTTCATATTTATTTTTGTGCACTAAATGTCCTTAATGTTCTGTTTTTAACTCTGTAAAGCACTTTGAATTGCTCTATGTATCAATAGGGCTTTAAAACATTATATTATACCTCAAACTTGTTTATATTTTTGACACACTGCAACATCTGCATCTTCTGCTGCTGCACAGCAAGTTTCCTTGAAATGGATTAGTTATATCTTACATTTAAAAATCTTATAATTACACATTGAAACATGTATTTTTTGCACGAGGAGGATGGACCACCATTTTTCACTATTTAGAACCACAGCTAGAAGCTGCATTTGTCACAGTTAGTGCACAATCTTTACAGTAGAAAGGGTTTAATTGGAATTGAATTAAATCAACGGTATCACCATTAAAAATTAGGATCTATTAGAATTGCAGTTTAAAGGCTGCAGCACTAGGTGGAGGCAGAGAGTGACTGTGATTGTGGTGTACAAATGAAAGGGGGTTGTATTCTGCAAAAATGTCATCAGATGGCAGTGTGGAGTTAAACATGTACACACACAGAGGGGATGCTGAATGTCCAGAGGAGGCACTCTAACCTTAACCTTCCCGGACTTACTCTCTCTCTCTTTTGCACTCACTCACACACACACACAGAAACACATTCAAACACACTCAAACACACTCTCACACCAGCAGTGTTTTGAAGCTGGGTTCACTCAGGGCTTATCTTGGCGTTCTATTTTAGAACTCCACCCTTAACAACTCTAAATGGACTTAGCGACTCCACCCCGCCCCCATCATGCTGCAGGACTGCTTGTGCGTGTTTGTTTATTTGAGTGTATCTTGTGTGCAGAGGTGGGACCGAAGAAAAGACAGGGAAAAAATCAAAAGGCTGAGGCCTGGGGAGGAAATGTAGGTCATGACAGTGAGGAGGGAGGAAGAAGAAGAATACAGATAGAGGGAGACAAGATGGAGGAGGAAGACTGAAGAGGACAAGACACTCTGCCTCCAAAAATCCCTCATGTGGCGAATGAGCAGCAGAGATAAAAGGATGGAGTACGCAGATCAGCACTGAATCGATCACAAGTGCTCCTCTGTGTGTGTGTGTGTGTGTGTGTGTGTGTGTGTGTGTGTGTGTGTGTGTGTGTGTGTGTGTGTGTGTGTGTGTGTGTGTGTGTGTGTGTGTTTGTGTGAGTGATCTGACCAATAAACGTCCACCATCAGATCAGGATGCTCCTTCCCTCCTCTCTCTCTCTCTCTCTCTTTCCACAAAGAGGTGACCTAAATACTAAAGCTGCGAAAGTATTGGAGGAAAATAAAAAAACTGTGCACTGAGTGGGTGTGGATCATGGTCTGTAAATATTAATGGACAAAGCCTGAGTGACGTCACCCATCTCTTACTGCAGGGGGCTTTGGTGTCCCATTGTTGGTGGTCGCCATGCTGGAAACGTCTGCTAACTTTTAGTCACCTAACGACAGGTTATGAGCTACATCGCATCTGCCTGGCAAACCGGTCAGCTACGTTGTCCTTCATCAAATCAAAACGGATGAGTTATCCAAACATTTACCCCCCATACAGTATATGCGCAGATCGAGATATGAGCTTATCAGACCTATTCTCTTTTTTTGAATCAGGCTGTAAACATGTTCATTTCTGCTGTAAAAACAGGCTTTTTTTGAATGGGTGTGTATGTGACGTCTTGTGCTTCTGCCGACAAGGGGACACTCTGCTAGGACTTTGCACTTCCACATTGGCTTCATTTTTTACACCGGAGGTTGCCGCTTGGTGAGGATGTGTAGATGGGTGGGTATGGCAGGGATGTAAATGTTGCATCAGTAATGAAACCTATAGTAGGCTACCGCAGCTCAAAGCCTGTTTCTTCCCTGTTGACATAGCAACCACAGCGTCAAACCAGGATGATCAAAGAGGGCCCCGATTACTCAGTGTGTGTGTGTGTGTGTGTGTGTGTGTGTTTGCTAAACACACAGTAGGATGTATAATTGTATAGTATATAGTCTACACCAATGTTATAACATCTCCACAGACAGAAAAAGAGGCACTGCTGGTACATAAGTGTATCCTGCGAGCATAAAGCTTTAATGTACAATCTTGTGTCAGAAGAAACAGACAGTTATGTTCTTTTCAACATGAAAAGTCACAACACAGAGTTCCTATGAACCTTTGTTGAGAATATGCTCAGTAAAAAAGAAAATAACCTTATTGGCTTGTAAACTGGACAGAGCAGAGCTGAAACTGGTTATATATATATAATCACTCCCATGTTTCCCCACCAGCCTCTACATGATCTTTTGTTATTGTAGCCCGCTGGCAGCAGAATTTACATAATGTGCGTTTAATGTGTTAATATTTTGACAACTTCAAAGAACATTTTTACACTCAAAAATTTGGTTTTGCTGGTAAGACAGAAAAAATAATCTTAATTACTATTTTCACAACAAGGGGACAAAAAATGCAGGTCCCCTTAAAGGATTCAGAAAAAGACTGTGTTTCCTGATTAGGAGCTATAACGTACAGTATGGTTCTGTCAGTACCATTTGGCATACTAAAGGCTGGGTGGGATTCTGACCGGAGACCACCAAGTCTGAGTGACGTCATTTCTAGCATGGTCTCAACCCAACTTTCAGTCAACCTAACACCAGGCAAAGAGCTGGATCTGAGGCGGGTTTTAGGCCTCCTGACAAACAGTGACACTTTTGAATGGGTGTGAATTCAGTGGTGTCTGCAGCTAGCCTCAAGTGGACACTTGAGGAACTACAGGTATTTTGGCTCTAACACTGGAGGTTGCCGCTTAGATGTGACAAAGGTTTCTCCAAGAGCAATCAGCTAAGTGCAACGTTTATGTAGCTTCTAAAAACAGCCAAAGATGCGGTCAAAGCCTGCCATCACAGAAATTATAACATGATAATCCCTCAAATGTAAATAATACAAATTACAGTCTATCTTATATAATATTTTCTGATGTACAGAGTAGTAGTTTTATATGAAAAAGACTCTGTTGTTCCCTCACACTCTGCTAATGTTAGTGTACTTCAACCTCTTGTGTTGTTGTTGGGATGCAAAGAACAGTGTCTTCAGCTTGTGTACGAGATCATGCATTTACATTCTGCAGATAATGTTTATGTGCCGTCTCTCAGGTGGGTGGGGAACAACATATGGTAGCATTCTTGTGCCAAGATGAAACCCACTGCAGCCTTAAAAAGATGTAACTTGAGGGTGGTAGCTTATCAATATACACTTGATACAAACATAGCCTAACAAACGAACCCATGCTTCCTGTGCTAATTTGCTAATCCAACACCCCCGTTTTAGTGCACATATAAATATTTCATTTGAAAAAAATGGCAGACATCTTTACAGACACAAAAAACCCCTCTGTGTGGACTTACAGAACCCCATTCAGGTTTGAAATAACTCTTATAACTTTTGTAGCACGCCTTTGAATATGTTTTGCTATTACTGAAATCCTTTGTAGGTGCCCTGTGTGACATATTTTGCATGTACTCAGTCTCAGTCCCTTTTATATGTTTGTATTACATTTTATGAGAATCATGCTTGTATGAAGGAATTCACAGGATCGTATCAACACTGGCATTGTGAACTGATCTCGCTCCCAGCTTTACTAGAAGATTTATATTTACTGTAGGATATCTTCAGGAGTTTCTGAGCTCCTGTATCTTGTTGGTTCATGTGGATTGTTGCTGAGGACGGCCTGCTGCCATGGACCTGCCTGATATTCCTCATGTTACATTTTTTTTTGACAATGGTCTATGTTAATCATTCATCAGTTGACTCCAACTGTTTATAACAAGTCATTACTTCTTTTTGCTGATATTTCACATTTGTACCATTATTGCCGTTGTAGCTATACGTCTGTATAATTGTCTCTGTCCATCTCTCTCTCGCTGTGTCTCCCTCTATCACGTTTTCTCAACCCATCCTGTTGTGGCTTTCTGAAATTACTGCAAAGCCCACAGGTGCAGACCAACAACAGGCAAGGCTGGCTACACACTGGACGATTTTCAAATCTTAATTGATATTAAAAACATGGGAGACCACAGATATGAGGATGGTTTCAACTGATTTTTAACATTATTATCTTTAGAACGCACACAGTAGACGATTCGGCCAGACCACGAGACCACACACCTGCCATAATACAAGTTCACGATAGAGATTCAACAGACACGAGATCTCACAGAAACTCAAGTGATAAGACGTGACTTCAGAAGAAAAAATAAATATGGAGGACAATCGACTTCACCAGCTGTTTAGCATGCCAGTTTGTAGCGAAAAACAAAATGCTACAAAAAGAACAAGGATGAAATCCTGGCTGGAGAAGACGGTATATGCCATGTTTGATAGCTGTAAAAGAACACGACATCCGGTTGGTGAAGAAGCTTCACGGTCTAGTCACTTTCATTAGCTATTGCGTATATTCTGTATGAGGAAGCTCGACCTGGAATCGTTAATATCAAACATGTTTTGAGATCAAGGAGGCGCCGACTCGATCAAGAGGAAAAAAATAAACATATTGACACCACACTTGAGGACTATTTGTATCCAAAGAGCACCTGTCTTTGATACATAATGTGTTAAGTAGCACTCCTCGGTTAATCATTTGGCATGAATTCATCATTGAAAGTAAGTGTATGTTTGATTCATTGTCAGTGGGAGAACTGAGCTTGTTATGTGTTCATGTGACAACATTAATGTGTGTGTAAGTCAGTGTGTGGGTGAGACTGGTGTTACAGTGTTAAAAAAAATATAAACCTGCCATCATCTCTCAGAAACCACAGAGCTGGTTGCCATGGGAATGCTGCAGGGAGCTCCTCATCCTCCCACCAATGGGCTTTAGCGATTTGTTACCGCGGGAAACCTGGCTTGTTGCCTAGGAGACCAGAGGCTGTGTGCTCTAGTTGAAATGGAGACTTGTTTCTGCTCTGCTGGTACTAAAGATGAAACACATACAGTAGCTTCACACACAGTGACTCTCCTGGTGAATGGGGGCGACATTGATCTGTTAACAGAAAATTGGATGTAATCACAAGTGTGGTCTGTTTGAATAACATATTGCAGCTTTTTTATATTTCTGCTTCATTGAACAATCTGTCAGAATCCCTGTAAGCAATCCTTGTTTGTTGATTTTTCTTAATCCCGGCTCACACTACAGGAGTTTTAAATCCTGCCCGTTTTGAAATCAGGTAACATCGAACACAAGGAGAATCTTAACAGATATACTCTTCGATAATCTCAAGTATGCACAAAGTAAGTTGTGAAAATAATGGCACATCACATATTACAGGATTTTATTAGGATTATTGTGCCAGGTGGAGGAAAGCACCAAATCATGTGACCTCATGTATAAGTTTAAGAGAAGAAATGTCTGGGCAGACGTGGACAACACGGTTCACTGTTCTTCAGCGAGAGCTGGAGTTAGGATTTTAACTGTCAGATGCATTTCATCTGTCCAGCGCATTTGTAAGGGTTGTCTTGCCACAGGTTGTACTACTCTCCCTCCTTGTCTCTTGCGGTTATTGTAGTCACGCACTACTTCCATCAGACCCTTTTCAAAACGTAATCGTTTATATCAAACATGTTTGATATTAATCTTTTTCGACGCTCTCTGAGCTGATCGGGGAGGTTAAGATTGGATCTTCATACTACTCACACTACAAAATAATCTGGGCAGATAATCGGTTCTGAGCTGCCGCTATCATGTAGTCACATCCAGGCCTTAAAGGGAATTAAAAAATATATATCATAAGGAGAAGAAGTCAATCTGAATCACCAAAATATGGCTAGAAATGTGCAATGTACTCAATAGCATTAA
Organism: Tautogolabrus adspersus; assembly: GCA_020745685.1. Classification (NCBI taxonomy): domain Eukaryota; kingdom Metazoa; phylum Chordata; class Actinopteri; order Labriformes; family Labridae; genus Tautogolabrus; species Tautogolabrus adspersus. Next base: position 28,711,952 of record CM036536.1, read on the forward strand.
GATTAAAAGATCCGAATAATTCAGTCAAATAGTTACTGTAGCTGTTGGTTTTTTTCATCCTTCCATTGCAATCCAGCCATAATAACTTTCAGACATCAACCTAGTACATACATTAGACAACGATCTTAATAACTGGTCAGTAACCACTGGAGCTCGAATGACCCTCCAAAATCCAACCTTTCACTAAAAGAGTCTGAGAGATTCTGCAGGTCCATAGCATCAGTTTATTCTGCAGCTGATGAGGTAACCAAGATGACATTATTCACATAAAGCTGAGCATACATTCCATACTCATGTATCGTATCATATAGGACTGCTTGATTACGGCAAAAATAATAATCCCAAATATTTTGATGGATATTGAGATCACGATTATAAAACACATCACCGATTTATTCTACAACATCTGCATTAGATGCATTTCTGGAACTCAAACATGACAAAACAATCACATCCAACATGCAGCACAGCAACAGTTAAATCTTGATTATCTTGTAGACATGATCATGAGAAGCCAAATTTACAATGGAAATTGAAACTTGAGTAATTGCCCAGCACTATCACCTCGTAGCATAGCGTACTTTTGGCTGTATACGGGACTTGAACCTGTGCCAATTTCCATAAGCAGGTTCAAGTCCCAGTTCGGCCCAAAGTATGGAAAATGGGAGTGGTTGCTGGAGCGCTGCCAGTTCACCTACCGATATTGCAGAGGTGCCCTTGATCAAAGAACAGAACCCGGGCGCTCTTTTGTGCACAGCCCGCTCACTCTGAAATCCCTCCACTAGTACATATGATCCCTTGTGTGCATGTGTGTCTGTGTGTTACTGTCTTGTGTTCCTATAGCATGTTTGATAATCCTGTCTTTGTATTCTTCTTCTTGTTCTTGTCATTATTTTCAATGATGGTGAAGACAAAGTAAAAAACAGTCTGTTGTAGAAAAAGTAGACCTCAGGACACTTCAAATGAGAATTGAGAGAATCTGTTCTTTGTCAAAGTCATATGATAACATTACATGACACACACTTTATGAGTTCATCCGCATACTGTCAAAACCAACTGAGGCAGACCCACAACAAACCAGGTCGAGCTTGGTCCAATCAGTCTTCATGACAAAACCATAAGTCGTTCATTTATTCACACTAACATTACGAAACAATATATGAATTCATCAAAAAACAGAAAAGTTTGAAAATACAATGTCAAAGCAACTTTGTGTTTCAAAGACCGGGGTGATGAAACATTGTGAAGGAGCATTGTTTGTGAAGTTTCACATTTCGATGTTACAGTGCAAAGAATGAAGAGCAAAAGAAAGTATTCCAAACATGATGAATTATTGATTGTGTGCCATCTGGAGATGCAAATACCCTCCTTTTAATTCACCAAGGACATCACCTGAGAGCACGACAGCACTGCAATGCAGGGGAGAAGTATCACAAAGAGTTTTTTATAGTACCGACTGCTGAAGGATACATCGTAGGGAGGTTTGGTCCTGTTTATCTGTAGAGATCAGCAGTATACGTATACCAACCAAAAAGCATGAGAAAGAAACAAAGTCAAGACAATAGAGCTGAAAGAGAAGTGGATATGGAGGACATAGGATATATAGATATACTGTATAATCTTTTATAAAAAGTCCCTGAAATAATTTTATTCAAGACATGAAATACAACCTGATGCTTTCATTGTTGCTGACACTGCTTAAAGGGCCTTTCAGATAGGACGCAGTGGGCGCTGCATGCCGCTCTCAAACCCATTCATTGTCTATGTGTTGCGCGGCGGAGAGCGTATCTGTGCCACTTCGAGCTGAGCACAAGGTCGCACTTGCTGCCTGTGCACGATGCGCTGAAGTTAAAACATTCTCAACTTGGTTGCAGCGCTCCGTGACGACAACCTGGCGCATCCAATAGGAGGGAAGATCAGAACACAAACTGTGTCCCACTTTCCTGAGCTTTGTAATACCATTGTTTCGGTCACCTAGCAACTTGTGCTGATGATTTGTGGATTTGCACGCTCCTCCCCTGCTCTGCGCCCTACCCTGCGGCAAGCGCAGCGCAAACTGCAACCTATCTTAAAGGCCATGAACACATCAGGCTTTAATTGGCATCAAATGAGTCTAGCTATTTTACCTTACTACATTCATTTGTTCATTATAATTTTATTATGAGAATTAACAAACAGGATAACAACAGCTTGTAAACAACTGCATGTTATCCAAGAGGTGTAGGCATAGCAGCACTGTCTTATGACATTGCAGTTGCATGCTGAGACCTTCGGTGGGCGCCAAAGCGCACCAAACCAAGTCCTACATATTGTTGCTTTAAGCCATCTATACTGTAAGTAGAGTGCATCTGAGTATACATTTAAATATACAAACAAGCTGAGTGTTTTGTATATGAGGTTCAAACTCTTTTCGTTTTATAAGGTTAATAATAAAACAAGCGTTAGGTATTTTGAGGTATTTACTCCACTTCAAAGCATGATAAACAATTATCCTTGTGAAATTGTTTGAGTTCCTTTAACATAAATCTTTAATAATGTATTGTTATCTCAGACATCCAGACAAAAAAGTTAGATTCTTCATCTTTAAATGTGACTCCATTGTGAGCTGTAATACGGAAAAACAGAATTGGTAGTGGCCTTCAAAAGCCCCTCTATGGCATAAAGTCATATAACAAGACACATTTTGGTGTGCGGTGCTCTCTTTACAAAAGAAAGAGGTCATTCTGTTCCCCTGAGTATTTTCTCTGCACAGACATACACAGACAGGAAAAGAGGACAAGAAAGGAAGGGCCGTGGTTAGACTTGATCCATCAATTCCAGAGGGTCTGTGATAAGATGGAGATGCAGAGTGATGGATGTGTTTCTTTGTCTGCTCAAGGACAGACTACGATGTTTACTTTTGTACGGCTGACTTTCAAACCTTTGCCCAAAAACATTTTTCACTCACTCAGGAACTGTCAATGACATTTCTTACACTACAGAAAAAAACCCTTTAATGTTATCACCTGTAGTTTTGTTCTGATACCCATACCAGTATTGAAACAGCCTTAGAAATGAGATAGGGTATTGGCAGGTATTATAATAGTTGAACTGATCTAACCACTACCAATTTCCCCCCGAATAAATCAGCTTATCTTCAACTTCATTTTTCATAACACACACACGAAAATAGTGTCACTAGCAGCTAACAAAATTTCCAATCAACACTTAATACTTGGGCCCCAGGCCAGTAGGGGCCCCCCAAGAGCTGAGGAATTTTAAACCACAGCAGTGGATCAAAATGTGCAAAGATTGCAATGACAGTAGGAAACCTCCCAAAGGGTACCCCATCTGAGGAGAGGGGTCTGTCTGCGAGTTGCAAGAGAGGGCGGTACGAGGCTAGGGCTGAACATGAACAGTACCTGTCCAAATCTCAGAGAACCACGCCAGATGTAAAAAACAATGATTTTGGCCGCCAAAAAAACCTGGAAGTTGTAGGCAAAATTTCGGCTTGAGTACAAACACAGGTAAGAGTATTTTCCTTAGACAATTTATATTTTAATAAATATAAGCATATAAGTCACTCATACGAGAGTAACACATTGTTATATCAAAAGTGGAGTTGATAAGCTTCCTTTAAAAGCAAACAATGTTTATTTTATTGATACCAACCCTTACAATAGTCAAAAAAAGGTAATATGGTAAGATGTTAGTTTAGATAAGTTTGATATGCAACTTCATTAAATATTCATAGAGAATTATGTCTCCTTACTGAAATTATTTGGGTTTTTACACGCTTAGATTTCATATTTTTTGTATTTTTGATGACATTTTGTGAATAAAAATAAAAATCTTCCTTTTTTTGTTTACTCTCAGCTCCATCCAACCATCTGCATAGACGGGCTGCAGGGCTTCTTCTCTATGCCTTGGAGGATACGACAGCTTTTATGTGGCTGGAGGCACTTTCTGAGTCGGAAGACCTCCAAGGGGAGGCGTCCAGGAGGCATCCTAATCAGATGCCCGAACCACCTCAACTGGCTGCTTTCGAGGCAAAGAAGTAGCGGCTCTACTCGGAGCTCCCCTGGAATGTCTGAGCGCCTCGCCCTATCTCAAAGGCTGAGCCCAGCCCCAACTCATTTCGGCCGCTTGTATCCGCGATCTTATTCTTTTGGTCCACAAAGCTCATGACCATAGGTGAGGGTTTGAACGAAGATTGACAGGTAAATCCAAAGCTTTGCCTTCAGGCTTCAATCTCAGATAACAGCTAAGTGAGCTCAATTTAAGAATGATACAAAGTTAAGCAATGATGTAGATCTAATTGTAGAATCTAACAGATGATTTTCTGCGCGAAATAAATGAAATAACTTTGTGAAAACTCATGAATTTCATAGGTAGATAGCTGTGTAATAGGCAGGATAATTAATAGCGATCTCCGAATCAGGTCCTGCTTACCGTGTCAGGATCCAATTCAGCTGTGGCAACTCACTCACTTTACATTAGCGCTCAGTCTGTATGGACTTTGGTTGGGAACTGGATGGTCACCGGTTCTAGTCGCGGTGCGGACCAAAATATGGAGGTTGTTCTGGTTGCTGGAGAGGTGCCAGGGCACTTCCCGAGTACTGTTGAGGAACCCTTTGAGCAAGGCACCAACACTCCCTGCATAGCATTGTGTAGCAGCACCACTCTGACATCTCTCCATTAATGCATGTCCACAGGTCCTGTTTGTGCATGTGTGTATTTCAGGGCCTATGTGTGTGAGAAGCATGTCTCTCAATAACAGAGTGTAAAACCAGAATTGCCCCTCAGGGATTAATAAAGTATGTTAAATAAAATAAACCAAAGTAAATAAAATTACCCCTCACATACTGCAGTAATTAACAAGCTCCCATGTCTTTATTGGTCATCTCAGTACATTGAGCTCCACGGACAGGCTCCTATCTAAAGAGCTACATATTTATGAATGAAATATAGTTCAAGGTTACCTTGATATGACTGGGTGACAGCAGGGTGGCTCTAATCACTTAAGATCTGTGTGTGAGAAGATAAACTCTCACTGGGCTACCTCTCCTACCGCTAGAGGTCGATTAGGGTCGTAAATTACTTAAAGCCTTTCAGACATCACTTGACCCTGCGGGACTGTAGCGGTGATTGGGGGCTTTACAACAGGACATGACATCTGGATGGAAACAGCTAATGATGCTGTAACAGTTTAACCAGAGATGTTCCAGGAAAGCTTTCTAACTCTCAGCACCTCTTCGCTCTCCGTCAGCCTCCTCCTGGCTCTGTGCCCGCCTCCTGTTGAATATTTCAGGTGATCACTGATGAAGGAAGTTATCAGTCTCTCACTGCAGCACCAGCTTTAAATAGAACAAGGACATCAATTCACTGCTCACGCTCCCAGGGCTCTTTGTGAATGTGTGCCACTTTTTGTGTTTGTATTAAAGCCAATCTAACAGGCCTTTCTTTATTATAAAACACATGGATAAATGAATGGAATCATTGAGCATGGGAATAAGTAATTGGGTGAAACTGCGGAGTGCTATGATGATATTAAAGATCAAAACCCAAGTGGAAACCGAAGGTTGAAAGACTCTGAACCTCTGCTGAAAGGAAAGAATCCGTCCAACTTGATAAATCACACCCGTATTCAGATCAGCAGGGCTGACATCAAATGCCCACATAGATTGATTCATTTCATTTTTTTGTCAATTTTGCGTACTTTTTAAAAATGTTTTTTTATGTTTTTAACCAGTAAAACTCATTGAAATTAAGGATCTCATTTACAAGAGTGTTCGGGCCAAGACAGGCAGCAGTGCAATAAGCAAGTTACAGACATAGATCAACCAATCCTGGGTCACAGAGCAGAAAAGTAATTATTCAAAGCATCTACAACCTGACACATCTTCCTCCAATCTATTTTTAAAAAGATTTCAAGAGACCAGCTCCCACAGACAGCAGGAGATTTCATGCCGCTGGAGCAGCGTACCTGAAACTCCTCCTCCCTGTTTCAAGACACACTTTGGGATAACAAAAATAAGTTTTGTGACTGGGCTGCAGAGCCAAGACTGTGGCTTCCATCACTTTTCACATAAATACAATCACAGAAGTATGAGGGAGGCAGATTAAGTATAGCCTTAAAAATGAAGCCGAAGTGAAAGTATTAAATTCTGCAGTTTGTCGAGGGTCCGCTTGAGGGCTGCTGGTAGTCACATACACACCCATATTGACATCCCGCCTCTTCTGCTAACACACATTTACCTAACCAATAAAATGCCAACGGCAAAAAGATTCTTGTGTTGGTGCGATGCTTGTGTTTATAGAAAGTTGTACTATTAACTTTAATAATACATTTTCAAAATACTCAGAGACACTTAACAGAGTAAAATAAAGAGAGGGAGGGGTAGTAATGGAAAAGGCTCTGTCGGGTTCGGTGCTTGGTCCTGAGTGATGGAGAGAGGAGGTTGGCTTCAGAGGAGAGCAGACAACGAGAAGGAGTGTGGGGGTGGAGCAGACCAGTGAGGCAGGAGGGGGCCTGGTTGTTGAGGACTTTGAAGGTAAAGAGAAGGACTTTAGAACTGGATTCATTGGGGAACTGGGAGCCAGTGGAGGTTCTGGAGGACAGGGTTGATGTGGTCACGGGAGCGGGAGTGTGTGAGCAAACGAGCAGCAGAGTATTGGATGTACTTATATAAAATCACAAGACCCATATAGAATGCTATTGCGGTATCAATTCTGGATGAGATGAATGCGTGGATCAGGGTTTCAGCAGCAGAGAAGGAGAGCAATGGGCAGAGACTGGCGATGTGTTTGAGATGGAAGAATTCTGGTGATATTATTGACATGTTGTTTGAATGAGAGGTTGCTGTCGAAAATGACCCCAAGGTGGTGATGAAAACAGGGTGGAGGTATCGATGGTGAGACAGAGATTGAGGGGGTTTTGGTGAAGGATTTGAGACTGATGATTATCATATCTTAATTTGTCACATTTGAGTGAGAGGAAGTTGGCTTGCATTTAGTGTTGTATTTCTATGAGACAGTGAGTCAGTGTGGAGCAGGTTGCTATGGTGATGGAGTTGGTGGAGATCAATCAATCCATCTTTATTTGTATATATGTTTAATTCATAACAAATGTTATCTCGAGACACTTTACAAAAAGCAGGTGAAAGACCTTAGTCATTGCTAAATTACAAAGACCCAACATTATTCCATCATGAGCACTAAGCAACATTTATAGGTAGGAAGTTGTTTTAATAAGTCGATTCACCTGAAAGCAAGCAGTATCGGTTTAAACACAGCCGAGTCCATGCCTTTGACAATAAGGAGGCTTGGAGGCAGACGGACAATTGAACAGCTAATCTACGGCAACTGGAAATGTCCACAAATTGGAAAACATCAACATCTTTGACGCTCTTTTTCCTTGCAAGCAGTCACACTGTTAAAGATGTGTTTTTAAAAGTCATCTCCTTTGCCTCCCATTAGGACAGCATGCTTTGTAAAATCACACTCTGGGGCAGCAACATGACCAAGGAGAGGTTCAGATTCTGTGGCTCAAATAAGAATGAAATAGTAAAACCCTGAACCCTTTATTTTAAATCCTTACAGTATCTGTAAGATTCTTTCTTTCCTGTCTCAGCTCCCCTCCCTCCTCCTAGCCCTTAGTTTCACTCTGTTACTCCTTCCCTCAAGGGAGAGGTTATAAGAGTCTTCAGAAGTGCTCAGTATCCAACAGAGACACAAGTTGAAGAGACAGTCAGACACATAGAGGATTGCAAGCCAGCAGAGATAAAGGCAGGCAGAGAAGACAAGATTGCTAGTCTGCTAGAGAAAGAGAAAAAAATCCAGATGATTAAAAGAGGAGCCGGGCTACAATAAAGTTCATGCTAAGTTAAAATGACCAAACAAAGTTCAGTGCAGCTCAGTGAACTGACATGTCCATCTATTTCTATTTGTGACATATTGCAGCTTCTCATTCCATATTGATCTCTACTTGTCTTCATACAGCAGCTGAGCCATGCATACAAGCTTTTATTATTTATATGATGTTTTAAATTGATTAAATACTTAAAATGCTTCAGTCAACAATGATTAAAGCCGAATATAAAGACCCTGACATAATGCAAAAAGCATTCTCAAGCATTCTTGTGTGTGCATGTATGTGTGTGTGTGTGTGTGCGTGTGCGTGTGTGAGTGTGTTTATGAGGGTGTTGCTCATGGTGTGAGCTGTGACCACTCTGGGCTACCCTCCTATTTATAACTGACATTGGCAGAGTTGCATAAGGACACAGCAGCACGTCAGCGTGTTAAAGAGAGAGAGAGAGAGAGAGAGAGAGAGAGAATAGAGAGAGACATGCAAAGAAAACAAATTGTTGTCAGCTGCCATCTTGGAAGGATTAAATCCATCATGATTTAATCCTGAGTTTTAATTCAGCAAATATTTTTAAGAAGGATAATAAAAACGACAAACATTTCGGTGCTTGACCTCTTCAAATGTTCTCAATTTGTCAAATATAGGACCTGTACAACAGTGGTTGGAGGAGGGGTCTAGTGGCATTTTTGCATGTGAAGTCAAGTCAAGTTTATTAATATAGCACATTTCATACGACAGGCGTAAACTCAATGTGCTTTAAGGACTCTCTCATTAAAATATCAATAATACTTGTGCAGCAAAGTGGTTAAATAAAGGATAATAACTCACCTATCTCTTGTATAACTTTTTAAATAGTGACATTAAACACAGACAAGAGCTTTGCTCCTGCAGTTATAAATAACACGTGATTAACTTTTTGAAACAGCCTAAGTTTGATCAGATTTAGGCGTTATAACAGTTGAGTTATGTTTGTGCAAGTAAGGTTTACACTCCAGAGGCCTGTACTTTGAAGAGTTCAGCATATCCAGGGTATCTTTTGTTTATCTACAGTAGCTTCACTAACCCGAATAAATGAGATCACGCTAAACAGTTTTACGCCCCACCACGAGGCGGCCCTATGGAGCTTAACAACAACCATACACTGTAAATATTAAAGGAGCAATATGTAAATCTGACAGGTAGCTTTTAAAATGAGTACTGCAGTCCGAATTCAAAAGAGAGCTGTCTCCCCCCGCCCCCTTTTCTTAGAGTCGACGTGCATGCAGGTTGTCATGTCGCGGGCACTGAAGCTGCGGTGTTTAGCTAGCTCTGCATCGGTCTGTAAACCGTTCTAACCTTTCTTCCTTCTTAAAAAGCATCTCTAATTTATCCATGTTTTACCACGTTTCTGCTCGTGGAGCTTATTAGAAACATGCAGAGGCTTCTTAGTTTGGGTGCAATCACTTCTATCTGAACCACTCAATTGGTTTGCCATTTGTCTGGCAAACAAAGGGACGTCCAAAACGGCTGTGTGGGGTTTTTTCTTTCGTTTTTTTATTTCTTTTTTATTATAGAGGAGAAGAATAAAAGTAACATTACAAAAGTGACAGTTAAAGGGGCCTCAGTTTAAACTGGTTTGCAACAGGTTCCTGTTCTGCAGCACATGAAAAACAAAGATCACATTAGACAAAAGACACAACCAACAATCATGGCTTAACAGCAACACGGACAATCAGAGTTGGGGGGAATAACTGAGAGTAACACATATTAGTTAAAGCAGTGGTTGCAAGTTTGTCCATTCATCATGTAAAGTTTCTATACCTGCTTAAAAATGCCTAACTGAGGTTGTTGTCCTGATATAAAGTGGGACCTCATTCCAGACTTTAGTGTATGTATAAAAGAACGACCTCTGACCTCTGACCATAGCTGTTTTTGTAAGCTGGTACTGGGACTGATGCTTGCGAGAGTGATCTAGAGATGCGTCCCTGACTCATGTTGGAAACTTCATGGCTTGAATGTTTGTATAATTCTGAAAAGTCATGGCGAGAAAGTGCAGTACTGTGATGATTGTAAGAGAGAAGGTTTCCATAAATCTTATGCCTTCAAACTGCTTACCTACGAATTTAATCCAAACTTAGAGGACATGCTGGATGCTGCATAGTTGACAGAGAAGTCAGCACTTCAACAGAGTATGTTTCCTTAATGTCTAGTGATATACAGTAGTAAAGTCATTTTATGATTTAATTCTGTAGATAAATTGCATACGGTCATTTCATTTATCCTGTGCATACTGTATATATGAATGTTAAACCTTATATCAAGTTCATTTTGGGCTGCCTGTGTCTCCTTGTGTTTGGCACACTGAGCAGGTTGGAGGTGCTGAATGAAGTCTTTCACCTCTCTTAGGACATCAATAGTGCAGTGATCTTGCCTGAGGTTGTTTCTGTGCCTTGTGTAACATTGCACGCGCTCAGTGTGCAGACTGCAGCACAGCTTTTTGGAAAAGATACTGCAGCAGCAAAACCTTAACAGGTGCAACTTCACATTTAAAAGACATCCCAGAGAAAAGAAAAGTGTGGTTGAAGCGTATCATACAAATGGACATGTGAACGTGGGAGATTGTGCATGTGTGTGTCTGTTGTTTAATTTTTCAGTGAGTGCATGTACACACACTGCTGTGCTCTTGTGATTGTGTTATCTGTGCAGCTCTAATGTTAATCCCAGGATCAATAATAGCCACTCTTTCATGATCGCTCCACAGTGGCCTCGATCTGTCACACAGCATCATGTCAGCTTCTACACCCACACACACACACACAACCCAAACATATCAAATGTTTCTGTATAAGGTTTGTAAGAGGGCAGATGTGAGTCATGCACAATAATCTGCTTATGTACATTGCTTTTATACCTTATGATATAGTAGAGATTCAAGTCATTTTTTTGCATTTTTATAAACTTATCTACAGATGAACTGCAATCTTTGTCAACCTCACACTGACCTTTACTATCGTGCTGATTCTACTACAACCCCTCCTCCATCTAGTTCTGTGCTGCAGCATCTTTAAAGGCACCTTGACAGTACTATTGGAGAGAGAGAAGGTTGCTCATTCACTTTCCAAGCACACACTTTTCTTTGGCAAGGCCGGAAATCTGTGCTGGCTCTGGTGCAACTTTCAAGTTCTTGAACACTTACATAAAAAGCCTCTTTACTCTGTAGTCACTTAGACAGAGTTGGAGGAGAAAAGCCACCTGGCAGGCTCTGCACTTTCAAGCTTTAGCTGACGAGTACAGAAAACCAAATGGATGAGGATTTAGGGCACATTAGAAAAGGCATCATTCAGACTCTAAACAAACCATCAATTCATTTGTCAAGAGAAGGGAAAGTTAAACATGTGAGCCACAAAATGCTCATTAGTGTAATTTAGAAGAGTCAGCAAAGATCAGTATCGCACTCATGTGTGTTTAAGACCAAAGTAAATAAAGTCAATTTGAAAGTTTTTACCCTGTGATCTTAATCTAAGAGTTAAGTTATCTCTTGACATATAGGGACAAAACAGAATGATGTATTTTTGAATTCCTCTTTCTTCTCCCTATAAAAGTTTTAAAGGCAGGGTTGGTCATTTCCTCCAGATACACTTTTTAAGATTTTGGTTGAAATTGTCTTTAAGTCCTGACAGAAATTAATAATTCATGTGCTCTGAAAAAGGAACGTAGAAAATCTGTCATCTGTAGCAGTTGTAAGCCTGTAAAAATGTAAGATTAAGATTAAGATTTACTTTTATTGATCCCCGCAAGGGGAAATTCTGTTTTTACACAAACTGTTAAATCATGCAACACACACGTAGGCTGATATATACACATGCACAAACAGGATCCTATGGTCAAGCACTAATGGAGAGATGTCAGAGTTACGGAGCGGCCCACAGCAGGCGCTCCTGAGCTGGTGGAGGGGGGAATTATGTGCCTTGCTCAAGGGCACCTCGGCAGTGCTAAGGAAGTGGTCTGGCATCTCTCCAGCTACCAGACCAATTTCCAGATTTGGCCCGCAACGGGACTTGAGCCAGCGATCCTCCGGTTCCCAATCCAAGTCCCTACGGACTGAGCTACTTTGACCAATGTCTGCCACGACGTACCAATCTGATGAAGCAATCACGCCTCCCTGTCTCCCTGCTCGTTCACTACCCTTTACGTGCACTGTAGCCCACACTCAAGCGAATCACCAATGACGGCGTTTATACTGTGAGTTTGTTTTTGGCCTATGTGAGTAGTAAAATAGTCACGTTTTTTTTTTACTTGTATTATGACAAAGTTGATTGTTTACTACCGCTGAATGAGACATGAGACAACGTAGTTTCTACACAATGCAAGAAATGAGCTGAGGTCCGCTTCTGGAGCAACGGCGCTCGTGCATGTAAGTAGTGAGGGGCGTGGCTTTTGAGGGAGCACAGAGTGAATGCTAATTTCAAAATCATTTTCGAAAAAATACCAGCCCTGCCTTTAATTTAAACCAAATCTAAAGCATGCTGAAAGTAAGTGTTTTAGATCTTATTTGGCACAGACTGGTGGTTTTAAAATTGCTTTTAATTATTAATATCTTTATCCAGGACAAGTTCTACACTACGTATTGCCATTTGAAGTCTGTAATTAAATCCCTCATATTGGTATAACCCCCCAATGGGCATGATTTGTCACATTAATTACTTAAAAATAACTAGTGTGCTGCTTCTGTGCACTTCCTATCAGCACCTGTGTTCAATTGGACATCAAGCTGTTCGTTTACACTTATTGACGTTGTTTCCTCCTCTCTAGATCCTTGCATGTGTTGTACTTACTCACTAAAGTTCGCCTCTTTGGATAAAAGCGTCTGCTAGGTGAATTGTAAAAAATTATAAAAATTATTGGAAGTAGTTAAAGCTCCTGTGAGGAGTTTTTATCAAGTTATAAAAATCAAGACTGATGCCTCTTTATGAGCTACAGAAGCACAAGATGATGGATTATTTCTTTATGGCTATTTGTTATGTCTTTAAACTCTGCGTAGGTGTCAGACAAAACAGCCATGTTATTTTTACATTTTACACAACAAAAGTCAATGGTGAGTGATTGACTATCAAAAGGAAGCACAATGAGATTTTCCATTAAGAAAAAAACTCTACCTAAGCATTTACAGGACGAGCTCAGCGAAGAGATAAAAGATGCCCCTTTGACACAAGGCAAAAGTTCCTCATAAGCTTCACGTCTTCCAAGGGGTCATTAAATGTCAAACTTAAGTGTGGTCGGCCGAGCTTAGCGGGCACTCACACTAAAGCCTGCGTCTTTTAATGTCTAATAATGTCTTTTTTTGTATTTGTATGTGTGGCTGCTCGTTGTTTGTGTGAAACTCTGTCGTTGTGCTGCTGGGACACTTTTGAAAAAGAGATTTTGAATTTCGAAGTGTTTTCTTTCTTGCTCAAATAAAGGTGAAATAAAAATATCTATAGGCATACTATTTTTTTTGTGAATCGCAGTACTTTAAGTAAAATTTACTGTTCAGCATGCACCAATGCCAACATGATCTGTCAGAAGAAGGTCAGTAAAGTGGCACAGAGATCAGTCTGCCTAAATAATGTTTTGGGTATAATTGAACACAGAGTCTCACAATGACGCGGGCTGTGAAGCCTACCATTTAGACTCTGCACAGCTTCGGTGCAAAAGGATAAATCTGGCTTTTGTCAAGTTGTGCTTTCTGAATTTGTTTGACTGCAGCTCCGTATCATTTCCCATAATGAGGAAACTGGTGAGCAGAGCGAGAGCATCATTTGCTAAAGGTTTTCCACACAAAGCCAAACACTACTTAGTCAAAATCAGATGGGTTTCTGCATTCATCCAAGCTGAAAAACGTCCAAACTGCTGCACCAGCACTTCTCTTTTCATTTCCCTCTGCTTCCTCTCTCAGTGGCAGATTATGCATACAAAAAATATCCAAGGGGAACAAAAAAAAGGAGCTCTAGTCCTAAACTGTAAGTGGCACTGTGGTGAACCAAAATCCACAGCCTGAAAAGCCTTGGGCGTTTTTGGATTCCCTGATAAAATACAAGGATACTGACAGAGCACATGTGCTAAATATGAAACTGATTTGGTGGCAGCTTTTGTGTTGCGATATAGATTCAGCCTCATAGAAAACTGCTTCTACTGTGATGAATACTTTTAAGCCGTCTAGTTTCTGTCATCCAACCCATCCTTGTTTATATGCAGACTTTCCTCTGCTGCTCTGAGGCTGCTGGTACTGAGCCCATCTCAACCTCTTTCACATGTACACGCCGCTTCACACCAGCTATTTCTGGTTCTCTCATTCTCTATTCTCCTCTTCCACTGTGCTTATCTCTTTGTGTGTGCGAGAGTACACACTCCCTCTCCGCTCTTGGCTGCCTTCCTGTAGATTCATCATTAATTCATCCAATTTCTTAATGTTCCTCCTCTTCCTCACATGGCCTCACTGTCCCCACCTCTCCCACCACCCACTGGCTCGTCTCCACTTTGAGATTGAAGAGCTTCTCTCTGCTTTATTGCCTTCTGGATGAAAGAGTCCCTCCATAAAAACAGATGCCCAGAACTCTTATGAGATATAGGGGGAAAGACGTTTGAATATTACTCTTTCTGCACCGAGGATTTTCTCTGACGGTTTTTCATGTTCATTATGCAATGACAAAGTCTGATGTTTGCTAAAATATTAGAGCGCTACAGAAAAAGTTTGCATATTATATATATGTAGATGTATGTTATATTTTAAAGGGATGCTTTTTTGACACTTTAAGATGTGTATTCTCTTATTAAGGTTACATTTTCCTTTTCTATTATATTATATTACTCACTGACAAACACATGGGTGGTTCTTTTGTCACCTATACCAGACAATGGTGAGTATATTTGGTTATAATATTGTCATCTTAATTTTCAAAATGACATAAAAGAAGAATTAATAAGTATCCAAACCCTTCCTACACATGCCCCTGTTACACCTCAAAGTGTCAACCGATTAGCTGAGACGGGAGCTAACCAGTGACATCTCCACTGTCTTAAAACCTCATTACCTCAAATATTTCCACAGAAGAGTACAACAAGGACGACCCAAAAGGCATGGGTTATTATGCATTCTACACAAGCCCCTAAGACTGTATTTATTGAAGCTCAACTCTTATTTTCGATTGATTGATTTGATTGAGAAATCTGTAATTTTATAGTTGTAACGGGACGTGTTTTGTCATGGCCGCTGCATGACAGAGCTGCCATGACAGACACAACATGTTTATCGTTGCCGTGGAAACACTGGATGTTACATCAAAGACTGCTGCATTATGAAACAGGAGCTGCTACTGAAAGCTACCGTACTGCTGCTGTATGTGCTGCTGTGATAAAAACGTCATGTAAATCATACTCTGATACATTAGCTCGTCAGTAAACATATTTTCTCTTGCTCAGGTCGGTTTCACCCGTTCATCTTGACTACGGTCAACTCGGAGTTTGTTTTCATCAGGGGTGGGGTTGAGCAGAGAGAATCACTCCCATGATTCCCGACCAGCCTCGACATCATCTTTTGTTCATGTTTTGATAAAGAGCCCCCTGGCGGAGGAATTTGTATACTGTGTGTTTACATTTTTTGCCTCGTTTTATTAGTTATCTGCACTCAGTCTTCTTATGAGACAAAGGTGTAAAATTGACATTGCAGTTGCACTCTTTTTATAAAGTATTTCAGCTAATCTGACTCAACCATTGGTTCATTAATAGCTTTTTCTGTTTACAGATCTAAGGAACTTCTTTTGTGAGAAATTGTAAGAAACTTAGCCCTGGAAATATATCAGTTAATTGAATTCCTTTCTGAAGATGATCCGTAAATGTGTTTAAGGTTAGACAAGCTGAGCTGTATCTGTACATTTCCTTGCAAAACATAATCAGGGGTCAACAAACTAATAAGCACACGTCTTTAAGCCCTGAAGTATTCTTTAGAGTCAGAGTGTTGGAGTGTGAGTTGTTCAGATGGGATGTGGGGTGAAAATGTAGCGTGAGACTCTGTTTTCACACTGTTCAGATGACCTTGGCACTAAGAATCAGCTTGGAGACAAGGACAAGAGAATCAACAGAAGGATGAACAGAGGAGAGAAGGGTTGGATCGCTTTGTCTGAACACAGGATCACACCTTGTTTAACTGAGAACCTTCTACTGGGTGCCTTAAGATTTGTACTAATCTCTGCACAATGTCTTTTATAATCTGATATATACTGCACAGTCTGTGACCACTCCAGTGTTTTATGTCCATGTGCAGTCCATATCTTATGCTGTGTAGAGAAGGTCAAGTTCAAGATGACTGAACTGTATGGTTAATGTTTATATATACATTTATGATATTTAAGGGTATTGCTTTATTATTGTTGTTTTCCTTTGTTGTAAATATTTCTATAATCTTTTGTTATAATATATATTAACCAAGTATTTTCCTTTGCTATGTATTTTGATTGGATAGTTTGCTGGAGATGTAACAACTATGCTCCAACTTGGGATCAAATGAAGTGCAACCAAGCACCAACCCAGCCAAAAAATCAACCAACATATTAAATAACCAATAAAGTAACTCTCCAAACAAGCCGAACAAAATAACCAATACAATAACCACCTAACTAGCCAGATAACCAACCAACCGACCGACCGACCGACCGACCGACCAACCAAACAAATAAACAATGAAATAACTCTCCAAATTGCCAAATAACCAACCAACCAGAAACCACCAAGGCAGCCAAATAATCAACCAACCGATAAAATTACTCTCCCAAATAGCCAAATAACCAACCTGAAACCAACCAACAAAATAACTCTCCCAACCAACCAAATAATGGTTGGTACTAATTAATAATAAATAATAAATACCAGCCCACCAAAGCCTTAGTTTCCACCGTTTGGATTTTGTTCAACTTTTTGGACACTTTATTAAGTAAGTATTTGTTTGCCTTTTTGTTTAACTTTACAATCATTATTATTGGTTTCTGCACGTGGGTCTTGCTCTTTGTTTTTCGAACATACGTGACATAATCAACAAATCAATAAACAAACCACAAAACCAGCCTAATAACCAACCAATCAATAAACCAAACAACAACTACACGATTGTTTCAAGCCAATCTATGAAAAAGACAATTGGATTGAAAAAGACAATGGACTACAAATGCAGGCTGCATTTTGAACATTTCAAAATACATGAGCAACAATTATACAATCACAACAGTGTAAACATGAGAACAACAACGTCTGAAGGCTGCTTTAAGAATGCTTCAAAGGATTAAATCCTGCTATTTATAGATCTGAACAAAATCTGCTTCTCCTACCCACATTGGGTGGTCTACAGAAAATTCTGCGTAGTTTGGACTTATTCTGCATTTTCAGTAATGTTTTGAGTCCAAATGTGGAATACTGGACAGCAGATGTTGTCCGTGTAGCACCGTATAGCGTAGTCCTTAAAAAAGAATAAGTAAGCAAAGTAAGAGTCAATAAAGAGATTAACAGAAATGTTAGAGGAAATGAAGGACAGATAGGAGCTACTGCATCAAAGTTAGAGGAAGGGCTAAGACACTTGTCTGTGCCAAAATAACAAACAGAATAATAAAGTCAAAGTACAGAGAAATGTCTTCACTATTCACTCTAAAAGCAGGTCTGTTCCTGCCAATTTCCTTCAATTCCTTCCTGCTGCTTTTCCCTTGAGGATCTGCTGAGAGGGAAGTGAGAGACTTAAGAGTCCATGAGATGGTTTTTATTTGCAGTTATGTGCAAGAAGAGAGATTTCCAAAGTCTCTCTCTTAATATAAAAATCCTACGTTAATCTCAGTCTGGTTGAGGTATAGACTGCATTAGTAAGTACAATAAATCTGAATATTTCACAACTTTGATGCATTGTACGTCCATTATATCTACCGCCCAAGCCTATACAGTATTCATCAGAATCAAACATTTTTGGGATAAAATACACTGCAATAAACATCAGTAATGTACCATCATATTCAACTCTCTTGTTAGACCTGAAAGACACAGTGCAACACTGAATTCAAACATGCAATATATTTGTTAACCAGAAAACTCCAATGGGGAACATTTTGGATTCGTCCATGACATGAGATTGTCATGCATGTATTATGCATTTTTGATAAATTGACAAATGTGTTCCTGTCTTGCAAAAAACAGTTCAATAAAAAACACAATGAAAAATCACAAACCTATCCAGTTTTTTAAACTGGAATTTTTGTCTTTTGAATGAATTCAGCACCGTACACTCAAACCTCTGCTGATGATCCAAAACGCTGCAGCCCGACTGGCCCATCAAATTCAAAACCCATTTGCCTCCCTTACACTCTGCCAATAAATCTGAAGAGGACTTTTAAATGACATTGGTGGTGGTGGCCATATTGGAAAGGCTTTCTCAGACTAACTTCTGGTCAACCTAGAAACAGGCAAAAGAGGTGGAGCTGAGGTGTGCCTTAAGCCTCCTGTCAAACAGCTACAATACACCCATCCATCAGTGAAACCAACCATGCCACTTACTATGGATAACTGTTGTCCTTCATAAAGTTACACCTTTGAACCAGGCAGTAGAGGGGTTTTTTCTACGGTAAAAATAGGCTTTTTTAATGGGTGGGTATATGAATTGCAGCCAGCCTCAAGTGGACACTCGAGTCAGTGTAGGTTTTGTACTTCTGCATCAGCTTGCCACTTTGTTTCCACTTTCAACATCACAGCCCCTCTAGCTATACTGTTCTCCTCTGAAGTCCCCGATGGTGGAATGATTTAACAAACTCCATTCGATCTGCAGAGTCCCTTTGCACCTTTAAGAAAAAGCTACAGACCCAACAATTTCATAAACAAACTTAATAATATTGATGGGGCTGATGATGATGATGATGATGATATTGAGGATAGTGTTGATGATGATTACTGGAGACTATTTATGAGAAACACAAGTTGTTGATCTATATATACAGTTTATTAGGATGATGTATATTTTACACACCCTATGCATTGCCTCTGTGCGCTGCCTGTCTCTCAAATGTACGTTGCTTTAGTCAAAAGTGTCTGCTAAATGAATTGTCGAATTTGAGAACTGACTCGGTTTTGGAAAGCTGCTCTGGTTTTCCAATCCTGATCAGAAACGGCCACAAGGGGCTTGGTTTAAACCTTTAAATAGTTTGTCCCTTTTCTGTGTAAAAGTGTTTTTTTTGCCTTGTTGCCTGGTCCTCATACTCGTTCTTGTTCTCTTCAAGCTCTAACCCCTACTTATACCTCAGTGGGCGGCCCAGCCTTACAGCATGATATGTTTGGCAACAGGCCTTCTTGCCAGCAACCACATTATGGAGACTGGGATCAGAGTACATTTGTAAACGCCCACCCATGACATCAAACTTAACCACAATGTTTTTTACTGCACTAATGTAGAGGAAGAACTGTAAGATAGGAAAAAGAAAAGCCAACCTATGATAACATGAGAAGTGTGTTTAGAGTGACCAGATTTGAGTGTTATGTTTTGCAGTTTTAGAAAATACTAAGGAAGTAAAGTCTTGCATTGCAGATTTTACATTGTGCATGGAAAGCCTGACTGTAGCTTTAGGAGTTGTTTTATATCAATTTCAAAATTCAAGATATTGGGGAAAAAAATAAGCAAGAAAGTGAATGCAAAAATATGAATAGATACAATAAAAAAACAACATATAA
Source organism: Tautogolabrus adspersus (assembly GCA_020745685.1). NCBI lineage: Eukaryota > Metazoa > Chordata > Actinopteri > Labriformes > Labridae > Tautogolabrus > Tautogolabrus adspersus. The sequence goes on from CM036536.1 coordinate 28,731,504, forward strand.
CCTAGTATTTCATAAATAGTGGAGATTACAGCAGCGAAGCTGGATATGAAATGTAATATGGTTTTGTACAGTTGCGGTATATTAAGGTATTGGTATAAAATGTAGTATGATACAGCTTAAATGATCCCTCTGTACCGCCATTGGAGGTAGTAACAGAGGCGTTACAGGGGCGAGATGGGATCTGCGGAGGCAGCATTGAAGAACAGTGCAGTGTGTGTGTGTGTGTGTGTGTGTGTGTGTGTGTGTGTGTGTGTGTGTGTGTGTGTGTGTGTGTGTGTGTGTGTGTGTGTCTACACATCGTGCGTCCGCATCTCTGTAACCCGATGTGAACTCACAGACTGGGACACAAATATTACGGCCAAATTCCACCAGATGCGTGTTCGGTCCGTCTCCGCTCCGTTCCGGCAGCGGAGCTGATACGTTTCACTTTATTCAATGTGTGTGCTTCCACTGGGTCCGCTGCGCTGCGTCTCAGCACCGTCTCAGCTCCGGCAGTCCGGAGCCCTCCGGAGCAGATACACAAGACCTCTATTTTTGCCGGATGCCGGAGCACGACTCATCAATTCAGCACACAAAAGAACAAGCGGGACGGGAAGTCAGACACCGATACAACATTTAAACATCCGGTTTATTTTCAGAATAAAAGACTCTGTTTTGATAATTCAGAAAAACGACTGTATGTGTGTTTGTTTATGTGTTTATAAGGTTTATATAGAGTTTAATACCGGGAGTTAATCTTTAAAATACCGCGGGAATTCCTTTGTCTCTGCACCCCAGCTGACCGGCTGTGCTCTTGTGCAGCCGGTGGGTATTGAAGGACGGGGGTGCACGGAGCCGTCACACACCGGAGCGGACACGCAATGCACACGGATCTGGTGGAAATTCGGCGTTACTCCGTTGCGGAATCAATATCAATGTACAAAGACGTGATGACGACAGCTTTGTTGCGGCGTAGTTTCAGAACTGCACTCTGAAAAGCGCTACATATAACATAATCCATGGTCATTATGTTTCAGGCCTTTAGTTTTATTCTTTAAATGCAGGTGACAGCACAGAAAGGGAAGGAACTAGCTTGCAGTCTATAGGCTACTCTAAAACAGGAGTACAGACTTGACTAATGCTCATATCAAATCTTTGAGCTTGTATTTTGTTCTCATAAAGACACAAACACAAGACTGCCCCTCTCTATATCTCCGGGTGTAATAAGAGACTATATTAAGGCTGGTAATAGCACAGGTCTGCAGTGCTGCTGGTCCTGTCTTCATTTGCCTGTTTCCACAGATCTATAAATAGCAGTGCTGATCATGCAGCACAGCCTGCCATCACCCTGCCTGTTCTCTGCAGCTCAAACACACACACACACACACACACACACACACACACACACACACACACACACACACGCACACACACACACAGTTCCTCCCTATTCTTTCCAGTCCTCTCATTTCTCTGCCCCCTCACCCCTCCTCCCTCTTTCATTTTATCTCTATTCCCTCGTTATGCTTCCCCTCATTCTCTCTTACTCTCTAATTATTCTCTGTTACCCCCTTCACACACACACACACACACACACACACACACACACACACACACACACACACACACACACACACACACACACACACACACACACACACACACACACACACACACACACACACACACACACACACACACACACACACACACACACACACACACACACACACACACACACACACACACACAGCGGGTGAATCCATTCTAAAATCATGCACACCAGTCACTCACACGTGTACCTGCCACACACACACACAAGCAGATACTTGCTATCGCGTGATACTTCTTATCTACCTCCTTCATTCATTTGATTCGTCCTCTACCCTTCCTCTTGTTTCTCTCTCTTCCTCATTAACCCAGCCAGTCTCTTCTTTCATCCTCACTCACAGAGATGGATGGATGGAGAGAGGAGGAGGAGAGTAATGACTGTTTTAATGACAGATAATGTGACTATGCTGCAGTTGCAGATTCAAAGGTGGAAACACTGTTTCAGATTTTGATTTCACCTGGTTAGACAAAATGGCATGTTTTTTTATTTTATTTTGTATTTGTTTATTTAACAGGGACACATGCAGTGAGCGTTGCTTCATATATTAAATACAAAGTAGATGCCATGCATACAAGTTTCTAGCCATGGCTAATTTTCAACCCCGTCCCTGGCTGGGCTTTTAGGATTAAAACAGAATTATTAGACTTTAAGAAATACAGAAACAGTGATTCTTAAACTGGTTTGTTTTAATCAAAAACACATGTTTATATCATTGTTATTATTATTTGTTTAAAATTGATTATTGTTTTGGGTTAAACCAACTCAAAAAATAATTGAAATACATGTTAGTTTCTGTTAGTTTTGATTGATTAACTGATTAACAAAATAAATACGAGTCTGAAAATCTCGGCTATTTGTAGATTTACTGGACAGATTCATTTTTCATGAAACCCCTGGGAAACAAGACTAATGCTGTGTCTTAATTGGGATATCAGATATACTGTGTACATCATGTATTTATGGACTTTCCTTAAGGCGAAAAATCAACCACGAGGAGCATTATCGCCAACATTCGACTGTGACTGTCACTCTCAGTTTTACAGAAATTATTCAAATGAACTTGCTGGAATTAATTTTGTTTTTCCCTTTCTTAGTTGTCAATATTGTTGAAATTTTGTCACCATAGACGTCAATAATGTGTCCTCTACTTCTGCTACATAGCCAAGACGGCAACGATTACCCTCTGATACCACAGGATCCGTGTGTGCAGCGTTCAGACTTCGCTGTGGTTTGGCGTCCTTTGACAGTCCACAGCCCGTTCTATTGGGCCAAACAGATCGACCTGGACAGGACGTCAGACAAGGAAACGCATTGAGCATCCCGTAACTTCAAAATAAAACATACTGAACAGACTCCTGACCATTTATCACATCTTTTCATTAACATTACGCGAAAAGAGGCGCCAAATGAACAGCAAATCTTCAACGGAAAGGCAAAGTCACCTGTTGTTTTCACGCTGTCCTCTTTAATCTCACATGATCCTGTAGTTCACGTGTGATCTTGTTAACCCGCAAGTCCAGCTGCTGATGGCTGCACTCATGATTTAGAAATGGACCAAGTGGGTTAGGGGGCATGCTGTTGGACGAAGCAAAACTACGGTGAAGACAGAAAGCTGTGCACACTGTTTGCTGTGGAATCTGCGGCTCAGTTTTGGTAAAAAGTATTCCACCCTTGACTTTTGGCCATTATGACTTAAACCAGGTCATCTCAATTTACTGCTTTTTGCAAGTATTGTCATTTGCACACAATATAAATATGTAAGTGTGGAGCTTCAGGCTAATGGTAAAATGCTTATTACGGCAATGCTAGCACGCAATGTGGCACAACCGGAAAATGAAGGGTATGACCAATGTCTTTAAAACCATCTGCACATAGTGGGATGTAAATTCAACAACTTAAAGAAATATTTCTGTTTCATATGAGAAGTTGGACTATATATGTAGATCATTTAAAATTGGCAAGACATCTTGTCCTAGAGTGCTAATATAACTTGCTTTTTGCTTGATATTGGATGCTGCATTGAATGGTTGTAATATGTTCACCGTTCTATTGTAAAGTACTTGTCCTTGAGTCATGAAAGATGAAAGTTCTCCAGTGCTTGCAGCGTTTTTGTGCAGGAGGGTGCCTTCTGCTTTGGCTTTCAAACATTTCTTCCTGTTTTTACAGCTTTCATACTGCACCTGACAGCTGAAAAGAAGTATTATAATCAATCTGCTTTTTTTTCATGTAAAACATGTCAGCTTTCTGTTAAATGGTAAATGAACTTGAGCTTGTAAAGAGCTTTTTTAATCTTTTGACTACTCAAGGTGCTTTTTACACCACAGGTCACACATTCACACACTGATGGCAGAGGCTGCTATGTATGAGTCCATCAGTATCAACAAATCTATTCATACACATTTGTACACTGCAGACAAAGCAGCAGGAGCAACTTGAGATGTGGTGTCTTGTTACCCAATGACACATCAGGCATGTGGCTGCAGGAGCTGGGGATCGAGCCCCTGATCATCCGGTTGAGAGACTGACTCTACCTCTGAGCCACAGTCGTGGTTAATTTATCGTTAACCACTCCATAAATGTTGGTTTGTTTCTTTTAAGTGTTTTGCTTGTTAAATTAGACTCTAGTAGACTCTTCTTCGGCTGTAAAATAATCTTAATCACAGTCACTTGTGTCTTCTACCTTGCCTTCTGTATGTTGCATTATTGAGCTCACGTGTGCTGAATGATAAGAGCCCTCCAGATTGATACCAGTAATGTCTAGATGGAAGTAGTCTGTGGTCCATGGGGACATCATCCATTAACCCTGACCCAGCGCTCACCGTCTGGCAGTCTACTCTGCCTTCTTCCCTTTTCTCACACCGCCCATCTCCCCCATACAGTACATCCATTAGTGCCAGGGGTAAAAAAAAACATACCAACAAATCTTTATGGATGCTTTTATCGTGTTCCATATATACTGGGCTTGCACTGGTGTATTGCTTCTAGAAAACAGCAATAGCTTGTTCTAGGATTCCTGTGTTGACATACTCTCTCACCTTCTCGCATGTACTAACTTGCTGGTTATGGAGATGGGAGAAATAATTCCCTGGCACAGTTTTACAGACTGCTGCGTGACAATGCAAGCAGTGGTTGGCAGAAGTTCCCTTCAGCGCTTACAACGCTCATATGTGCTGTCTTCTGAGATTGTTAAGTCCACTCTCCAACATGCTCGACTGACCCTGGAATTTGCTCTTCTTCACACTTTCTGTGCAGATGTTGTTGAAGCATACCGAAGATGCCTACAGGTTTTAGCCCCAATGTCAAAGTGATTTTATGATTTATTCATTTATCCTGTCTTGGACTCACTGCAACAGTTACGATTATCGACTACTTAAAGTGCAAGAAAAGGCTTATATGAAATCTTTTGGGCTTCCAAGGGGAGAGGTGCCAAGTCAAGGTAGAGTCAGTAGAAATTAACATTGCAGCTTGTAAAAACATCATTCAGATTGGGCCCCTCCTCCTGAGCAGGCCAACTGTAGGACTTAACGTGTACGTTTACTGCTTGTACTTCTACTGCACGTTACCTGAGAATATTACATTTGTTGTTGTGGAAAAGCAGATAATTGAGCCAGCTATCACAAGCTTACCGCCGGTGATTGGCACCGTCCTGTCTTACAGAAAAAACATTGCTTTGGACAAAAGCGTCTGCTAAATGAATTGTAGAAAGCAGGCCAACTCCGCATCCTTGGTTGTGAATTCTGCATCCTTGGGTGAAAGCCAACCCAAGGTTCACCCTTGTTTTGGAATGAGCTTTATCAGAATGGTGTTTTGCCTCACTATGATTTTATTTTCTCTTTCATTTATGCCACGTCCTCATATGCAATATTTGCCAGTTTGGATCGTGTCCAAACGCTGAATTGTATCCACTCCTAAACTCACCTGCAACAATATACACATCACATCAGCCCGCCCAGAAACGTCCCGAGTCAACCAAAACCTCAAAATACAGACAGAGGACAGAGTCTCTGCAGACAGTCACCACCACACATGTATCGTTGGTGGTCCCGTCCATCTCAACCTGATGTAAACACGGCACCGATAACAACACAGCTAGTGGGACTCGTGCTTCTCACTCATTGTAGACAGTCATGACATAGGGAGACATTTAAAGAGGATATACTTGATGTTGCACATTCCTCCTTTGAGCTTCAATGAAAAAGAGGGGAGAAGAACATAATGACGAACAGATAACAATCCGAAGCTTAATAAGGAAGTTTCATTTCGTGCAAAAGATCACACCAACCACCGGTGATGTCATAGACACCTTCCATTTGTTCACATTTATTTTTCTAAATATTAGCTGCTGCGTTCACACATCTGCTTACCCTGACTTCTTGTGGAAACTTTACGCGGGGGCTGGTGTGGAAAATCTGGATAAAGCCGTGGTGAAAAATGTGTTCACACATGATGCTCACACTGAAAGATTGGGACATTTTCCAGGAGTTTTGTGCATGTGTGAAAACATCTAATTAAAACCTTCATCCATCCAATTGTGTGTCCCATTGTCTTCTTTGAGAGTGGCTTTTTTTTTACGGCTATGAACCGTTTTGGCCCTGTCAGAAAATGTAATCCTACAAACTGGTTTGTTTCCTGTATTCTGACGTCTTTCTATACTTTGCTCCAAACAGCTATGTATCTACTAGCATAGCGATCATCTTTGTTATTCCCTTTTCTTTTTTTCCTACACTGACCTTTATATATGGTAATGTTTACATATCTGACATGTTCATTCTGTTTTGAAATAGGAGCTTTTAATGTGATTTATTTATGAGCAGCATTGTAATTCAGTATTTCTGTATGTTTATCAGTTGCATTACATGTTCCTATGATCCTTATTTGTTTTTACTTCTCTCTCATTTTTGCTTCTGCATCATCCAGCTCTTGCCCAAAAAAGAATCATAAAATATTCATCCAGTCCAATCCAATCCATCTCTCTCTGTGCTCACTGCGTTCACTGTGACCCCTCCCCTTATGTTGCTGTCTTTCACCCCTTTTCTCTCATCTCCATCCATCCCCCTCTTCCTTCTATCAAACTTTTTTTTCTCCTTCCCCTCCTCATCGCAATGCTCCACTTCTCCTTATTACCTCCTGCATTTATCCTGTACTTGTCCCCTCCCTCTCTCACACACACACCTCCTTTTTCACGAGGACATGCACTTAAGGAATCACTTTTTCAGAGCATTTATGTCGTCCCCTAAACTCCCTGAACACCACCAACACACACACATACACATGCTTCGGAGGACATCAAGGGGATCTATTGGCAGAGCAGAATGTAATATCCATGAGCATGTTTGTAATAATCTTGAACGTTTTTGAATTTTTGTGTTACGACACCCCTTTTATTTTTGCACTTTCTGCCATTATATCTGTAGGTGTTCAAATCAAGTAGCAATTTTTGGCGTTGAAATAGTAAGCCAATGTGGAAGTGCAAGAGATGAGATCCAATGATACTGGTGCAAAAAGCCCCGGAAACTCCATTAACACTAAAATGCCCATTGTGACAGTGGAAATAAACAAGTTTCCCACCTGGTCACTCACTTTTTCCTTTGTCTCGTCTGTGTTTTGGGGGGAAAAAGTTGGTGATATTTCGAATTCTCTATTGAAGTTACAGGTAAGAAATAACTTAAACTAGTTAAAAATGCTCTGCCAAGGGAACAAGATCCATGATTTGAAAAATAGGCTGCAGTTTATAGATAAACTACAGCTACAGGAATGGAAGTGAAGTCTGGTTCACTGTTTTGCGAAGAGTTTGACAAGATTATTACACCACTTCATATCTGTCCATGTGAAATGAACATTGAGTCAGGAGACTTTAAGCTTACATTGGAAGACATAAAAAGTTGATACACCAAAAGAGAAGCCCGAAAGGACAGCTGACAATGAAGACATGAGTTTGCAATATGGCCAATGTACTTGCAGTTTGCAGTGCACCTTTCACCAGGCCATGTGCACGTGTATGTGAATAAATGTGACGGTTATTTTGTGTCTCATGAAGCTTCAAAGAACTGGCAGCTGAGCAGTCTGTAATTGGACTGATGACAATGATGAAACATTTCCAGTTACAGGTTAAACATTATAAAATTACATTAAGTGTTATGTGCAGCGATGTCATTTTTATAGCTCATTACCTGTAGGTGTAACACTGAGTACTTAGGAAGATTTAAAGGTGGCAGCCAGGCTTAAAAAATTAATTGAAAACTGTTCAGAACGAGGCACAGCTGTGAGCTCGGGACAAATATCCCAAATTATGACAGATACTTTAGATTTTTATTGGATTGAAGCCTGTGAAATGTTAACTGAATGAGTGTAAATTGACTGACATTTATGTTGAATACGGCTCACCTCATCACAGCTTATTCACACTTTTTAACTGAGGTCCAGCAGCAGGTGACGGGGTTAGGTACAGACTTTTTATCTACTTCCTGCAGTCTAGGTTGAAGCTTTAATCTTTTTTTAAATGCATATTTGATCAGTCTGTCCAGTCTTAACTCCCCTGAAGTAGAAATACTTAAAGGGGCTATATGTAACTTTCAAAAATACTGTGTTTGTAGCGATACCGCATGGCCGTCAGGCGAACTGCCTAACGGCCTAATGATTTATATATAGCTACAAGTGACATATATATGTAACTTTTTACATGTATAAATCGCTTTTTATCGCCCACTAATATGCAAACGCTTAACTGATGTGAAAAAGTAGGTGTTCAATGTCTATCTGTGTTGCCTGTATACAACTTGCCCGGGTCCGATTTCTCCGCGGAAAGCTCCAGGCAGTGTCATTTTATTTGCGTTCTCAACGTCCTCCTCACTCCGCTCCGCTTACAGAAATCAACAGTACGAACTACAAACTCATCACACACTCCCGGTCTTCACCTGCACAGCCAGAGGCCGCCTTCACCACACTTCTATCCGTCCTAGGAGCTCTCACAGGCGGACAAACTCATCACACACTCCTGCTCTCAGGCAGTGCCTGCAGAGACTGTCGTTTGTAGGATGGAGAATGAGACACACAGACTCCTTCACAGACTCTCACATGTGTATGACCACTTACCTCCTCTGTAAACATTATGCCGGTAAATATCCAGTGTTTCAGGGGCGATGTTGATGCTCGTTTGTGTACGTACGAGCAACAGGTTACTGGTGCAGTTCGCCTGACGGCCATGAAATATCGCTACAAACGCAGTATTTTTGAAAGTTACATATAGCCCCTTTAAATGCTTTATTATATCCCTGATACAGGTTCCCAAACCAGAACCAGCAAATCTGCCAATAGTTGTGCGGGAAACTGTTTCTTCACAGCTATTCTCTGAAGATTATCTGAATATAATCACTTCTATATTATAATATTCTATATGCTATGACATTAAATACATAGACTGAATGCCATAGAACATTTTAATGATCTTGTTTTGCATTGAGTCAAAACTGAATAAGAAGATAAAGAATGTAGGAATAAAAATCAAAAAACAATCGGTGTTTATTACATTCTGGCCCAATGCAGCTACAAAAGCTTCATTAGCGGGGTCACACTGGCAATCCGTACCGTGCCCAAGCACGCTTCTACACTAAAGTCCAGTTCGATTGGCCAGTGTGACCGCTCCGTACCGTGCTCAGGTACACTTACTTGTCTTTAGCACACTTCGGAGAGGTGTGGGCACGGTACACTTCATGCACGAGCACAAGCACGCGGGTACACAACGCTTACAGCCTTCATTATGGAGAAATCCAGAGTTTTATGGCTGTATCTGACTAAAATTTGTGGGGGCGGCAGTAGCTCAGTCCGTAGGGACTTGCGTTGGGAACCGGAGGGTCGCCGGTTCAAGTCCCGATGCGGACCAAAATATGGAAGTTGGTCTGGTAGCTGGAGAGGTGCCAGACCACTTCTCGAGCACTGCCGAGGTGCCCTTGAGCAAGGCACCGAACCCCCACAAGCTCAGGGGCCGCCTCCTGTGGGCTGCCACTGCACTCTGACATCTCTCCATTAATGCATGTCCACAGGTCTCGTTGTGCATGTGTGTGATTCAGGCCTGTGTGTGTGAGAAGCATGTCTCTAAAATAACAGAGTGCGTACCAGAATTTCCCTCAGGGATTAATAAAGTATAAAAAAAAAAGACTCAGAATAAGCCACAAAGTAGCTGTCTTGTTCCCTGTGTTGTTCTCCGATGTGCAGATGCAAACTCGACTGTGCGTCCCTTCTTTTTTTTTTCGAGAGTCCGCCTGTTTGTAAACTGAACACGCTTCATAATAACATACCACGTTATGTACAAGAGGTAATCGTGCTTAGGCACGGTTAGTCCTGGTGCAGTGTGACCGCGGGGCTGTGCTGGCCAGCGGGGGAATGGCGCAGCGGGGGGCCAATCGGGCTTGAGTACAGCATGGTACAGATTGCCAGTGTGACCGCGCCCTATAAGATGGCTGGTACATAAATGAGCATTGCATACAGTATGTGACGGATTCTCACTTATTGGAGGGATTTTCTAGTGTAAGTATGGCCCTAATTTGGGGTATGGCACTTAATAATGACTAATAAGCAGCCAGTACGTTACTCATTAGCATGCTAGTAAGCAACTACTTAATGGTTAAAATTGTAATCGCAATTTAAAGTGTTACCAAAAAAAACATAAAAACAAAATAAATGTGGGTAAAAAACATTTTTCTCTTTGACCTGAATATTTGCATGAGAGATTGAGACGACTACAATGCATGTTATGTCATTCCTCAGCTGTAGGTGTTTAAAACATGAACAAAACATTTGCAGAATCTTCAGGCTGAATATTTTAATCCTGATTGTACAATTTGATTGATTGAAAATGCTTACTCATGAGTCAGCTGCATCCCCACCATGGTCATGCACTTACATGTTACCCTCCTGCATGTGCACAATAAAAGACAAACAGGGGCCCACTCTTAAAGACTGTGGTGCTGCTGCTTGTCAAAAAAAGAAAACAATGATGTGTTCTTCTGCCTATTCCTGTGAGACAAGCTGGCCTAAAGTGACCTCAGCCTTTCTTCTCCTACCTCCGCCTCTCTCTCTCTCCAGTCAGCAATACATTATCTGACCTAACCAAGCACACAAGCCCTGATTCATTTTTCACATTCTGTCTCTCCCTCTCTCTGCAGAACCTCCCCCAACACCTTCTTTATACCCACGCCTGCCTGCCCACCCGCCCGCCTGTAATTGTTGATTGTCCTTTCCAGTTTATGCCTGCAGGGAGCTCACGTAGGCGTTCACACAAACACAGACACACACACACACACACACACTCGCACACACAGACACATTAAATCTTTATCTTTTTATAGCTCTGTCTTGTTAGGCAGTGGAAGCAGATTTCTCCCCAAAGAACAGTAAGCATCTCCTGCAGCCAAAACTGCTCTGTGTTATATAACGACCAACTTAAAGTATGCCACTAAAGTACCAACAGTTCATTCCAACTCTTCTTATTGAGGATTCTCCAGAGATGGAATACATGAATGTTAATGTCGTGTTTTATGAGCTCTACATTTCTCAGCAGGTCAGTTATGAAACCACTAAGAGGAAGCTGTGGTTTGGGTCTGACGCTTTCTGTTCATATCATCAAAAGCCCCGGAAGTAAGAAGGGAATTCTTATCTGCTTGAGTGGAGTACATTCACAGTCCTGCATGTGTAAAAACCCAACATCAACTGAAACAAGACGAGGCAGCACACGCAATGTGGGTACATAAATAATCTTTTTGCTCTGGTGTTTCTAAAAAAACGGGAGTGTACTTATACGGAACGGTGTCTCTTGCTATCACATCAAGCAGGCTGGTTGTAAACACTTGCAAAACATGTAAATCAAGAATCGAAAATTTAGTTTGTGTTTGTTTTTTTGTTGACATCCATTGGTCTAACATCCCTCCGTGATGTAGTGATGTGTAGATGTGTCCAAGGGCCTGTGAGGTTATTCTTCATTGTGGTTACAGGTGCAGTTCTCACCACATCAGGCCTGAATTGGGATCACACTCGAAACTTTGAACCAGAGAGGGCAGAAGGAAACATTTTTCCACCCATGGTCTTAAAGTTAAAAGCTCCAAGATCTCCGCTTTCTTCTCTTTGATATCACCAATAGCAGTAAACCAAACCCTACGAGCATTAGTCTGTTGTTAAGATGTTTGTAAAGACTTGGGCAAGGGAACTGTGGAGCATGCTCAGAACACCTTTAGGCCAGTTTGAGTCTGATTGAGTTGTAAACAAGCTAGAGTAAATCGATCCCCAACAGCACATTATCTGTGTTTGAGAAATTAGACTTAGAACGATTCGACTGTAATAACATGTTTACATGCATTTTAAAAGCACATCTGGGTAAAAATAACTGCTTTTGGCCTTTTATATAAATCAACAGTTGTATAACATTATAGGTTTTACATCACAATTTGCAATGTACTTCAATTCACGTAAATTAATATTAATTATGTTTATTGCATCCCATGTGTCATTTTTTGTGTTCCTGTGTAACCATTATCCCCAATCCCCACAGTCTCTGTGCAAGTCGCGGTCAGACAGGGCCATAGTTTCGCCCGCTGGAACACTAGCGGAGCACAGCGATGATCAGCTGTAATTACATCACAGGAAAACTACAAGGTCACGCTGGAATAAAGAGAAAAACTTGCCAACAACATGTTGCTTTGTCTTTCTGAGGATAATTAGTTGTTCGTCTGGTGCCTGTTTAGACGTAATGTTGATAAAGCGTTGAAAAATACGATCATGAGTCCATATATTGTGTTTTATTTTGAAATTGACCGGACGCTCTGTGCGTTTCCTCGTCTGACTTCCTGTCCGGGTTGTTATATTCTTTCCAGCTTAACACGTGCCTGCAGCGTACTCCGTCAAAAATAGACTCGCAGCGTATTTGAAATGGAGCATAGCGTAGTGGCGCTGGTGGCGCATCATTAACTAAAGTGGCAGCGAACTACAGCGTAGTTTGTGGCGCTGACGGACTGCATGGAGTATGTGGAAATTTAGGGTTACTCACACTGCTGAATAAAACAGTTTGCGTCTGACTGCAGTAGTGCCTCCACTTCACAAATGGTAAAGTTTCTTCTATCTTCAACGCTCGATAGGCATCGCCACCACCATATTTTTTACTACCAGCTTGTGTTTTGTGTGTCCACAGGGAACTGCACTGATGCCCTTTTATGGGCATGAGTTGGCGGATACCTATGCTAATTGGGAACAACAGGCACACGCTTTCAACGAACGAAAACAAGGAGATAAGAACACAGCTGCCGACAATTCAGTCATAAGAACACGTTGATGAATGTTCTTAGAAATCTTCTTAAGAACAAGTGAAGAAAAAACCTTTTCATTCTTAAGAGGATATTATAAAACACTTGTATTTGTCTTTCTATCACGTTTACTTGCAAGGAGCTAATTCATTTAGACCTTTATGATTATTATTAAAACACACATGAATATGAAGGAGTTACCGAATGGTAATATGTTTCAACAGCACTCCACCCAAATGTTTAAACACACGTCAACCCGTTGAAACAAACCACAGCATGATTAATGTTGTGTTTTTAACATGACGTGTTGTGATTGGAACAGGATGAGCACATGCACGCTCAGTATTATGATAAATATTTCAATATAAATTGGCTAAATACATAACTTCCATAATTCATAGTAAAAGCACGGGTGTAAATATGAGCACAATAATACATTTATAACCACATGAATCCAGGCTGTGTGCAGCTGCTGCTTTCCTTAAAAGCCAACCCAAGACTACGGATGAGATCTGGAAAGATCACTGCCTAAGAGAAGAGCAGATACTGTTTGCCTTTACTCCAAAAGTTAATCAAATGACTTCAGTATCTTTCTCTCTTACTGCTTCCCCTCCTCCTCTCACATCGATCCACCTCTTCACCCCTCCCCCTCGGGAAAGATGGCGGGGGAGTGTAGATTATAGCTTATCCCTGCTCTGCTCACTCTGCAATGCCTCGCTCTGACAGCAAAGCCCTTTCACCTACATTCACAGAGTCTGCCTGCCTGCCTAGCTACACACACAAACACGCAAACACACACACACACACACACACACACTCGCACTCGCACACACACACTCGCACACACAAACACACACACACACAGAGTCTGCCTGCCTGTTCTTGTCATGCAGGGTGCAGCAGTGCTCTGCAGTTTGACATGGATCCCTACAACAGGAGGGAAGTATTTACCATCTGTCTACATTAACATTCTCTCCTTCACTACGGCCTTCCCGCCTCTCCTTCAGCTCTAACTCCATTTAGAATAGTTACATGGAGGGCCAAAGAAACAAGAAAGAAAAGCAGAGACAGAGCAAATGCTGTAGGAAGAGGTGATGCAATTGGATGCTGCATAAGCAAAATATTATCATTGACTCGACATCAGTTTGAAACATAACTAAGGCACTAGCTAGGATCACAGAAATGCACTCTATACCATAAATGACTGAGGGAACACTGAAATCTAAAAATGAATCATTGTATAAAACATTTAAATCAATTAAAGTGGTAAAAATATGGTAAGAAGCCTTAATATCTAAAGCAAGACATCTATTGTGTACATACAATAAACAATGGAGCTTTAACGAGCTAACGGTAGTCTGGTCAAGCAGCTAATGACTAAGGTCTGTTTGGTGTCATAATATTGTAAGCTTTCAAGGCTGAGGCTTCCCTTTGTAAAGATGTATTAAAAAATCTGTTAAAATGGATGCCAGGCTTAGTAGTAACCACACTCTTACCACACTGTGAATGAAGGCTACTAGGAAATGTCTGAATTCAACAATTTTCACAACTATGATTTGAAAGGTCACATATTATGCAAGATGCACTTCTTACACACACACATTTTTTTCAATAAAATAATACGTGTCCCTTTAATGTCTACAAACCCCCCAAATAAGAGAAAAGTCTGTCCTCTCCGTCTTTTGCCTGCTCCACTTTTCAGAAAATGTGTGCTCAAACAGGCCGTTTGGAGATTTTCTTTTCATGACATCACAAAGGGCAGTAACCCCTCCCCCAGGTGGTGACACTCCCACAGCTAGGTGTTTGTTCTGCCCTCTGAGTCTGCCTTCTCACTTTAAACAATAGAGCATGGACAAGAAAGCTCGAGCCACCCAAGCCCTTCTAGAGGGGCGTGGTCAAAAACAGCTCATTTGCATTTAAAGCTACAGACACAGAAACAGCCTGTTCTGAGCAGGGCTGAAATAGAGGGGTTTATAGGCATGATCAAATACAGGATCAGAGTGGATTTAGAACAAGAAACTTCACAGACATGTTTTGGGGAGCTCTGAGAGATCTTTTTTACGCTGGTTGAAAAGGAGGAGAATATGAGACCTTTAAATCATTACAAATATTGCTATTAGAGCAATATTTTGGACTAAAACATAATGACTTTTTTCACAAATGTTTTGAGATTGTCAAATAAAATGACTATCTAAAAAGAGCAAAAATGAATAAAAATGTGACTAAAAAGTTTAAGATCTAAAATATCTGCCCAAATGAACACTGAAACATTTACAGAGAAAATACATACAGTATTAATAAATAGTTGCTGGGTGCATTACAAGCTTGCAGTTAGTTATTGGGGCCGACAATTGGCATTGTGTAAATAAAGACTTTGTGACCTTCTTCTAAAACCCTGCAGCTATTTGAAAACATCCCTCGGTCATTTTATGATTTTCATTTTAAGATCAAAGCATCAAAAATAAGCCAGTCTTATTTAATAATAAAAGAAACATGTCCTTGTCCATGCATGTGTCATCTTGCCTAGTTTTTGGAGATATGATGGTTTTACTGCAGTGCCTCTTGGTTTTGCTAATTGGATTCTGTGCAGTGTCTTTGTGCTCTTCTTTCTTTTTTTGTTGGAATGATGAAAGTCAGCGTGTAATTTGAACCGCAGAGAGTCTTTTTCTGTGGTGTGGTGTTGTGTAGATCAGAGTCTACACAAGCCTGTGAAGATTATAAATGTGCCTCTTGATGCTTGGAGCACACACAACATTTAAATTGGATGCAGTATTGTGGCTATATACAACTCTATAGCGCTAGTTCTTACACATAGGCTGAAACCTTATTTTTCCCACAAAACAAACATAAATACATTTCAGTCAATTTAAAAAAAAAAACGAGATAAAACCTGAAATAATTTAGCAACCAAGCAGCAAAAACAAACAAAGACAAGCAAAGACAAAGAAACAAATCAAACAACATGAAGTGAAGTGAATTTAGCTTTAATCTGCAAAGAATGTGTTATCTGTAACGTAAGTGTAGCTTACTGTATCGGGCACAGGCTGCTACCTAACAGCTAGAAGGTTCCTGGTTTGACTCCTCTTAGGACAGGGACTTTTCTGTGTGGAGTTTGCATGTTCTCCCCATGCATGCATGGGTTTCCTCCAGGTACTCCAGCTTCCGCCCATAGTCCAAAGGTGAAAGGTCAGCCAAAAGACATGCCGTTTAGGTCAATTGGTGACTCTTAAATTGCCTGCAGGTGTGAATGTGAGTGTGGCTGGTTGTCTGTCTCTATATGTCAGCCCTGTGACTGACTGGCAACCAGGGTGTACCCTGCTAGCCCCCATGACCCTGAATGGGAAAAGTGGAATAGATCATGGATGGATGTATCTGGCACATCAACATTAAGATTTGACCTCTGGTGACCAAGAATGCCCAGTTTTCCCTCTCATTGACTTCGATGATAAATGAACATTTTGACTTGACAAAGCTTTTAAAGGAAAGACAAAATGGCCTGAAACAAAACCATTATGCTTCATCCTCTGGCATATTCGCTTTGTATCCAATTTTTAGCATCACTCTATATGTTTACATGTACAGTTTAGTGGAGCGAGGGTTATAGGTTGATTAGGTCATTTAATTGGTAGACTGTCCTTGTCCCAGTAATACGCAAGCACTGGTGGGGAATCGATTTATTAACCGAAGTATGTTGACTCTTCTACAGTAGGTGGCGGCTACCTCTCAGCTAGTTCCTATAGGACCTTCTTCCTGTTGACCTATTATGTAACATACCAAACCATCTCTCTCTCTCTCTCTCTCTCTCTCTCTCTCTCTCTCTCTCTCTCTCTCTCTCTCACACACACTCTCTCTCTCCCACACACTTGTTTCATCCTGCTAAAGCTTCCTGTCAGCAACTCAGAATAGAGTGTGACTGCTTCCAGCTCATATCTGTTATCACTCTGATTCACTCTCAAGCTTTCCACGTTGTGATGCAAATTGGCGTCTTATCAATAAACTAATGAGAGCACGCTGCACAAATCAAAGTCTATAAATGGAAAGATCACCAAGTACAAGGCTCAATCCATTTTAGTTGTAGCATTGATAGAAATACTACTACTTTAGTAGCAGAAATAGTAGAAGTCATAGATTTAATCATTAACTTGGAAAGCCAATGTCTTAAATGTACCCAACAGGTAAAGTACAGCACCAGACTGCATCAGTAACAGACAGTGATCAGTGTATTTATTGCTGGTGAAGCCTGCAGCAGGTTGGCTTCAGTTCAGATTCAACATATCAAGCCAAAACCTCATTTCAACTGCTCTACCCCCAGGGGCCTTAATGAAGAAGTGCTGAAACACTGGTTCATTATATTTGAAAGTGGATATCAGCCCCAGTGTTGTAAACCATTAACAGTGATGGTATTGTTTGGGTTTTATTATTAAGAATAAAAATCTCTATGCTTGCCAGGGTGCAGGACATTTTAAGCATCCTCTGTTCAAATACAAATCTTAATCAATCCGATTGATTTATTGAGGAAGCAAAGCGAAACCACAACTCTTTATTACTCATCCAACTTTGGTTAAAGGGAACTAAACAATTGACAACCTTGAGGTAAGGTCAATGTCTGACTGTAGGTAATGTTTGAACAGATGACTGATAAAATAGTCCTTAATATGTCAATGTAGGGCGGCGGTAGCGCAGTGGTTAGTGAGTGTGCATCATGTACAGAGGCTGTAGTCCTCCAAGCGAGCGCCCAAGTTCGAATCTAACCTCTGGCTTCTTTCCCCCCATGTCATTCCCCACTCTCTCTCTTCCTGATATCTGACTCTACCCACTGTTCTGTCTTTAATTAAAGGCTTAAAAAGCACCAAAATAAACCTTAACATTTTGTTTCAATGTATTTGTTTCATAGAGTGTATAAAAAATATGAATGTGTAGCATCACCCATTGGTTCAGTTTTGAAGCCAAACATAGGTGGATGCCATATTGCAACGCTGACTCATCATAACTTTTGATCAAGCTAGTAACAGACGAAGAGGCGGGCCTTAAGCCTCATGGAAAACGTATTCTAAGGACCCACCTGTCAGTCAAAATAGTGAGCCCCTAAAACTGCTAATTGATGAATAACTCTTAAGCTCGATAATTTCAAAACAGATGACTTTAGACTTTATTGTCCCCATAGGAAATTCTTCTTCACCGCACCGAACAGCACGTAAAATAAAAAACATCTTTACAGTGTGTTTGAATAAACTCATGAGCTACTGATATTTTGCAACCAGCCTCAAGTAGACAGTCTAGGAACACCAGTTATTATTTTATGTCTCATCTGGCTTTTTTTTTTTCAACTGGTCGTTCGTTAGTATTGGCAAGAGTTAGCTGAGAAGTCCATTATACGTCAGTTAGCTAAAGCAAAGTGCTGCACGCCTTGTTTTTATTCACAACAGATTTAATCTGTGTCCTACCCTACTGTGTTTTAATTGGCCACTACTTCTGTGCTGTGATTAGCTTGGAAAGCCAATAGGTCCACTGAATATCTTTTTATATTTGGTGCAAATACATCTAACAGAGTGAGATATTTCACTAGATGTTAGAAGAGTTTACCTCTGTGATGGGTAATAATTAATTTGGACAGAATACATTATTAAGGCCATGTACAATAAATAGTCTTTATCATTAAATTAGAGTGCAGTCAATGCTCGAGTCCAAGCCCAAGTCATTAGTGCTTGAGTCTAAGTTGAGACACAAGTCCTGAAGATCGGGGCTCAAGCAGTACTCGAGTCCGAATCCTTGACTCGAGTATTACAACACTTATTTGTATTGCAACTAAAAGTTTGGAACAAACCCAACAACTACCTTGCTGCTAAAGCATGGCTAAAAAGTGCCTTGACTGTTTTTTAATGGATCCTTATCCCAAGCTCTTGACTTTGTCAATGTTATTGCAGTTTTGCCCAAATATATGACTCAACAGATGTGGAGTGCTCTGATAAGCCTTTCATTTCTAAACAGTTGCATCCTGCTTCCTTCCTCTCTTCCTTCCTGCTTCATAATAAAAAGCAGAAAGACATCAAGCTTATGACCAACAACAACACAATGGAAAGCTTTGACAAACACTATAAGTGTGTATACCTTTATACCTGTGCTATATGTTCTTTATGATATATTCTTACCAGATTGAGATATTCAAAAACTCCAGAAACCGTAAGTGGAACATTTCCAGATCAGAAGCTACTTCAATCAATTCAATGAATGCACCATCAATTCTTTCCAAAGTCCATTTTTCATTTTGTCTAATCTGAAAACATGAATGTCAGTACAAACTGGTCATTAAAGTAGGTTGCAATGATTCTAAATTCATCCGTCTCTGATAATAATCATATACAGAGGGTGCAGCCCTCGACACACTGGTGGCAGGTTGGACTCCAGGCCTGTGACTTTTTGTTGAATGTTTTCCCCCCTCTCTCATCTCCACATGTCCTCTGTCTTCAGCTGTTCTATCACTACTTGCCAAAAAAGCCAAACGATAATCTTTTTTTTTTTTAAAGCAGTGAGTTAAAATGCTTTTATAGTATTTAAACTGGATGGATGTATCTGTGCTGCTCTTGAAACTACTTTAAAAAACGACTCTGCTAGAGCACATCTAGTCAATAGAAATACAACCTGAAACGTACTTGCAGTTCATGTTTTTGCATCCTTGTGAAATAGCATCCCCATTCACAGCAAAGGTTGCTATAGTGTTGCCAAGGAAACTCGTGATATGTCTGTTATTGGCTCAGCTGTATCCAGGCAGCCTATATTACAGCAGACACACAAACACACACACACACAAACAGAAACATAATAATGCTTTCTCCCTCTCTCTTTCTCTTTCACAAACACTGTGCATATGCTCTGGGGGTGTTGCAAATCGACTAAATTCATAGGTCAACTCAATTTGTTCTGGTGGTATCACATATTCTACACAGTTTAGACACAAGAAGAAGCAACTATGAACACACAGCTTGTTGTTCCAGTTTATTTTCACAGCATATGAAACCAAAGCAATATTCAGGAGCAGAGCAAAAGCTGTGATTTACTGCAGGAATATAACCAAATGTAATAAGCGTTTATGAAAGTGAGACATGTGTTAGTATGCACTAAAATATAATGTGAATTAGTCAATATCTTCACACTTTAGAGGACAGATCGTCAACATGTGGCTCATTTGACAACTTTGTTGAACCAATGATTCCCTTCATTTTTAAATTGAGCAGCCTCGTAGTCACGTCTGAGGTGCCTCAATAAAAGTGTATGGGCATCATTTATTGTGTACCCTGATGTTGGGTTCATGTCAGTAGAGGGTTGCAGAGATTGTGACTCAAGGCAGGCTAAAGCGGAGAGCAAGAAAAGACACAAAAATGGAGTAAAATGAAATTTAAAGAGAAGAAGAATGACTTGAGAAAAGATATTTAAGTGACCAGTAAAGAGACGTTACCATCTTCTGCAAGGTGTTATGTGTTATAGGTAACAGCAAATTAATGTGTAATGTACCAGCAAATGAAATATCTGACCGATTCTTTTGTTTTATACTTCCTTATTATCCCTTAGTGAATGTGCTATCAAGCTAACCTGACCTGTCCCAGATGTATCCCCAGACATCATGACCACCACAGTCGGTCAGAACTGTTTATTATGAAGACTCTGTCGGATCGTAAACTACTTCAATAAAAGAAATGAAGTTTTGACATTATTGTTGATAATCATTTTAAATGATAAAAATAGGTTTGTACATTCATATTTTCACTCATCAATAACAGCTTACGGTGTTTCATATTTTATCGTATCATATCACGACCATTAAAGTTTGATTTAAGGCATACACACTGTGCATTTTTACATATGGTATGGTTTTAACAATACCTTTGATGAGTAGTTCTTTTATTCAATAAATTGAGTTTATTTTTTTGAAAAGTAAATGGGCTTGAGCTTGTAAAGCTCTTTTCTCGTCTTCTGACTACTCAAAGCACTTTTACACTACAGGTCACACCTACACATTCACACACTGATGGTAGAGGCTGCTATGTAAAGTGTCCATCAGTATGAACTAATCTTTTCACACATATCCATATACTGCCGACAAAGTAGTAGGAGCAATTTGGGTTAAGTGTCTTGCCCAAGGACACATCGGACATGTTGCTGCAGGAGCTGGGGATCGAACTCCCCGACCTTTCGATGAGATTCTACCACTGAGCCACAGCCGCCCCAAAGGATTAGAAGGGTAGTGTAGTCCATTTCAAATATTTAGCACACAACTGGATTTTGCACCGCATACCAAAGTGTATTTGTCAAGTTGCCCAGTTGGTTGAACTTTGTGCTGGTTGTGGATTCTGGTGTTCTACCGCTGCCAACTTGACTGTTGATAAGAATAGATATGGAGCAGGGAGGATCCTGCTGGATGGATAAATAAATCAAAGGTCAAATTCATTAGGAGGTTTCATTTGACTGTGGACCTGTTCCAGGACACACAGACACAATCCTAAAAAGTAGTACTTGTGTTCTTCAAGATTATTTTTCAGAATGTCACTACTGAGCTAATAGCAATCACTCCAAAATGTTAAAATACTCTGGCTGGGGAAAAAATGGTCCAACCAATTTACAGATTGAGCAGTCCCCAAAGTCCTGCTGCCAAAGTGGCTTACGAGACAAAACTGTGTTTATCAATTTCCAATTGACCCATTTATAAATCCAACAGCCACTGATGAGTGGGCTCATTAAATCTGCATTTTGCTATTTTAGCCCAAGGGATTGTGTTTGTGTATCCTTTAAGGATCCTGTGTATCGTTTCTGTGTTTGTTTGTTTTTAACTTTTTTGCTGCTTTGGATGAAATCATGAAGCAGCCTATGACTCAGAACAAGAGTCGGACAAATGGAGCGCACTTTAAAGAGACAAACACAGAGTCTGCTTTTTGCTTTTAGAGGAAAGGCAGAGGTGGAATATTAAAAAGAATCTCCTCGCGATCCTGGGAGGGATGATGTGATATTTGTCTTTCCGTCTAGAGCAAAGGCCAAACAAACAGAGATGGAAGACATTTCTTCATGTCCTCAGGCCGCCTGCTTCTTTTCTACCCTCTGTATCTCTACAGGAAAACATTACATTATTTTAAACTATAATTACACTTTTGATTCTTGCTTCCTTTTCTCAGAGTACATCAGTCTTTGCAGTAACTGTAGTATTATTTGGCCACAACTTCAGTGTCAGTGGATTGTTCAGTGTTTTGCTCAAGGGCACGTCTAATAAGAGATGTTGTTTCTCTTAGAAAGGGAACATTAATATCTGCTTGTTCTCTGTTCTAGCACGGACTCGTGCATGAATGTTTCTTTAAATGGCACATCAAAGCATAGAGTAATTCATAAAAGAAAAGAAAAAGTGTATCCTGCTGCTAAGTGGCCCACCTGAATCTATTATGGAGCTAATGAAGGTAATTATCTGTAGTGTTTTCTCTCACAGTGCACACATTTTGTCAAGATTTCTTTTAACCATCATCAGTCACAACTTCTTGTTAAAAAGCCATCTGATGAGTTTGCGTCATGAATAATTGAATTTATAACAATTATAATAATACAGGGTGTTTATTGAAGAACCAAATCCACACTTCAATCAGAGCTCACTGCAAGTCTCTTTAGAGGAATGGATACAGGACACCTGAGAGCATATCGGAAAGATTTGAAAATTGCATTGGGACTATGTTCAATTTATTTCTTCCCTCAACATTGGTGCATTTTTATTGTTGAGCGCTGCTAGATATAACAATGACTTAGATAACTAAACTTTCTTTACGTTGTACTCTGAAAGGCACAAAAAGGTCATCTCATTTAAAGTGAGGCTGTTGGAGAGAGCTGTCTCTCTCCACCCCCTCTTCCTACAATCGATGTGCATGCAGGTTGCCATGTCGGGGACACTGAAGCTTCAGTGTTTAGCCAGCTCTGCATCGGTCTTGAAATCTTTCTGCGTTCTAACCTCTCTCCATTTTTCAAAATCATCTCCAATATTGATCCTAGTTTGAGCACGTTTCTGCTCGTGGAGCTTATTAGAAACATGCAGAGGCTTTTTAGGTCGAGTACAATCACTTCTATCTGAACCAGGTCACTTGCCCGCTTTCATCGATGCAACACCTGTTGGTTTGCTGTTTGCCTGGCAAACTGAGGGGTGAGGGACAAAACCATGCGGGGGTGCCTTTAAACCGCCTACCTTCTCTAGTCCAAACAAATCCAGACCATTTAGGACCAGAATCTAAACTTAGAAGGACACTACTGCATTGTTGTCAGAGAAGCCAGCACTTCAACATAGCATGTTTCCTTAATGTCTGAGGATATAGTAAGGTCATGCATGAATTAATTCAGGAGCTATCATGCATATTGCTCCTTTAAATATACACACGCAGAACAAAAAAACTTGTAGTGTTGAGGTTGGTCTTTGTTTTCTTCAAGTATGGCTGCAAGTGGATTTTTCTGACATATGATAAATCCCCACTAAGCAAATGTTATCATTTAGATGGAAATGTTTGTGTCTAAAGATGTGGTGCTACGGATATCTGCTCGGAGTTCCAAATAGTGGGGGATGGTAAATTGGCCCATGTTAGATGACCGTTGATTCCATGATGGTAGGTACATGTGGAGCAGGTGTTGAGAAAAGACAGAAGAGTCCAATGTCAGCCTCCACGCTCTGTCAGATCCACTGATAATAAATGGGTTTGATTGTCTTAAAACCTTTAATATTTTTTTAATTCAGTCAGAAGAAGTAGAAATCGTGTTTTTATAGTCCTACGTTTAATCGGTTATAACAGGAGACATCATTAATGCCATTACACCCAAGAACACTGTGCAGTGGTCCGTCTGTCTGTCTGTGATGATTAAGTGGAAAAAGGGACAGATTTGTTTGCATCAAGAGGAACACCTTCACTGGCCCGTCCTTTGGTTGAAGCCTCCCAGACAATCCCATTCAAGTGCCAAATGCAAACCCCAGGCTCTCTTTATTTTTCGCCTTCAGAGACAGATCTCAAATTACATCCTGATCCCCCCTGTGCTTTGGTTAATAATTAGCTGTTACATAAAATAATCTGCAGCTCTCCAGGGATCCTGTCGTTTAGGGGATAGTCTTGCACCGTAATATAAATGTTGGGGTGTAGCAATATGGCTTTGGGGATATGGGGGGGGGGGGGGGGGTTGTTATTAATGAGATGATCATTAAAAGGTAGAGGAAAAATAAAATGTGCAAAGGGCAGGAGGGATGGAATAAAGGAAAAAAACAAGCTCAAACCAATGTGGGGCATCTTTTTCAATGATGGCACACCTTCATATGCTAAACATACATGCAATCGTGTCTACACACAACCCCCCCCCCCCCCACACACACACACACACACACACACACACACACTCAAATTATAACAAAGTTGTCAACACTCCTCATAGTCAGTTGTCAAAGAGAAGGAGTTGTTGAAACACCCATAGAGGGCTCTCGTAATCTGCCCTTACAGATTTCAAATGTTCTCTGTGTGTGTGTTTGTACGTGTATACGTGTGTGTGTGTGTTCATGAAACGGCAGTATAAAGCGTCATAGGAAAGACCTTTTCGCCTTCAGTTTGATGCTGATACTTCACATCCCTCCATCTGTGTGTATGTGAGAATGTATTTGGATTTATTTGTGGTAACTGAGTGCAGAAACGTGTGTGTGTGTGTGCGTGTGTGCGCGTGTGTGTGTGTGTGTGTGTGTGTGTGTATGTATATGTGTGTGTGTGTGCGTAAATACTTTGATCTCCACAGCTCCCTAGAGTTAAGCTCTTCTCTGCCAGACTTCAGAGAACAGGCAGCCTGTCATGGCAGGCCTCTTTTAGAGCTGCCAGAGAGAGAGAGAGAATCGGGCGGTGCAATAGAGATACAGTACAAAGACAGGGGGATGGGTGAGATAAGATTTCAGTGTGTACTGCCAATAAATTGTGACATTTATTACAACAGCCTGATGGTAAAAATAGAAGAGAGCAAATGAAGTATATGGCAGGTAACTAAAGATCATCATTGCCAAATGAGGTCAGTCTGATCTATTGGGAGGCTACGGGTGATCAGGGTGAACCCAATCTATATAGACAGAAAATGCAGACATAGTAGTTAAGGGAGAAGATTTTTGTTGTGGGAAGGGTTATGATCTTCCTTTTGAAGTTGAAGTACTGTTTACCAATGACGTATGAATGGGCTTGTGCTGTATGCAGGACAACAGTCCATACAGAGAGGTAAAGACATGGATTGCCCCGGCAAAAATTAAATCTCCAAACTCATCAGCCATTATTGGAAGATGTTTTAATCGTCTCTATAAACACGTTTGCACATGAGGGCAGAAAAAAAATCTCATTGTAGACATCGTCACTCAACTTCAATATCATGTCTCAAATTGGGACTGTACAAAGACTGGAGGGAGGGGGGGGGGGGGGGGGGGGGGGGGGGGGGGGGGGGGGGGGGGGGGGGGGGGGGGGGGGGGGTGGGGGGGGGTGGGGGGGGGGGGGGGGGGGGGGGGGGGGGGGGGGGGGGTGGGGGGGGGGGGGGGGGGGGGGGGGGGGGGGGGGGGAGGGAGGGAGGGATGATGTCTAAACCTGGATTTCCACTATCAGTTATCTGACACCAGCCTTTGACTTGTGGAATGAAGAAACACTGCAGAGTTTTTTAGGCTCACACTTCAGCGGACATTAAGCAGCAGTGTTTGAAGAGGAGTGGTAAGTTTGACATTTCTTCTGAGAGGGCTTTAGCACCCACTAAATCAGGCACAAGAGGGGGGCGCTTGTGGTGTAGTGGTGGGTGTACCCCATGTACAGAGGCTGTAGTCCTCAGCCAGGGTTGCCGTTCCCCACAAGTCATTCCCCACTTTCTCCCTGATATTTGACACTGTCCACTGTCCTATATCTCTAGAATAGAGGCTATGAAAGCCAAAGAATAAACCTTTAAAAAAATTAGGCACAATAATCATAACAATAATCTTGACAATTTTAACTAATTAAGAAATTATGAATTTACAGCAGAAAGTCTGACGCCATCATAAAGTTTAGAATGACTTCTGCAAGCTGTATAATAGATGTCTATACTAACGGGGCACTGACACAGTAGCCTAGTGGTTAGTCAGGCAAACCATGTGCGGAGGCTGTAGTCCCTCAGGCGGGCGGGCCCGGGTCAGACTCGACCTGTGGCTCTTTTCCTGCATGTCACTCCCCACTCTCTCTCTGTGTCTCTCAAGTGTCTCTGTATTTTGGTTCATTTTTTACTAATTCTGAATGGGTTTCGTGGTATATGTGTAAAATAGGCATGTCTCGTAAATACATTAGCGAGTTCTAATGAGCACTTACACTCACTACACAACACACAACTTGTACTTCTGTACATACCTTGTACTTATGTTCACAAGGTGAGTAAACATTTGTGTGGGTAAATATTTTAAACATGAACACAGAAACAGATGATACGTCTATGGAGTAAAATAAATGACTAAACATTCATCTAACCAGCACGCTGTGAAACTTTTAGGCTGCCTGACGTAGCTTCATCATTTTTTTTGTTTTACATACTTCTGTACAAGTTCTGGGTTTTCGTGCCTTACTCAAGGGTACCTCCGCAGTACACAGGAGGTGACCTGACACCTCTCCAGAACAACTTCCATACTCAGGTCCGCTCCAGGACTTGATCTGGCGACCCTCCGGTTTCCAACCCAGGTCCATACAGACTGAGATACTGCCACCCCAAATGCCTTTGAATACCTTTAAAAAAACGTTTTGTTGGTGGGATGGGTTCCAAACTTCATGTGCAAACACATAACTCACCAGTGTAAAGAAGGCCAACACCAAGTGACATAATGTTTCAGTGGATTTTAACTGCTTGGAATTGAAATGCTCAGTACTCTACTACCAGAGAACCAGAGTTATATAAATCTAGGTTAATAGAGATAAGACAGCACAAGTTTGAGCAAAGTAAACGTTTGGATTGAACTGTGACCTTGATCTAGTGACTCACTTAATCAGTTGTAGAGTGAGCAATGCAGAGAAACAGGCTTTCGTAGGGAGGAGCTCTGCGTTATTCACAACTATAGTCAGTCAGACAACATACATGAGGAAACAAAAAGAGACTGTGGAGTCTCTCTGGATCTCACATTCTTCTCCAGGACTGAGGGTGTGTCCACATAAAGCATGTTGGAGCAGATTATTCGACCTCTGCTGACTGTGTTTCATAAGTTTTGTTTGCTTGGCCAAGCAGGAACAATGCCAGTTGAACCTGGGTGGTTTCCAGAACTGTAACACTGAGCGTGATTGTGCCTGTTCCCTTCCTAGAAAACAGCACTTTGGTTTTCTGAAAGTTTAAGGGGAGTATGGGCAGAACTATACAGACATACAGAGGATTAGGGGTAAAAGGAGACAGATGTTGACCAGTGATAGTCAGGAGTTTGTGTTGCTTGGAAGCTACTAGCTAAACATAATGAAGTAAGGGCAGACCACATTCTGGAGAGATGATAGTTATCTGTATTTTCTTCATATCACTTTACATTTTAAGAATACAGGGGCGGGGGTGGGGTCACAGTAAGACTGTAGGCAGAACTATAATACAGGTCAGAATATATAGAGTCCAATATGTCCATTTCTTGGAGTCTGACATTTCTCTGCACACAGGAGTTTGGTTTATTGGAAAGTCTAAGGCTAGCAGATTTAATTCAAATTTTCCAACCGAGCAAAGAAAACAAACAGTGTGCTCGGCTTGTTGTACTTTCATTTTTGTCCCTGTTAGCAAGAACTGGGACGTGGACTTGTTGAGGTCTGATGGCGGCCATGGTTTTGAAAGAGCTACCCTGTGTACTGTAGAAATCAGCCACTACTCTCTACCTCGTCAAAACCAATCAGAACAGCACTCACGTTGTCTGGAAGTAGGCAGGCAAGTTGAAAAGAAATATTTCCATGTGCAGCAGCCCACAGAAACCACAAATCATAATGCCTGAAAAGAAGCAGCTGACGTTTGTTTCCCCCAAATGAGCCACTTCTTTTCTGAGCGTGGGCTCTCTTGAAATTCCATCCAATCCTGATTCAGTACGAGGTGCTCGCTAAGCAGAACCATCTGTGTCGAAAGAATGTGAGGCTTGGATAACAGGGGGAGTTTTTTTCCTATTTCCTTGAAAGGGTTTTATGGCGGCTTGTGTTCTGCCAGAAATTCCTGCCTGCATTATTTCCAGCAAAAGCATTTTCCTGGCCTGTGTACATTTAACAACACATCTGTCTCTACATGTTTCCAACTGGTTTGGCTTTTTGCATCACAAGAATTTTTGAATACCTTCAATATCTTTCTGACACATATTGTATAACAAACCAGTAAATCAAATCAAAGGTAGGACATACCCATCACTCCCTCCCTTTCTTCCTTAATTAAATCTAAGCCCACAGGAGGCCAAGGAGGCCAAGCATTACTGGAGCTCCATGGAAAATGAAATATAGCTTCTACGTGTCACAGAAAAAGTCACAATAACCTGTGAAACTACAGCAGGGAGATGTTTTAGCTTCACTTCATAGTTTGCAAGGTGAACAATTTGTTTCAGTGAATTCAGAGATACCAAGCTAATTTAGCCAGACGACATCGACATTGGGGGTTACAGTTCATTTTTGGGGGGAACTGCTATGTCATTCAGAACAGATGCTAAAAAAGTTGACTAATGTGTTAGTATGACTAGAACTAGACTGTAAAAAATACATCGTAGTCTGATTACATTCATACTAAGTTGAATTTCTCAAAGTCGGACTAATACACTAAGATAATGCAGTCGGGGTCGATTGACTCTTGCATGTATTCACCTGATCCAAACTGGCCTAGGTGTTCTGCACATGCTCCACTCTTCCCAAAGATTGCATGGACCAGCACGCAACATAAATGCCATCCACCCTATCTCTGGCTGTGCTATCACATTACTCACTTTACACAGAAATTATACAAGGAGGCTGGCAGGAATTATTTCCAGACAAAGTTAGGATGAAAAATGTCGGTATGTATTCACAGTTGCAGCTCACCCCGAAAATGTCGGGACATTTTGAGGAGAATTGTGCGTGGTAGAAAACACCTGAAGACAAGTCAGGAAAACCCCACTGTAATCATTTTGTCAGAGTGTGCATGAAACCATTGCCTTTTTTAATGCCCCAAATGGATTCTGAAACTGAGTTTTGTGCATCGATTAAGAGACATGAGTCATAGTTTCCACAATAACAAAGTTAAACCAGTTGCAGCACAGGGTGTTTCTTGTTAATCTAATGAGTCATTTATTTTACATATTTCCTGTATGTCTCTGAAGCAGATACACGATGGCTTCACTAGAATACAGTTAAAGAGGTGAAAATGGAGGACAGGTTCAGATGATTATGTTTAACCTAGAATATTTTTCTAGCTAAAACAAATTTTGTTCACTGGAAAGAGCCTTAGGCCCCGTGTCCACCTAACGTTTTTTTCTCAGCGCCAGCGTCTTTTTTCAGTTGTTTTCAATGGGTAGAGAGCGTTTGCAACAGAAAGCGGCCGCCTGGATGAAAAGCGCAGCGCCCAGCGTCTTTTCAACAAGCGCTCTGCCATTTTTGTGCGGCCGCTCCGAGCGCTCAAGTTGAAAATCTTTCAACTTTTCAGAAAGGCGCTGTTGATGTCACCGGCGCTCTTTTCAAAATGTATAATATTCCCCGTATTTTAGCCTCCTATGGATCGTGTCTTGTACCCGCATCCTCTTTGCTCCGTGTCTGCTGAGGTAAAAAGCGCTTTTCTTCTCAGCGAACAAACGCTTCATCCAAACGCTCACGAGCGCACAGCCAGCACTTTTCTGCCAAGAAAAAACACTAGGTGGACACAGGGCCTTAGTCCTGTAGTACTTCTGATAATGTAAAGAAGGTTTACAACCAGTCCGTGTTTAAATTCACATGCATGCTTCTCCATATCATGTATGAACGATGACAATACTGAGTATGTGTACTGGAGTCAGATGCTATCACAGGAATGACTTGGTGTGAAAATGAAATGGGTAGATAACCAGCCCATCGTGGAGTAGAGACCTGAAGGTAGGTTTTTATAGAGTGGGGCTGATCACATAACCCAGGAGCTAAGGCAGTGATCGCCGAGGTGGAGTCTGTCATCAGTCTGCCAAGGAAAGCTAGATAGCTAACTCTAGAATCACAACAGAAGGCTGGAAAAGGGATGAGGGTTGATATTTGACTGTCACACAGCAAAAGACTAATTTACTACTAACATGAAATATGAATAAGATCAGATTTAAAACAATTAATCTTAACCTTTGGTGAGAGTGTAATAATATGACAAAGGTTCTTCATCCTTCAGTAAGTACTCAGTGTAGACAGTGATGTGTTGAAGTTTGTCATGTACTGTCCCTCACCTTTCTAACTCTTGTGAATTTATGCTAAATGGGTGATTGAAACCAAACTTGACCCAGGGAAATAAAATGCTCTGGAAAAGCTCAGTTTGAATTAAGTCATAAATGTGTAATTGCACCCTCTTCCCCTGTCCTCCAGGAGAAATGCACACACAAACCCACACACATACACACGCACACACATACTGTGTACTGCTCAGTTCTTCCAGCAGCTATGTAGGTCACTGCTTTAAGCAGGCAGTCTTAGCTATCACAAGGCCTGCGTATTGTTTTGCATATTATAATCTGGCTATGTGTTAGTACTTTTTGACTCGACTTGTTTCCTCCATATCAGCCCTTTTTAACTTTATTTTTCCTTTAATCTGTTAACATAATTATGTTAGTGTGAAATATTCAAAGGCTAAATCCCTAAAAAGCTGTCAAGCAGTCTGAGGTTGAAAAGGCTATCCCAACCTAAGGCTGAGACCCCACAGCTACCGTGTTTGCTGCATTGCGTTTTGCGGGATTGTAAAGCTGCCGTTCTGTCGCTGTATGTGCTGCTGTGATATAAAACGTCATGTAAATTATACTTGGATACATCATCAGTACACATATTGTCTTTCTCAGGTCGGTTTCGCCCGTTCGTATTGATTCAACACGGAGTTTGTTCATTTTTACTCCCATGATACACTGCAAGCCTCGACGTCATCTTTTGTTATTGTTTTGATTGAGAGCCCCCTAGTGGCGGATTTTACATACTGTACATTTAAATTGTTGCCTGAGTCTAGGTTGATTTAAAGTTACGCCAAGACCCCACAGCTTCCATCTAGCGCTAGCTTATGCAGCGGTCTTTGACGCTTGTTCCTCTAGTAGAGCTTATGGACCTTATGGCCTTCTGGCAAACAGCTACAATGTGTCCAACTTGCAATCAACTCAACCAAGCCCCTAATTATGCACATTTATGAACAATGCTTAGACTTGATATTTTAAAACTGATGAATTATCTTTAAAAAATCACCTCCAGTAAATGGTAGACTCAGACTGCTATACAGACTCGTACACTGCTATACAGACTCGTACACCGTCGTACACCGTCTCTTCAGTCGATTTGATGTTCTCGTAACTCAAGTTGCTGCTATATTTTCCAGCCACAGAGCACTTTGTTGGATGCAACAGTGGGATTTGTAGTTTTTATTGCTGTAAATGTGTCTTCTATGATGATTCCTTGGCTTTTGCAGCTGGCCTTCCACGCTTCGACTAACTGCACATTTTTGCACTCTGGCACACGCTTCACTTTTCAGCACCATGAGGAGGTTGCTGCTTGGTTTAAACACAACATTAAAGACGTGATGAATACAGTAATCTCTAGTGTTTTTGAGCATTGATAGAGTATCATAAAAGGTGATGTAAGAAGAGCCCATTTATCATATGTTCTGTAATACTGTGGCACTTGCAGATCTTGTTATTTAAGCCAGTGACATAACAACAAGGACGGATAACGTCTTGTGCAAAACATGAGCGCTCACAGGTTGAAGAGGAGAATATCACTGCAGTCAATAGTCAGTGTCAGGGTTAGACTGATTACAGGGGCTGATAGAGACCTCCTTTAGAAGATAAAATCCCTGCTGTCCAGTCCTCCTTTGAAGAAAGGATATTGTGCAATTGCTTTGATTACATTGGCAATTATTGTATTGCATAACTGATCAGCTCCACATGTCATGGTAAAAAAAAAGGGCTTTCTGTAAATTAATCCTAATGTGTCTTCAAATCTAATTACATGAAAGTTTCCATTACCATTCTTTATAGTAATGTCCCTAATTAGAATAATGGTTTTAATATGTTCGACAGGAATCAATGATAATGAAAACCTGAATCCTTTCATTCATTTTGAAGCTGAATGATGTGAAAGTACCCAAGTTTGGAAATAATATAAAACGTTCTTTCCTGCAAAACTACAAGATGCACTGCTGTATCTGCCACTGACTAGTCCTCATGTTGTGTGCTTCTTAACTGACTTATATTTTACCTGCCATACTGCAAAAGCAAAGACAGCTTACAGCTACAAGTCAGCCTCACTAGGCCGTGAAATTACCTTAATTTCTTCCTCCATGCAGCCCAGGGTTCGTATAAACACTCTAACATGGCTGAACAAACACACTAGATGCACATTTTTGTTGTTTCCATTAAAGTGTGATTCTCTGTTTGAGAGGTTGCAAAAGGGATTATGTTGCTTTTTATTCTTTTCATATCATAGTGGGATGTGTGCAGGCATGCTAGAGGGTTATGGAAGTGTGCAGGGGGTTTGTGAGTTGTTATAATCCTGTCATCAAATCCCCTCATGTCATTTTATTTTACATTTACAGCATTTTTCCTCAACCACTCAGTCATTAACTGCAATGGTCAAAGTCAAACTGCAGCTCGTTTTGTCGTGTACGTAATGTTTTTGTTCCTTTTCTTCCCTTACAAAGAAGAAAGGTGAGTTTTTATATTGTTCTAACCTAACCCAATTTGACATCTCCAGAGCATTCATTTTCAATCTATGGTATTGCAATTCAGTTAGTTTATATATATATGATAACTTAGTGAGAAAAAAAACTATAAAGGATCACTAAAATCCCCTAAATCCAAACGTTAAGTTCCTTTTGTCATTTGATTTTGTAAGTTACTTTATGTCAAAAAGGTACCGGAGCATTTCTGCTAAATCAAGCAGAATGCTCAACAGGTTCTTTCCACAGGCTGTCAGGATAATTGACAAACTGCCCCCCCTTCTCTGTCACACTAATCAGTGCCAGTATCAGAGGGGCATGTGCTGCACTTTAGACACGAGTTGAATGACTGTTTGCTGCCTGTGTTATTTCTTGTCTTTATTTTTTTCTACTTTATATGATCTGTGCTATTTTTATACTAATTGTTTTACCGTACTTTTAGTACTGATTTTATCCCTTGGTAGATTTTTAGGTATATTTATGTGTCTTTAGGTTACATGTGTTTCTTTCTGTCACACTGCTTGGGGCTGGGAGAACAGCATTTCGTTTTTTTATGTATGCAGATACATGAGAAAAATTACAAATAAATGGAATCTTAAATCTTATTTTCAGTCATATGGTCAGACCAATAAAAGGGACTATCCTTTGATGGGAGTTTTGATAGTTTTGTTATCCATTAAGAAGACAGCTTCACCGACAATGGTGCGAGGCTATTTGGGGTATTTTCACACATACACAAAACTCCTGAAAACGTACTTACATTTTCAGGGTGAGCTGTTTACGTGAACTTAAACGGACACATTTTTTACTTCCACTCGACCCAGAGTTTTTCCTTCCAGCTTCCTAGCAAGATTCTGCATGAAGTCTAGCTGAGAAAGCAGCAGGAAACGTTTACGAAAATTCACTGAGCGACTCGTGAGGCGATCTTTATGCATGCAATGAAGCTGACTCTCTTCTGCTCACCAGTATGTATTTTATACAGTGAATTCCAAGCATTGATAGAAAGGCAAAAACTGTCATTCTAGCATTGGACACTGTTGCTTTATCCAACATTTCTACGTCTTCCTTTTCTTCACCATTTTCTGTCTCCTGAAAACCCCACCACCAACTGGAAAAGTCTCCCGATATGTGGTGCATATATATGACAGATTGCTCCTTTAAAAAAGTTTAACCTAAACACAAGATGCAGCATAATGCTGTGTTTGCTCTTTACAGATGTCATGGACATTACTGGATTAAAGAAATATCTATAACATGTTGGTCTGTCTCTTCTGATTGGAGAACAGAGGTCAAGCAGGTAGAAGCATTTCTATTGCCTGCTTGCAGTTGAACAAACTTCTGGTACATTTATTTTGGATTATGTGCCAGCCACACCACCAACCACCAAAACATAGCCTTACATGAATGTGGTAAGAGCGCTGACAGTTCATGGAAGCTAACTTTTATTTTTGTCAATTTCTGCTTTTCCTCTGGAGCTCACACGGTCGTTTCAGCAGTCCTTGTTGCTTTCATTGATCTTGGGACGTTATTTGCTATTTTCTCCTCACTTTGTGGTGTATAAAAAGAAAAGAGAACCATGCTATTTGAAGATGACAGTAGGTTGGTATGTTAGTAATAGAACAAGCAAATAAAAATTATCACTCTTTGTGTTTTTACACATGTACTAAACCTCTCAAAATTACCCGAAACATTCAAGGTGAGCTGCATGTGTGCTCTACTAAGATTTGAGGGATATAAATATTCAGGAAATTACGGGGATGATGATGTTTATATCATGCAACCAGTGCGATCATCAAGCAGCTTCATAGTATTTTGTGCTGGCCAATCTGTTGTTTTCCACTTGTTCACTGATACAATGAATATATACGATTCCTTGTAGACTTGATATAAAGGCAAAACTGTCCTTTAAGTGTTTGACTCTGTCCCTTTGTCCCTCATCTCAGGACTTTCAAAGCATAATTTTTTTAAATAATATTTTGCCTCCAAGACCCTCCCATC
Source organism: Tautogolabrus adspersus (assembly GCA_020745685.1). NCBI lineage: Eukaryota > Metazoa > Chordata > Actinopteri > Labriformes > Labridae > Tautogolabrus > Tautogolabrus adspersus. The sequence goes on from CM036536.1 coordinate 28,766,235, forward strand.
CAACATGGGAAACTTCATGTTGTGTGGGACATGTGTGAATAGGCCTGGAAGGATTCAGGGGCAGGCTGCCGAGTGCAGGGGGGTGGTGCATGCAATTGTAAAGTGTGGGTGTTCTAAGGCTAAGTACATGAACATCCCCCACCGCCCAACACAAGATTCCCCCAGGGGTCAAAGTATGTCTAATCCTGATAGGATGACGACAAACCTTAAAAACTTATTTCATTTGATGCCCAACTGTGCACCTACATCCTGTCTCATAAACCCGTTTTATAACCTACATGACTTTAAAAAAGAAATGCGTTGATCTGTCTTTGCACTTGACTCTGTGCATGTCATCCTTGCATTCAGTTAGTTGGCCACCAGGTTTGATTAAGGAGGCTACTTAGCCTCACACTCTAGCAAATCAACACATCCTGTTCCATTTTATGTTCAATAACGAACACATAATGCAAAAAGACAAAGTTACAAAACAATCGTCTACACTACTCACCAGTTGAACATCCATTCTGAGTAACCCAGTTAGTTTAAGCTCTAAAAATGGGATTGACTCAAAAAAGAAACTGCTCTTAGTGACGCTTTTATTTTGCCTCAGCCTCTTCTGGTTTTCATAACATGTGCTTTTATTTTGAAAGAAAGAAATGTGAACTTACATCACCAGTAACTTACATTGTAAAGTTACCGGAGTGAATTAAAACAGCCAAAGGAACGACTAAAAGGCAAAAATGTTTCATGTCGTTTGTTGTGGCTATATCGACCTGTGCAGGACGTCAAAGGAAGGAAATACACTGTGACGCGCTGTCGGAATAATTCACTTCCAGATCCAATTTATTCAACAACACACGAAATTACAACTGATACCAGTTACTGGATCGTAATATTTGTGTGATTGCAGTTCAGTGAAGTGTGGCAGTCAACAGAAAGTTTCAGCTCCCAGGCTAAAACCCCAGTGAACAGGTGAGTGTGGTCCATAGAATGACCGCTATCTCCACAAAAATTTCCAGTGAAAACGCACGCCACCGTAGACCGTAAACAAAAGATACAATTAACCTACATTTATGGCTCATACATCGTTGACATTTACGACTCCTATGTTGTATTGGGATGTGAAATAAATCTTTAAAAACGTCAGTTTTAGTGACTGACCATCTTTCAGAAGGATGCTAAATCTGTTTGTTTCCTCGGAGCTCAAATTCAGCCGCTGGTGAGAGACAGGATTCTTTTCTGAATGTACGTAACTTTACTGTGCTTCAAAATTAAACTCTTCTCTGAGCTGGTGGCTTGGTCGAAAGGCTATAACTGAAGCTGAATTGTCACAATACATCTGACTTGACCAATAGGTTTTCATCACTAACTCCCTCAGTAAAAAGCGTGGGGGATGAAATTACGCTTCAGTGAAAATGTGGGTGTTGCAACATCCACGGGTGTGATGCGTCTGGCCAAGTGACTAAAAACTCAAACCGATGACCCATTTTTAAACTCCATTTATTCACACTTTATATAATTCTACAATTCACTTAGCAAACGCTTTTATCCAAAGTGACGTACATCAGAGAGTTTATACATACCCTTTTTGTAACAACCTGTTACACAATGCACAATGGCTACTGTCCCCTGTTGGTCATGTTTTAACATACAGACTTGTGAGTGCAGTTTGTGAAGGTAGAGGAGAGTGTTTCAGTCAAGGATTAGCAGCTATAAACTCAGGGCAGCTGATCTGACACAGAAAGCCTCTCAGCGGGGCCTCCTGCTATAGTAACATCGAAAGCTTCTTACACACAAACACACACACATTCCAATCAATTCTCCACACTTGGGTTCAGCATTCCAGCCTGGTGTTGCTTTCTTTCGTGTGTGTGTTTTTGTGTGTGTGTGTGTGTGTGTGTGTGTGTGTGTGTGTGTGTGTGTGTGTGTGGGTGCGCGTGTGTGTGGGTGCGTGCTTGCGTGTGTGTGTTTGTGTGTGTGTGTGTCTGTGAGTAGCCTACATCTTGTGTAATGGGGGAAGGGTGAAGGAATTATAGCTCAGACAGTGTTGGTGTGCATGGATCTGTAAGTCTGACTTTAAAGAAATAAATAGTGTAGCACATTGGGAAACAGGTTTATTTGCTTCCTTTACGAGTGTGATGAGAACATGTATTAATATCATGTCTGCACTATGCACAGGGAGGGGGGAAAGGATGTGGTTAGGGTAGTTAAGCATAAATACAGGAAGCAAGAGGAAATAGTTAACCTAGCACTGACGGCAGTTCAAAAATACTCCTAAAATATCTGAAACTCCAAGAATATCTTACCAAAACACAGGCTACCTTTGAGGTCAACATACAAAATGCATTTCCTTCTTCATTTGTGCCCAGTGTTTGAAATATTTGAAATGCCATGGCTGTAGCTCCGGTTAATGGGCCTGCAATTCTCGCTCTACTACTTAGATGGAAACAATCACAATGAAAGGATAGCATCTCCGGGAAGCAGCGTATTTGGCAGTATTTTAAAATAATACATTTAGATAAAAATGTATTCAGGCTGTGTCACTTTCAATTGGCATATTGACCGGAGCAATTTGAACCACATTTAGGCATGTAGGTGTAAACATGCACGGAGGACTTGGGACGGCGGTGCCATAACTGTTAGCGTTTGTTGTTTACCTACATTCGATTTTGACGGTTTTCTGAGTTGGTTAGTCTGTAAATTTCTGTTTAATCGACTATGAGATTAGTTGCCTGGGAACAGTGTAAAAGCCCTGTAGAGTTATAGCTATGCATTAAGCCATAGCACAGTAGTACTAGCCAATCAGAGCAGAGCAGTGGCATTAGACACAAATGAAGTGCCCCTTAAAATGCTCTTCTCAGTTCACAACACTTTAATCCACATGTTTTTTTGCATTCTTGTTTGCCTTTAAATGCTTGTTCTCATATCTGTGCATTATTCAAAAATGTAATACCAATCTGCTGGTTTAAACATTTGTACTAAAACACTTTAGTAGTCGACGGAATCAAACCATCAACAAAAGAGCGGAGAACAACATACTGGCGAAAACAGATAACGTAATGAAGCTGTTTCATTACGTGCACGGAGATCGTCGTGGTCTTGTGCATAAAGTCTATGCACTGACTTCAGTCACAGAATATAAACGTCACCAGCCTCTCCTACTGGCTCGAGGTAAAATTTCCGGATAATATCCTGCTGCGTTCTCACATCAGCTCACTCTGGCTTGCTGCGGAGAAAATACTCGGGGGCTGGCAGGAGAAACTCCGGTCTAAGTGAATAATTCGGCTGTTTGACTTGCGTGACCAGCTCTTCCGGCTTATTCAGGGGTTTTTCAGGAGTTTTCTTCAAATGTGAAAGCACTACTAGATCATGTAGCAGGGGGTCGATTTACTCTTGCATGTATTCACTTCATCCAGCCCCAAACTGACCGAGGTGTTATGGGCATGATTCACTGCAGCGTTTAACCCGAGAGTCGAACAGCATAAATCAGTCCTGTCCTGATTCCAGCACTAAAGATTACTGTAGATAGGCACAACCTTCTCATCTTAACTATGATATTCCCTAAAATATTGCTAATAGATAGCGTGTATACTTGTCTGCTTCGGATTTGCTTTATAGGCTAGCGTAGCAGTTTTAACAGCAACTAATGTATGCAAGTAGCATATTGTAAATGTGATTATGTATACCAGGATCTCCCTCTGTATATGTATGAGTGCATGATATACATCTTGGTCAGTGTCACTGATACAGCCAGACTGGAAAGGCCCGCCACGCTGCTCTTCCTCTTCCCCTCCCCCATTCCGCATCCCGCCATCTCTCTCTCTCTCTCTCTTTATGCTTTTGTCTTTGTATCACTACCTCTGCTCTCTGACCTGCTATCGGTCACTCTGCCCCTCATCTGTGGCGCAGAAGACGCTCCTCTCTCTCTCTCTCTCTCTCTCATATGGCTGCTAGAATAAAGGCAGCACTGTATCCTACAAAACCAATGATGATGTCAGCTTGTTATTGACTCTCCCAAGTCTGAATGACTGAGCAGAGGATAGGGGGTGGGGTGGAATCTATCTATTGCAGCGAGGTGACCAGCCAGGCACAAATGAGCTCTAGTGTGTATGTGTAAGTGTGTGTACGTGTGTGTGTGGTGTGGGGGAAGGGTGGGATCCTGCAGTCCTCGTTTCCGCAGACATAATCTGTCCCAGTTGCTGCACACCTCTTACAGTTTACAATAAGCTCTCTCTCTCTCTCTCTTCCCCTCCCCCACATCTTTCTCCCTCTTTTCTTTTCTCTCGTGCTCTCGCTCTCTCCCCTCTTGTGTAGAGATGGATGATTCCATCTGAGTAGTGAGGCAGAGAGACGGACATAATGGGCAATAAGACAAGAGGAGAAAAACAGAAGGCATGACAATAATAAAGGAGGCATAGGCTTCTGTATAAACCAACCATGCCAAGCCAAGAGCATACCACTTTATATTTGTTAGACATTCTCAGGGAGCTATCTTATCTTTATTAGTTGTTTTAATACAACAAAGCACAGCACAGCCTGATGGAAATTTGGCCTGATTTCACTTAGTTTAAAGGGCTTTAACCGAGGTTTCTTATGCTTGACTTATTTACAAAATATAATGTGCTTGAAAGGTGACGGATAGCCCTTTTTAATACTTTGATCCTGCATCAACGCCGCTTAGAAATAGGCTACATGACCAAACAACATTGGCACATTGCTGCCTTTCTCACAAAGCCAAGCGCCTGGTGCTATGATGACATTTAGTGTCTTTACATTAATGCTACATGTAACTGGACATATTCACAGTATCAACAGATGAGTGGTAAAATATGAAGCAGCTTCATTATGTGCACGAGGATCAAATTAATTACCCACTGGTTGCTCTGGGTGAATTTTCCTGAATATTTGTTCCTGAATGCTTACATCGCAACTGCATAAATAATCCAAAATGTTCACTACAATGGTGTTTTTTTAATTACATGTGTTCTTATTTTTCAATCCCATAATCCCATTCATTCATTCCCACAGTGACAGCCCCCTAAAATCTGTGTTCTCCAGGAGACATGAATATCGTGATACAACGTTTTCTAGCAAAGCATGGAAAAGAGTTGTAGGCCACGCCCATCCCAGCATCTCTTTTAAGGACACGCCCACTCGGAAGCTAACTGAAATTTCTCTCAACTGCAAACAGAGCCGGCCAATCAGAGGAAAGTGGGCACTTGGAAGGGGGGCCTTAAAGAGATAGCAGCTGAAATGATCCGTTTCAGGCAGAGGCTGATAATGAGGGATTTTACTGACGCCAGTTTCAGATAAATAAGGAGGTTTTGAACTACCCATCTCCTAACGCTACTCAATGTGTCCCAGACTGACATAATCAATGGTGAAAGTGAGTTTAATAGATCTCCTTTAAAAGCATGTCTAACAAGCTCTTTATGAAAACACACGAGGTTACTTGTTGTTTTGTTCAGAAAGACATTACAGAAAGTTTGAGCATCAAAAATGTGCATATGAAAGCCCAGAAGCAATTTCTTCTGCAGACAGATAAAGCCATCAGTATTGTGTTTGTATAAAAGTGCTTTTCTTTGAGAGAGTGAGATTCAGACATCTGAACTGCTCCCACACGCTAGTTGATATTCACCCTGAGGTTCTTTGGTCGTCTTCTCTGCCTCCACAAACTTTCTGTGCTCGCATTTCACTTATTATGAGTTTGAGCTGAAGCATTACCTTCACACAAAGAGCACCTTCAGCTCTGTTTAGTTTACGTCATCCCTGGACAAACATTGCCCTTGGGATGTGAAAGCATGAATCACTTTATAGAGTACAGATTTCTACATAGTCTGGAATCAATAAAAGACTGCATATTGAAAACACCCTCTCAAAAGAAAGACGAGTCCCTGGGAGGTGAAACTGGCCAACAGATTCTATACAGTCAGATATGATCAGTCTGTTTGTGTGGTATTTCTACAATACCCTCCAAACCAAAGGACTGTGTGGTTAGTATTCTTTTCCAGACTTTCTCTCAGTAAAACAAAAGCTCTTGTGTGCATTTAATTCTTACTTACCGAGAGTACTAGTCATCCTGTTATTTATAAATTTAATAAAACATGGATGTAGCCTCAGTGACGTCAACAAGGCACTGAAAGGGGCTTTTGAATCCTGTAGATGGCAGTAGCCATATTGGAATCTTAACCTAACTTTTGGTCAGCGTAACAAGAGGCAAAGAGTTTGAGCTGAGGCGGGCCTTTAGCCTCCTGACAAACAGCTACAACATGCCCACCCGTCAGTCAGATCAGGCACGCCCTTTTTTATGAATAGGCTAACGCTTATCCTTCATAAAATCAAAACAGATGAGTTCATTATCTCTTATTCAGAATATTAACGGACATCTTCACAAATGAATGATTATAGAGGTGCAGCCTGGTGTGAGGGACCCTGAATCTTCTCCCAGAGGTAAAAAGCCGAAACTCAGAGTGAAGAATGTGGGTCGGGTCAGACACTCATTTCTGTGCCTGTCTAACAACACACTGTTCATAGAGTGTTTGGAGAGATGGGTGTTTTTTAACATCAATGATTTTTTTATAGCAGTCTGCACAAGACTTTTTTGAGAAAGAGTTAAAATACACTGAACTCTGAGTCCCAGAGTTACTGACCTTTTTATACTCTGCCCGAGGCTTTACAGCAGGCTGTCGCCATCTTCATGATCATGTTTCCAAAATAGATACAAATATGAGTCTGTGAGAAAATCCTGACACCACACAAGGAATCCAAATGAAAAAGCAAATGATTGTAAAACCTCTCAGAAAGTCTAATCTTACAGTCCAGATGATGAAGAGATGAAGGGGACGATGTTTAATTCAGTTGTTATCGTGCCATAAAAAGATAAAAATTACAACAGGGAGTTGCTGTCATTTTTAAGCCCAGAGTTTTGCCCTTCAGGTGACATATGTGGGTGATTGTTCCTGCCATATTGATTCAGTTTTTTTTGCACTGTATGCAGCCTGAATTAAAAACCTGTCTACACTATTTACTCAGGAATAAGACATAGTGTAAGCTTTGTTTTATGGTCAGAATGACTATCTATAATTTATATATTTGTAAAACTAATTGTGTTTTTACACAGACAAAAAACAAAAAATCACATTTGTATTGATATAGCTTACAATACATTTTACATTCGCAGCCTTTGCATTCTGGGTCCTTCTTGATTGGTTCAAAAACTATGATGTCACATTATGTTCACAAGGAGCAGTGCAGATAAACTAGCAAATGACCTCTCGACACGAGCAATAGCGCATAACCACGTTCAGTACAGGCATGTGGACATTCACCTGCAAGGAGAGCCGAAGTCTGGTGAGGCTAGCGCTGCTAACATTAGCCACACTCTGCAAACCAATCTATCATTGTTTACTTGGAAAGTAATGCACATTGTGCAGTGCCAATGAATTTAGCAGGCAGTTTTGTTATTGAAGATCTTGATGAACTGTTTAAAAAGCTATGAAATATACATGCAACATGGTTAAGGAGAATGGTTACCCATGTTTAATAAATTATGCCCAATTTAGACAGTTTTCTGTGTTTTTTATCTTTAGACTATCGACAAGTCTGAAATTAAGTTTCCATTTAATAGACAGGAAAATATGTCACCACAAACATCCCTAATGCAAACAAACAGAAACTTAACAGGGTGGTGTTTAGGTTTGTAGGAACTTAAAAAGACTGGGTAAAGCATCTCAATTTAGCAAGTTAGCATGCTATGCTCGCTAATCAGCCCTAAAATAGAACAGCTGAGACAAAATGTCGTTGGGTGGTCTCAAAAGTGATGAACATATCGAATTGACTAAGTTGTGCTTCTGGTGGAAATGTTAACGGGAAACCAACGTTTTTTTTAAAGAGTTTGTTTTAGTTCTTGTATATTTGCTATATGTCGTGTAAAGTTTTAGTATTGTGATAAAAATGTGAATTTTTGTATTGTCACATTGTAAACTGAGGACCCTAGGAGGAACAAACAAAGCTATCATGAACTATGCATCTTGTACACATTTCAGCTTTAGCTGTGGACAAGCATCCCTTAGCTTTTGTGTTAGCATAGCTTACCAATTATCACAGAACATTGGTTTATACATTCATTCACAACTATTTTAAACATATCTCCCGGCTTTTATTACCTCCCTCCCAACTACGTGGAGTTATTGATGTTTGAGTTGCAGTGAAAAACAACTTCTCATTTCTAGCAGCTAAATCACCAGACCTGACACTGAGTAGGTTTTATAACTAGGTTTTGTTTGCTCGCTCTGGGATTCGCTCTGGGATTGTTATTGGTGTTTACCTCTTCCTCCCTCTTAGATCACTCCTCTGTCTCTTCATCTCCATTTCACTCAGGAGAGTCCTTAGCAGTCTGCGTTGGATTTCCAAGTTGTAAATGTTAATGTGTACCAAGGTGAGCGGGGATCGATGAGGATATTAAACCGACCAGCCTCTCTTTGTCTTATCAGCCTGATGAGGCTGAACACGCCATGACACTCTCGCTCTCATTCCTACGCACAAACAACCCCCCCCCCCCCCCCCCCCCCCACGCACACACACACACACACACAAGACAAAAGTAATTTCTTTCAGAGCTTCTTCTCCCCCTTGCACTTCCACATAAAGGCCCCCCTACACACAAACACAAAAATGTTTACTCTGTTTCTACTCTGCCTTGCTAAATAATTTAATCTCTTAACAGAAACATCCAGCCATGCTCCTCCAGCCTCCACCATAGAAAGAAAATTATAGCTCCGTTGGTAGAGAACAGCCTTCCTGTAAGGTCTTATGAAGACATATTATGGAGTTGTGCTTTGTTGAGACCTTGTCATTGTCAGAGCACTAAATATGCCAGAGGTGAAGTGAAGGATTACACGCCCTTTGAAGTTGATGTAGTACAACACTGGCTTGGATTTAGGTCGAGGCTATTATTGGTAGATGTGCAATGACTGAGAAAAGTGGCAGAGAAAGTGTGTGTGCATGTTCGGGTGTGTATATAGTGTAGTGGTTCATAGGAAATGAACGTAAGTGAATATCTAACAGAGAAAAAATGGACTGCAGATTAGCATTCTTCACGTGCAGTCGTAGCCAGAGAGTGGGTTACAGGCAAACATCTGCACAAACTCTTGTATGACATGGGAAAAATGTCAACTCTAGCAGCTATGCAAATGTGAAAGCGTATAACCTGAGCTTAAAGCTACACTAATCTGTGTTTTTCTTTCTAATAGGAGCAAATTACTCTGTACAAGATACACTGAATCTCTCATAAGCCGTTTTCACATATGCACTCCTGACAATTTCAAGCAAATTTCAGGCCTTGAAATCTTCCTGAGTTGGTTGTTCTAACACGTTCTTCACAGCGGGAGACTATCCCTATCAAACGGGCGAGGGTCTCTGGAGGAAAGACGTGACTTATTGAGAACGAAGCGGAAGTGGCACACAAAGCACCAGAGTCCGCTATACGAATCTGTAAAGAGAATGTTTGTATCAATGCTGCCTGTTCTTTAACACGTTCACAATATCAACAAATGAGCCGAGAAGAACATGCTGTCGAACAAAACACATAATAAAGCAGTTTCATTACTTGCATGGAGATTTGCACCAGTCGCTTGCATACTGTCTACTGGTTGTTCTGAACCTATTCACAGTATCAGCAACAGAGTGGTAAGAAACATGCTTATTAAACTAGGGGGCAAGGCAGGAAAAAATCAGGGTGTAAAGTCCAGGCGAAAAAGTTGTGGGCCTGACAGCTCAAAATCATCATGACAGTTTGTTAAAGGTCACATATTATACTCCTTCCTCAGGGGTCCCTTAAACATGTCTGTGAAGTGTCTTGTTCTAAATCCACTCTGATCCTGTATTTGATCATGCCTATAAACCCCTCTATTTCAGCCCTGCTCAGAACAGGCTGTTTCTGTGTCTGTAGCTTTAAATGCAAATGAGCTGTATGTGACCACGCCCCTCGCTGGAAAGGCTTGGGTGGCCTTGGCTTTCTAGCTCCATGACCTATTGTTAACGATGGAAAGGCAGAACAAACACCTAGCTGTGGGAGTGTCCCCCATCTGAGGGAGGGGTTACTTCCCTTTGTGATGTCATGAAGGGAAAATCTCTAAACAACCTGTTTGAGCACACATTTTGTGAAAAGTGGGGCAAAAGACAGAGAGGATGGACTTTTCTTGTCATTGGGGTGTTTGTAGACGGACTAGGGCAGGGTTGGCCAACCCGCCCGCCCGTCTCATGCGGCTCCTCAGTTCATATCGAATTTTGTGTGTTCTTTTTTAGTGTTTGTGATTAACATTGCCTGTGTGCGTCAGTAATTCACACATACTCTGTGCGCGCCGCGGTCCGTCAGTGCTCCGCACTACGCTGTACTCAGCTGCCACTCGAGTCAATCATTGTGTTCACACAGCGCCACTGCGTCCTGCTCCGTTTCAAATACGCCGCAAATCTATTTTCGACGGAGTACGCTGCAGGCACGCGTCAAGCTGGACAGAATATGACAACCAGAACAGGAAGTCAGACAAAGAAACGCACAGAACATCTGGTCAATTTCAAAATAAAACACAATATACGGAATCGCGATGATTTTCACGCATTTTGTTCGTGTGGAGTGGACGCTATTGTAAATTGTTATATTTTTATTTGTGGACTTGATTGAACTGAGAGTTTGTGTGTGTGAGACAGTGCACACAATATTAATTGTTGACAATGCCTGAGGTTTTAGTTAGTTTTAAGTCCATTTTTGGTCAATATCATGTTGGTGTGTGACATTTACAGTAAATGTGGCTGAGCAGAGGTATGTGTTTGTCTGTCTGTGTGAGGGTGTGTGTGTGTGTGCCTGTCTGTGTGAGGGTGTGTGTGTGTGTGTCTGTGTGAGGGTGTGTGTGTCTGTCTGTCTGTCTGTCTGTCTGTGTGTGTGTGTGTGCCTGTCTGTGTCTGTCTGTCTGTCTGTCTGTCTGTCTGTCTGTCTGTCTGTCTGTCTGTCTGTCTGTCTGTCTGTCTGTCTGTCTGTCTGTCTGTCTGTCTGTCTGTCTGTCTGTGTGAGGGTGTGTGTGTCTGTCTTTCTGTGTGAGGGTGTGTCTGTGTGAGGGTGTGTGTGTGAGTGTCAAGGCTATTGTTAATTTTTAGATTTGAAATCTGTTGGTGTGAGAGAAATAGAGAGGAACGTGGAGGAGGACGAGAGTGTGGGAGGGACAGAGAAAGGCAGAGAGCAAAAGAGAGGGAAAGGGACAGGGGGATGTTCATGTGTGCCTGTGTGTATGATGTGGCTCTTTGGAGTAACACAGCAAAAAATGTGGCTCTTAGTCTCTGACTGTTTGGCCACCCCTGGACTAGGGACACATATTAGTGTTAGAAAATCATGGTAAAGTGCATTTTGCATAATATATGACCTTTAACCTGAGGCAAGCTGCAGAGGCATGTAACAATCAAAAATATTGTCAATTTATCTTATTGGGTAAATGCTGTATTACAACGAGCCTACATGTTATTAATGTTTAATTATGCACCAAAAAAACAATTAAAATATCATATCAGAAGGTTTTTCATGTCTCTTATATGCACTACTATATGAATACATTTCTCAGTTGTGGGATGATTAAAGGAGGATCTTATCTTATCTGAATACATTATAACACTTTTCTTTAATATGAAAATGTTTCCTCTTCTACTATTGTATACACAGGCAGTAGACCATACTGTATAGAGTACTGTCCTCATTTCTCATAGCCATTTTACTTCTTTTCTTTATGCAAACGCAAAAGTAATATAGATTTACACAGCTGAAGAGAAAATCATCAGATTCTCCTCCAAACTACATTGTCACATGTTGTAACCCCTCCTGTTCCACTCCAGGTAAACATGTGTGAAAGCAACAGACTGTCTTACTGCTGCATGTCTTCACTGAGCTGTCATCTTCATACCTCCTGGCTAAATCAGATGATACGAGTCCTGTGTTGTGTGTTCTTGGGACAAACAACTTAAGAAGATTAAAAGCCACAGTGGCATGCCTTTGTAAAAGGATGTGTTGTATATCTTCCAGTCATCACTTCCAAACACAGATGCATCAATGTGCAAACAAACAGAAAAGCTGAGTGCAGTACAACATGAATATATTTACTTTCATGCTGGCGTGGTTTGTGGTTTCAGCTCTTGTTATTTCATTTCTATAATCAGGTTTTACAAATATATTTAAGTTTCATCCATGATGGTTTTGAAATGTATCAGTATTTTTTTTCAAAGGCTTTACTAAAATTTCATATCAAAAGCACCAGTAGTATAAGAGGTGTTACATATCTTCATAATGAGGCAAACAGTACAGATCATTAGTTGTAATAGAGGTACAAGTGTATTCAAGGCCCCTGTATTATCTTAAACTTAAAGGTCTCATTTTATGCAAAATACACTTTACCATGTTTTTCTAACACTAAGAAATAGAGGGGTTTATAGACATGATCAAATACAGGATCAGAGTGGATTTAGAACAAGAAACTTCACAGACATGTTTTGTGGAGCTCTGAGACTTATTTACACTGGTTGAAAAGGAGGAGAATATGTGACCTTTAATATATTCTGTCACTGAGTCTTTACTATGTAGTGAATGTAAATGGATTAATGGGCCATTCCTGAACACTGGCTTTAGAGGCAAAATGATTAGGATTAGTGTTGCTGTAAACACAACATTCAAAGTCCTCATCAACCACGCACCTATTTCACATGTTTCTTTTAAACTGCTCTCACACCCTGCACAATGTGTGTGTACAACAAACCCACTACCCAAAGCCTGATGCTCATTGACACCCGTACACAACGAGATAAGAGGAAACAGGCAAAGGACAGGTTATAGAAGAGGAAACAGACACCTGCATACACTTCTAGTGAGTTAGTGGTGAATGAGAGGGATTATTTTTATGCAGATGTTGCTTTCCCTAGATTTTTAGTTTGTTAGTAAAATCAGTTTTGCCTTTAGCTGGCATAGACCTTCTCAGTATAAGGAATGCAGAACCATTGACAAGAGTCACACAATCTTAAAACACATTTTTGGTAAAGGGAGAAAAGTGGCTTCCTGTAATTCATGTTGGACGCTGCTGTCAGGAGTGTCTATGTTCCCTTAGTAACAACACGTTATGTGCATTATAGAAGGGCCAGCCCTGATGTGGGGGGAATGTAGACCTGAGAGAAGATAGGGCCTAATTTAGATGGGGGGGGGGGGGGGGGATTTCATAGAAATTAGGGTACATAGGGTGCTGTTGTCAGAAATCCTTAAGTAGGAAGAAACCATGGAATTAGACTTTATTATTTTAGGGTAAATTGTATTATTTAAAACCCTTACTCATATACTTTACAAAGAGTACAATCTTTATTAGTGGTTGAGGGGGTGATTTTGCTGCAGAGTGAGCAGAGAAGAAGAAATGGAGCGCTGCATTTAGATGGTGTGTGGTGGATTCCCAGAAAGTCATTTCCCCGACAGTGGTCCGCTTCCCCCTGAGGTGATTCACTTGACAATTTGCCTCACTGGAATTGAGTCCACATCACTCTTTCTCTTTTCATTCATTCATTCATTCATTCAGTAGTGAAGGGCCACAAACACAGCACAGTCACTTAGCACTGCTGGCATAGCAACATACCCTCCCCAAACAAAACAAAACAAAAGCAGGCGGAAAGTGTTCCAATAAAAAAAATACAAAGTTAAACGATTGCCACACTCAAAATAGAGGGAACCCTCTTGCACCACAAACCTCCCCAGGCACGTGAAAATACAGGCTGAGGAAATGCACTGACTGCCCCCTGTATAAAAGTCATTACCCATCCTCCACTCTCCTATTACAGCCACGCTAACGCTTTATACTCTACCCCAAGGCTCTCTGTCCATGTGTTTCTAAGAGTCTCTGCTGGAGCCCACTTTGTTGTGTGTGTGCATGTTGATGAGAGTAGCTTGCAGTTTCTGCCAACCCGCTAAATAGAGTACTCATTTATTTATCATTGTTTATGTCTGCACAATAAACATCTGCATGCATCTGGTTGATTCGAACTAGTAATGCTTCCTGTACAAGTCTTTTAATGCAATGAAAGGCATCCATGTCCCGTGTGAACCTACAGTATGGCTTTCCAAGCACTACTTTGATTAGTTTTGTTTGCTAATGTCACTTAAAAAAAAACGAGTTAAAAAAGGTAAAATATACTATTGCACAACTATGTAGCTGCATTAGAATGAATGAACTGTACTTTTTTTTTTAAATGACTACATTTTTATTTCGCAGAAACTGTGCAATGTTCTGCCTGATTGGTCCACTTTTCATCTGGCTGGGTGTAGAACAATGGTTTTTGGCAGCTTGTATTAATGTGAGGCTTTTTGTACAAATTGGGAGGCTGTCAAACCTACACCTGGGCGTCTGTGGTAGAGTCGGTCGTCTCCCAACCGGAGGGTTGGGGGTTTGATCCGCAGCTCCTGCAGCCAAATGTCTGATATGTCCTTGTGCAAGACACTTAACCCCAAGTTGGTGGTGTATGAATGTGTATGAATAGATTAGTTATTACTGATGGATACTTTACACACGTCTGCCATCAGTGTGTGAATGTGTATGAGTGTCCTGCTTTAATCTATAGAGAAAAATATTCTTTGAGCAGCAGTGGGAATGTCTTTGTTACAGTATTGTACATGAGACTACTGTGTGCATTTGCTTTATTTACACATCATGTTTTGTTCATTGAGGTTCAGAGGAAGAAAGTGAAACTGGCTTTGCTACAGTTTCCTTTTTGTAAATCGAGATGATAAAGACAATCAAGCCCTTTAAAAATGACTTCACGGTTAACAATCTCTATCTGAGTGGAATATAGGAGAACGGATCAGCAATCCAAGACTACTTATTAATCCTTTTCAGACTGCTGTTTCAAGCCGTGATGTGAAGTCTTACCTTCAATATGAATATGAGGCGTAATGGGGGACAAAGTGATCGTCCCTCTGTACTGTCTGACACTAATATAACGTTGTTGTGGAATCAATTTGAATGTACAGAGATGTAAAGACAGCTGAACGGTGCTGCTGCTGCTGAAACTCAATCTGAAAGACGCTATTTTAAGATTGATTGTAATGTAGCTATATGTCTTTCGTAGCTAGTTTCCTCATAATAACATTTCTGAGAGGTACTGGCATGTGGCAGCTAAGAGGCAACTACAGTATAGCCTAGTGCAGTGGCAGAGCTAGACTTTATTGACTTGGGTGGCTAAACACGGACACTGACGTATGCGGGGGGTATGAAGTTTGTGCACACACATGAATAAATACCTTTTTTTCTTTCTATATCCACAAATCCACGATCTGAAAACATGTTATTTTCTTGTGTTTTTTCTTTTTTAAATGTAACACAATAACGTGAAAACATATACATCTTCCTCACTTATTCACTCAAAAAAAAAGGATTGGCAAAGTCCTAATTTAAAGTACTAAGAAGATGAAATGTGTCAAATAGAAATGCAAATATCTAAGAATCGTGTCAAGAAGTCATTGTTACCTGGTAGGCTGTTGCTGCTTAGCTTAAATTTGGCAACATGATTCAACTCTTACTGGATTTCACCTAATAAGCAGTTTCACTTCTGTAAAATGGCTGTGAAACATTTCCAGATTTTGGTGGGGGAGGGGTGAGGCATTTCATTGTTATTGTTCAGTAGCCTATTGCCATTTAAGCACAACAAATCAATAGTTCAAAACACAAATCATAAACAATATTGCATGATTTTGTTGTAACACTGTAAATAAAATATGTGACATAAAAAAAGACAAATAGTCCTCACCTTCCCTTTTAAATTAAAAAATGAGCATGACTACACCGACTGTACAAATAAATAAATAAATAATGCTTTTTTATACAATTTTGTTCACAATTTCTTTAACTTGATATGTGTACGATAACCCCAGCCCGACAACAACATCCTTTTCTACACTGCGACACCGATTTTGATGTTTATGTGACTGGAGTGTGCTTCCTGCAGCGAGCAGCTCAGGCCTACCTCATTTTCGCCTGGCGGGTCAGCTGCTCTGTGTTTCAGTCTGAAGCCGCTGGCTGCTACTGAACCGTTTGGCTCTTTTCTCTACTAGCGAGCAAGCCTACAATCCTAGACCCAACTGTCCATCCAGCTCATTTTTAAAGGGGATTTATCATCATATGTGCCCGTGTATCCACAACACATCGTCATTGGGGATCCCAAGCACCGGATGGCCGGGTCTGAAGGCCGTTATAACGCTTTTTTCGAGGCTTAATTACAGATAGAAAACAACGGTGGTGGAGGAGGAGGAGATTCCATATTAGGAGCACAGAGGAGAAGGCACCCCCCTTGTGTGATTTGGAGCTTTCGGTGAGTGTTTGTCCTCTTTTTACGCCATTATCGCCGTTATAGATTATACCCGCGGGTAGAGTGACCACACGTGCTGGTGTGCACGAGGTTTGGAGGGGTTATTGCGCTGTTTTGTCCGTTTATTTTTATATTTTCTGTCGGGTGTGGGGGATGGGCAGCGTCAGCGCGTGAGTAGGCGCGCACACCGTGCATGTGTCGGTAGGGCAGCTCTCGTGGTTGGTTTGTGTTTGTGAGCGCGCGCGCCCTTCCTTCCTGCTAGCTTTTGAATTACACCACTTTTGTAGTTTTAAATCTGAAACCGTGCAAGAATCATGCATTATATATTTATTTCATGCTGTTACTGTTTAGACTGAACAATACATTTGTTTTATTCAACTTTACCTTACTTTTACTTTATTTAAGTTATTGTACAGGCTACTTTTTCATTTAAATATTAGGATTCATCTTTCACATCTTACTTATTTCTCGCTTTGATACACTTTGAAGCAGTTTTGATACACAAGAGTTAGAATGAGCTAGGATTGCTGAAAAAGAAACCCCAACAAAAACCTTTTAATCAGAAGTAAAAATGTTTTTTGGGACAATTCAAGCATTTTGTTAAATACTTTATGAACCTGGTTGAGTTGATGTGTCTTACTGGCACATAGTTATATTCTCACAGCTGAGAATAATGTTTGTGTAAAGAGTAGATTCTTATTTATTCCCAAGTGTATGGTCCAATATTATATAATATTGTAATACCTCTGTGTCAATCTTATTCAAAGCTTACTAGAGTGCTCTGCAGCTGGTTACTCTAAAGCCATGGGCCATGTGTGGAGGGGGTGACACACACACACAAACACACACACACACACACACACACACACACACACACACACACACACACACACACACACACACACACACACACCCAAGAAGGCCACTTGCCAACCTTGTGGAGCTCAGCTCAATGACACAATGTACCAGTCCCAGATAAGGGAAATACTCTGAATCTGGTTGGCCAGAATCAGGATTCACAGGCTAATTAGGTTACAGTATTATTAGGCCTGAATTGAGATTATTTATAATCACACATACAGTCTTCTATCAGTCTTTTACCCACACAGGTTTCTGCCTGTGTTGTTATTGTTGATATATTACAGCTCATGTTGAAAGTAGGTTATGTTTATAATAATGTATCACAAGGTGTCCCAGTGAGGTGGATGTGCTGGATCCATTATATAATATATTGATCAGCTGTGCATGTGATGTATTCAAAAGCAACTTTTTACAACACAAACAAAGCTCTTTGTTTTTGATTGTGCAATCAGATTGAGATGGAGCGTCTGTGGACACGACAACTTTTTTCTCCAAAAACGTCAATTTTGCATTTTGGCTGTTTGTCTACATGACGACGGCATTTCGATGCCTGAAAACAGCATTTTTTTTGAGACTGGCACGTTTCCATTGTCGTGTAAACTGGTATAACATGGTTCTTTCTGAAAACGAAGCCCTTATGCACATGCACATTACGGGCCATTCGCATGTTGGCTCTTCGCACATACGCATTAAGGTTCCAGTCAATAGCCATGGTCGTAGGTGGACTAGGTGGACTACAATAACAATGGCGGAGTCCCGAGTTCTATATGTGAATATTTGCGACTGGCACAACTCCCTGTAGATATTTTCTTGAAATATAGTCACTTTATTGCTTAGGGTCACTTAGAGTAATCTCCCCACCTCATCGTCCATTCACACAAACGTTTGTGTGTTAACCATTTTTGTGTGTTTACACCTCTTCGCTCCGTGGAAGAACGAGTATGTGTGCGTGCGTGTGTTCTTTCATTAGAAAGTCACTCCGCCAACTACTGGCCTGGCATGGATACTACAGTGATTTCAGTCATTTTTGAAAAGCTTGTAGTTTAGTGCATATGTGCAAATGGTTTTTAAGTTTCCTTTCCCCATCTTGGAAAAATTCCTGCATTTTGTGAAGCCTTTTGTTTTGGTTTATGTCACAAAGGGTTTGACTAAAATGACAAATCTTTACTTAACTTTTGTATTCCAAAAGATGTTTCTAACCTTCTCTTTGTTGGTCTCTTTCCTTTTTCTTCTCTTGACTGGCTAAGAGGAGAAAACTAAACAAAAGCCAGTCACTGTTGGCATAAGAATACTGGTTACTGGGGACATCCATACAAACATGTTCAAGCATTTTGTGGTAATTGTAGAGATGCCAGCCTCCCACGCTCACAGTATGTATTTACAGTGAACAGACATTTTTTCTTTCAATGTAAAACACGACTTGTCCTAAATATGACAACCTTTAATTTGGGCTGTGTGCCTTTAGTCAACTGAACGTTAAACATCATCACCATCACTAGTCGGCACCAGTAACACCAGTCAGTTAAATTAATTCTTAATATTTGTGTATGTTGGACTTCATTTCAGGCCTAAAAGCTAAAGACCAAGTGCTTTCATGAATACCTAAGACTTTAATGGTGATGATGACGATGGTTTTGATGTTATTGACGACATTTTTAACATGGTTTCTATACTGATTAGAACAGCCGTTGATGTTGTGCTTTGACTCCGTGCACTTCCTGTCAGCACCTGTGTGTCTGATCAGATTTAAAGCTGTTCGTTTTCACTTACTGACGTTGTTTGCTTCTTTCTAGAATCCTTGCCTGTGTTGTACTTAATCTCTGATGTACGTCTCTTTGGATAAAAGTGTCTGCTAAATGAATTGTAGAGTTGTAATGTTATGCGCTAACTGCAACGCAGCAACTCGCCTCTGGCGGGAGCTGTAGCTCTGGTTACTCGGCACACTCTTCTTGCGCTACTGCCGAGGAGCAGCTAGTCTCTGTCAGTATACCGATGTATAAAATTGAGATAGAAATGTCGGCTGTGTCAGGTTAAACTGGCGTATCAACCGGAGCGATGTATAACCACATTTAGCACAGGCGTGTGGATGTAAACCTGCAGGGAGGAGCTAAGGCTGGCGGCGCTAACACTGCTAGCATTAGCCACACTGGACAAATGAAATAACATTGTTAAACTGCAGACAAGTTAAAATAAAATGTGCTCAATTATGACTGTTTGAGAGGGTGTTCTTACATTTGGACTAGTCTGTTAGTCTGAATGTAAACGTGTGTTTTAACGGACTAGGATCCTCCCTACCTTGGATATAGTTTGCTCCAGTGGTAGCAAGGGGGAAAGGCTGAGAAATAGCAGAAGATTTATGCGAGCAAAACTGCCTCTGTTGTTTTTTGGTTTTCCTTCCAAGATGCCACTGTGTTGTGATGGGTTACTCTAAGAAGCTATGAATTAAAGAAAAGCAAAGTACGTTGTAGAGAGAGCTTAGTACCATCATTAAAGTCCTCAGTTTGAGCTCAGTTCGGGTAGATGTTTTTGAGCTGTGCTTTTCAGTCCCTTCAAGATAAGCTGGAGAATACTTTGAAGCTCTGAATGGCTGTAATTTACTTCTTGTACATTTTACAACCTCCGTAGCTGATAAGGTTGATTGGTATTAGCGGCTCTTTGTTAGCGAACAAGCTTGTTGACCATCTTTACATTGACCCCTTTTCTCTGTCTGAAGTGCAAGCAAAAGTACCTCACTGTCCCCTCCCCCAAAGGATTAGAAATAGGACAAGAAGAGAAATCTGTTGTGTCCCTGTTACTATATAAAGACTCACTTCTTTTGCATGTTTACTTGGTAATATAGAGTGAGAAGAAAGCACTTACATGTAGCATAACTAGGCTGAGACCAGAAGAGTCCTTGAAATACAATGTGAAAGCTCATAATATACACTGAATTAGCTTATTAGTCCTCTGAGTTGCTTTCCCAGAGCCATCGAGAACAGGACACAAAAAATCTGGTTATTTTCAGAGCAGGCAGCTGAGTCATGTTACGTACACAGGACACATTGATTAGTTGGCCTTATTAAATCACAGAGGAAGAGTGCTGGAGTAGTACAGTTATGTAAGCGGTGCTCGTCAGTGTTGTGAATCGAAAAGGGAAAGACAAAATGGACAAAGAAGTGCAGTGAGTGAAAATGTCTCCCTCAGTTAGGTAATGGCCTGACAAGAGACGGAGAGATGCACAAATATGGAGCAGTGGTTTGAATGCTCGAGTGAATTAAATGGACTGGTAGATGAAATACAACACTGGGAGGTGTTTGGGGGGGGAGGTGTGGCAGAAATACTATAAACGCGTAACTATGTAATCCAATGCAGTACAAAAACAAAACAGAGTACAACGTCTGGAGTGAAAGTCACGTCACAATCTGACGAAACAGTGTTGATAAAAATCACCCAGTGAGCTGATGGTATGGTGTGAGGGCTTCCTGATGGATTATACAACATATCATAGTCAAGTACCTTATTTCAAACCATTTTCTGCCCATTAAGACCTCAATGGTTCGAGGCAGCCTGTTTACACGCAGGACTTAAATGTTGATAAGGATCATTATCCAGCCATGTTAGCTTTGGTAACAAACATTACGTTCGTTAACAATATCGTCTGCTGGAAAGAGTTCAGCACTTGTTATTCCGATAAGGTTTGCGTCAATGGTTGGTGTTGCAAACAGCACGGTCCGAATTGAACTTTTGTCTCGATGGCGAAGTTCACGGGTTGACAAAAACAAAACACCGGCCAAACCTATTTTTCACCGTTCAAAATATTACATTTCAGTTTTTGTGTCACATAAACAATCATTTCAGTGCAGTAGCCTAAGTTTTAATGTTGAAGTTGTTTTTATTGATTTGTAATCAGCTGAAGCCTAAATACCACTCAGAGTCTTGGTTCCCAAAAAGTGATGTTAAAATGTACCTTAAAATTAAATTTCACTAAACTTTCTGTTTGCCTCCTGCTGGTTTGTTCTCCTTTTTTTTCAGTGGCGGTGTATTTTGGTTTGGATTGTTGGCTGCCACATACTAGCTATTTAGGTAACCTAACAGTAACGCTAGCAGGCAGCGGGCCAGCTGCAGCAGGGTGTGTGTTTGTGTGTATCAGTGTCTGTGTTTGAACCTGTCCCCGCGTAGCTCCGACACGGGGACAGCAGAGAGGCAGGAGAGAAAAGCTGAAGCTACTCCTCAGCACGGTAAAAACTCTGCATAGTTTTTAAATGACAGAGCTATTCTGGCACAAACATTTACCGGCGATGCTGCGGATAGGCCTCTGACATTTACTCAGCAAACGGAAAAACCTGATTTGGTACCCTGATACAAGCTTATAGACATAACATCACTCGCCCTCCACAACTGACAATGGATGCTTACAAATATACTGGTGAAAATGATCAGAAAAATGTCTGCTCCTTACAGCTCCGGCAGCAGAGAGTAGAAGGAGCTGACCCAAGGCTTTATAAAAAGGCAGATGACCAATAATGACGAAGCATCTGGAATAAAAATCCGAAACATACTGCAATCTCATCAGTTTAGGGAAGCAGATGGACAACTCTTGGATGGCCAACAAAATCTTCGAGTCAGGCAGAATGGTAAAACCTGCAGTTTATTGAAATGGCCTGTTGTTTTGTCTTTGTGTAAGGGAGGTTACGTAACACTTGGTTGGACATTACATCGTGGAGGAAAGGAAATAGTTAAAATACTGAACTTTTACTGATGCTTGTGTCAAGATTTCTTTCTCTAAGGTGACAACGTATCTGGCCTGGACGGTTTGTCGAGAGCTTTTTATTTCAATCACACAGTTGCAGACAGACAACTACGCAGATGACTGTTTTGAAAGTGGTCACTTGTGAGGACTACGAGCTCTGAAGCAGCTCACGTGGTTAGTTTATAAAGTTGACTTTGGCCCCAGCAGCTGCAGTTGACAGCTTTTAACATGGTCATATTGTAGGGGTCATACTTGAGGAAGTGTGTCATGGTGGTGTAATGGTCAGTCCTGATACCTGAATGTCTCCTGTCAGGGCATAATTGAACCAAAGGTGGTTCTGTTTGTATTCAGTCATTTTTTGGCCAACAGGCCTGGGTGGTTGGCGGTGTTTATGCCAGGCAGACTCCTGCGTGTCCAGATGAAGGTATATAGTGGACTCGCATGCTTGGATTACCAAACTGTTGCATAGTTGGTGTGTTTATGATGCACAGAAATGACTACCTGTAAGAGGTTATCTGTCTACTCTGATGATACCTCAAGAAAGACGCTTTACAGGGAGAAGTGTGTCGATGGGCTAACTACATACCTTTGAATTTGTTTATGTGAGATCAAACTTTATTGAACGCTGGACAAGTGTTTCTTAGAGATGCACAGATTGGTAAAATCCGGGTTGATACTGATGTTTGTTTGTTTGGTGTCAGACTTCCACAATGCCGACATCTTCTCTCATGTTTGTCATTGAAAATAGAGTTTGTTCAACAGGTGACGTCATCCGCCCAATAACAAACCTCTGAATCAGTAGTTAGGTGTACTGGATGTCAGCATTAAATAGATTTGGCACAACAAAAACATCTGCTACTGACATCGGTTCATGCCACAACATGCTGATGTACCGATGTCTGTCGATTCGACCGATGCATCCCTAGTGTTCAATAGTATGAAGAACATTAAACTGAACAGTGAGCTGGATATTTAGTATATTTTTGCGACACTGGTCCGACCAATACAAATGAGCATTTTCCTGATTTCATTCACCCTCGTTTGTAAACTATAAAGCTGTTGGGTTTGTAGTGCAGAGACAGTCGTTACTTTTCAACAAGCTGCTTTGTTCTGCACGAAAAAATGTTGGAAGTGTGTGAAAGTCGTTTTATCTGACAGCTTACTTGGTTGCTGTCAATCTCTGAAACCCCATCGGCATGAATCGTCTATCATGGTCTGACAGACCATTAATGCCTCTGGGAGCGGATGTGAAGTTCTCAGTAATTCTGATGAAAAACGACTTTCAGAGAAGACTTCCTTTTCTGTGTGGCGTTTACGTCTGCAATGTAAACACATATAGGTCCATAATGCAGCCAATAAGTTCAACAAAAAAGAAGAATGTGACACAGTAAACAAAAACCAAGGATTCGTAGGAAGGTCTGTATATCCGAGGTCGTCCATGGGGCGGAGCTATGCGCTGACAATAGTTGCAAAAAAACAAAAACAGCCTCGAAATTACTCTCTCAAAATCCACGTTATATTTAAACATTGTGTGTTTTGTGTTTGTCCTTCACTACCGCTGTCGCATGGTAAGTAGATTCTTTCGACCAATCAACGGACTGCAGTGTGTCCAATCTTTAGGGTCGGATCGTTACGCTTGGCACCCCAGCAGAAGGGTATCAAAAAAGTGGGACGATACGGATCAGTTATTTTGGAACCATTCCCAACTTTTGACAGTGGAAACGCCACTAAATGTGTACCGTACCGAACCGGACCGCTCGGTGGAAACGGGACTTTACACAGCGGCTTCACTCCCAAAGACAAACTGATTTTCTTGTAATTTTCTCATAAATAATGGGAATTAAATTAGTCAGAATAACAACATCCTGAGGCAGATTTGTGAATAGCAAAACGTCAATCTTTGTCAGGTTCGATCCTCAAGAGGAGAAGAAAACAACTTGTTCGATCACTTGTGATGCGTTTCAGGTAGAATCTAAACGCTGATCGGTGCAGCGTCAAACAGATGAGTGGCTCACAGTCAAATGTTTGATCTGTAATACATCATTAATCTTTCATGCAGTTCTAGCAAATCAAGTCAAATAAATCGTAGTCAGAAATCCGTCGATGGGAATCAGTATGTTAAAAGCGGACAAAAGTTCCTCCAGTTTTTCCCTGTCAACAGACTTTGTTTTCCTGCGTTCACCTGAGTTTGCTGATACAGTATTGGTCAATACAGCTCGGACTACGAATGTACTACAAACTGAAACGAGAACTCTTCATGTGCTGAAAATCCAGACCTGCATGTACAGATTCTGTATTTCTCCATAGAATCTGTAAGTAGAGATCCCCGTGGCGTTGGTAAGGTGGACTAGTGTTTAAAAAATGGAGGAATGTGCTGTGTTTTTGTTTTCTTAAAAGCATGGGTTTACTTTATAATTAGTGTTATTGCTTCAAGAGAAAACAGAACAGTTTCATGAGCTTTGAAGATTTATGTGCCCAAACAGGTTTAGAGGAATACATCATATTAGAGGCTCACTCTCTTTCTCTCTGTCTCACACACGCACACACACACACACACACACACACACACACACACACACACACACACACACACACACACACACACACACACACACACACACACACACACACACACACATACACACACACACACACACACACACACACACACACACACACACACACAGTTGACAGCAGTCACATGGTGTGTGTGGCAACCCCAGGGGTCAAGTTCAACATTGTGAAGAATGTGTCTGTGCCGGGTGGCCCCTCCCCCTCTTTACCCACAAGGCTTTGAAGTTTATGGGCCTGCAGGCCCTCTCCTTCTCTGCTGCAGAGACCGAGGGTTATTATCCGAGTCCTGCAGCTCCTGTTGGCCAGCTTTTTAGCATATAGCCGAATAATTGAGAGGCACTGGTTGGTTATAACATATTCTAAAGATGCATCATCTGTCATATTTTCTTATTCTTGTTTATGAGTTGCCTTTCTTTGGCTGAGCAGAAATGTAATAACACTAGTTTTAAGCTTTGAAAAGGGCTAAACAAACATCACTAAAACTTAAACCTTTTTTTCACCCTACATGGGATTAGGGTTGACACGAACAACATTCGTACAATACTAGAAAAATCAACAAATATCATTTCCATAGAATGAGCCTCTAAAATCTCAATATTGATTAGTTTCCTGTTTCAAATGACCACATATTGCAGGGGAAACTATTGTACACCGTCTAAATTTCAACAAGAATATGTTGGCAACTTTTCCCCCCAAAATCTGCCACGAGTTGAAGAGCAGTGTCGAAATTGCACAGATACATTGGCAACGTATTCGTGCAATTTAGGCAGTTCATTAGCTCATCAGTGGATCATTAAAATAACGAGATGGTATCATTTTAGACAATCTTTGTCTAACGATTTAACGGTGTCCTTTGATTTGTTGATGCTTCTTTTCATCAGCTGTTTTCTGGTCGCCACTTTCTTTAGACTCACAGTAGCGCTCACTTCTACAACTCCATGCTCGGCTTCAGTTTGAGATGATGTGTTTCAGCAGCTGTGTTTTTCTCTTTTATTTACAACAGACTTGAGATAAATGTCACTGTGGTTTCGCTCTTGGTTGACCACTACAGAATTGCACCACTTCCAGATGACTGCGTAGCCTTTTTTTTTTTGGGAATGAACTCTTTCGACCTTACAGCCATGAGAGTTTCAGAGTTCGAAGCTAAGTGAGGTTGTGTGGACTCAAACTGTGAGTCTGTTACAGTCTTCACGATAGAGAGAGACAAAGGACTCCATGCAGAGCTCCATTACCTCGTTGTCTTTTTCTTTAGTCTTTGCGATGCCTGTGCAGATTTGTTTTCCTTCCTGTCAATATCCAGGTTTGACACCTACTGGTGTTGCTTTGTGCTTGCTTGGTAACTAATTTATGTCTTTGTTTATTGAAGGGCTGACTTTAACGTTTAGAGTTGGGAATTTTCCAATGTTGTCTAAAATAAAGTCTAAACCATTCGACTGCAGGAGTCTTGTTTAGATTATTCGGCATTGCCCCCCTCTTAGAGTGGAGGCCGTTATCCTCCGCTGGCAACTGTAGCGAAGCGCTTGCTTTGAACCTTTGGCTCATCAACACCTTCAGAGCCAATATTTACTACATTTGGATTGAATTGGCTACATTAAGCATGTATGTGTGGAGGAAGGTATATTTTTGCGAGTAAAACCTGAAGCGCACATTCTGCTTTAGTTAAGGATTGAGGGCACTTTGTACACCACTGAATCCCGGGACCATGCATCGCCACGTCCGCACAGTCATGGTTCGAGATCAGGACTTTCCAGTATAGAGAAACCGTGTGCGTGTTGTTGTCAATGCGGGTGACACAAATAACAATGCACCTCGGTTTATAGGCACACCTTACTCTGGCAGAGTGTTTGAGTCTGTCTTCAGTATTTTGAAACCACCCTTTTTGTCCCCGATGATACAGAATCTATACCACAGAGATTTCCTCTCATTTTAGCTGCTGTGAATAGGTTATTGAAGTGCTGACATTGGGGTCGTTTCAGTTTCATTGAGTTGCTTTCATTTTTGTTCCGTGGACCAGAAGTCATCAAGCATGGTATCCATTGATAAGTGACTTCCCCTAACAGAGGGCAGATTAGTGATGGTTTAAAGGAACACAGTATTCTCATTGGTTCCAATGAAACCTCTTGAAATAAAGATAAACTCATCTCATGCCATAAGGCAGTTCAACTCCATACGATGACAACCTGTCAGATCATACACCAGCCAGGTTCAATACCTCCTACTGCTCTTACCTTGATATACTCCTTGATATACATCATTTGCACTAACTTAAGCTAACGTTTGCTAAATCTTCTAAGCACGTTACATTATCAGCATTATTACATTAAGACGAATGCATACATGCAGATGTACACATTTCTAACTATTATAACCTGAGCCGTCTCAGTTACTCCTCTGATACATTGATCCCTCCAACACCCGAACATCTTCCTTCTGTGCTCATTTTTTAGAAGCATTCATTCATCTAGTATTCGCCTTTTCTGAAAAATCTACATTAAATCATTTTCTACAAATGGATGCTGGTGTCTCTGATTAAATCACAGATTAAAAATGTCATAGTAAATGGAAAAGGGAAGACTACTTTTGCTTTCCATCCAATGGAAACTCCTGAATAGTGCTGGTGTCTGTCCCTCTGTTGCTTAAAAGAAACATACACGGGACAGTGGGCAGTCTGCCTGATGACCTGCCAACACATGAACGCCATGGGTCACAGGCACGCCATGAGCACCATGGGTGGAGATGATTCTGTTGTGTGAACAGATAAACTGGTGGTGTGGCCCTTTGCAGGATTGTTTTCATCAAACATGTTTGGTTTTGCCACCATTAAGAATTTGTTGTGGGAATGAAATCTGAGAATGAGGCTGTTCTTAGATAATGGAAATGAAGTACACAAACAGCACATTGCAGAGAAGTTGACTTTTAATGCTGATATTATTGAACTGTCCATTTTTATTGTAATGTGTGATTTAATCACCAATGACTATTCTTGGCCATCTCAGATATTTGAAATTTGCCTAGTAAAATGATTACTATTTCCTTTGTTGTAGACAGTAGACATGTTGTGAAGCAGATTTTTGCCTGCGTAGAGTCGTATTAATAGTAGGTGGCCTGACATGGACGAGTGGACTTGTATGTCAAACAGGCTTCGTCACAGCTGACGTCAGAAGCACTAGTTGGGTCAAGGTGTTGCTTCGGGTGGTCTGTGCCTCTAAACGGGATCCTGTGTTCATGTTAATGATCCTGTCTGTGCTGAGGAAGTGTGTCCACTGATAGCTGAAGATCTGTCAGCTGACCTGCAATCTTTGCATGCCTGCTACCTCTGTTCCTGTTTAATGTGTTTCCTGTTCCTTATCTGGGGCTTTTCTGCTTTAATGAGTGTCTTCCTATCAAGAGGGTGTCAAAGGTTAACTGCTAGTTGGATGGGTATCAAGAATATTTTGGTCAAGTTAAACGTACAGTATGTAAAATCTGCCACAAGGGGGCTCTCCATCAAAACAATAACAAAAGAGATGACGTCGCTCCTCGCAGGGTCTCATGGACTGAACCAAAAAATGTATATAACATGGGTTTAGTCAATTTTTAATTTAAGTTAGATATTTGAATGTAAACATTAGCATGCAATCTTACATACTGTACCTTTAATAGGTTAGGCCACATTTACACACTTGGCTAATGGCGTCTTTAGCATGCAGTCAGAGGAATAGAAACAAAACCTGCAAGACAAATCTCACTGAGGGTAGTCTTTCAGAGAGGCGACAAAGTCAACTGTGCACTGTCAGATTATAATCTTTAGTGTGGTTGTAAAACTAGCGCTAAACTAAGACCAAGCTCTCAGCTGTGATTGTTTGAGGATTGCTTTCAGCCAAAGATTTCCTGCTAGTCAGAGCAGAGTGTGTGCCAGTCCATAGCTAGCTTGGTTTGCTGGTTTATTCAGGCCGATATCCTGCTTGTCAGTGTGGAGGGGGGCGAGGGATTTGCAAAACTAGTTCTGTACTCAAAGCTTTGAAAACATTGTGCCACTGGCAGCCAGTCAGAATGTGAGGATGAGCAAAAGTCAAGCCAACCGACAACTGTCAAACAACTTTTGCTAGTTAGATAGGAATTCTTACTGTTGCCGCCTACATTCGAAAAGCACACTGTGTAGTTCCAACCTTTTATTTTTTGCTCATGTGTTTTCAGTTGTGGAAAGGCAAATGTAAAAAAAAAAACACCCAGGAAGTTTATAATTCGGTCTGTAGCATGTTTTCCCCTGATTGTTTTGCTGATTTGTAGTCATTGTGTAGCAGAAAGAACTACATTTGACGTTCTTTATACGGGGACGTACCAATGATTTATTAAAATTCCTTCAGTCACAATGACCTCCTAGACACTAAAGCTGAGCAAGAGAGAGAGCAGTGGTGGTCCAGTGGCATACAGGTTTAGTGATAATTAGCGTAAATGAAGATGTAATTTCATAATTGATTTAACAGCGATTACACTCTGCTGAGCTAATAGACACGTCTACAGCTCCACTCAAAGAAGGGGGGTTTTGTTTGTGTGCAGCGCTCTTCATGCTGCCCGCTGTGTGTCTCTTTAGTCCTCTCAGACCTGCAACTCTTCACAGCCACGACACACTAACCGTTACAATTCATGGATCGTCAACTACTAACTCCTTTGGGCGTCTTGTTAGTATGCACAAGGTATGGCATCTGCTACAGACTGACACAGGAGAGAGACAGCGATGTCACCCCATCACTATGTTTTCATTCGGTACCTGCGGGATGTGAGCTCTACAGGACTGCACAATGACTGACACTCTGAAATGTCCCACACACAGCAATAATATTAGAAAATCTAAAAACGTATGGAGACCCATGATGGTGCATACAGACAACGCATTTCAGCTGGATTGTGAGTGATGATTGAGATTTAATCATATATTTACTATAAATCATTTTTAGGACATCTTTCTCATTATGCCATGTGTTACTGTTACCAGTATTTAGAACGACTTGGTGTGTTCATTGACTTTTCCAGTACCAGCTTTGTGTGCAGGTTGGTAATTAAAAGCAAGAAAGTTGATACATTTAAGTCACAATGGTGAGTGTTTTTTTTTGCCCAGGTATTGATATTTTTAATTGTTTATATTGAAGGGTAAAATCTGGTGTAGTGAAAACCATGTTATAATAAACGGAAATTTTGACTTGGCTTTGACTCAATAGCACAGCGAGCTGTATTGTCAGCCTTACTTTAACTTTACATTATGCAGAGCATTGCAAAGCAGCGCGGTGCGTTTCCTATCATTTGGTCCTTGCCAAGCCCTGACCCCAAACAAGCTCTCCTTGACTGTGGTTTTGTATTCTACCATCAGGATGAGGCGATGATTGTGTTCCTCATAAGAGAGAAAAAAAGCCCTGGTGATTTAACCCCAGCTAACTGCTGTGGGGTGTTAGCAGAGCTCTGATGTATTGATTGCATTATTATCAGGTAAAGCTGGGGCTCAGTGCTGCTCAGAAAATGAGGTGTTTATATGAAATGCAGAATTAAATCAGGAACAAATTGGATTGGCTTTAGCTCGTCTGTTATGGCTTTGTAAGAGCCAGTATGAAAGGCAGACTGTTGTCATAGGGGGTCGTTATTATAGCGATATGAACCATGACTATGATTTGGCATTAGTGTGAATTGTTAGATCTACAAGGAACAAGTGTTTTTTATATTTTGGAAGACGTGATGTTTAATTTGTGATTGTCTTTAAAAAATCTAGAAGTGATTTTGACAGAGATGGGTTTTTTTTTTTTTTTTTTACCTGATATGATGAAAAAAAAGAACACAGAGGAAAAATGTAAGAAATGTTATCTGCTTTGCTCTCCCCCACTGGTTAGGTGAAACTATAGAAACTGAAATGAAACCAGCTGCACTGCAGTGTTTTTGTTGAACCGGTAACACACCTGGAGCTGGTTTGCTCAATCTTTTGGGGTTTATACTCAATATTTCTGGCCCTGAAGGAATATGCACCGTTATTATCTGTGGCCTAGAAGATATGGTGTGCATTTTTAAAATAAGAATGAGCAATAATATAAAGGTTTGACCAAATCCTTTTACATGTACTGTGTACTGTTAGTGTTAGTGTTGAGGCCACATTGTGATCCTCAGAAACCCTCTACCATCGAGTTTCAACAGCACTGTCTCACCTTCCTTTTCTTTCACCCTCTTTTTTCCCACCACTGCTATTCACTTCGAGACAAGGTCGGAACATTTACTTTGCACAACAGCCCACGACTTTGTCTTTGTAAATCTTGATGTGTACCTGTGGACACTGTGAAGGAGGATGGTTATACGCACATCATGTGGGTGCAGGGCAATCCAAAGACAGCATCAACAGAAGGGAACTTGGCACTATTACTCTAATTGTTTGTGATGTTTGTAAGTGTGCAGGTTGCCTTTTCATTGGCTCTGGACATTGTTACGTAAGAATTGGGTGGGGATTACCCAACCATACAAAGAGGCAAGGTGATATTTCATATACATACCGTGTGAGACAGTTAAAAATCAATACACATTTGAAACTTTAAAAATGTTGCAGCATAAAGATAGCTGATCTCAAGGGTCAGTATCTGGGATTATCAAAGCTCTTTTAAGTTGATGGTTATTGATCTCTAGTCTACTATAAAGTATGGACGTTGCTAGCGACTTATTTCACTCTTGATTAAACACAAATTATCTATCCTAAAGTTAAGGGAAACACTCAAAATTGAGCAAATGTAATTAGCACAGTTGAACCAGGAACAGCATCTGTTTGTAAACAATGTCAAACTAGTTGCTGAGTGTGGCTAAAGTTTGCAGTGCTAGCATCGCCAGCGGTCCACATGTCCATGCATTGCTCTGGTTGAGTGGTTATTAGAGGTGGGAAAAAATCGATTTAGGTAAAAAAGATTCTTATCTTTTGAGATTTAAATAGATTCATAACTTCCAAAAATCTTTTTCTTTTGTGGCATGGGGGGGGGGGGGGTGCCAGACCACTACACACTACAAGATGCTATGGGTCTACTGCTGGTTTACATCCAGGTAGTAGAGCGAGGAGTGAAGGCCAGAACCACTTCTGGTCCTTTCAGTTTTATGAATGTGTTCTTCTGGGTATCTTGAGAATTCGATCCTGATGATGAACTATGTCAAAACTGATTTGTACTAAACGTAAAGCTCTCCCATTAACTATGATTAAATGGGCTGTGCTGGGTGTAAGAGAAATGTGGCAGATGTTCCACTTGTTTCGTCTCAGTAAGTAAAAGTCATTTTCCATATGAGAGCAAAGGTGTGTTGCCTTTCACCTGGGTGAACGGAAATATTTTCTTTGTACAGTTTCCCCTTTTAATCTACCTGGTCCATTCTTAAACTGCAGTGCATCGACGCTTCCCTTTGTACTTTATACACTCAGGTGTGTTTGTGTACATCTTTGCCTGTTGGCATGGTAACTGGTGATCGGAGAAATAAAAGTTGAAGCTGTTCATATTTCAATTTTCTTTAAAGAGATAATTATCTTGGCGGCCTTGTGCTGCTTAGAAACTCCATTCCTACCATGGCAGAGCTGTGTCCTCCAGCGAGCCCTCTGCAACCTTCAACACTTCAGTGTTTTTCTGGCCACACCCAACTACTCCTGCTTTCTTTGTGGTAACATTATCGCTCCCTCTGTAGCCTCTGTGGAGAGAGAGGCAGCAGAGGAAGGGAAACAGAGGAATCAAGGAAAATAACGACTAAAGGAAGAAAAAAAAATCAAGGTCAGAGAAAATAGGGAGGGAAGCAGTGAGCGGGTAGATGGAGCCTGGCAAAAGAATCTTAATGTTCAGTGATTTCAAGGCCACTCAACAGTATTATGCAATCTGGCAACACTCTGATGCAACCTCAATCTGCAGCCTCAATAATTACCACAGCAATGAACTGCAGTAAAGCTGAACTTTGTGGCTTCATGAAGGCAGTGCTGATTGCAGCGCTTCTCACAGTGCTTTGTCTGAACTTCATTAGGTGTGCGTATATGATGGGAAACTGTTGTCCTCATACTAACAAAGGAATGCATAGTCAAAACAACACACACAGTTCATGGCATTAGTCAGCTATAACTTTAGATTTTGATGGTTATTATCTGTATAGGTACAGAAAGCAGTGTGTTGTTGCTCACATCCAGTTGGTGCTTCCTGCCATTATAAGTGGTGTGCATTGAAATCTGCTGTAAATGTGCTCAGCAGAGTTTTGTTGTCAGCACACACTGTACTAGATTTGAATATTTATTATGTCTTATCAAAATCCCAGTTAGCTTGTTTGTGTGTATCAAAATATTTGCTGCTGATTCATTCTTCCTGGTCAATCATGTCATTATTTTGGTTGTAGTGGACATGCATGACAAAAGGAGCCTGTCCCATTGCTTCACCAATTTTATATGAATAATATTCTGCAAAGATTCTCAGAAGGCTCCTTCCTTTAAAAAAAGTGTATTGAAGAATTTGGGCATGACCGATATTGGATTTTTGGGGCCGATATAGATATTCAGTAGAGAAAAAAATCGGATCCGGATATATCGGCTGATATCTTTCTTAGATCTATATTCGATCTTTAGAGATATATAAATTAACACACACACACATGTATTGTGTTGATTCCTCAATTAGAGTTATTACACACTTGTGGAAAAGATCATGCAGAAAAGATGATCACTCAACTGTGAAATAACTGCTCATGTACGAGCATCACCACTGGACACTCTGGAGAGTGATTATGATGTTGTAATCCATGTAGCGCCCTCTGCTGGTGAAAGAGAACTGCTAGTGTATTACAATGATACTCAAATGAAATGCTTTACGACTAGTGAATAAATCTGGTAATATCAGCATATATCTGCGATTAAATCAGAATCAGATCAGAATCAGAAATACTTTATTAATCCCCGGGGGGAAATTCGGGTGCCAGCGCAGCTCTTCAATACACAGTAGGAAAGAGATAATAATAGCAATAAAATAAGCAGAGGTAAGTACTCAGTAACACTATAATAACATATGTTGTAAAAGTAGCCGATACCGATAGTCACTGGATATGCTGATATTGTCCGATATTATCGGCTGGCTGATTAATCAGTCGGGCTCTATAAAGAATACAAGAATATAAGACATTCATGGACGAGTTCTTAACCACCATCTTATCAGCCATGAAGCTGTGAAATACAATACAAATGATATATTTATATATGATTGGCTACTATTGCTCATAGGGATGTGCTCATTTAGTCGGTTAAATGGTTAAACATATCAACCCTTGCTAGTCGGCTTCAGAATTACTAATCAGTTAAACGAATAATTAGTATTTTTGTATGTTTGCCATCAATGACGGTCAAATGTTATACTCAAATTGCAACCCAGCCACCCACCACTAGTCGGGGCTGTAGCCAAAGACTGGTTGTGTGGCCGTGCTCTCCCTGGCATGTGGACGTTAACCTGCAGGGAGGACTGAAGGCTGGGGATGCTAGCACTGTTCACGTCACACTCAGCAAAACTAAGTTTTACCTGCAGACAATTTTAAATTCATTTTGCTTAATGTTTTCTGGTCGGTCGGTCAGTCTGAATTTAAAGTTTTGTTTTACCGACTACGAAATAAGTCGCCTGGGAACATCCGTGATGTTGATAATATTGCCTGGTGAATGTAGTGGAGTCTCGAACAATCATCCAGCAGACTGTGCTGTCAGAGTTTTCTTTCGATTGATCTATTTCTAAAGCCCCTGACTGAGTTTCCTTCCTCTTCTTTGTTGCAGGTTCTGAACTGATGGTACAAGGCCCTGACTGAACATAGTGGTGGTGCATACAGACTTACTGCTGTGGTAAGTGTCAACCTTCTGCCGGATATGACTGTAAAATGTTTCTCCTCCACTGTCAACAATATAATTCATGCAGAAACTGCTTCAAGAATCAAGTCATGAAAAGTTGACGTATCCAAACCTTCAAAAGGTTACAGTAAAAACAAATCACTCCCTCACTTGATTGTTGTTGGTGCCACTGCTTCCCCACATTCCCCACAAACCCTATTGCTTCCTGTATCCCTTCCCCTCCCTGGTGTCTTATTTTACTGAAGGAGGGGACTTTAGCTCTTAACCACAGAAAGTTCGAGAGCTGTTGTCTCCACTGGAAGAAACAGTACACTCTTCCTGTTTTGAACTCTTCTACAGTCCTGCAGATTTCCTGTGAACTCTAACCAGTAAGACACAATGCAAGACTGGACCCTGATACGCCTTCAGTCTCTAATGGTGATGGTCGTGTTTGTTACGCTTGGATGCCCTGGGACTTTATTTCTGTTTGACATACTGACATTGTTCATTTTGTTCTGTCGAACCAAGTTTCTGTGCTGTGACAGCCTCGTCCTGCTGCCACCGTCAGTTTGATTGGGAGGCTTTGTGTTCCTGGCTGTGAAACCCTCAGCTGGGATGGTTTATTTCACTCTTTACTCCATTACTCAGTACCATAACTGTTATCTCATCCATTGTGTTAATGGCATGAGTAGGCTTAAACACTCCTACATGTTCCTCATTCTCATACCAGGCAGAAACCAAAAACCAAGTCATTGTGCATGAATTCCTGGAAATAATATTCTATTGCGATTTTAATGTGTAACAGATGGGTAAACCTAATCGGTGGGAAAAGAACAGTTATGTCACAGAAACAAATTGGTCTCTGTGTCGTCGTGTGATTTCATCCTCAAGTGCTGTTTCGTGTGTTGTCGTGCAGAGGACGGCATGCAGCTCTGATTACTCTGGAGTTCTGGAGTCGCTCTGTACTGAGAAATTGCTGACTTTGAGTCGGCGCTCTTCAGGCCAAGAGTTTAAGACAAACAAGACGCCCAATTTGTTTGTGCCCTGCAGAAACATTTCACCCCTAACTCTGTGTTTAATTACACACAGACTCTTTGTGTTGTTTCCACAATGTAAAATGTCTTTCATGACCCCAGGTCTAAGTCAAAATGGCAACAATTACAAACACGGTGGAGATTTTGGAGAAGGTTGGCATGTCGCCAAATCTCTCCTGAATTACCAAACGTCTTTTTCAGCAACATGGCTTCAGATTTAAGGACACAGTCTTTCTGGTTATTTATGCAGTTGGGTGGAACACCAGTTGCTCTCACAAGGCTGTTGTACGACAGCAGAGAAGAATGAAGTCTTTGTTTAAACCGAATCAGCCCACAGTATTGATTCATTGCAGCAGTTTGCCTAGATATTAGCTTGTATGCTATGTGGCCTCCATTCTATGCCCCCGTTCTCAAAATACACCACAAATATGTTAGACACTTCTCCCCTAGTGGGTCCTTACACTGAGCCAGAAATTCCACACCTCTTGCTGAGGGCTTGTCCTTGGTTCAACTTGATGCTCAAAAGCCTTTTTAGTCTGAGGCAGGGAGAGGATCATAGAAGTATGGAGAGGCAGAGAAGTGAGATGTAAATACAGATACAGCATGGCTGATGAAGCGTGAGATTAGGCCTGCCACTGTCCTACTTTCATTTGTCTACAGCTCGGGCTGACGTGCAGAATTCTTTGACCTGGTGTAGAGTGAGAGTGGTGCAATAAAGCAGTCTCTGTTAACAAGAAATAACATACAACAACACTGGTGGTCCGGTGAATGTGACTTTTTGAATTGGAAGCAAAGTTGAATTTGAAACATTTGAATACATTTATAGCCAATTTAAAATGTTGATGTGTTTCTAACTACACTAGCCAGATACTTAAGGTATCTTTGGCATTGTGCTTCAATTTTGAGTTACTTGTGTGCAAAGTCATTAACCTGTGACATGTTGTGGGACATTATTTAAATGGATTGTTTGCAGTAAATTGCCTCATGGGGATGGAGTTATTTTGTGCAAACATCTAGCTTAAAGTTACACCTTTGTTGTTGCCATTTTGCATTGTTGCCTGAAGCAGGCAAACTTGACAGTGTTGACCTCTCCAGGAAAGGAGAGCCGAAGAGTCTATAACAAGGAAGCTTTTGCATTGTGTAAGCTGAATCACTCCACAAAGAAGCATGGTTTACACACAGTATTGAAGGAATACTCAAAGGTATTATCTCACCAGCCACAGAAGCTTACCAACCATCCCTGCAAGGCCTCCCTCAAGCACCACAGAATATCATGTCAATGTGGGAAAACATTTAACAAAGCCACTTCTGTGGTGTTGGTGGGCCTTTAAATGTATAATGTCTTCTTCATCAAATGTATACATGCAGGGCCAGACCAAAAAGTCTAGACACACCCCTGATGCTCGGTATAACCAATTTTACAATTCATCTAGACATTTATTCTTGTTTGATTTCTACATTGACAGGGAGATGAATACTAAACGTACATGTTGTTATACAGAGATGTTTTTTATTTAAGACAGCCTGACAATTCAATGCTGTAGAAGACAACAATATTAAAATATAGATGGTGTGTAGAAATCCAGTAATATGGAATGCTTTGATAGACTGTAGGTAGAAGCCTACATTTCTCAATTTGTGCATACCTCCTGTCCAACCTCTTTACTTGCACACCCATTAAATTACTCATAGCCACCTCAAAGAACTACAACCAACTACCCAGTTTACAGAGCCTGCTTATGACTCATACATGAGCTGCACAGAGGGTAACCTTATGAAGGCGCTTAAATTAACCTGTATTTGTTTCCTTCGTGTGGTGCTGCCAGGTCTCAGCGGGCTTCCACAGGTAATGGAGTTTACCACATTTTATTGTAACACCAAACTGAAGCTCCACACCTCACACCTACCCACAGTGGCCCAATAGCCCGAGCTGTCAATAAACTGGCTCACACTGTTTGTCTGTGGCAAAACCACCATAACCTCAGTCTGTTCCTGGAAATAGATGCAAGCCTGGTTGTTATGTCAGAGTCTGTGGATTAACAGCTTACTACGATAAAACCCCGCCAAACAACTGTTGGTATAATGGCTTTAAGTCTTTCAAAATGTTAGGAATAGATTTATTAGAACCGACTGCAGCAGGACGTGAAAGAATAAAAATGGTAAAAATATAATTTGATAAAGAGTTACATCCCGGTGTTTATTTCTAACACAGCGTTGTGGTTGCTGATCAACTGAAGCTCTTGAGTTAATACAAATTGTGACAACAGAGGTTTAAAGCTAGCTATAATATGCAACATTTTAAACATCGATATTAGCAGTTTTAAAATGTATCTACTGCATCGAAATATATCGGTGAGTAATGCCTTTAAAAAAAGAGTGAAGTCAAACTCCCTCTAGGTTTGTTGTTCTCAGCTCTGTGTTCATACGGGACAGGACGGAGCTCCATTCAGGCTTGTTTCAGAGGCTCAAACATGCTTCAATCACGTAAACCCCTCCCTGTTCAACCGTTAGTCTCTGCCACCACATGGGGGGAGAGAGGCCCCGTGCCCACTTAAGGAAGCTAAGTTGAGGCAAAGTGGTGGAGTTTTGTTGTGAGAGTAGAATTTAAGGAGAGCCAACAGACCAAACCAAAGAAAAATACTTTTTTAATATAAAATACGTCAAAGAAATTAGAACCGAAAGAACTTTAGGGTGCATATCTGAATGGAGATCTGTCGTAGAAATGGCTTGGTTGAAACAGTAAAGGAGGGGTGGGGGAGGAGGGGACGCGGTGCACTTAAGGAACAGCTTTGTTTTGGTTTGAGAGACTGCAGCTAAAGTGCGACATCTACTGGAAATCTACTCTGAAAGTCACATACTATACCTTTAACCTCTTTGTTTTTTAATTGGGTGGAAGAAGTCATCTGTTGGATGTTGGACAAACTGATCTGTTTTTAAGGTGAAATGTGAAAGAAAACCTCGTCAGTGTGGACACCGCCTGAGGGAAAGATCTGCAACATGCAGTTTGTAAGACATGTTGCAGTGACAATTAAAGAAGAGGGGCTAGCAGAAGTGAATTTATATACACCAAACTACTGCATCTTAAAACAGACATGAAGAAATAAGAAGTAATGGAAAAAATCTATCTGGATCAGCAATTGCCTAAATTGTTCTTTGAAACGTTGGTATCAGTATCAGCCTTGATTTTCACAGCTGTGCATCTCTACTGTTTATTCAAAACCAGCTTTATGAGCCAAGATTACACGTGATAGCAAATTCAAATATGGTTTGGTTTCTGTTTTTGTGAATCTAAGCTTGAAAAACAGCTAAATAAGAACAACAAAGCCTGACAACGTCAAGTAGATGTAATGTTGTTATCCCTTACATCACATGATAATAATCTCCACTGATAGACTCTGGATAGATACAGATTGACACTGCACCCTGACTGGTTTGCAGATGTATTTAACCACAGGGTGATCATTTGTGTGGATGTTTATCTTTGTAGTACATGTCTACTGTTGTCAATGTGACAAGAACTGGAACTGGAAAACAAGCCGTACTACGACTGGTTCCTGATGCAAAGAGACTCCACCTTCTAAAGAGATTCTTGAAGTCATTGGGCTTTTGACTTTGGCGAATTCTTCTAATCCCAGCCGACACGCCAGCTCTCAGTGAGATAACCACCTCTGATTCAGTGGACCTCACTGACCTGCTGCATTCAGACGGACACGAGCTGCCTAGAGCAGGTTTAACTGCCCGTCAAGCGAGGCTAGCTGGCAAGGCCTACGTGCTACCATCTGTCAGCGACAGACAGCTAGCCTTCCTGACCTCACGTAGGCCATTTGAGGCAGAGCCAGGCTTGCCGATGCAATCTGTCACTTCGAGAGCCCAGTAACTCGGGAGAGGGAGGAAGGAGAGCGTCATGCATTTCTTTAGTCCATGCACCTTCACAACTGCACTGGAAAAAAAACAACTTGTGTTCATGCTAGGGTTAAAGCTAATGCTAAAGCTTAGATATGTCTTATAGTTTATGATATTTCATATACTGTACATCTATCTGTAAGTTTAGATTGAAAGTATCTAAAAACATACACACTGATGTCTCTGTTAGCATTGTGTGCCTCACTTCCAGTTGCAGGGTCATTCAATTCCAGTTAGTCAATGAAGCAGGGCGTTGTTTTCAAGTAGCTGCTAATTCTAGTGTTTGTTAGTTTCCCAGGTTGACTCTAAAATAAGTCAATACACGGTGGCTCTGGCCATTGGACATTTTATAAAAAACAGAAC
The DNA here is from genome assembly GCA_020745685.1 of Tautogolabrus adspersus. NCBI lineage: Eukaryota > Metazoa > Chordata > Actinopteri > Labriformes > Labridae > Tautogolabrus > Tautogolabrus adspersus. The sequence goes on from CM036536.1 coordinate 28,805,869, forward strand.
ACAAACACAAAAGGCCGAATCCCACAGAACAAGATCACGTGCCAGTCTTTATACTTGGCATGCAAACATTTGACATATAAGGTGAAGCCTCAGCGAGCTTGAAAGCCCTGAATTGCTCATGAGTGGCATAGCCTGCAGCGTGTGAATGGCTTCTTTGTTTACAATGTAAAATAACCGCGAGGCTATCCAGCGACCTGCACTTTTTTAGTTTTTTTTTTAGGTTTAATTTGGGGTCTTTTTAAGCCTTTATCCAGATAGGACAGGATAGAGTCAGAAAGGGAGGAGTGGGGAATGGCATACAGGGAAAGTAGCCACATGTCGGATACTAGCCCCGGCCGTCTGCTTGGAGGACTATTGTATAGCCTTCATACATTGGGCACGCGCATTAACCACTATGCTACCGATGCCGCCCTGCTCTTCTTTTTTAATCACTATAACAGATGCAGTTTTTTAATATAGATTAAGCTGTACACTCAGGAGCCATGGTTTGAAGCTTGCGTACAGTAAACAATCAGTGCCGGGTGGTGGCTGCAGAATAAGAGATAATCTGATGTGACTCTGACTGGGAACACGACAATTGGATGCATTTTGGGGTGAGAGACTATGAAAAATATCAGCTCTATATCCTCCGGTGGCTGAATATACTGCTGCTGCTCTCTGAAAATAGACCCAAACTGTCAGCTCTCAGACGGAGCCTTTAAATAGGAATGAGCCCCATTTCCACCTGCAGAGTCGACTGCAGCCATCACAGCTCGGGTCTGCTTTAGTTATTGATGCAGAAACGTCTTCAAAGAACATGAAACAGACATGGTGTGTGTTATTGTCACAGACAGGGGGGGAAAAAAGAAAACACACCATGCAGACACATCGGTGTGGTGTGACAGTTTGTCGGTTTCCCCCTGCTTTAGTTTCAGGGGATGCACCTGCCATAAAAAAAAGACATTTCACTCATGCAGCCTGTGCCACTAACATGATGTGTTCAGACTGATACAGAAAAGACAACAGCTTACCTCGTTCACTTATGAAATGCCTTCCTGCTATTTAACGATGAATTGGCCACAAATACAGAGAAATAATTCACTGTGTAAATGTAAAGACAGAATTTTGTGATTTCAAAATAAGACTATTTAAGTGACACTGTTGGGAGCACTTTTAAAGGTTGAGTTCAGATGAAGTCAGAGAAATAGGGCCAGGTTTATATCCCAGCCGGTGTGCTTTTTAAAGTATTGTTTCTGTCGGCTGATATATGACGAGGGCTTCAGGACTGTTTTATCAGTGTTTACACTAGGCTCAAAAAGTAAGACTGCATTCATACAGAACCTGTATGTCCATAACTTTCCTAAAATGATATCCAGTATAGTCTAGCCCATGCTGGATGTTTTCTGGAATGTGCGTTGAATTAGTAATAAAATCACATCAATCATCAGATTTGTATTGATTATTTACTTGAAAAATATGTCCTCTTTGAAAAACATAAACACGTTCTCCTCTGTGTGACTTATTGTCACACACATGAAACACAATAAGAGTCACATACATAACTCATCAGTACATAATGGCCTGAAGAAACGACAAGTTGGTCATGTTGTAATCTGTAATCTTACAAGGCCATTGTTCAGCAAGGTACCATGATAGATTCATAGATGGAATGGTAAATGGACTTGTGCTTGTTTATCCAGGGACAGCGCCCGGATTGTTTTTCTCCCGGTGCTGAGGGGGAGCCTAACTAATATATTGGGGTGAATAGTCGATTTTCATGAATTCATAGTTCCTTTTTGAAGTTCTCTCTTTTTTTTTTTTCAAATAAAAGCAGACATGCCGTACGTGAGGGGGCTTAACCGGGGCTATACAGATTTGTGATGGGGCTGTAGTGCCGTGTTTGTGTAGTCTTCTGACTACTCAAAGCACTTCTTATACTGCAGGTCACACTTAATCATTCATACACAAATAGCAGAGGCTGCTATGTAAAGTGTCCTTCAGTTTTAACTACTCCCATTCATACACATTCACACAGTGCTGACGCAGCAGTGGGAGCAACTTGGGGTTCAGTGTCTTGCCCAAGGACACATCCACATGTGGCTGCACGAGTTGGGGATTGAAGCCCCACCTTCTGTTAAGATATGACTGACTCTGCTTCTGTTGTATGTGGATTCACTATGCATTCTGACTAGTCAGTAGTTTTTGTAAATCCCAGACTGTAATCCATGTTTTTTAGATTAAATGGAAGAGTGTGTTTTACAGCGACACTGCAGTGCATGCTTTGCACAATTCAGTTTGTACACATGCAGTAAGGAAACTTTCTAGAAAATATCCGACAGCCTGACCCTGACATTTTCGTGAGTAACTTGTTCACACACGTCCCCCACAGTATGGGACAGCAGGGCGTTGGGTTTCAAGAGGCAAGCCATCACATACGAAGGGCTCGCCAAGATGGAGTCCTGTGCTTTGATGACTGTTTCTTCCTTTATGTCAATGCATGTGTAGTTGTACGTATTTGAGCATCAACAAATGAGCAGAAAAGAACAGACGGGCTGGCAAAAAGCATTATTAAGAGGTTTCAGTACATGCACAAAGATCCAGGCCAGGACGCAAACGTGATCACCCTTATCCCCCTCCCACTCGCTCACAGGGAATTATCCTGAATAAATCCTGCTGCGTTCACATATCGGCTTCTTGTGGAAATTTGACAAGGCGGCTGGCAGGAAAAATTCTGGATGAATTGAGGTGAAAATGTTGGCTGTTTGTGTTCACACATGCAGCTCACTCTGAACATTTCATGAAATAGTTTGAGGGCACATAGATCAAATGGACACATGACTGACAGTTCTAGTTGCTTTATGTTTAACTACATGTCCTACAGTTGTAAAGGCAATGCATGTTCAGGCAGTGCAAACAGACATGCCTCATCGCCTTGAATGACAAACAAATGGGTCATCCAGTTTTGCCTTAAGTTCTGCATTAACATCACAGCAGCAATGATGGCGGGAGAAGGCTTGATTGATGTGCAGTAAAATGTGTTGTGACAGGAAGCGGAACGTTGCAGCATATTGAACAGGTGTAGTTTATTTTTATCACACTTCTTTGAGTGAGCTCAAGCCTTTGATTGGATGTTTCATTAGCCTGGGTTTGACTTAATAAATTATGTATGCCGGCCGTTAACCGGGGGCAAATATGATTTACTTAGCCATATTGATTTCATATTGTGACGGACAGAACCTTCCTCGCTCTCATCAATACGAATTCATGTCATGGTTAGCAAACAGGTTATATGCCGTATGGATTCAATTGCCATGTCTTGATTTTCTTTTGCTGTTGATTGATTGTCTTTGTTGGTCTCTCTCCCTCACCCCCTCTCATTGTGCTGGGACCTGGGGTAAGAGTTACTGTAAAGGCCAGTTTGCAACTGGCAGCAGTCACAATGGGAGGAGGAAAGAGAAAGAGAGAGAGGGGGAGGGGGGAAGAAATGCAGAGACAGAGATTCCCTTCTCTGCGCCCATCCCCCCTCTGTTCTCCCACACTGTCAACACAGAGGATCCTGCCTGCAGATGGTGGCTCAACAGCGCCACTGCAGTAGGATGGTGGTGGGGGGGAACTACAGCTTCGTGTTTACAAACCCAGGCTGTCCTGTCCTCCCCTGGCGCTGCAGCTGTCAGATGGGATTTGAGATGAGGGGTCTGGTGATTTGTGACTCAACAGTCTGCAGGTTTTTTATTTCAACCAAACACAACAGCAGGTCCTTTTATTTTTACTCCACCTTCCATCTTTTATCTAATGTACTGATCATATCAGCTGCTTTTGTGTGGTGGATTAATTACAATTAAAGTATAGTGTGCATGCTCTACGGCTGTACCCTTACATTACTGCCGTAGAGGAAGAAATAAACTTGATTGTTACAAACCTTCCCGGAAAGGAAAGAGTTCTAAATGTTGTACATTCAAACATTTTATACGGCTAAATTAAATATCATCATGACACAATTACCAGGTCAGTCTGCTTATTAACTCATGTATGGTGACTCAGTGATCGTACTTGTTATGTGATGATCGGTGTGAGGAACAACGACAAACACATGGGTGTAAAGGCCCTGACACACCAGGCAGACGGTGACGAAGGCCGACTGTGGCATCGCCTCACTATGCCTTTGTCTTGGCAAAAAAGTTGCACTTGAACACACCGCAAAGACTACAGGACTGCGCATGCATGAGAGGAAATAACTCTCCATGCCAGCAGGTGGCGGTAGTCCGTTACTATGATACGAGAAGACCGTTTTCAAACCGCTGTCACGCACCACTCGTGATATAGGTACTAATCGAGAATAATGTCTGATAAAAAGTTGAAAATGGCACTGATGTTGTCAGCCCTTAGTCTTTTAGTGGAAAAAGAAAAGAAGAGGCGGAGGTGACAAATAAGCAGAAACCGCACTAAATGGGTGAAAGAATGGATACTACAGCGGCATGCTCAAGGGGCTTTCCCGAACCTGTCGAGAGCAGAAACCTCCGAACAGCCAATCAGAGTGATTCCTCTCACCGACAGCGCAGACCAACGCCGATTCACCAACATCACAAACCACAGCCTTGAAAATGAACAGAGCTATTAACAATGACCAGGCACAGTATCTACAACAGTTCTGTTTCGATGCAGTGCATGTTTAACCTGATCATCATGTCAATCAAGACTTGATAATCAACATGCAATGAGAAAAGGAAAAGTAAACAATAACTGCTGTTGTATTTTAAATAGTGGCAGCTTAAAATGTCTGTCAAGCACATATTTGCCACAACATTCAGGGTGTGGCATGTTAGAAAGCTGGTAGAGGCTGAACTGTTTTCAGTCTTGTAAATTGGAAGTGGAAGTATCCCTCCAGCTGTTCATGCAGTTTGTCTGCAGTTTCAGTGTTTCATGGGACTACTGTAACAACTAACATTATCTCACTGTTTTACTGTTCAGACTTTTGTCGCAGTTTTAAACGTCATTAAGTCACTTCCAGGCTGAAGTCATGCTCTGAGGTCGTCTGTTATATTTTGTCCGCTCCCTGCTGATGCTCGGTCTGTGGAAAACTAATTCCTGTCTCAATAGAGACACTGAACAGATAACTGTCGCCAAGACAACATCGCAGCCAACGCCATCACCTCCTCTTCTACTATTTTGGCAAAGGTGTGTTGCCTGCCTCCCGGGCATGGACACGTTCCCTAAACAGCTCTGCCTTATCTCATGTGCAGGTGATGCAACTGGGTCTCAGCTTGTTGCTGTGTTTAATGTTATTGTTGCACTGACTACGTAGGATTAGTAAAAAAAGTCAAAGGAGGTAGACGCACCTTCGCTCTCTTACTTCACACAAGCCCTTTGTATTGTGTAACTGTATCCTGTTTGCTGCTGCAGGGACAATTTCCCCCTCAGGTTATAATCAAAGATGATTCTGTCTCATCTAGTTTATTACCTTCATAGAGTACACAAGCATACACGCATCACTGTGTAAAATGTTCACACAGTTTGATCCTTACTACTCTCTGCTGGGTTTGTCGTTCTGCAGTGGTAAGGCCACAGGTCGTGCTAAATGTTTTGCCGTTCCAGACGACGAAAATCTTAACATTCTGGGAAATGAAATGCAACCCAGTGCTCACAGTACCCAGGAGGGTGTTTCATCCACTTAAATGCCATTAAATGCACAGAAAGCCTGCTTCTCCTCAGAGAGTGTGCTGCAGAAACCTAGCTCCAGGCATTACACGGCTGATTATTCTCAGGGGAGATGGGCTTTGAGCCTTTGGTCCTTATTTGGAATGGGCTCTCTGGCTCTCTCTTGGTGAGATTCTACAGTTGTGGATTCCCAACTATTTTTAGTTCATGAAACCACAGACAAAAGCAATATTAGAATCACCATTCCCCTGAAATGTGCTTGGACACACAACAGAAGGACTCATACGGCTGGAGGGGATTGGTCCTGATCGGTTTTGTTTTATTTCTTGTTTGAGTAGTTTGTAGTTGGATAGGTGCCTTAATGAGTTTATCAGATGACGATGAAATAATCAGATGGATGTGCACAAAATAAAACATAGGTAATCCGTACATTGACTGAATTACTTCACAAGCTGATGTAACGCTTACTAAGGCTGCGTTCACACTGCAAGCCTTAATGCTCAATTCTGATTGGTTTCTTTGGATATTCACATTACTTTTTAAAAGTGGCCTGTATCAGACTCCTGTGGGTCATAATAAATCAGTGTCACAGAGATCAGAGCCACAAATGAGCAATAAATATCAGATTCAGGTCACTATTGGCTGTGGCTCAGTTGGTAGAGTCGGTTGTCTCTCAACTGGAAGGTCGGGGGTTCGATCCCCAGCTCCTGCAACCACATGTATGATGTGTCCTTGGGCACGACACTAAACCCCACGTTGCTACCACTGCTTCGTCAGGAGAGTATGAATGTGTGGGAATGGATTAGTTATGGTCACTTTCCAAAGCAACCTCTACCATCAGTGTGTGAATGGGTAGGTGTGACCATTTATCATTTAGTTTTGGCTGCAGTGTTAATCATAATGAATGGTTATGAAATGGAAATAAACAGCACCAGGTGTAAGGTGTGGTTATAAAATGTTGGAGTTCCAGTGAAGACAATGGGCCCTTATTAGACATACAACAACTTTCATTTTCTCCTGCATTTCAAGGCTTTAAAACACTCGAGTTGCTGGGGCTGAGAAGAGTTGTAATATAATGCATGACTCTCCGTCCATCTACATCAAAGTGAAACTGGGAAATGTGCTTTTGTGACTGCTGGGAAATGCTGTCATGTCTAGGTGGAACCTGTTGAGAAACCTGATCTTTGATGGGGGTATAATGCATTTTCCTGATGCCAGATGGGTCTGAATACTCAGCCAGGCAATTGTTAACTCGATTGGGTCTACATTGTGATTTGATTGCTATATGAAAGTACAGTAGGCGGAGCAGGCTGGCTGATTAATAAGCATATAGTATGTCAAAGGAATGAATGCAGGACGTGGTCTTATTTAGGGGCCGCTATGACATAGCCAGGTTATGCGAGTGATGGAGGAAAGCTGCATTTCGGTAGTCTTGTTAATAAAAGGGAAGTTAATCGCGTACCCCAAGACTAAAAACAGCCACACACAAAAGAAACTGCAACTGTTTTGGTTGGATGAGGGCATATTGCCTTTAGATGACACAATGATGATTCCGAAATATAATCAATGATTTGAAAGCTTAACAGACACCAAAACACAGCCCTGAGGGCCCTCAGATTCTTGGACAGGATTTTAGTGATCTGGAAAGATTATCACACAATGCTGAGTTGAACTTTGGGTATAAAACAAACAGTTCAAATATAACGTTTCTATAATAGAGACAGTAAACACAGTTCACTAATAGTCATTAACAGGGTTTTGTCGTCATTTTTTTTACAACCAACTCCTGTCTTACTTAATAAATAAATGGTCTAACTATGGTCTTTTCATACATACTTACTGCTTTACATTTTGTATTTAAATAAGGATAGAGACTCGCAAACAATAATGCAAGACAGGTTTGTTAGATTTATTTGTACTTATTTAGGACTGACTCAACATTTCTTTTTGTAGGACATCTTCCTGTGAAGTACACCTTAAACTAGAAGAGGCTAAAGTAGGTCAGCAGCTGTTTTTATTTCCTTTATCCTTTGGTAGTGAAATCATTTTAAACAAAGGGATGATTAAGAAATACTTCAAACAAGTCATGCAATATTTGACCTGTCTTCATCAAACTGCAGTCACATCAATCGATCTTTGTGTAGCGCCATTTCATCAAAAATATTATCTCGAGATACTTTACAAAAGAGCAGGTCTAGACCTCTTCATATACTTCACTTTCTCATTATATGTGTGTGTGTGTGTGTGTGTGTGTGTGTGTGTGTGTGTGTGTGTGTGTGTGCATCGACTGCCAGTAACTGTTGACTGTTTCCCTTCACTGATGAATCTCTCGCTCTGTTTGTTCTAGGCTAGCTGTGTGCGTGCTGACCTCATGGTGTAACTGGAGTAAAGATGAGCATTAGCAGTGATGAGGTCAACTTCCTGGTCTACAGATACCTACAGGAGTCAGGTACCCTTTCAACTACTAACTTATGTTTGCTTTATGTTTTGGTGATTAACTTGTTTTAATGGTTTTGCTTTCTGAATTATTATTATTTTTTTTTAATCCAGTGTCATTTTTTGTGTCTAAATCTACAAATGTAAAGCTGATGAACCATCATTGCCACATGGTTATATTTATGATAAATGAATGATTTGATTTGGAAGCAGTCAAAATTCATCTTGAATATTGGTCAGTTTGAGTCATGACATGTGCAGTGAACTCAACCTATGGGAAACATGATTATTTTCTTATGGTCCTCTAACTGTACAGTGTTTTCCAACAGAACGGTTTCAGGTGTGTCATTCTTTTACCACATTAATGATATAACTGAGTGCAGAAAGGCCTCACTGGTTGTTAACATAACCAGGCTTCCTGCCCTTTTTGTGAGTGACTCGATAGATGCACTAGATAGATGCAATGATAACCTTTTTCCCACTGTGCCAGTTTGGTGAACCAAAACTGATTTCATGACAAAAGCTAAAAGGTTCAGTTCAACTGGCTCTACTGAAACACCTGTGCAGCATTAATAGTCACCTTTACATCATTTACTACACAGGGAATAACTGGCTCACATGACTAAAAAAAATCCTGTTACAGTAATTATTTTCTCTACTGTAACCCCCCCCCCCAGCAAACAGTAACAGCAGGAGCCTGAGAATTGTTTTGCACTAAATGCATTAACTATAGAATCCAGTGCTATGGCTCAACACTGTAATCATGTAAACGTACATAGCTGTGCTTTTGACAGAAATATTTTAGAGTTATATAGACAGTGTGTTCTCCGTGTGCTGACACTAGCCAAAAAAACAACAACAACTTAAAATCTTTTTTTCTTCACTTTTAAAGGTATAACACGCTTCTCCCAACAGGACAATCAGGACATCAATATTAACATAAAGATCATTTAAAGCAAATTTAATATAATTTATTAAACAATTCAAATCAATGATTCAATTTTACACCTTTGAAGAAGAGAGGCCCGCACAAAGTTTTAATTGATCACATCGTTTTGATCAATTCAAACTTTGTGTGTCATTTGAGCAAGTGTGCGGGCCTCTCTTCTTCCTCAGTCTGCTGATTTTGCACTGCCTCTGTTGTGCATATAAATACCTCCTTTTTCTATATGTTGCACCTTTAACATTTTTTACAACAAATATTTCAATACCAGTCAGTGTGTAAATTCACAATAGATGTTGCCATTAAATGAAAGTTAATCCATGACGGGAGACAATGGCAATGTGGCAGAGAAAACATGCAGGCAGTATTTTTCTATTTGGCACAATTAGTAGGGAGATAATGTCTTGTTGGCATATCTGATATTAGCACGAGTCATCTATGTAACTGTGTCAGCTCGGTCATTGAAACCATCATGAAGGTTGGACAGCATAGTGAAATACAAACAGTGTTGTAAATGTTCATTATCAATGTGCTAAAGACATTAGTTGATTAAAGACATTTTAGTTGTCACATCATAAAGACTTCACCATGAATAATAGATATTATAGGGAAATCCCTTAAGCCTGTAATTGAGTATTTGATTAAATTATTGGAGGCTAATTTTGTTCTCCCTCCATGCCCTCTTTTTCCCCGTGTCCTCCTCAGGGTTCTCCCACTCAGCGTTTACGTTTGGTATAGAAAGTCACATAAGCCAGTCAAACATCAATGGTGCTCTGGTTCCCCCTGCTGCCCTCATCAGCATCATCCAGAAGGGCCTGCAGTACGTCGAGGCTGAAGTCAGCATCAATGAGGTACGATGCCAATCAAACATTTAAAAAATCCCCACCACTCTACTCGCCTCTGTTCTAACCTTCTGGTTGTTTCATCCTCTCTTCAGGACGGCACATTATTTGACGGGCGGCCCATAGAGTCTCTGTCCCTGATCGATGCTGTGATGCCTGACGTCGTTCAGACGAGGCAGCAGGCGTACCGGGACAAAATGGCCCAGCAGCAGGCCGCCGCGTCAGCACCGGCATCGGCCACTGGAGGCAGCATAGCTGGCAACACCAAGAACGGAGAGAATACTGCCAATGGGGAGGAGAACGGTGCCCATACCTTAGCTAGTGAGTTTTACGTGTAAAGAAAAGCGTAAAGCAGCTTAGTTGCGGGCAATGACCAAGGTCATGACAATATTTGACGAGCTTTCATTAAGGATGAAAAGGTCATTTGTAGATCTTTGTTAACTTGAATCCCCATTCGACTCTTTGCTCAGACAACCATGCAGACCTGATGGAGGTGGATGGAGACGTAGAGATCCCTCAGAACAAAGCCATGGTCCTGAGGGGCCACGAATCAGAAGTCTTCATCTGTGCCTGGAACCCTGTCAGTGATCTGCTGGCATCGGGGTAAGTCGCCTTCACTTTTCCTTCCCTTTAGTCCCTAAAACTTGTCCCTCTGTCCAACAAACACACACTACTCAAGTGCACATGCACCACAGTTGTTCTGCACAGAAGGCAGCATCACTGGAGAGACCGGAGCAAACAAGGTAGATAGAGATGCAACAAAGATCCAAAGCTGGACCTCAACCAAGCCTTTGGTTCTAAAGTGGGCGTCTTAATCCCTCAGCCACAGGGATGCCCCTTAGTCCTAACTACAGCCCGAAGATCATGGCTCACATTAGAGATCAATCAATCATACGGAAGGCTTAGTACGGCCATTAAAACAAATGCGTGTCTGTGTGTCTCTCAGGTCTGGGGATTCGACAGCTCGTATCTGGAACCTGAGCGAGAACAGTACAAGCAGCTCCACACAGCTGGTGCTGAGACACTGCATACGAGAGGGAGGACAGGATGTCCCCAGCAACAAAGACGTCACCTCGCTAGACTGGAATGTAAGAACGCTAACACACACACACACACACGATGTAACATGTGAGTCACCCTCTATGGGTGCTTTATATCAAAATATAGAACCAGGTCAAAGCTGTGGTGAAGTGTTTCTCTTCAAAGTGCTGTTTCATAACAATGCGTCACAACACATTTAGGATTGTTGTGCTTATCATTGCAGTGATTTGAACACTTAACAGACCTGCACACACAACCTTAATAACAAAACACACGGCTCCTTTATGCCCCAGAAAGGCTCATTTCAATAAACATGAGCGCTCTGCACATTAGTGTCGCTGGTGTCTCACAGTGGAAGTGGATCTGAGAGGGGAATTTTCCTTTAGTCAAACCAGTGGATTGTAAACCCTGAGCCAGGGGCAGAGGCAGACATTTCCTGGAAAGCATCAACGCTGATGGAAAACACAGAACGTCTCTGATGATAGCAGCTGAATCACAGCTAATGCTCAGTGAGCCAGGACTGTGAAATGCAAATACTGCAAATGCAAAAAATAAATCCAATCAAACCCCCTCACACTGTTCTGTGTTTCTCTTTTGACAGAGCGAGGGCACGCTGTTAGCAACAGGCTCCTATGACGGCTTTGCCAGAATATGGACGAAGGATGGTGAGATGGCTTTGATTCATTAAACATTAGCATGTATTATTTATCCTGAAGGAAGCTAAATTAAAGATCAAGGCGATACAACTGCATTTTGGAGTTCTTGATAATTAAAGCGTCTTTTTTAAAGTGTGTCTCTTTGGAAATTCTTGCAATGATTGTGGTTTGTATTTTTTTTCTCATGTTATTTTGGTGCATCTTCAGTACTACAGACTAAATGCCACATGGCATTAAGTATATCCTTGAACAACACTGCCACCTAGAGGCAGATTTGCGTACTGCAGCCAAGTCACTTTGCCAGGCTTGTATTTTTTCGGTGCTTTCTTAATTAGAACCCTAAAGGCTCATTGTTGTTGTTGTTGTTCCAGATTCGATGCTAAACCAGATTGTGTTCCCTTTGTTTGTTTTGCTTCACAGGAAACCTGGCCAGTACACTGGGCCAACACAAAGGTCCCATCTTTGCGCTTAAGTGGAATAAAAAAGGCAATTTTATCCTCAGTGCAGGAGTAGACAAGGTAAACAGGAGATCTTTGTTCTGCTAAATAGATTGAACAAGCCAATGAATGTACTGTGTAGATTGTGTTAGCTCTAACTGTGCATGAATATGTTCCCTGCCAGACTACAATCATTTGGGATGCCCATACAGGAGAAGCCAAACAACAGTTTCCCTTCCATTCAGGTACAATAGCATCTCTTCTTATGACTAACATCTTCACTTTTTAACGATTTCTAACCTTGATGTAATGCCTCTCTGATTATTTTTGATCCATCAAATGTCCGTCTGTCTGTCTCCAACAGCTCCAGCACTAGACGTTGATTGGCAGAGCAACAACACATTTGCCTCCTGTAGTACGGACATGTGCATCCACGTCTGTAAACTGGGACAAGACAGACCCATTAAAACATTCCAGGGACACACAGTAAGTGATGTTTGAACTGTGTATGAGTGCTGTGTGTAAACTCCACCACCAGGGGGCTCTCAATCAAAACAATAACAAAAGATAAAGTCGAGGCTTTGGGGGAAACATGGGAGTGATTCTCTCTACTACTCCAACCCCCAACCCAAGTTCAAACAAACTCTGCGTTGAGCGTAGTCAAGACGAACGGGCCAAACCGACCAGAGGAAGAGAATATGTTTACTGACGAGCTAATGTATCCAAGTATAATTGACATGACAGCAGCACATACAGCAGCAGTACGGCAGCTTTCAGAAGCAGCTCCCTCTTCCTTACGTAACGTTAAACATGTCGTGTCTGTCATGGTGGCCGCCACGAAAGACACGTCCTGTTACAACTATGAAATTAAGGATTTCTCTTGCTTATCTTATTGTTGGAAATATTTGCATAATGTACTCAGTTAGATATTTTAGTGTAAACATTAAATATTACAGCTTTAATCTCTCCTGTCAGCCTTGAAGCAAAGCTGCTCTGTTGTTGGTTTGATGATATTGGATGGGATGTCAAAAAAATGAACAAACGTAAACCCTTCTATTTGTTTTTTCTTTGATGCTTAAGGAAAAAACTCACATTCTCATTGACCATGACTATTTTAAAAGAAGAGTCTGATATCTTTGTGTTCTGCCCTTCAAACGTCAGAGATTGAATTGTATTAGAATATATCAGAAAAAAAGAGGTCCCCCTATGTCAGTTTGTTCCACATAACCTGCAGCCATAGTGAGTGTGTGTAAAGTTACACTTACATAACTTCTTCCAAAGATCCAATAAACCCAAAAGGAGATCAACAATGTGTAAACATGAACTAAACACATGTTCTTTATAAGGTTACCTACTCTCCTCCTGCCTTCAATTCAAAGCCACGATGTTACAAACATCTCATCTCATCTCATCTCATCTCGTCTCTCTCTGCAGAATGAAGTAAATGCAATCAAGTGGGATCCCACAGGGAACCTCCTCGCCTCCTGCTCTGATGACATGACGCTGAAGGTGAGCTGTGAGCGACGCCTCGCGACACGAGACATCTTGTGTCATCAACACCACGTTCACTGATACCTGTGACTTAGACGTGCTTAGTCGACAACAAAGTACTGCTGTGTTCATGATTGGAGACTGGAAGAGAAAGTCCTTCTCACTGGCCTCTCAAGTGTTGATATCTGGTTTTTCTTTGACGTTGTGAGATTTCAAACAGGAAGTTCATTATTTCTCAATAAGCTGTAAGGCTGACTACATCTCACCCACTTTGTTTCTTCCTTGCTTTGATAAATGATCAGTCCTCCATCTTTTGCTGTTGTTAATCTGCTGTTAGAAAACTTCACACAATAAGTAAATAAGTCACAAAGTGATTAAATTAACATAGAGAGCTGCTTTAACTGTGCGCTGCAGGCCACATATGTGCTGTATGTGCACACGCCATTAGTCCTGAGTCAAAGTTGCTGACTTTGGCGTGTCTTCTTTTCAGATTTGGAGTATGAAACAGGACTCGTGTGTCCACGACCTTCAGGCCCACAGTAAAGAAATCTACACCATTAAATGGAGTCCAACCGGCCCTGGAACCAACAATCCCAGCGCTAATCTCATGCTAGCCAGGTGAGTGGCAGCAGGTGCGCTAGCTAGGTGTCCGAAGGAATAAGTGACATCTACGCTAGCGCTACACACCTAAATGTGTACAGACAATAACTTATACCTCCAAAATGATCAATTACTTAACTCCCCTCTTATGATCTATACTTAACCCATTATCTGGGACAGAATGTTATCATTGAGCTGGGATACTTTCATACATACAAACTGACAGTATCTACCCTTAACCTTTGAAATGAGCAAAGGTTAAGGGTGCTAAAGCTACATTTTTGACAAGCCTCATGATTCAACACCCCCACATCTTCTAATCTTTCTGCCTCCCACAGTGCATCGTTTGACTCCACAGTGCGTCTTTGGGACGTGGAGAGGGGCATCTGTATCCACACGCTGACTAAACACCAGGAGCCGGTCTACAGTGTGGCTTTCAGCCCCGATGGTCGGCATCTGGCCAGTGGCTCCTTCGACAAATGTGTGCACATCTGGAATACACAGGTAGGATGGGAAGGATGGGGGGTCTACATTACCTCGGGTTTCTTTGACAGGAAGGGATGCCCTGGCATGAGTGTTGATTACACTCTGTGCATATCAACGCCTTTGAACTGCATGTGCATGTTTGTGAGTTCTGCAGGACAGTGCAGGTGTCGACTCTTTTATAAAGCTATTTAATTTAACACTACTTTAAGCAATCATCATAGATATAAATGTACAACTGCAAGTCATGATGCAGTTTTCCTCTGGATGGGTGTAAAGCAAATTGAAAATGAGTTTCATTAACTGTGACATAAAAACATGTGATAGAAACTCAAGCAGTGCTCAGGTTTTCAGTATTCTAGTGTACAGAAGTGTTGGTTACTCTGAAGGTTGTACTACAGCACTGAGTCCATTTATAATTGTTACTATATTGTTGAATTTTTCTTAAGGTTGTCCTCAATTTTGTTGTTTTGATTTTATTCTGCTTGTTTTGTCTCTAGTGTGTTCTGTACTGTCTTTTGTATCGCTGTGTTTGTGTTAAAAAGAGGTGATACACCTCAAAGGGGTTTATTCTGGTATGATAAATGTAACCAATCTCGGTGGAGTTGAACATGCACGACTGCTGCCCCCAAGTGGCCAAACTATTAAATTGCAGTTTTGTGTTTTTATTGAACGGCCAATTGCTTTCCTGAGTTACGAGTTAGAAAGCAAAGTAAAAAAGGGAATTTGTGTAAATGAATGCATTTTCTTTGTAGAATTGATCTTCCCCTCTCACTCTCTTCTTCTATCTCCTGTGCTGCAGACGGGCGCTTTAGTCCACAGTTACAGAGGGACGGGGGGAATCTTTGAGGTTTGCTGGAATGCAGCAGGGGACAAAGTGGGAGCCAGCGCGTCGGACGGATCTGTAAGTCTACTCAGCTCTGATTGGATGCATTTCTGTTGATCTCTGACTTTGGCTGTGATCGCTCTGTGTCAGTGCTGCAGGTTGATCTCTCTCTCTCTCTCTCCTTTTGTCCCAGGTGTGTGTGCTAGACCTTCGGAAATAGTGCTGCTGTTTGTTGGAAGCCATGGACCGACCATGAATGTGTACATAGCCAAATGACTGTCCCTGCCTGCCCTGCGTACTGCTCACGCTTACGACTATGGCCCCGCCCACCGACAGGCAGGAAGCAGGAAGCAGGAACAGGAAGCAAGCACCCGACACAGCAGGTCCAGACACAGGGAGGAACAGAAGGACAGACAGACGGACTGATAAACGGGCGGATGGAGGCGCCCCTCTCTATCTGTGCAGACTCTTACAGAGAAGCAGAAGGGACGCAGCGGAAAAAAAGACAAAAAAAAACTCATAGACAAAAAAAAAGTTACAGATCCGTATATGTACCAAAATTTGGAAGCTAATTTTCTTTTTTGATCTTTAAACCATGCTCATCGTCATCGAAATGAAAAACGTGTTGATCTTTGTTACTAGTTGGATCTCATTGTGCAGACATATCAACTTCTCCACCATAATATAGGATGGCACTTAGTTTTTTTAAATTTCAGATCTCTTGTTTCAATGTTTTTATATTTTTTATCTTTGGGGGAGGGGCGGGGGCTGGCCAGGTCAGAGTTTGATCCATTGGAGAAGAAAATACAAAGAAACACGCTCAGACATGCAACCCAAACCGTGTCCTCGTCATGATTTCAAACCAACGTGGCTTCCTGAAGGTTCATCTTCTCATGTTATTGCAGTAGCTAGAAACTTTGAGTGGGGGTCTGAAAGTGGACTTCAGAATGCAGTAATTCATGTACTGTTTTTTTCTCCGGGGGATTCTGGATTTATTTTTGGGCTCCATGAAACAGATCTAGATGCTTTAATCCACAGTTCTCTAGACACACAGTTACCTGTCTGAAGTGAAATTGGCTACTTGACAGAAAGACGACTTCACTTTCTCAAAATTGTGACGGCTGTTCTTGTTTTAAGTAAATCAGTAATTCAGGTCCCATCTCAGATCTCTGATTACAAACTGTTCTCAGCCAGTAGGGTTCAACACGACACAAATACTCAGCCACACAATGTGGCGCCCTCCTTCACATCGATGCTTTAAAGAGTTTCCTCATCATTTCTAACGTGACTCACCATCACAGGGCTCAAGTTTTTGGACTCAGCCCTGAAGTAAGATGGTTCAAAAGTAAATCCCTCCATTTCAAATGTTGTGGCAACTTCTAGTTGTCGCAGATTCTGAGAGACTAAAGATAGACGATGAACAGTCAGTGTTTTAGCAGTTGGCTATAGACATGTTCTTATTGTGTATCCATGACATTTTGGTTTCACTAGTTACCTTACAACAGCACTTTGTAGTTCCTATTGTAAACTATTATTAACTGAATCTAATGGTTCTGATTTTAACTGGGATCATTAACATTAGCCTGACTTGCATGGTGACTTGTTTTTTCTAGCAGGTCGACATGTTTTCGATCAGAGTTGTAGCTGTGAGAATTCCCCCCTAACTCAACACTGAGTGAGATAACTACCTTACAGTGTTATGGACTTCAGTTCAGCATTAAAGACAGTTCAGTTAAAATCGCTCCCTCATTACCGAAAAATAATCACAATCAGATCTTTGGACATTGACGACCTGTCACTGGTGTCGGGTGTAAATTCTTAACTATACGTGACTGTGTGTTTGTTAGCAGAGAGGAGCCCACAGTGTTTGAGTCACGTTTAGAACCCATTGTACCGGCGCCCTAAGGAGGTCTACATCGAACTCTAAAAGACTGCAATCATTGACTGCTTGTGGCAGACGGCTAACCACCAATGAGTCCAGTTAAACTCGAGGTCTCTACCTGTTCAAATGACGTTTTCCTGCCTTGGTAGACTAATGTGTGCTTGTTGAGGGGTGAAGACAGGTGTCTCTTAAAACAAAGAACTACTCGATATGTCAAATGTCATACGGTCTCTTTAGTTGTTATTTTGGACGTGCTGGCTTTGCCTCTGACTTCAAAATTGCAGTTCCTGGTTAAGGCAATTAGATCTATTTTCTCAAGTTGTCAATACGGTGAATGAAGAGGGAAAATGTCATTTCTTTTGTTACACTGATTTGTTTCTACGACGGGATGGGTTCTGTCCCTTGGCACCAAGCTTTCTGTAAATGACATTTTAACCGGCTGATACAAGTTTGAAGTGTTTTATGATACCAACTCGTACGTTTCTCTGGCACTGAGAGGAGGGATTCTGTGCCGTGTTTGTCAACAGGTCGCTTGCACGTACAGCGAGAAAGACAGATTGCATCACAAACTACAGTATCATGTTTTTACCTGCAGCTGCTGGAGGTTTATTATTTTACTAAAGTTGAATCCTACTGGCTGATCCAAAGTTAATCCCCAAATCAGACAATAAACGGGCACTATGTGAACTGAACAAGACAGGGGCTCTATGCTGTAAGTAACCCAGTAGGGCTGACATAAACATCCAGAGTATCTTCAGGTCGAGTGTTTTACCCACAACGTGAAAGTCCTGAGAATGCAAACAGTCAAACAGAAACATCCCGCTCAGTGTTTTTAAATCCATCCGCCCTCCTTCATTCTCTGCTCTCCATCACTGAAGCTCTGCTCACATTTGAGTCTGAGGTCCCTCTATGATGAGACATTTTATACTCTTTTCAAGACAACATTTAAAGTTACATTTTTGTAATTTCTTTGTAGATTTGAAATGTGAACTGACGATTTATCAGCAGTGTTAATTGACATGTTGGATACATTTTAAAGGAGTTTCTTTTTTGTTACTGTGATGAAAATAGTTCAAGGTTGACCCTGTAATGTTACGGCTCGCTGAGCTGTCATTCTGAAGGCACCTTGTCTGGGAACGGCCCCCCTCTCCCCCTCCAGGATTAAATCACCACTAAATTTGTCTGTTTGAATAAAGAAATGTTTTACTTTTTCTTTTATCTTTTGGGAAGTTTTGTCCCAGAGAATTGGTTTCCCCTGAAAAGACAATTCAAAAAGTCTTTAAATTGAATTAAAAAATGTCTTTTTTCAATCAAGCCACGACTGGAGGCCATTTTTCTACTTCCCCTTTTTGTCATTGCCACGATTGGGAGTCATTCTGTTGCTTTGTGCAGGAGCTCTGCAGGCCGATACGATCTTATTGATGGAATATAGAGTTACGTTTAAATTGTCAGAGTGCAACTGGACGTTTCTACCATGGAATAAATACTTTCTGTCATTTGTTACTGAGCAGAGAAACCTGTACGTCCCTAAGAATGGTTGAATCGCCACTAAAAGGACAAACATTATTCTCAGTAGTCAACTCTTTGCAGCTTTCTCTCCCTTTGTCCTCTCTCTGACTTCTTGCTCTTTGACTCACGTATTTGCTCACTGCATCGCCACGTTGCCCACAAGCTTGTTCAACCCTGTACGAGGGTTAAACGTGTACCTCCAGTCCTTTCAACGGGTTTAATGATGCACCTGACCTTCTGTTGGGTTTAGAATCCAATTAGGAGGACTCAGGAAGCTGGAAAGTGTCTTTAAAACGTGTCCTCCTCTTTGCTCAAATCTGCACGATATGAACCCACAGTTTAGATAATATTACATACTTAAGTGAAACCACAGTCAGAGGCTTGAGGGACGATCTTTTCTGGTCAGATTAGATTGAAATACCAAATCAAATTCAAAAAAGGTTTGCATTGTATTAGCCAAAGTTACGAGCGTATTTTGAATTGGACTTTCCTCAAAGATGAAATGAAACCAAAAACATCACATCGGCCTGCAGAGCACCTCCGCTACCGAACACCGTTAGTATAACTACATCTCCCCTGTAAGTAATGAGACATTCCTACTTCTGGATTTAAAGAGGTCACATGTTTGTTCACTGATTCATGGAGCCAACAGTCAAACTGATAAATCCATGCCATCCTCTGATCTGTGCCACATCGATCGTGCAGGTGGACTTCAGTCTTTGTCATGTCAGCCCTGCAGCTTCTCTCCCACTGGGTCTCAAGGTCTTTTTGTTTTTGGTTTAATCTCTGCAACTCACATCACATCAATCTGTTAACATTGACAGTCCGATCAGTGAAACAAAAAGTCCAGAATAAAATCTATTTTGATAAGAGTTTGGAGTTTTTATTTGTGCGTGTGTGAATGTGTGTTTGTAGAAATGATGCCGAGCTTACACTGTGGAGTAACAATTCATCTGTACACAATCGGAAATCCAACTTGAAATAATGTGAACCCAAATCTTTGCTCTGTGGGCTCATGCTTGTGCTTTCTGTTATTCACAGCAGGTGCACTGAAACTAAAGAGGCACGCTTTGAATAAGTGGAAGAAGAGCATCGTTTCGGTACTCGACTTGCTCCATTAAGGGGAGATGCAGCCACTTGGCCGTTCTTTAAAAGAAACGCCACAGCAGCCTCTAGTGGTGCATTACTGCAGGTAATGGATTCAAAAGAAGAGAATCAATGTCTTATGAACTTGTCTGTGCCTGGGAACCACTGGTCTAGGCCACAGAACATTTGGCAACGGGCTGTGGTTAAATATATGAATAAGCAAGGAAAAGCAACAAATAACTATTCTCATAGGCTAAGCTGTATCGAGTACTTTGATAGGTTATTTGTGTGATTTACTGATAAATAGAGATCATGCTTAAATAATAAATGTCTTTCTGTGAACATGCATTTAAACTGAGTTTGAGAATCCATCTTCTTACCTTCATGTTTCATCGTGGACAACATTTACACTCACATATTATACCCCCCCCCACAGCGCTCATTGGCAGCAGGATGGGAGCGTCAGTGAACCCAGTAATATACATTTTCAATTAAACAAAGTTTATACTCCACATAGTGCATTTCAAGTAAATCAGCATACAGTCTGTTTAATAGTATTTCATTTAGAGGTATGAGACATTTTAAACATGAATATATTAGATAATAAATATTTCCTAACTAACTAGATATCGCTGAGTAATGCCTTTCTAAAAAAGAGTGAAGTCAAACTCCCTCTGGGTTTGTTGGTTCCTTCTCTGTGTTCATACAGGATCGGACGACGCTTGTTTATGATTCGCTCAGAGGCTCAAACATGTTTTCACTCACATGAACCCCTCCCTGTGCAACCGTTAGCCCCGCCCCCGTGTGAGGAAGAGAGACGACGCTGATCGAGAGGGCATAACGGTGGAGTTTTGTTACAAGAGTACAATTAAAGAGACTCTCCAATGATAAGACTTGTTTGGTTAAAAAATACTTAAAAGAAATAAGAACTGAATCAACTTTGGGCTGCGTATCGGAATGGAGATCGGGCGTGGAAATGGCTGTGCTCAGTTACAAGAGGCGGTGGGGGAGGAGGGGAAGCGGCGTGCTGAAGGGACAGCTTTCTTTTGGTTTTAGAGACTGGTGTTAAAGTGCGGCATCTACTCTGAAAGTCGCATAGTATACCTTTTAAATTAGAATATTTACATTTCTACAACACCAGGGACCGGCTCTACAAGTTCAAGACTTGAGCTCTGCCTTTGATTACATTTTTTTTCTTCTTCTCTTTTTAGGGCGGTTGGCATTTGCTTAGATTACTATGACACTACTTTGTGTATGGATGGTTCTGTTCTCAAACTACCCGCCTATAGATCAGTCAATACAAGAACAGACAGAAACACAATATCACTGTGACCTGTTTCCCATGATAGCTGGACATATTCTGATCTACATGTATGTGTTTCAGGATCTTCTATGACTTGCAAATGACCTAAATGTTTGAGACACCTTGTGGCCAACCTTAGTTTTTTTTATCTCTACTTTAAATTACAATAGATTATTCTAGAAAACCATGGTTACCCTTTGTCCATTTGCTTTGCGTGGTGAAACAATCCTCTCTCTCACATGAATGTTAACATTTCCTTTTCAACTGAAAAAAATCCCAAAACAAAATGTCAGTGTAGTTTGCATGAGCAGGCAGGCCACGGTTGTTAAAGAGAGCATCATAAAAGCCTATTTAAGGTTAAGTAGAGAGCAGAAACAACTAAAATGTCCATCAAAGATGGCCTAAAAAAACAAAAAAACACTCATATTTAAAATGTTCATGTTGTACCAAGAGCTGGATAAATGTGAGCACAATAAAAGCACTTTCTAACTTTCAGATTATTGGCAAATTGAACTCCTCGTGGTTTGTCTCTTATCACCCTGTGAGTGAATCAGAGCAGGACGGAGACATTGGCTGCTGTTAAACTCTCCGTCAGATTGTGGTAGTGTGCTTCCTGACTGTGGCTGAAGAAGTGCAGGTAATGAGCCACCTCGGCCAGAGTCTGCAGGACGTCGTATGTGACCGCAAAGAGGAAGTAGGTGGGGAGCAGCCAACTGAGGCTGAAGATGCAGTCGCCTACAGGCAGGGGGACGGCAATGTGCCTGCAAGAACAAGAGATGATGATAGTACATCAATATGTGATTTAGTTCCTCACTAGATGTTACAAATCCTCACTGTAACAACATTAAACTTCAGATTCAAACTGACCAAATATCAGGCTGCTACATCGCCTTCAGATATCGCCTCAACTTAGAAACAGGATGGACCCTGAGAAGTCAGCTCTGTGTACCAAATGTAGTCAGGAGGTCGGTATCTTTATACAAACTGTGTGGACTGATGTGCATTTTCAGGATTTTTTTAGTTTTCAAAGTTGAATGTTGTAGAATGGACTCAGCAGCCTTCCTTTAGGAATACCACACCCACAAATCCGGGGCACCCAGTATCAAAAACTGCTGCATGTGTTAACATATGCTGCACGGAAAAGTACTTTACAAAAGACTTAAAAGAATCTGATATTTCTAAAATTCAAGTTAAC
This sequence comes from Tautogolabrus adspersus, assembly GCA_020745685.1. NCBI lineage: Eukaryota > Metazoa > Chordata > Actinopteri > Labriformes > Labridae > Tautogolabrus > Tautogolabrus adspersus. Next base: position 28,828,233 of record CM036536.1, read on the forward strand.
CTTTGGAAAAATAAAAAGTAGGGCTGTCGAACAATTCCACATTTTAATCGCACTTTTAATCTCATATTTGAAATTCCATTATTTCAAATTTGTAAAATAAAAATGGTCAGGCTTTTATTTTGAATATTTGTACTGTCTAAAGCTGAGAGCAATTTACTTGCTGTTTGAATTGAACCATGCTTTTATTTTGAAATAAAGTAAGGACCTTCTAAAAGATCCAAGGTCACGACATAAACTTAAGCACATAAAAAGGAACTCATTATGGATCAAACAAACAGCTCAAAGGGAAATGATGTCAGAAGGTGGATATCACTTTGGACTCGTCAGCTGAGCACTCAGAGTTTTTTGAAATTAAGGTTTTTCATTAATATCAGACCTTAATTAATCACAATGAACTAGTTAATGCTGACAGCCCTAATAAGAAGGACCCTTAGTTAAGCAGAAAGGGTATTTTAAATGTTTAATATTATCTCATATAAAGGCCATCCACATTTTAGCTTGGACTCATAGTGAAATGTTATACACCCGATAAAGGTTCAATACAAAAACATTCTTGAACAAATAATGAATCTGTGCACAAGTTAAGAGAGGTTACTGTTCATGTTGGTGTTTCACTCTGCACCTGCCAGCAGTAAGTAACAATACTGTACCTGTGATAATACTGACGACAGTAACTATAGTAAATAAAGGTTACATGTTCTCTGCAAGAACTAGACTACCTCTTTACTGTCTGGCTGCCACAGCTCATCAAATACCCGCACACCTTTTGAACCCTGACTGGACAGCTGTATTTAAAACAGAGGTACTCACTGGAATCTGTCTTCTCTGGATTCTCTCAGCATGATGAAGACAAACAGTCCCACTTCAGTGTTGAGGGAGAACGACACAACTTTGTCCAACATGACAACAAAGCCCTGAAGAAGAAAAAGAAAACACGGAAGTAGAGGTATTTATCATCATGAATCTTTTTTGAGTCCTCTATGGTATTGTCTGTGTGTGTGTGTGTGTGTGTGTGTGTGTGTGTGTGTGTGTGTGTGCGTGCGTGTGTGAGTGTGTGTGTATTTACCCTGGGGTCGCACACTGACACGATGAAGATGACCATAAACACGAGCAGTGACACCAATCCTTTAGCCATGCTGCCAAAAACAGAAAGGAAGAGCATTAGAAACAACTCAATACGCCTAAATAATCATCTAAAAAAGTTTCTCCAGTGAATCAGACTACATGGAGCGCGCCACGAAAGAAACTGCAATTGAAGAAATAAAACCGAGAACACCAGAAGACCTGTTGTAAGCAGAGAAAAACTAAAGAACTCAACAGTGCACTCACTGTGATCGGTTCATTCAGCTGCTTTTTTTTAAATATCACATAAGAGAAGTGAAACTTTGAAATCTACTGACTGCCTGCAGGACATTTTATCTTTGTTTTTTACTGACATAATAAAATAAGTCATAAGCCCCTTTTCAGACTGCTTTTTGCGTAATAGTGCCCTTAACACAGAGTCAGACGTGCACACAGACACAGCGCTGTGCTCCCCCGCTGGCTCAGCTGATACCGTCTCGCCTCAGTAACGCCTCTGTTACTACCTCAGAAGACAGTACAGAGAGTGGATCACTTATTACCACCCATTACGCCTCTGCTTCATTCAGACTGAAGGCGAAACGGCACAAGGGCGTAAATATGGCGGCTTGAAACGACAGTCTGAATAGGGCTGTAGCTTTTGGCTGCAGCATTTTTACAGTTTGTTTAACAACGTTTGGAAGTTTCCAAAGTGGCTTTGGAGGTGTTGGAGCACTTTTTAAAATTCAAGCCATGAAAAATTCAAGCCATGAAAGCCAAGGTTTTGGAATAAAGGCTTTAATGGCTGTTTGGACAGATTTGACTTCCAAGTTAAAAAGCTACAGATAACTTGGGAAAACAGCAGGAACACCATGTAGCTGGTTTTTGATTATTTTACAGTTTTATTACATCATAAGTGACATGAACACATTTGCCTCAACTACAACATGACTGGGACTTCACTTTGGTTGCAGATTTAACCTGTAACATTAAAAGGCTTAAGCATTTATCCCAGGTGAAATGAAACACAAAGGCTGCATTTTCACTTGTCAAGTCTGATATCTGCATTTCTAAGAATTTTAAAGCCTTTAATTGGATAAGACAGTGGACAGAGTCAGAAATCAGGGAGAGGGAGAGAGAGTGGGGAATGACAGGCTGGAAAGAAGCCACACGTCGAACTCGGACTAAGCCCACCCCCTTAGAGCTCTGCAGCCTCTTCTAAGCACTGTGAGCACTCACCTTCTGGCTGAGCACACGTGATGTTTGTTGGGCAGGTTTCGTTCCCAGGCTTTAGACAGCCACTCCAGTCTGCTGCTCCACATCGAGCTAACCAGACCATCAACTGAAAGACACACAACACCTCAAGTCAACACCAAACACTCACGCATAACGCTTCAAGAATTACTTCTGTTATTTGTTGAAAGATGAATCCCACTCTAACATCATTTTATTCAATGTGGAGCTTCAGCCAACAAACAGAGCTCTCAGTGAAACTCACTAAAGCACCTTGAGGTCAAAGTGTTGAATGCATTTCCTTCCTAAAGTCATAAATCCTGTATTATCCACTAACATGTTTACAAGCGTGCAGTCTTTTGCTTCTTCCCTTTCTTTCTCTCACAGTGTTGCATACATACATTGATGTTTAACTAAGACACTCGTCTTTGAAATAGTGACACTAGTCTTGTGCTGCACCATCTGTATGTTCTGAATGGTGTTAAACTGCCCAGGGTAACCGTTAAAGGCTAAAGACAGGGGTTAACAACTAGCCTTGCCCTGGTTAAGGTCACTTAAGGTCAAAATGTTGTTTTTTGAATCCTAACAGAAAACTTGTAACAATGGAAAGTCGGGGCCTGACTTGGGCTTCGTCCAAAATCACTCACGCTTCACTAAATAGTGAATATGCCGTTGTGTAGTGCTGTCCCAATTCTGAGTGAGCATAACCTACACTATATAGTCCCACTCATCTTATCCCACAATGCATTGTGAAAAGCAGTGTAGAGCCGATGGTCACTATCCAAGCAATATGTACCATCATGCATTGCTGTTCAAAGATTTTAGCGAGCAGAAAGAGGCATTTGATACGAGACGGACGAGAAGTGACCGTGATCACAGAAACACAATAAAGTTCATATTTGGAGCGTTTTTACTGGAATCTATGATCTTAAAGGTTAGTTTGTCTGAATGATGATGACAGGCACGAGACCAGAGTCTGTGAGCACAAATATAAATGAGTGTTGGTGAGAAAATATGTTTATTCATTTATTTATTTTCAACAGTATAATAGAAATTATCATTGAAATTTAGGCCGTTATTTACCGTTATTATTGATCCTCGGCCGGCGTTAAGCTGCACGTTTATGAATAAAGCAATGACGTCACTGTCTGCAGGCGGGGGGGTGAGCCGAGTAGTGTACGAAATGTTTTTTTTATCATGCTTAAATAATCATATAATAATTATCTAAACTATATAGTCCACTACATATGACTCCCTTTATAGTGAGTAGGGGGGAGGGAATGGGTGTGTGGTTTGGGACACAACCTTGTTCTTGACCTGGCACAGTTACTTGCTTAAGTTTTGTTGTCACCATTAGTGCTTTCACACTTACACAAACTCCATGGAGACATTTTTCAAGTCTCCAGATCGTTGTGATATATCTATTCTTCAACATTTTTCTTAAATGACGTCTTCAAGTAAGTAGATTTATATTTGTCTCAACATTTTGAATCCTTCCTTTTTGTATTGAATTCTGTACTCGAGAAAAAAAAGGCTTGTCACTTGAATGTTTGCACTGCTTCTTTATACCACTAAATTTCTAATTACCACAATAGAAGCAACACTATAACAATTATCTCCTCATTCAGACTGTGAGCAGCATGTACTGTACATAATAATAAAAAACTAACTAAGTGAATGACATTGAAGCAGGAGTAAACTTACCTGTGTGTTTCATGGCAGATCCCATCACCAGGAAGGACACGGTGACGCTGATGGCTATAAACACCTGGATCAGCTCAGCCACCCAGGAGTACTCCCTGTAACGTTCATTAATAATCTACATGGGTTGGTGGGGAGGACGATGGATGTTGGTGGATGTTGAAAATGAGGACACCACAGGGTGAAAGGGAGGCACAATATTCTACTTTAAAACATCTTCATTGGTAGTTTCAGAGCGGAAGTCGCTTTTTATGTTAAAAAGAAAACATTGAGTACTACATATATTAAGTTGTACTGAACCATGTCATAATGCTTTTAAAATACAGATGTGCCAAAGTGACACTAGATGTCATATCATCAAAGAGATCTGCTTTCATCACTCTCTGATCTACTCCCTTAATCTGAGGGGAAATTCTGGTTTCACACTCTGTTATTGAGAGACATGCTTCTCACACACACACACCAATCACACACATGCACAAACAGGACCTGTGGACTTTAGTGGAGAGATGTCAGAGTGGAGCTGCTACAAGGGAGCGCACCAGAGCTGTTGGAGCTTCTGTGCCTTGCTCAACGGCACCTTGGCAGTACTCAAAAAGTGACCTGGCTCTCTCCATATACCAGACCAACTTCCATACTTTGATCCGCACCAGGACTTGAACTGGCGACCCTGCAGTTCCCAACTCTACTCCCTACAGACTGAGATACTGCCGCCATGCATGACATTTATTTCACTGATTCCTTATTTCTCTGAGGTTTCGCTCATCAACTGCTTTAGTTGAAAATTTGCAAGGTCAGTTTCTTGCAGCACATTTAACTTCAATCTCTGACTGTATCACAGAATCAGGCCCAAGCTCCAGAGAAAGAAGTTTAAAAAAGCTGCATCGTCCAGATTTGCCATCCCGAAATATGTTCCTGATAAAAGAACCAAGCCATGCTCACTCTGCCGTGAAATCTAGGACTACCAATTAGTTCATGAGCTCAGGCTGCCACTCCAGCTTAAGTTAAGTTGAAGCTTCCTGTTTTTTTAAATAAAAATACAGGCTAGCCACATGTTACTGCATTGAATTAAACCACAAACTATTATTTGTCACAGCAGGTGATATCCTGAGCAGTGACACACATCGTTACACTCTTTGATTATTAGATACTCGTGCAAAAGACTACGACTTTGTGACTGAGACAACAGAGGATGAACTCCATGAAGATCCAAAGGATTATCATCCGTCACTGTTCTTAGTCCCTGATGGCCTAGCGTCATGATGCTGTTACATGTTTTAACGTGTTTGAGAGGACGGTGCCTTCAGACACTAGTCATGAAATGATCATAGTAAGTTTCTATGAAAATGCAAACAAGAACTAGAGGGTAACAGAGTAACAAAGGGAAAAGCCTTGATGCTATAAAAGGTATTGACATTCATAGAGTAAAGGAAACGTTGTTAGGTGTCATGATTGATGAGAATCTGAACTGGAAATTACAAATAAATTACATTAAAGTGAAAATGTTGAAAACACAATGAAAAGGATTCATTACATAATAAAGCATTGTGCATTTTATATAACTCAATGATTGTTCCATATCTGACCTTTACTGTGTTGAAGTAAAACATCGACTCATTCAATTTTCATGAAACGAAAAAGAACCATCAGGAGAGATGTAAAGATCCGTCAAACCCCCCGTTATTCGTTCAGTTTAAGTTGTTGACATTTTCATAGATTAGTAGGTCACAGTATTCTGTAAACTATGTATAACGCTCATAAGAATTCGTTGTCACAAACATCCAGAAAAGATGAGAGAGAGAGATAGCTTTAAAAGGAACAAAGATCTTTAAAAAAAATTGATTCAGAACCAAATAGAAGGAACGTTGCGTTACTGTGAAAGCAGAGGAGGGTTCTGGGAGCTCCTGAGCTCTCGTAGGTTCCTTTGGATCGATGGTGGGGACGGCCTGCTGATATGGATGAATTGTTACTGAGGAGCTACTTGTGGGCTGTGAGTGGCTGTGATGGCCTGCAGATATTTTGATGGGCTTAGTTAATGAATGTCTTGTTGTGAAAGAGGGGCAGATTATATAAGATTGTGCTTCCTTGTGTGTGTGTGTGTGTGTGTGTTTGATCAATGAATGAAATAAACGTATATAAATAAAAAGTAAATAAAAAATGTTCTTTCGTTTACTTTGTTGTGAAGCACATGACGCTCCTTGCAGACATATTTGCAGACAGTGTTTAAATCATGCCTGCTTATCAAAGTCAAAGGTTTTTTTTTCTCCTGTATGTCATACATGTGCACTTTAAATGCTTACTGGTAGGACAACTTTAGACTGTGTACACTTGTTTAAAACAAAGACACATAAAGGAGAGTGGGGTCTTACCCTGGTCAGAGGGATGGTTGCAATCTCTCCTGCTTTCTCAGACCTGCACAGAAAAGAAACACAAAAGACAGGTTGGTTTGTATCAAGTCTACAGTGAAGTATAAATTCAGTAAGCTCAAGGGTTCCCAAACTTTTCAGCTTGCTACCCCCAAAATAAGAGTGTCAGAGACTGGGGACCCCCACGGTCCCTGGAGGTGGTTAAGACATTAGCTGCACACATGCACTAATAAACCTGTCCACACACTTGTAACACCAAAGAACAACACAAAAGAATACAACAGCCTAAAACCATCAACTTTTTGTATAACCTAATCTGTTGTAAGAAAGGCAAGAAGCAGACTACGGGTGTGTTCGGATTGTCCCTCCTATCTCCTTTCACTATCCTTTTTTCCTTAACCCCGGAAGCGTTTAAGTGGCGGCCATGATAAGAGCCGTTCGAATTCTCTAAAAGCTAAGGAAAGGTGGGTCAATGCTTCCTTTAAAACCTCCTTTAGCATAGGAACCACTGGACCATCCTTTACCAAAGGAGATGAGATAATGCCGCCCCACAATTCCTTGCGGCCGCAACTTTTAAAGCGACTCGCTCATCCGACCGTTCACGAAAACTAACGATCTGTTGGAGGAGAAATGAGGAGACAATCTGCATTTGGTTTATATATTGATTAGACTTATAATTTGTTACTGCCTTTGTATTCCTTTTATTTATTTCTTTTTATTTTGTGTGTGTGAAGAAGGTGAACATTGCTTTTAGTTTTATTCTTGTATCATGTTTAGTGGAGATGCTTTGCTGTTATTTGATGTTGATTCATACGAGAAATTGTAATGTAAAACATTGTTAATAAAAAAAGAAAAGGGACTCAGATCATGGAAGTTACCACTGCAATATGACTTGAACAACTTTGAACAATCCTAAACACAGAGGTGAACTATGAAAGTGATGCTGATGTTGTAAAACCATCAAAGTGAAGTAGCCTGGTAACCTTTATTCCTTTTATTTTAATTCCAACCTCGTGGTTATTAGGATTATTTCACCGGTAAGAAGGCACAGGGGAACGTTTTTAGTAGTCCATTTTCTGAAAATTGTAGTTTCACCACGGCAGACCCACGTCACTAACCTCTGCCGCCGTCGCATTATTACGTCGCCTAGTGGAAATGCGGTCGGATTGTCAAAACAACGCGATCGCCTTTCCCTAAGTCCTTTATGAATTCTCCTAACACCTTACCTTAACCCCATGACGTTTTCACGGGGTTAAGGTAAAGTGGATAGTGAAAGTAGATAGGAGGGACAATCCGAATGCACCCTACAAGTCATTTCCATGTAGAGACTTTAGCACTGAGTGAACATATACAACTAAAACTAAATAGACACAGGTGAGTTCATCTAAATGTGTAAAGAGCAGCAGACACCTACATTGTTGCTGTCATGTGCAAACTTACATTTGAAGTATTTTTACACATTGATTACATTTTCATTTCACTTAATATAAGGCGACGCCAGCGAGCTAGTTCATGCAGTCAACTCGAGCTGCACTGATTTCACACTTAACATGCTTCATTATCTACAATCTCCTGACGACGACACCTTCCAATTAGCTGCCTATTTAAGCTGCAAGATTTCCGGTCTCTCCTTCTGCTTTTTCATTGCCAGCATTTAGCCCCTCCACCACCCAAGCATCTACCTGCGGGCTCTGACTTGGAGGCTTTAAGATATCATTCCATCACTCCTCAGATTTGTTAAATAAAACTGCGAGGAGTGATGAGGTCAGAGCCTAGACGCCAAACACAAACTATGTTCTGCTGCAATAAATAGTTTTTAACAATTACAAACATGAGTTGTGACTGAAACAGATGCTTTTGAAATTGAACTTTTTTGTAAATATTTGTACAATAATGTTTAATTATAGAATTTCTGATTTAAATTTGTTTAAGGCATCTCGTGACCCCCCCCCCCCCGTTGGTGGCTCGTGACTCCACCTCGGGTCCCACTGTAGATAATCTGTCCTCCCTCACTACTCAAGTACAACCTGATGTTGAACAGCTGTAAGGATCCCTCAGCTCACCAGCCTCACAGTACAGTCAGTCTTCCTGTCTGCTATGAGTTCTTAAAACTGTAAAATATTGACTAAGTATTTCATGCCTTTTATAACATGCTGTAAAATCATCAATAACAATAATCATCAGTGAAAAAGGTTGCCGTCTGCATTAATGAATCTTTATTAAGAGCCTCTGAAATAATAAAGCATGGCGCTCTCTCTCTGCTAGCTGGCCGGCTCCCCGCCTGCACAGGATCTCCTGGGGAGATACAAGAATACTACAGCAGGGGAAATATTGTCCTAAATATTAAATGAGGCACAAATGGTAGTAAAACATATGTCAGGTCAGGGCTAATACCTATGAATCAGTGTTTCCATTTTAAACTCTAATTTTGGTCATTTGTCTGCTGCTGCTTTAAAGTGCTCTAGGTTCCCTTAGTTTGTTTCTTCCTTCTTACCGGTGAAATAATCCTAATTACCACAAGGTTGGAGGGTGAGTCATTGTGTTTGGGTTGGTCATTGTGGTCCATCAAGCCAAATGTTTTTCTACACTACACTGACGTATGAAATAGCTTGGGCTTTTAAATTAATGACTCTATTAAAGGTTATACTGATGAAGTCGGACACATAAGACATATTTTTAAATGGTTCTGATGAACAACTTTTTGTTTGCAAGTTTTTTTTGTGCGTCAAATACTTGGAAAACATTCAAGACATGAATGTCTGCACCAGATTTAACAATATCCCCTCCATCTGTTGTTGATATATTTATACATATATTTTTATATGTAAACCATAACATGCCTTTGACTCTCCTCAGAGATAGAAAGTTACATCCCTGACAGAAGTTTATTTGGAGTCAAATCAAGTCAAGCTGAACTCGAGTGTTATCAATGTAGACTTTTATTCTAATAAAACTGGAAATGAAAAACAATAAAGTGTACATTTAGCGGAAGGCTTTCTTGAGGATGCTGTTTCTGGACATGTTGAGGCCTTCAGTGTAGCAGTCAAACTGCTCGGACAGATAGTGCTGTCTCTCTTTGGAGGCGGTCCACTTCGAGTACTGTTCCTCAGCTTTAAGCCTGCGAGCCTCCCTCTTCCTCTCCAGCTGATCTCTGTACCTCTCCAACAAGGGTCCCAGTCCCAGTTTCACCTTCTGCCACAGCATGGACTCCGAGCTTCTTGGTGTTTCTGGTGTTTCAAAAGATGAGCGACACTATAAATTATTTAAATAAAAGCAATGTGATATTTAGAACTAAAAAGAAAACAGAGATAAAACACGTACTTTCACACTCGAGGCTGACTTTCTCCGATGGTGGGGTGTTTGTGCGGCCGGTTGGGTGGAGGTCTGTTTCATCAGGCTCACCGCCTGCTCTTTGCTTTCCAGCCCAGTTGTTTAATTGAATTCGTCCTCTCTGCTGGGCCTTCAGCAAGCACTTAGACCTGGCTCTGTCCTCCTCTTTTCTCAGACGGCAAAGATCAGCCTCCCTGTACCAGCTCTGCTGCTCCTGTTTCAGGTCACGCACCAGGCATCTGGACCCTGTGATTGGCTTCTCCTCCACTGTCAGCCAATGGCACCTCTCTTGCTCCAGTTGGTGCTTTCTCTGTTTCATTAAGGCCTTTACTTCACCAGCCTCCTTCTCCTCCTCCTCCCTCCGTTTGGCCTCCTGCCTCCTCCACTCCTCCTGAAGTCTCTCCTTCTCTCTTTGCAATCTTTCAGCTGCTTTGTCCCTTTCTTCTTGTTCCCTCCTTCTCTTCTCCAGTGCTTCCTGATCGGCTCTTGCTTGACGCTCCATTTCCATCTCTCTCAGCTCTCTAAACGTCTCTTTCTGGAGCTCTTTTCTTCTCTCATCTGCGCTCAGTTTCCTGAGATTTCTTACCTTCTCCATTTCGGAGTGGAGTTGACTAAGCTGTTTTGAAGTCATGTGTCCTTACCTCCGTGTTTCAGGTTTGTGTGTCTGATGTGGAGATTCTTGGTGAAGTGTGAGTAAATGAGAAATGCACAGAATGATCACTACGGCAACACAGAATTTCAGATATAAATGCAGTGTGTATACATTTAAAGGAATTTTAACAAGATGGTGGAGTGGATGTTTTGTTTAATACATTTTAGAGTACAAATAGATTCTGAACAGTAAATTGAATTGATCCTTAAAAGATCTGTCAGATCTGTATCTGTTAGTTCCCTTCTTTGTATTTAGTGTTTGTTTTTTTAAAGCTTATCAGGCTTTAATCAAACAACCAATCAGGGTGAGCTTACACATAACTAGCCAATCACAGTGACTCTGAAGAATGTTTGGGTTGCTTGGCAACAGTCAGGTATCAAACCAGTATCATCTAGGCACCTATTGGTTTTTTTAAATGTATTTTACATACTTTATTAACCCCTGAGGGACATTCTGTTTTTACACTGTTATAGAGAGACATCCTTCTCACACACACGGGCCTGAAATACACATTCACATATGCAGGAGCGCACCAGAACGTTTTTTGGGTTCTGTACTTTGCTTGAGAGTACCTTGGCAGTACTTGAGAAGGGACCATACACCTCTCGAGCTACCAGTCAAACTTCAATGTTTTTGTCTGCACCGGGACTTGAACCGGTGACCCTCCGGTACCCAACCCAAGTTCCTACAGACTGAGATACTGCGGTCTCAAAAACATAGTCTACATATTCAAGTGTTAAGGCATTCATTTCCAAGATGGTGAGTTGTCGGGACAAAAACAGTTAGTCTAGTTTAGTGTCTGTGGGTTTGACATGGATGGACACATTATACAGCCGGATAGAGGTTGGTAAGAAAGACTTCTTGTAACGTTCTTTGGAGCAGCTGGGATGGATGAGTCTTTTGCTGGAGTTGCTTCTCAGTTTGTCGAGCACGTTGTGGAGAGGGTGGGAGAATTTGTCTATTATAGTCAACAGTTTAGCCAGGATTCTGTCCCTGACCTCCTCTTCCAGCCTGACAAGCTGCAGGCCTTCAACAGACTCAGCCCTCTCTATCAGACTGCGGACATCTTTTTCCTGCAAGGCCCCGAGTGAATTTTTCTTATTCTGGGAGAAGTGGTGCGCCATTATGTTCTTCTCTGCTCTATTGTTGATACGGTTAATATGTCTAATTACAGGTAGACACAACAGCAAAGAAGATGGTGCTTGCAACAACAGACAGATGAAACATATTGAGCATCTTGCTGCACACATTGAGGCTCCTCAGGAAGTAATGCCTTAGGCTATTTTTGTCTGTCATCCAGTTTTACACTCAGGTACTTGTAAGACTTTGACGATACCCACCTCAGTCCCACTGATGCAGACTGGGGAAGGAGCTGTCTTATTCCTTCTTAGGTCCACCACAATCTCCTTTATCTTGCTCACTTCCGGCTGCAGCTGATTCTCCCCACACCACCTCACAACTGAGCTCAACCAGTGCCCCATAGTTACTTTTTAGCATGCTGATTATATCCAAATGTTCTTTTTTTCCTGAGATGTTAGTTTTTATTACGAAATAGATGCTATGAAGAGTGGGTGCAGGCGAAGAGAAGAGAAGGAGGAACAAGGAGAGAAGACGAGGAAACACTAACACGACAGTCATTCAAACTTTCATAACCGTGGATCTGACTTCAAACCGACACAAGAAGCTGTATTTCTGAAGGCAGTGTCGACCTGTAGGATCTCTGCTGGTTGTCAGTGAGCTGAATGTGTGCTATGGGTAGCGGAAGGGACGAGATAACATTAAAAAGGCTCTTTAAATGGCATCACTAGTGCAAGCTGGCAGCGATATTTTGGCTTCACTTTCTATACATTTGGAGAAGCTGGAGGCACTTCTTTCATCTTAATATACAATCAGTGGTCGTAACATGAAGGTGAGTAAATACATTTTAAATAGTTGCTACCATTTTCTTGGGTGATATGGACAGTTTCTATGCAAACATGTAGAAATTGCTTCATCCATCTTTGACAAAAGGCCCCTAATAAAACTGCACACGTGCCTCGATTCAGCGACATGTGGACAAAATCCTCCATCTATTTTTTGATCCGGCTGCTCTGTTGATGTAGACTGCTCCCCTATCACTTTTACTGTATCTGAGTAACACTCAACAGAAATCCCAAGTGTATGGAAAAGTGCAAAGTGTCTAAAAGCAAACCCTTGTTTCTGACCCCGGTGACAGAACACACGGGCACTTTAACTATGATTACCCTCTTCATCCCGGCATGGCTTTAACTGCACACATAGCTGCTCTAAAAGACTCAACAGATGAGGAGAACAAGGTCAGAGGATTGGGATTTGGAGTGGTGAAAAAACGATGTACTCAAACAGATGTTTTTTTTAATAACTATTTTTCAAAAATCCACAAGGGGGCACTGTTGGTCTACGAGCTCTATGCACGGAGAGGGGAGTACCTGTCTCTAAGTTTGTCTGAGCCATGTGGGTCACAGGAGCTGGGCTTTTTTTAAAAGAGGGGAACAATGAGCAGTGATCGGTAGGGGAGAAGGAATAACACAGAAATAAAAATTCATGCCAAGCAATCAAAATGAAAAATGGTTGTTCTGCAAATCAGCGAAATGAAGGAGAATTTAATGGAAAGGGAAGGCCGGAGCCAGGGAGCCATTAGATTCGAAGATGCTGTGAAATAATTACAGATTCAGAACAAGAGCGTTTAATTGTGCACATCCACACAATTCTCTGCTGATGTATCATCAAAGTCACCTTTCTGGGCATCAATGGAATAGCATATGATGACAAAAAAAACTAGATTAATAGCGGGAGTGAGAAGCCAGGGCTGTTATGGTCTCAGAATATGAGTGGAGGCAGTAATGGCACAAAAAAAAAGACCCAGACCTGATGTCAAAGGGTGTTATTTGATAATATATCATTCTTTCTAAGATAATGGTTTAGATTACTTGCTTTGTTAGGCTGGGCTTCAGTTTTTTGTCCTTGTTGAGGTTCTAGCTTTGGGAGTATAACGATTCATACCCACAGTACACGACTGTGTGGAGTCATCCTCCTGATCCAGTCTTAAACCCAACAAGTGAGTGGGTAGTTGACATCAGCTTGTTGACTGTGGTTTACGAGGTCAAGATTGAGCTGTTAAGCATTTTAGGCCAGAAGGTTTAGGAAACGTTAATGATCTATGACAGCTGTGCAAACTACTTCTACCAACGAGAACCTTAACGTGTGGGAGGAGACGGTTCAAACGGCTTGTACGAGGTCAGAAATAAACTTTCAACTTTTGAGATGAGGTTCGGCTGTTGTAAACTTCAGCCCACTCATGTGAGACAGAAAATGCAAATGGTGAAACAGGATGAATAAAGTTCTCTTTTCTTTTTTTTTTAAGATTTCTAGAAACAAAAATCCTCCAATGCTTTAACAGCTGTGTTCTGCAACAACTCGGTAACAATGGTTTGGCATGCTCCTCACATGCACTAAACTCCAATGAGACATTAATGATGTGATCTTGGCTTTCAATCAAAAACATTTAGTGTGTTGTTTTAAAGTAAGTAATTATTTTATCCAAACTGAGAGTAGGGACCCACAAGTCTATTATGATCACTAGGAGATGAATACAAACTTATTTACCTCATTTAAAAGAGGGCTAAGTTCATTATTTACCATTTAATAATTCCTATTAGGATTTCTTAAACGTACAGTATGTAAAATCCGCCGCTAGGGGGCTCTCAATCAAAAAAATAACAGAAGATGACGTCAAGGCGTGCGGTGTATTATGGGAAAAAACGAACGAATCAATACGAACGGGCGAAACCGACCTGAGAAAGACAATATGTGTACTGACGATGTATCCAAGTATAATTTACATGATGTTTTATATCACAGCAGCACATACAGCGACAGAATTCCAGCCTTCAGTAGCAGCTAGCGCTAGCTTATGCAGCGGTCTTTGACGTAACATCCGGTGTTTCCTTGACAACGATCAACATTTCCTGTCTATCGTGGCGGCTCATCATGGCGGCCGCCTATAAGTTTATTACTACAAAGTAATAGCTTCAGGTCTTCGCTTATCACCATGGCAACATAAGCAACACACGCATAAACCTCCACTGCAGGGCAGGCTAACACGAGCAGACTTACAACCTCGTTGACAGAGAAAATATTTACGACAGCGATAGATGACGGGCTAATTTAGAAGGACAAGAAAGGCATGCAGATTAAAGACTCACTCCTCTAGAGAGATGTTGGAGTAGATCAGAGGGGAGACGGAGGATTGAGAAGCGGGGAGGCCGCTGGAGTCAGGCCGCGCGGCCGTCTCAGTCGCCATCCGCCTTTCGGGTAACGATGTCTGGGGGACGATTTCCAGCACTGCCCAGCACCTGAAACACATAACCCAGCGAGTTACTAAAGGCACATGTGAATACTATAATAAAGAAAAAAACGTGCTAGGAGCGCATATATCTCCATTTAACTTTTTCACAACAAGTTACTTTCAGGATGGTTGCTCAACTCTTCTCACATCCAGAAGAGCACAATTTACTCAAATAAGACACACAAGTGGAGAAGATCTCACTTTTTTTTTTATATACTTTATTAATCCCCGAGGGGAAATTCTGGTTCACACTCTGTTATTAAGAGACATGCTTCTCACACACACAGGCCTGAATCACACAGATGCACAAACAATGGAGAGATGTCAGAGTGCAGTGGCAGCCCACAGGAGGCGCCCCTTGAGCTGGTGGGGGTTCGGTGCCTTGCTCAAGGGCACCTCGGCAGTGCTCGAGAAGTGGTCTGGCACCTCTCCAGCTACCAGACCAACTTCCATATTTTGGTCCGCATCGGGACTTGAACCGGCAACCCTCCGGTTCCCAACCCAAGTCCCTACGGACTGAGCTACTGCCGCCCCTATAAAGCCTTTCACACTCCCAGTATTATAAACAGCCATTCATGATGTCCTCAACATCTTAGAAATATTTCTGTTTAGCAACAAATATGACCCACTTTTCTTCTTCTATATAAATGTTGATTCTCATAAGTCAGTTTAAAAGAGCAACACAATTGCATACCATTTCAAACCACAGGTAATAAAGAGGTAGGTTTGTATAAAACATTTTGAGATGAGCTGTTAGAAGACAGGGTTTACTTTCTCACATAAGAAAGTTGACCTGTAAAAGAATGACCAACCTAATGTAGAGAGGTTCACCTGTAGAGATGAACGACCCAGAGATGCTCTTCTGAGTGTTAAAGAACTTTTTCAGCTCAGTGTTTTTGGTTTTATGGTGGACAACTCTGAGGTCTAATCCCGTCTAAACCTGGCAATCCTCGAGGTCAAAGCTCTACTAAATCCACTGTCCACTATCTGCAGACAAAGACACAGTTCACAACGAGTTGGAGCAGCTAAAGACTAAGACAGTTCAGAAATTTGAGGAGAGGAAACTATCGCAAAAAGGAGAGAAATATCACATTTCTGGATGAACTGTCTTAGTCTTTAGCTGCTCTGTGTTTGTGAATGTTATGTTAGTCCAGTGGTTCCCAACCTGTTTTGGCTCGTGACCCCTCTTTGACTCTGGCGACCCCAGACATCCAAAACACAAACAGCTTTTTTGCTTAAATTGTTGTTGTTTTCAACCATGTAATAATATTTCTACTGTGTTGCATGTAAACATTCATTTTAGACCACATATTGTGGTCAGAGGAAGAAAGGCTGGGATGACATTTCTGCACAATGGATGACAAACACAGAGACTATGTAACTTTCTTGTTTTGGCATTGGCTATGGCGACCCCATTTGAATCCCATGGAACCCCACTTTGGGCCGGGACCCCAAGGTTGGGAAAGCCTGTAATTATGCTAACAGATTAGCCACATGAAAAAGCAGCTTCAACATAAAGCCAGCACAGAATAGCATGTGTCGTTCTGAAGTTTGGAGACACTAGTTGTAAGAAAAGGTTCTTGTGGCGTTAGAAATGTTGCTCTAATCTTGCACTAATCATGGACCATTAGGGTGAATTTTTCACTTTTGTGCTTCATATGAGCATCCTCGTGTTCATACCAAAGAATTACACTGAGCTAACTTGGACTCTTTCATGGAGGTGTGCCAGGTGGAATGTACCAATTGAGGGGAAAAGGGGGTTTTCTCTGTAGACGTTAAAAGTGGAGCCACAACTTGAAAGCAGGACATCCTACGGCAATTTCTGTCTCACCATGTAGGGTCTTTTGAATAATTCCGAGACTACAAGATAATACACAATGTTGGAGGCATGACACCAAGTTTTATACCAAGTCAGGTTTCACTTGTTCCCCCTTTGAGAATGACAGTGCCCCCCAGCATGACAAGGACAAAGAGACTTACAGCTTTAAATGTCCCATGTGAACACCATCATCAATTAACACTTTTATGAGCCATACTGAGCCTGAATGAAGCCCTGAATCTGAAAACTTATCACATCATGTTGTTGATATTTTAACCAACATGCCGCTGCAGCTGCACTGTTTGCATCCGCCTGCTGGACACACTGTTTTTAGTGTGTTGCATACTCAATCCAAGAAAAAGGAGGTAGGTGCAGGGCAGAGCAAAATCTGCAGACTGAGGAGAAGAAGAGAGGCCTGCACACTTGCTCAAATGCCACAAAAAGTTTCATTTCATCACAACGTTTCGACCTGAGGTCATCTTAAGGTGATAATTAAAAATACAATTTAAAAAATATCACCTGAAGAAGACCTCTGGTCGAAAAGTTGTGATGAAACTAAACTTTTTGTGGCATTTGAGCAAGTGTGCGGGCCTACCTTCTTCTACATTAAACTCAATCCAATACAACAGCCTCCTTCTGTTCCAGTTTCCTTTTGACACACATGGATCTGGTTTGGACTGTATATGGCTTTGAATTTCAAGTGGGAACCCTACTGAGAAATATGACATTTGACTTTAAGTTTGTTTGCTGGTGGAGCCTTGGTACATTTTCAAAAGTTTACGCCTGCCCCTCTTACGACTCAGACTTCACCTTCCATCTTCAATTGTTTTTTAATTCTTATCAGTGAAAGAGTAGAGACAGTAGCCAAGTTGTTGGTCTTGTGTTCATGGACTTGGTGCGTAAGTGTGGTTCATGAATAGGGATCAAGATAAAATGTGCCCTATAGATAAGGGTGAGGTTGATAAATGTGCGGTTTTTTTTCAGATTGGAGGCGGTAAATTTAAAATCGTGTCAGAAAATGTGCAAACAACATATTCTAAATGAGCGTAGACTTCATGATGAAAAATAGAAGAATTCTGAAGAAGAGCAGGTGAGCGATCCCAATCCCAAGGACCAATCAGGATCACTATAAAAATGTACATATAGATTTCAATAAGCAAGAGGAATGGATCTAGGAAGGCTCAACCCCTCATGAACCAATTTTCCTCCACAAGAAGGCATTTCTACTTTAGCTTTGTATCCATTCTGTTTTCTGTCAATGGTTTGGAAATCTGTCCTGCATTTATAAAGGAACGTAAACTGAGCTCTGCAGGTTTACCATCACGTGTGTGTTACATGATCACACGCTGTCCACACTGCATCCGTTAAATATTTCCTTCTTTGCTCTGAATTTCAGTTTTCCCTTACAATCAGTTTGACATCTAGTACTTTTGTATTGAAGGTGGACAAACTGAAGTGTGGTGCTTTGTATTGACGAGCCGTTGACTCAAATCACAACACTCAGAGGCTCGTTAATAAACGGCTCACGGTGAGCTGAAAAAAGTTTTTCTCCGGTGTTAACACAAGTCAATGCTTAACATTCAATCACGGATGTGGATGTTGTCAAAGCACCGTTGATCTCTACTTTTTAAAAGAAGCAAACAAGCTCTGCTGTGTGAGAAGAGCGAGAGTCAGTGCCGTATAGAGCCCCCTCCTTCCTTGTCCCTCTTTGTCGCGTGGCGTTGCTCATGGGCAGATAGGACACTAACAGGAAGTTCAGTTTAAACTTCAAATGTTGAGCTGCTGTTCTGGAGCAAAAGTATGTTTGATTGTAACGGCTTCAAAGATATATTTCACTTGTTTTTTTGTCTCATTCCAAGAAGTTCACACTTGATTTCTCAAAGGATGGAGTTTTGCCTGCCATCGTAGCTATGTGAAAAGGGGAATTGTTAACAACTCAGATATGTTTATCAGGGGAGACTATCATGCCTGACCAGCAGTGCAAGCCAGGCCTCCAGCAGGGATTTCCCCTTGGATTATGTTTAAATCTGGAGAAGTTGGCCTGATAATCCTTCAGGGAACAGCCAGTCTTTGAAGCATTTTCTGAAAACAAAAAAAGCAGGAGACGAGGAAACGGAGAATGAATCATAAGTTCTTTGTTTGAAACCAAAGGCCATGAAGTTAGACTGCAGGGAGAGGGAAGCAGGTTTTCTCCTCTCTCTGCGGCACTGCTCTCTGAATCGGCAGTGCAGAGTGCAGCTCTGAGAGATTTATCCATTCATTTGTTGTGGCTACGCTCGAATGCACCCAACAACAGACCATTTCTATTTTATTCTACTAGTCTTTCACTCTGCTGGGTGGCTCAACAGAATTATGTCCCCGACGATAATTATCAATCAAAATTATGGTCAAAAAATTTCAGGCAGAGGAAATTGCTTACCAGGACGTCAAGCAGGAACAGGACAAAAAGAAAAAGTGTGATAAGAGAGAGAGAGTGTGTGGAGGGAAAGCAAGGCGTGGAGAGAGGATTTGCATCTGTGCGGTGTAAGCTGTGATGATTTCAGTCAACTTAGAGAGACAAACTGTGCCAGACTTCAAGCCTTCTGAAGAACAAATAATGCCAATTTAAATGCATCACATCAGCTTTTGAGTTGTTATTAAAGTTTAGTTTTTACGTGAAATGTTCGGAAGCCAGAAGACGGATGTAGGGGAAAAAGAAAGCCGTGAGTCTTTCCATTTTATGAGTTATTTATACAAAGACAGAAACTTTCAGTCTTGAGAACAACATATATGTAAAGTTTGTTGAAATGACTCACATCTCCCTGATGTCTACGGTGGACTGATATTTCAAAAAGCCTCCTTAAAGAGCATACTCTTTAATAAAGAGCAAAAAGGAGCATACTTAGTTTGTGTCCTTACATGACGTCTAGACAGGAGGAGTGCTGTAAGCAGTGAATAAGCAGCATATACCGTCATCTGTTTCTAAGAGTCCAGAGATGGTGTAAAGTGAAGGTCATCTGCAAAGCAGCGCTCGGAGCTCGTTATACTATCACGCCATCCTATCCTCAAATCAACAGCAGTGGACCTTTGACTCCCAAAACCCCGGCTGCAGTCCATTACCCCTCAACATAAACACAACACACACACTGACCTTTTACACCACAACATGAATACACACACCAACATACACTTTTTATCTGTGAAGCTTTGTTACTGTGTGTTTTAAAAGTGCTTTATAAATAAAGTCTTACTTACTTACATACCATACTCTCTTCTCCTCTGAAGTCCACCTTACAAAAGCTCCACCTCTCTCTCTCGCTTCTGTACCGTCTTGTTTCCTTTAATAAGTAGTTCATATTGTTTAATGACTTTGCTGGTTGAAGTCTGTCCGTTGACGTCTCAGTATTTTGCACTATTTTTTAATGTATTTTTTTGTCTGTGCTGTCCTCCTACTTTATGTTATGTTTGTATTGTTCCGTTTGTATCGTCTAACATCTGTACTGTTTTCACATTTGCACAATAAAAAATAAATAAATACTGTATCTAAAACAACAGAAGGCAGACATTAAGAAATATATACTTTTATGTGAAATGTATTGTATGACTATTTGTCCGCATGTTGTATAAAGTACACTGTTTTATGACGATGGAATAATGCTGTTTGTGTTACATGTAATCACCACCTGCTTACACTACACTCCACTTCTAAAACAGAAAAGAAAATGTTCAATAAATTACCTTTTAAATGTGAAAGGAAAGAGAATAACCCTAAGTCCAAACTGGGGGGACTATTTTTTATACAGTAAACACTCCAAACCCATGTACGAATCTCAAATTGAAGTGTGTAAACGGCCAGAATGAAGTGATCAAAACTGAAACTATCTGTTCTCAGAAGCACCAGGACGCTCAGAGACGCAAGTCAGGAGCAAAAATTATTCTGGGGTTACATCTTAAGACTGACGAAACTTGAAAACGAAGAAGAAAATCTTCTAAAAAAGGGATCTTATAAAGGTATGGGGAAAAAAACTAAAATGTAAAAGTGTAGCAGGGAACGTGGTCCGTGAAGCAGCAGGTTCGGAAACAGGGAAGTTTTAGCAGAGTATCCGAAAGGGAAAGGTGGAAAACAGGATGGAACCAGGCGGAGGGTCTGACAGCCAGATGTTGGGCAGACACGATCGCCTCGGGAGCCGGCTCGACAACGACACAGAACCACAGAGATCCTCAGCTTTATGGTACAGGTACACTCTCACCGACTGATCACCGCTTAGAAACAACAAACAACCCAGGAGACGAGCAGACACTGTAAAAATAGTTCATTTTTTAAACCTAATAAATATGTTTTTTTACACAATACAAGCTTCTGTGTTGAGCTCATTAAAATCTCATCTGAGCAGTCTCTCAATCTGTCATTCAAACAACTTCAAACTTTAATAATAAATGTAAACTTATTCAAACAAAAGTTAGGTTTTATTGGGCTCAGACCCATGATTACAGTTCATGAGACGGTCAGGGGGCCGATGAGAACAATGCACAGGCTCGGAGGAGGAGGGGGTTTGGGCTGGTGTTTTTGGGGCCGATCTTTGCTCCACACCACGTTCAATGTAAATGCCCGATGGCCATGATGCAGCCCTACTATGAATACAAATCAAATCCCATGTTGTTGGGAACTTAAAGCATTGATATTTCCCCTTGCATTGACCAAATCTCATGCAGAATTGTGTGAAAAGAGTCTCTTCAGAGTGACTAAATGAAAGTGGATGCAGTGGTTAGAGTACACCATCCATCCACCGTGTTTGTATCCAAAGAGCACAAAAAGCCATCAGACGGCGAAATTCAAGGGGAACAGAACACTTAGTTGCAGGCTTATCTAACCACGTATTTACTGAACTAAAAGTAAAAGGGAAAGGGTTTTTTTGCAGTGCTTGTGTTGGCCAAAGGGCTGTGCGTACGTGTTGAGAGAAAGTGAAGCCTGTTTACAGAGAATTGAAATCGTTCTCAAATGTTATCATGAATCGATAAATGCAGCTCCCCTGTGAAAAAAACGGCCATTATAGAGCATTGCTTTTCCACGGAGCGCTGCTCTCACAATGTGGTGTGTAGGTTGGACACAAAAGGAAAAAATGCAGCCTGAAGCTCATAAATCTCAGAGAAGTATCCCAGAGGAGGGAGACTTATTGTGTGGAGCTGCTGTAAGTTGTTTTGCCAGAAGCTGATCAGTAAAGTACACCAAAGGTCAGAGAAAGCCAATTGTTGGGTATAGCTCAGTGAAATTTGTCATGGGTGTGCAAAGACTTATCTCATGCTGCACTGCAGCAGAGGATTTTCTGTGGTTCAAAATGTGCCTGCCATTTCATTTAGTATTTTAACATTTGGGCAATATCCAAAAGTCTCCTATGTTTCTAAATTATGATCGAAACAAGGTGCACAGCATGAATTTAACTGGACTGTGGCATTTGAACTGAAATTGCAGTGTTCTGCATTAAAGCTGTTTGTGTTGTGCAGCCTTGGTAAATAACACAAGGTTTAATGCAGTTACAGTCTTGGGATTAAATGTAGGATATGTAGTTTAAGTCTCGGACTTGACCACAGCGAGTGCTCCTGAGCTTGGGGGGGGCTTGCTCAAGGGCACCTCGGCAGTGCTCAGGAACTGGCACCTCCCCAACCACCAATTTCAAGATTTGGTGATGTGAAAAACATACCACAAAGAACAATGAGCACATTAATTTGTCAAGGAACTGAGTAAGATGAGTGATAACTAAAGAGAACAAAGCATGCTATTTGTCATTAAAAGGCTTTTAAAGGAGCAAACGTGCAAACACGGCTGCTTATGAACAATTGCACTAGGGCTGCACAATAAGACAACTTTATCTTTATTGCAATATGAGCATTTGCAAAACACATCGCAAAGGTTTGAATTGATCACAATCCATAACACGTATTGTACGTAAACGAGCAACACTTTCTCACTCAACGTGTAAACCCTTTACCTGCTGAATGGAGGCCTGTGCATTACAGCCATGCTCTAATGCAGTCAGTACACTACAGACTCATGTCAGCTACGCTCAGATTAGTTGGTGCCAATTTAGAGGTGAAAAAATAATCATCTCCGGATTTGTTTTTGATTCAGGAGAAACCTGTTGCAAATAGCTCTAAATAAATGTCAATAATTCAATTCTAGTTTATTTATCACATTTCACAGAATTGAATATTATCACACATCCTGCAGTATATCGCAGACAGACACGATATCACAATGCCAGTTTTTCCCATATCCTTCAGCCCGTATGTGCACGCATAGATATCTACATAATTGAATAAATCAACAGAGACATACAGCCACTGGTAAGAACTGATATCTTACTGAGTGAAGAGGTTGAGGTTGAAGTACTACTGTAAATATAAGTTTAGTCTGATTACACTCTGCATTGCCCTGAGGCTTGTTTCTATGTTGAGGGCTGGAAATAGAGGTTCAATGTGCACTTTTCTACACACTTCAGCTGCTGAATAGGTTTCGAGAGATTGTGGATGCTCCACGCTCTCTGGTGCACCTGGACTCCTCTGTCAACGATGTTTATACCAGATGGCTTTCTTTCTCTCTAGAACAGATTTCCTCTACAACACTGGCTGCTGCTGTAAGTGCCCACTCTCCTCAAACATCTGCTGAAGGTCTCAGAGGGTCCTGCTTCTGTGGCAAGTGGTGACCTTCTCCCAGACAGTCCAGCAGTGCGGTCTAATATTATCGTCCGACTACAATACTGTGTGTAAACTATCAATTTATAGAAGCTTCATTATCTGAACTTCCGAGCCTGGATTCAAAAGTACTGAATCAAATACCACTCTCATGAGCATGTTGTATAGACATGAACACTAAACCCTGATGCAAATAAAAGTGCCAAAGACTCTTCCTCACAGAAACATGCAAGCCCTATTTCATAAACAACCATACAGAAGTAAAGTGAAACTATTTCATGGTGGGATTTTAAATATTGATCAATCAAGACCTGCTTATTATGGCTGAAAATGTGGCCTCAACACCACTGTATGTTAAACAGAATGATAGCTGTGTCTGAAACAAAGCCAACCGCCCTTAAATGTCATGTCTCTAGGATCCAAGACCCTCTGCCTGTGGAGAGGTTGTGAAATGTGTTCACAAAAATAACCCAGTGTCCTGTGTTGCACTCCCCTGGGAGGCAATACATCAGATGCACTCCTGCGGGACAAACACTGCCATCGCAGAGTCGATTCAGACAAACTGCAAAAACGGTGTATTTTGTGTTGAATGTTTTGTTTGCTTTTTTTCAGTCGACGGATTGTCCTCAGTATTTTAAACCATGAAATGCTTTTTAAAAATCGAGCCCACAGTCATAGCGGCCTTTTTCCAAAACTAGAACCATCAAAAATGTACGTCTCTGTCAACTGTCACGTTGTGGTTAACATCCACGTGTGCTTCCCACGGGGGTTTGTTAGTGACCGAGGACATGGTGATGGATAAACAGAGAATGTTATCATCAGTGGACCTTTCAGCAGAACACACACATAAGTCAGGGGTAGAGCGAGTAGAAACAGTCATCTCATGATCATGGACAGCATAAAGAAAATGAAATAAAAAAGATGTAGTAAAAATGAATTCAATAGACTTCCCCCCAAAGGGCTGATTATTGATGTTCACAGGATTGGGACACACGTGACTTTACAGTGACCTTGACCTATGGTAACAAGAAAACTATAAGTTCACTCTGGATTCTAGGCAAGACATTCATGCATCCATCCACAGCGTTGGGAAGTAACGGATTACATGTAACGACGTTACGTAATTAAAATACAAGATAAGAGTAACTGTATTCCGTTATAGTTACAGTTTAAATTGGTGTATTCTGAATACAGTTACTTTCTCAAAAAAAGGATTACTTGTAGGGATTACTATATGGCACTACACGCAGGTTGCACTGTGCGGATGCAGAAGCAGGTGGCATTATGTGCGCAGGTACGCTGCAAGTCAGTGTGTGTGTGAGTGTCTGTGTGCGTGCGCGGAGCAAGGTCTGATTGTCCGCGCTGAGTGAGTGAGTGAGTGAGTGACGTTACGTCAGCGTCTCAGACGGCGACTCAAATTTCAGCGGGAGATGGTCTTAATATTTACAGTTTACAGAGATGGCAGACAAGGGAGTAAAGCAATTAAATGTTTTAGGATTTTTCCAAAAGAGAAGAAACGGTAAGCATTGAGCCTGTGTGGTAACGTCTCAGTGCTGATTAAACCTCCCTGTTGATTTATATGAATCATATTCAGCAGTCAGTCTTTATGAGGATTTGAATGTAGGTGCATTTAAGCTAGCTAGTGACTCTGTCTCGTCTGATCCAACAGCAATCTTCCTTTGTCTTTTAGCAGAGTTCTTCTCGTAAATCAGATATCCATAAAGTAAGCTGAAGCGACTCAACTCACTCATTTTACCAAACAGTGAAGCTACTGTGAAGTCGTGGCTCCTAAAAACAGGCAGATGCTCTAAGTACAATAATCATAACCCTCTGTGTTTAAACCGTTTTTAAACGGACATTTATTTGAAAAACAGTTTAAGCTACTGGATAAAAATCATTGAAAACACCTTAAATATCAAGAAGGTATAACTGTGTTTTTTTTATATAACATTAACTTTGCAACCTGTAATAAGTTCAGTAGCCGACTTTAAGTCTTCACAATTCAGTTTTCATTACATTTATAAATACATGTATTTTGCTAATTAATATATGGGCACAAATAGGCTTTAATCTCATTCATGTTTATACAGACTGATGTATAGTCAGTAAATATAATTTCAGCATCTTGCTGAAATATAACAGTAACACAAAAGGGACTCTTTCTTTATCTGAGAGATTAGCTTCATTCGGACATTTCTTATGTTACAACATCCAAAAGTAGCACACAAGTCTGGCATTTTCTACTTCTTGTAAATAACACATCACACCCCCATTTCAGTTAAACACAGTATATGGTACTATTTTAAAGGGAAACATTGTGCTCAATACATAGGACAGGCTGAATGTTATATGACTAGTTTAATTCAAGTTGATTTCACGGTTTTGCCGAGACTGCAGCAGATGATGGAGAGAGAGAACACAGAGAGAGAGAGACTGCAGCAGATGATGGAGAGAGAGAACACAGAGAGAGAGAGACTGCAGCAGATGATGGACAGAGAGAACACAGAGAGAGAGAGACTGCAGCAGATGATGGAGAGAGAGAACAGAGAGAGAGAGACTGCAGCAGATGATGGAGAGAGAGAACACAGAGAGAGAGACTGCAGAAGATGATGGAGAGAGAGAACACAGAGAGAGAGAGACTGCAGCAGATGATGGACAGAGAGAACACAGAGAGAGAGAGACTGCAGCAGATGATGGAGAGAGAGAACACAGAGAGAGAGAGACTGCAGCAGATGATGGACAGAGAGAACACAGAGAGAGAGACTGCAGCAGATGATGGACAGAGAGAACACAGAGAGAGAGACTGCAGCAGATGATGGACAGAGAGAACACAGAGAGAGAGACTGCAGCAGATGATGGAGAGAGAGAACACAGAGAGAGAGACTGCAGAAGATGATGGAGAGAGAGAACACAGAGAGAGAGACTGCAGCAGATGATGGACAGAGAGAACACAGAGAGAGAGAGACTGCAGCAGATGATGGACAGAGAGAACACAGAGAGAGAGACTGCAGCAGATGATGGACAGAGAGAACACAGAGAGAGAGACTGCAGCAGATGATGGACAGAGAGAACACAGAGAGAGAGAGACTGCAGCAGATGATGGACAGAGAGAACACAGAGAGAGAGACTGCAGCAGATGATGGACAGAGAGAACACAGAGAGAGAGACTGCAGCAGATGATGGACAGAGAGAACACAGAGAGAGAGACTGCAGCAGATAATGGAGAGAGAGAACACAGAGAGAGAGAGACTGCAGCAGATGATGGACAGAGAGAACACAGAGAGAGAGAGACTGCAGCAGATAATGGAGAGAGAGAACACAGAGAGAGAGACTGCAGCAGATGATGGAGAGAGAGAACACAGAGAGAGAGACTGCAGCAGATGATGGACAGAGAGAACACAGAGAGAGAGACTGCAGCAGATGATGGACAGAGAGAACACAGTTTTTTGAGGTACACATTTAATTATTCCTGTAAATAAGACATGTACTTTGAATGCTAATAAGGTGCCAAAGTGTATTAAAAAAGGACCGAAATAGAGTATGTTTTTCTGTTTTTTTTTATTCAACTAGTAATTAGATCGTTCTCTAAAGCATGTGTTAACTAAATTCAGTGTTCCAGATAAACACGCTCAGCTAGACGATTTTGAAGTCAGCTAAAAGTAATCCAAAAGTATTTAGAATACATGACTTTACTTGAGTAATCCAAGGGAATACATTACAGATTACATTTTAGGACATGTAATCAGTAATCTGTAGGGGAATACATTTTAAAAGTAACCCTCCCAACACTGTCCATCCATCATCTATACCGCTTTAGCAATGTAGAGTCACCAGTTAAACTAACAAACATGTCTTTGGACCCTGAGAGGAAGCCAGAGTACTCGGAAAGAACCAATGCATGCAAGGGGAGAACAACTCCACACAGAAAGGCCATGACCAACGGGGATTCGAACCAGGAAACTAACCACAGCACCACCGTGCAGCCTTAGTTGTGTTCAATTTAAAAATATTCCTTACAGGTATTCCAAAGATATCTAGTTTACAACAATGAGATGCGAGAAACTTCAAGAAAAGTGACTTCACTGTAATATAAGGATGAAAATATCAAACTCGCAAGAGACAGAAATTAGGAAATGAGGATTTAATGTTGAATCCAACCACAATCGTATATCAGTTAATCCTGAAAAGGTGTATACAACTAATGACTTTTTATTTTCTGGATTGATCTAAGCTCTTGTCTCCATTTTCAAAGTGTCTTGAGTTTTTAGCTTCGTTACATGTCAATGATGGTTTTGGCAACTTGTCATTGCTCTACACCCAGATTTCTTATGATTGCAGTCTAACTAACTGTGTCCCCCTGAATGCCCTGCTTTTAGATTTTTTACATTTTTGTCAATTTAAGATTGTTTTCTCCGAAAGGTTTCTTCGTTATCTGAATGAAGGCTTGAGGAATTTAGAGTTGAGTTCTCTACATTATGTAGAGCCCATTCAGACACACGTGTGATATATGATGTCGGGCTGTATGAATAATGTGTTTGACAAATAAAGGAGGTCAAGAGCAGAACATGAAGAGGATAAAGTTCTTACCAGAGGATGTTGAGCACCGTGCAGGTTGTCAGACCTGCAAGCACCGCTCTTCTGAACCACAGAATCTGGACATGAAGAAAACAGAACAAGGTGATCAACCTCCTACTGTGGCAGAGTTAAAGCAGACCTTTGTGAAAACATTACACAGTATGTCTCATCACGCTTCTGCCTGATCCATCTACATTTGGTCATTGATGCACCTAAACAATGCATGTTGAGAGATGAGAACTCTTTACGTCTTTATGTCAGTGTCCACGACTCACCTGCTTTCAGCCTGCACACTGTGTGTTTCTGACCTTGATTTATGCTAAATATCTGTATTTAATGCAAAGGATCCATCTCCAAAAACACTTCAAAATATACAAATCATGTCAGGGGTAATGATACATTTTGTTGTGTTGTAGCGGAGGTACATGGAGGTAGTAATTTAGATGTTGCTGAGTTTGTTCTTCTGACAAAGACCTTGTGAAACTGTAGCAGCAGAATTGCTGGCTTGCAATCAGAGACAGGAGGATCTATACGGGGTATCGGTTTGCTTTGAACTAGCGAGTGTATTTTAGTCTTAACGTTTTCATGCACACTTTAAATGTTAGGTATTTAAAAAAGGGAAAATAATATATAGTGTAAAATAGCTTTTAAGCTTGGCACAGACAGAAAAGTTTCATTATAAAGGATTCGAACTTTAAGGCAGATGTGAAAAAAGTAGGGCCCGAGCGATATGAGATTTTTGGGACTGATACCGATAATGGGAAGAAAAAAATCTGCTACCAGTATATTAGTCGATATCTTTCTGAGATCTATGAAATCTGTAGAGATAGATATAAATGTACACATTTATTGTGTTGATCCCTCAGGTGCAGTTATCAAACACTTGAGGAAAAGATATATAATGAAGACAAGATGGCCACTCAACTGGAAAGTAACTGCACATGTACGTGAATCCCCGCTTGACACTCTGTTGGAAAAGAGAGCTAGTGTAATACAATGAAACTCAAATTAAACGCCATTTGACTGGTGGATGAATCAAGTAATACTGACACATATCTGCATTCAAATTAGCAGATATAGTCACTAGATGAGATAATATCAGTCGATATCGGCTGGCCGATTAATCGGTCGAGCTCTACAAAAAAGGCAAGGAAAGTCAATAGACCAAGATGTGCATGATGAGACTTCAATCTTACTGGACAAGCCACATTGAACAGACTAGTACATCAGGTTTATGTGAAGAAGTCATCGGACAAGGAGCCTGTGACCTTTTGTGAAATGAATACATGAAAAAACGCACATGTCATTATTAGCTCAAGGACTTTCATCATTGAGGTTTGATTGATTTTTTAGTTCTACTCTTTTCTATTAGCACGTTTTTAACTGATAACTGTATGCACCAAGCTCCTTATAGTATTTTCATATACCTAACTTGTTATGTTACATTTTCAGATGGAGCCAATCCAAAAAAAAAAACACACCAGGAAGGAGCTGTTGGCTCACAATAACCTGAATTGTCCAATAAAGAATGACCCTGCCTGCTGCCTGGGTCGTTCTTTATTGGCTCAGTACAACCAGTCATTCGGTCACAGTGAGACACTGTTGGCCATAAGGTCACCGCAGGGTCTCGGCATTTCACTGCTCGACACAGTGCGTCTTAACTCGTCTCTGAATATATCTGCCAGCTCTACAAATCTTCAGGAAATGCCAAATATAGGAAAGAGCTATATTTACCTGGGTTTTGTTGTGTGAGATCTGCGAGAAGAGTAGAGGCATCACATTGATAATCCCTCCTGTTGATACAAAGACAAAGCAAAGAAGGTCAGTCACACATACTGTGAGAAGTCTGCCATTCCTTTCTTCTTTTATGAATTACCTGATTGTTACAACTTACTAATGCTCAACCCAGACTCGCATATATCAGATAGAACTGTCACCAGAAAAATATTGATATTTTATCTTTATAAAGTCTATATGGAAAATGGATTTGAAGTGGTATTGTTCATCTTCAACATACAGTATAGCTGACATGTGGACCGGATGGCTAACTCGCATGACCTCTCAAAAAACCTGCATGGGTAAAGAACAGGCCCCCTGCATCATGACTAGAAAAGAATCCAAATTGTCACGTTTAGAAACCCTCCTCAGTCGTTCGGCTGCAGGAGTCTTGTTGAGAATATTTCGCCTAGTGTGAGTGCCTTATACACCAAATGTTATGGTGAGTTTTCCAAATCTTGTTGGCGGGGAATAACTCTTATATGCACTTTCAGTATTTTTTGCTGAAAAAAGAAAAAGGAAAAAGAGGGGGCTTAAAAAGAAAAAGAATCAAGTGGTGATAAAGGGTAAAAGATGAAGACACAAAGAAAGACAGTACAAAGCTGATCCTCACCCAGAGCCACCGTGCCCATTAGGAAAGGTTTCCCCATCTGACTGAAGTCACTGCTGCTCTGGAGGCCGACTTCTGACCCCACTGCAAATGTCACGGCCACCTGGGACACACACACACAAACACAGAGACACACACGCACAAGTGTTCTGTATCAACACAAGCAATAGAAATTCTGTGAAAGTGAAAATGACAGTAGATGAAACTCAAAGTGTTCCTCGAGCAGACGGGTAAATAAATCCCTCTTCAACAGAACAAACGAAACAGTAGCAGTAATACAAAAACAAATGAATGTTAGAGTTAGAGGAGCGTTTGTCAAACATGGTGACTGTTTGGATCTTATCAAAACTAACATTTCAGCAAAAACATCGTTAGCTTAAATTAAAGGAAGAATGTGCGACGTTTTGATCCAGTAGATGTCGCCCTTGAGCACCAGCATGAAACCAAAACAAACTGCTGATTGGAGACAGCTCCACTATTCTGAAGCCTCCGCTCTCCTCCAGTGACACACCTCACACCCCTCTCCACTTGAGCTCGCACAAAGGAGTTATCAACTAGAACGCAGCATAATTAAGCACCATTAAGCTTAAGCGGCGGACAAAATTGTCCTGCCTGTGGCCTGCATTGTTGTGTTAGCAGGCTAATGTTAGCACACTTTAGTTAGTTCGTAGCTTCATATTGCACATAAATTGACACAGAATGTCCGTGATCTAAAAACGCTTACGTGACATTCAAATAAGCAGTGAGTATGTTCTTCTTCTTTTCTCTAGTCCTTGACTAAAACAGCTTTATACACAAGGCCGTCCCGTCCATGTAAACATGATGTAAACACGGCTCACACAACAATACAGCTGGTGGGACTCGAGCTTCTCACTCATTGTAGACAGTCATGACTCAGAGAGACATTTACAGAGGATATACTTGATTTCTGCTGCATTTATGTGTAAAATATTCTTCCTTTAAATGCACAAACCAGCCAGAGGAATAGCGGTTTCATTGACATAAAAATCCATAATAGATAATCAATCATAGTACACTCAAGGACAAAGATGGAAAAAATGGTTCTATAATCTTTGAAAGACTTCAGTTACATTGATCACATGATGTTGTTCCTTCTCACATACAGTACATACTGTGTACTGAAAGTATTGAATCAATACATGTGTTCATTGTTCTATACTTTGGCATATATGCTTGAATAGCTGTGATTTACTGGCTGAAGTATGACCACCTCAGTCGATACCTGTGCTTTGTCTTTGAGGGTTAAAAACTAACCACTTGACGACCTGACAGAGTCCTCAGCTGCTCGTCCAAGGCCAGATGCAAAGTAAAGGAACTATCAGACTGACTGAAACATTTCAACCCAGATACACGATTTCATTTTATACCAACTTTTTCTGTAGCAAGTATCTATTTTACAACGCAGTATTAAGACCACGTAAAAAAAAGAAATAAACATACATTTCAAGATTAAAATCGTAAATCTTCCAAACTAAAGTCGTAGGTTTACGAGAATAAAGTTGTTAAATTACAATGTTGAATTTGTAATTCGATTTAAATTAGGCTTTGGTTAAAATGATGAAGGGGAGACATTTCCTCTGCCACAAAAGAGACAATTTCCTCCACGTCAGTGTGTTTCTTTCTCCGGAAAAGCCCCGGTTTCTTTCAGTATCTTTTCAGGGTCCTGATATTTTATGACAATGAGACGCTGATGTGCTAAAATAATGTGTAGTTCCATATCTGCATACATAAAGCCCCAACACAACTAATGTGATATTTAGAGCCCTTAAAGCAGCTCATTCCACAGAGAGTTCATACTCTGGTGTTACAGAATACACAAGGAAGTATTTCCTTATTTATGAATCCTTTACTAAAGTATCACTTCATGAGATGCTTCACGTTCCTCTTTCTCAGACAGGAAGCTGCTGCTCTTCTGATATAACTTTACACTTAAACAACCACTTTGAACTATCTTCTCAGCAGAGAGTAACATAAAAAAGACGATGGCCGAGCGCACGAGCTGCTCCTGCATTACGCTAATCAGCAAACAGGCTGAACACCTGTGACCTGAGAGGGTGAAACAGAATGCAGGTTCTGAAGAGACATCGAATGAGCGATATTTCTTTAGTTTTATTTGCTCAGAAGTTTCCAAAATTGTATCAGAGCCACGGGACTTAACCACAGGCACACCGCTGCACTGCGCGCGCATCCCAACGGTCTTCAGTTCTGTCACTTCTTACCAGTTTCTCCTGGCTTAACTGTGGAGTGAGCCACAAAGAGCAGCTCGTGCAGATAAAAAAACAACCCTCACCGTCATGCGTAACGGCCCAGAGTAAGTGTATAGGTTGCGGACACCGGCGTTGAGCATGATGCATCTCCCGACTTAATCTACCTCTGATTATTGTAAAAACAGTAAATTAAAATGAATATTAACTGATTTTAATTACAGACGGTTCATTTTTAGGTCACCCAGAGGTGAAGTATTGTGCTGAACACTTGAAAGTTTCAGCGTGACATCACTTCTAAATACAGTAGACTGCTGTTACGCCTTTATTAACAGCTTTTATCAGACTGTAAATATGTAATTATTACTGAACATTTCATTCTTATCTAAAAACGATATCACGCACAGGCGGCCCCATCATACGGAGGTCCGCATGTTTAGCTGCAGAGCAGCGCTAAAATGCTTCCTTGAATTACGCACGGAGATGGCACAGATAAAAAGTCAGTGACAGCGTTAGATTATGGTAGTATGGACAGGTAGAAGAATGGACTGCCAGGCTCATATTGAAAGTCGTCTAACTGAGTTTACTCAGTTGAAGAACGTGAACTCCACACGGAGCTGATCAGACCGCAGTACACAACGCTGAAGGAAAAGTTCCCGTCTGTTCGTTTGGAAACATTTGATCATGTTATAATTCCTGGCACTAAAATACCCGAAGATGTTTGCATCGAGACACTCAGTGTGTTTGTGACAACATGTTCATGTGTGAGCAGGATTTGTCTGTGATCAACCTTAACGAGTGCAAACTATGCTGTGGCCTGACGCACATCTAAAGTCTCTCTCTCTCTCTATTAATGCACTGATCCCAGGGCAGGTAGAATAACCTGTGTCAAAGTTTCTATAATGTTGAACAGCAATATTAAAAAATAATATAATAATCTCAAACAAAACATAATTATTGATGTTTTCTTCTGCATTGTGGTACATTTCATTATTTCCATGTGCCAACATGTAGTTTGTAATGACAGAGTTAAGCCCTCTGCTTAATGTACTTTTACATTTTATGCGGTAACATGCAGTTTTCTATACAAGCACCTTATTTTGCCTTTTTTTCTAATCATACAGCAGCCTATATATCCATGTGTTGAGTTATAATGATGTCTGCTAAATTAGTCCGGCCCACTGGAGGTCTCATTTGAACAAATCCGGCCCCCGACCCAATAGGACTTTAACACACCTGATTTAAACTATTGTTGTTCTGTGAAAGTTTCGGTCTTAAATCCTGAACCAGAAAACGCAGTAACCTGAAAAGAGGAACAACTTTAAAGGAGGAACTTGAGCGCTGTGTAAGTGTGACCAAAAAAGAGAGCCTGAAACAAGTAGAGTAACCTCTTTGTGTAAGTGCAAAGAAAATACGTTGTTCTCCAAAATGGACAAAGAGAAATGTGAAAACTCGAGAGATGAAGACTGCAGCGAAACATTTCACAGCCACAGGTTAAGAAGAGGAGGCTGAAGGAGGAAAAGACAAAGAGGAGGGCAGCTGATAAACGTTATAATAGCAAGACAAAAGTGAAAAGTGAAGGAGCGAGAATGTGGAGAAGAGAAAACAAACAAAGAAAGAAGAGGAGAGGAGTCGAGTAGGGCGGAGGCTGTTAGGATGGTTGTTAGTACGAAGTTTCATGAATTCATTCATCTCTGTTATTGCGTGGATACATTATTTTAAATCTTTCTACCATCTTAGGGGTTAGAGCTGGGACGACGCGTCGACGACATAAATTCGTCGACATGAATAATTTGCGTCGACGCGTCGTCCCAACGAGTCGATCGCGATCAAATAGACCGCGGACTGATTCTCACAGGATCGCGCAATGTTTAGTCACTATAAATTACAATTTATTCATAAAATTGCTGCGTGCGCGAGAGAACAAGAGAGAGAGAGAGATTGCAAGTGACAGAGAGAGAGAGAGAGCAAGGGAGAGAGAGAGAGCGCATGAGAGAGTGCAGGCGCACGGGGAACTGAGCCATGAGGAGCAAAACTCCCGTTAAAAAACTAATTCCCTCTCGACTCCTGCGGAGAAATAAGACTAAACCAAGAGTGCAGAATCACATCAGCTTCAGAGAGAGAGAGAGAGATAAGGTCCTCTGTCCGTACAGCTCTCTTGTAAATGCACATTACTCCAATCAAAACTGAAGCTTCTCATGCTGCTTCGTTTTAATAATGTTAATGTACAGCTGCTTGCTGCTGATGCGGTTCTGAACTCCTTTAAATAACAATAGCATGGAGACAAAGCACAACATGGACATGTTCTGGAGAGTTCTAATCAGCATCAAAACCATCCTAAGCATCATCATCGTCAATAATATCATTAATCTTTCTAGCCTATCAGAAGTATATCCAAATAATTGCAAGGATTTTGTAGGCTGAACCTGCTATCAGAATATAAACACGACTGTTATCATTTAAAGTTTGTCAGCCGTTTGTGTTCTGTTGCTTTTGTCTGACCTCGGCTGAATAAAACCTAAAATAATCCACAAACTGTCTCAGCTTTCATCATTGAACCCCCCCCCCCTCAACAATGGTCAAACAAGACACACGATTGGACAAAATTAAAAAAAGAGGAAAAAGAAAAGTTGAAAAGAAAGACGACTTGGGGAAGAGGAAGGACAAGATCATTGGTTCTAATGACTTCTAAGTAAAAGTCCTGTTTTCCTGCTAACGGACTTTATCAGGGAGGGCTTTTTAGAAATCACTGATTAATTGGCCAACTCGCATTCAGACGGTTTCATTAGGTCTTGAGACAAGAAAAACTGACAGCGTTTTACTTACCTACTCACCACACGCCCACACACACGCACCATAGCCCTAACTGCATTATCCTCTTCCAAATGATTTGAGTAGCAAGCTGCAATAACCCCCCTGCTGTCATGGGAGCCAGCGGCATTAAAGGTTCAATGACAACTTTATTAGAGGTGAGGGTCTGGAGTCTTAACCAATTATAAAGCCTGAATAAATGTCACGCTAATTATTTCCAGAAAGCCGTGAAATTGTAGTCGATTCTCCGTGAATAATCTACCTTCAAACACAATTCCACAGCTCGGTGCATGAGATTCATTTAAAAGTGGGTGTATGTGTCTGTGTGAGTGTGTCTGTGTGTATTCATCCACATCTCTGTGTGGTTGATGCTAAAGCTTCACTCAAGGCCTATTTCATGATAGCTGAATAGGTCTCTTATCAAGGTGTTTCAACTTAATTTGGGCTCCGCTATTATTTTATTTGGCTCAGATGTCAGGCGAAAAGAATCTGTGGAGAAGAGCATTGATTGGATAAAATGAAAAAGAGAAAAAGGGACAAAAGATGAGAAGAACACTTATTTCAAGAGGTGTGAGGGTGAACGCAGGTGATACTTTCTTTGTAAGACACTGTGAAGTTGTTGCCGTTTCCAGTTGAGTAGGACGGAGATATGGTTTGGAGCTCCATGTACTCTTAACGAGCTGTGTATTTATCAAGGCAAGTTGAGCTTCCATAAAATGTGTCGTAAGGCCAAAGTGTCTGACACCTGAGCCGCCTGATTACAGCCATATTCTATGCTATGAAAATAAAGTTTATTGTTATTATTAAAATAAGAACCAAACTCTTGCACGCTCTGAAATTTTCGGGGTGAGCTTTACGTGTGAACGCAAACAGCCAAATTTGTCACTCCGACTCATTTGAATTTTTCCGGCCAGCCCCGTGGTAAATGTTACGCATGAGGTTTTGGTGAGCCAATGTGAGCAAGAAATTCAACGGGAGCAAGTGGGAAGGGGGTGAAGACGTTCATATCCTGCGACTGGGGCTCAGCCATGTAAAGATTGCTAACACTGGGGCGGCTGTGGCTCAGTTGGTAGAGTCGTCTATTCTAGTTCCTGCAGCCACATGTCCGATTTGTCCTTGGGCAAGACACTTAACCCCAAATTGCTCCCGCTGCTAGGGTTATATGCGGTGTAACAGCGCTTTGAGTAGTCGGAAGACTAGAAAAGCGCTATACAAGCTCAAGTCCATTTACCAATTCAACTGTTCTGTCCAAAAGTCAGACGTCCCTCAGATAGATAAGAAACTTCTGACAGATCAGGGCAGCTGTTTCATACTGCTTCCAGTCTGAATGCTGAGCTAAACCACTATTTGGACAGCACCGGTATTACCTGGAGACTTGTAGAAATGTGCAATGAATGGGAAGGTCATAAATGTATCGTGTGTAGAGATGAGTGTACAGATCAAAAAAGAAAAATGAAAAATGACAATGGAACAAAACAGTAATGTCAAAAAAGTCCTAAACTGTTTGCTGGTGCTTCACCTGTCAAGAGATTTTGCTGAATCATAAATAGATTATGATTGCCTGTCACAAATGTAGCACCCATTACTGTATTCAATGAACTCCTCAGTTCTGAAGTAGTGGTGAAAAATAGGAGAATAAGGGTGGTATTGGACAGTCCATGTTTGTATAACATTTACTCCTGTTGGCTTTGTTGCATCATTTTTTTAAAGTTATTTTTCCGGCCATGATGAGAGACAGGAAATGATGGGAGGAGAGAGTGGGGGGTGACAGGAAGCAAAGGGCCGAGGTTGGATTTGAACCCACAGCTGCTGCGACAAGGACTACAGCCTCTGTACATGGGGCGCACGACCTAACCGCTAGGCTATCGGCACTCTCAGGATTTGTTCCTCCCTTACGTTAAACAAGTTACAACAGTATTAACAATCTGTATTTAAGACCTCACTAACAGGAAGTGTGACAGGTTTAAACACACCTCATCTGATCATTAAATATTTGCTGATGGACTCAGACTGTGCAGAATTTAGCTTCCCTAAGACTATCACCGTATCGGATATGTAAAGGATGCAGTGATGTGAATGAGTTCTATTATTGAGGTCCAAAAAACAACAAGCTGCTGATGTGTCAGTCTGAAACCCATCACGTTGCTTACATTGGCCTTCGTCTCACTAGAATCAATCCCAATCAACAAAGCTGCCCTGAGGGCTGCTTACACGTCCTACACCCTGCCTCCGACAAACTCTGATTTAAATCCTGCTCAAAACATCAGTCAACTTCTTAATGTTGTTTACTGCCAAGGTTTCTCATTTACTTTTCATAAAGTTGACTTAAAAAGGGGCTGCATGTACCAATCCAACTTTGGCTTCCTCAAAGTGCTTCTTCTTTTTTTCTGCAGAGGAGAAACATCTCCCTGAGGCCAGTGTTTGGTGATTGGAATAAATTATTGACTGCTTTATTTAGGATTATACTCCTGTGAAGAGAGGCAATCAAAGAGACGCCAGCATTGATTTTGTTTTGTGAATGTTCGGAAATGCTGGTTAACACCTTAAAAGCCATTTTCCACACTTTAGTGTTGTAAAATAATAATAAATGAAACTGTTTTTTGTTATAGGCAACTTTTTACTTCATCCAATCCTGGTACCTATTGGCTACGACTAGGGTACAAAGGATAATACTATATAGGGCGTCATAGGGCTGACATATAGAGACAGACAACCACATGCACACCTACGGTCAATTTAAAGTCACCAATTAACCAAACGAGCATGTCTTTAGACTGTGGTAGGAAGAGAACCAACGCATGTAAACTCCAGGCAGAGAGGCTCCTGTCCGACGGGGATTCGAACCAGGAACCTCCTCCCTGTAAGGACTGCTAACCACTGCACCACCATGCAGCCATCATACAGGATATGGATAAGGGATACTAGGGCCAAGACCTCCAGTCCAGTTCACTGGTCATCTTCCTACTAGCAACTTCAGTATTTTTTTTTTGAGAAAAAAAACAGATATCTTGATTGATAAAATGTGTACATGTTCATAGAGAGTTGTTAAAGGCTAAATTCTGGTTTGATGGTAGGGGATGTTTCCACTCTGCCCACATTACGCCTGCCAGCATTCAGGATCAGATAAAAATATTTTGCTCAATTATTTAAACTGAACCTAATTGTGAAGGATTGACTTTGACAAACCAATTCTCTAATGTAATGCTAATTATGTGCTTCACATATAAAAGAGGTATGGAAGTTAGTTCAGCTGTTGTTGGTGAAGCTGATCTGTACTTCAGATTGTCTATTTTGTGGTGAGAGGTCTCTGCCTGGGATGCTAGAGTCGGTTTATCCTGGATCCTAGCGGAGCAACACAATACATAAAAATAACTCAGGAGGAATGTCAGCATTAACACATTTACAAGGCGTTCTATGTATGTTCACTTGCTGCCAGTTTTCATCCAGAAGGTTTTTGTTGTAGTTAGCAGTTTTTATCAAAGTGTTTGGATACCTCCCAGAGATTGAAAGAATATTTACACGTATGACAAACTGCTCACAATGACGTGTGCAATGACCCCTTTCTAAAAAAAAAGCCTTACGCAATTATTCTAATCAATCAGTTCAGCACTAAATGATGCACGTCTGTTTTATCAACTACATCAAGGAATGCCTTTTCAGTAAGAGTTGTATAGTAAAAGACGAGGGGGAAAATCCATCAGAATTTTTTTGTCAGTGACATTGGCTTTGATGCTTCGGAGCAGTCGCTGAGAGAAGGTCATACTTCACCACTTTTATTTGCCATGACATCACTTATTAAATCCCCCCGTCTCTTTCTCTCTCTTTGCCCCTTCTATCTTGGCAGCTCAGGGCCTGGAAACTGCTGTTTTCTTTCTAAGTATACCAAAATAGAAACATTAATATTTCAGCCATAAAGAGAAAAATCACATTTGCTGGGCCATAAATGGCTGTAGCTCGACGATAGTGTGTTTTATTCCGGTGCAGTCAGCCTTGCCTGTCCGACTCTCTCTCTCTCTTATTGATGCAGAGTACAGGGAATGGCTCTCAGTGCCCTGCTCCACAAGTGAACCTCTAAATCTTAACGCCTCGCTCTGTTTGGGTCTCAGCTCGAGGACACATTTCTTTCATATTGTGTGTGCAGGCGGATAAATGTGAGTGAGTTTCTGTGTAAACGTCTCCCCCTATAGGGCAGAGATGAAACAACAATGTCCCAAAAGAAAAACCAGAGTCACAAGTTCTATTTGAAGGAATAATTGCATCTATCTCCTCTAGATCATGATTATAAAATTCAACCAACACTTTAGTGTGGTTAGTGAGTGCGCACTTGTGTTTGTTCATGAGAGTCTCATAGTGTTTTGAAGGGTGTGTGTTTAATCAATCGAAAATCAATCCTTCCTTGTTCTCTTGTTTTTCAAGGACAGAAGATCCTCCATTGAGTCATACATGTTCTCCTGGCTGCCTCCTGCGCTGGAGCGACAGAGTCATTGATCTGATGTTGAGTATGGACAGCATTTTTTATACAGCCTCAACCAAACCGTGGCTTTGGGGAGGGAGGTGATTTTTTATATTGAAAATAACCTAAATCTGTATTTATCCGGGGGAGGTTGTTCCACTCTCTCTCTAAAGCATGCATGATTGCCAGCAGACCCTCCTCGAGACAGCCGAACAGGCAGGCACGCTGTCACAGTCGTGAAAAAAAAAAAAAAAAAAAGGTAGAAGGCACAAATACAGTCTAACAAAAGTGATTTATTAAAACAAAAGGCCAGAAACTGAAGTTTATGTCTTTCAAAGTCCAAGAAATGAATGGTCCAACAAAAAGTTCCAAATGAATAAATCCAAAGGTAAGAGAAAAAACACAAGGAGCAACCACTACGAAAATCACTGGTAACTAGGTAAACGTATGACCTCACACAGAAGGGAAGAAACACAAAGGCTAAATACAGGGGGTAATCTAACACAGGTGAGACTAATCACACTAGGCAATCTGTACTGGCCCAAGCATGCTTCATCCTTCAAAGTCCAGTTCTTTTTTTTTTACTAGTGTGAGTGCTCCGTTCCGTGTTCAAGGACTGTACACTTCCTTGGCCCTGGCACGGTTGGAAGAGGAGTGCTTCGGCATGGTACAGTTGCTCATGCACGAGCACGAGTACATGTACAGCCTTCAAATATTGAGAAATCCCATGCCCATCCCAACATGCCAACCTGCGTGCACATCGCCTCTAGGGAGGAAGAGACAGCCCTCTTCAATGTTTTGAAATTTGGATTGCAGTAGCCATAGTACCCAGAGTTTTGTATTTTTATCGTCACCATGTTGGTTTGTTGGAGCCAAAAATGACCATATTCAGACAAGAGGGTTGAGCTGGTGGAAAGGTAGCAAGACAGTAGCAGAGGATTGATAAATGCTAAGTTTTTAAATTCTATACGATCTATGCCCAGGGCTTACCACAGGGGTTCCAACAGAACGGTGCTAAATCTTTGATGGTTTCTGACTACAGTTGTTTAGACTAAATAAGCTAAGAGATCTGTTGGAACGTAGTGACCTTTCTACCAGTAGAATGAGACTATAATTAACAATGATTGCAGTCTCTTTTTATATAAATAAAGCATCAGCTCATCAACTTCTATGTCACTGATTAAGCTGTATATTGAGTGCGGAGGAAAATTGTTACAGGACTTACAAGAAATATGAAACCTCTGTCCTTGGGTAAATTATATGTATTAAAGCCTTGTGAAAAGACGTCTTCAGCAACAAAAAGTTGCAGAGTCAAAGAGAGGCGAGTAGTAATAAAACTGTGGAGAGCTGCGTAAGCATTTTCTCAAGTAACTGAGACATCCCTTCTGAAAGGTGGAAGGTGGTGCTTAAGACGGTTTGAAGAAAGTTCTAAGAACAATGAGGGGTCAGACTGAGACTTCACTGGGAGCTACACATTTTTATACTGTATTTAACTATCCAAGAAAGTCCACAATATAATTGTCTTCATGTACATACAAATATGACATGTCAGGATTAGGGATTGAAATCCAGTATCACCATGGTACCGGGCAGAATCACAACACAGATTAGTGGTACCACTCACTGTCATTAATGCTACCGGTGATAGCAGCAGGTTGTAGTTAGCTTAGCTCGTAGCTGCCATAAAAAACAAAAACATGGCACCTTTTGACTTGAGCAATGTTTAAAATTGTGTCTCGCTTGTCCCAAGTCCAACATGATTAAAATAAGCAGCTGTGGTGGTGATTCGTGGTCACAGGGGCGGCTGAAAGTGCTGTAACCCCCTACAGTGTTGTTTTAAATCACCACTACGTGTAGCGCAGCTAAAAGCACAGTCAATTCATTGATTAACCCATTGTATATCCGGAAAGATCTTCACAATAAAAGTCCTCCTATGTTATGTCTATAGAATGCTTTTAATTTTGATGATGTCATATCAGGATTTTTTTATTTTATTTTTAGGGTTATTTTATTTTAAGAGTTAACATATCGCTCAATTTGAAGTTCTAAATTGCCTCTTCAATTAGAATGTGTTATTTTTAATGTAGTCAACTATTGTCTTTTTATTTTCACTGGTACCGTTTTAAAATGATCAATTAAGCACCGGTATTGGAAAAAACCCAAATGATACCCAACCCTAAGTCAGAATTACTTAAAAATGAAATGTGGACACGTCCATCAGTTA
This sequence comes from Tautogolabrus adspersus, assembly GCA_020745685.1. Lineage (NCBI taxonomy): Eukaryota > Metazoa > Chordata > Actinopteri > Labriformes > Labridae > Tautogolabrus > Tautogolabrus adspersus. Next base: position 28,870,102 of record CM036536.1, read on the forward strand.
AACATTTGTGCAGTAATATATTGTAGGGAGTCTCTGAAACTGAGTGTCAAAGTCTTGGCCAACCTCCAAAAAGCAGATGTAGTAGCTAGCTGTTCTCTTCTTAAAGGCAGTGTCACCTTGTAGGAAGAGATTGTGTTAAATGTATTCTGGCCCAAACCTAAAGACTTCCTTTCAGCGCTCCTGCTGAGCGGCCGACACTCCCTGATGTTTGCAAGCACTGACGTGGAAATGCCCAAAACCGCCAAACACACAGTGGGAGCTCCATAAGTACCACAGCTTCTGCAAGAGGTGACCAAAGTACGACCCCACTTCCATCCATTTTGCCAGCATGACTTCTCATGCAAACACAGCGGTTAAGGCGACATGACATCCATCAAAAATGGCCAAAGGACATACACTTTTAGGGAGTGAATGAAGACAAAGCTGGAAGTGTACAGTGTGAAGCGTGAAGGTGAGAGAAGACTCTTTAAATATATTCTTTTATGAGACTGAGTGAAACAAGCCCCTATAAAGAATAACATTCTCTCTTATTTCTTTAAAATGTGCCATTACATTTAAGAGCAAGATATATTGAAGTAGAAAAGCTTTCTCAGTATTCATACAAACTGATTCACTTCTGAAACAAAGCAATTACAGCCGATTATAAAGTTAATGGACTTGAGATTGTGTTGCACTTTTCTAGTCTTTTGAAAACTCAGAGCGCTTTACACCATTCACACACTGATGGCAGAGGCTGCTGTGTAAAGTGTCCATCAGTATTAACTAATCAAGCAGCGGGAGAAACTTGGGGTTAAGTGTCTTGGCCAAGGAACAAGTAGCACTGACTGTTTACCAACAGACATTTCAGTTTTCAAACAGTAACTTTTTATTAAATGTTCTTGCTTTAAGTGGTTAATAAACACAATAATTATAATAATAGTGCTTAACTTGATGGAGAGTTACAATAACCAGGATCAAAGGCATGAAAAGTTTAGATTTTTTTTAAAGGGGACATATTGTGAAAAATCCACTTTGACAGTGTTTTTGAACATATACTTGGGTAACCTGAGTGTCTACAGACCAACACAATGTGAAATAAACCCATCCAGTCCTTTGTTTGTGGTCTGTATAAGTCTAACAACACAGAGAAAAATGTTCCCTTCCTACCCTTAAGGTAGGAACAACCGATTCAAAAATACCTTTGTTCCCTTGTCCATCAAAGCCCTCAACAGTACCTGAGCTGTAAGGTGTGTGTATACAGTATGTATGTGTGAGTGTAGATCTGCAGCTGTACCTGCACTGCTCATTACTTTTCTTAACTATTACATATTTAGGATTTTAGTAATTCACTTGTATGGAATTTAATGATTATTTAACTGACATGTTTTACTGATGAATGAATGTATTTTGATATTGTGCTACTGCATCAGAGCACTGTGAAGTTCAAGGCAAATTTCCCACTGGGACAATAAAGTTAATCTTAAAGCTTAATGCTGTATTGTCTGACATAATGAGGCGAGTGAACAAACCATACAACAGGTCCACATCAAGAAGTGACCTTGATTGTCGGTCACTATGACTCATGGCACAGGTACAAAACAATCCATTTTGAAACCCTTCGTCTGCGAATTGGGCTATAATCGTGCAGCCTGACCTCGGCACTAGTCTAAAGTCACTCAAACTCAAGTCATGTTAAGATGATTAAAATACTTTAGAGCAGGAAGACTCAAATGAGCAATAACGACACCGAAGAAAACGCTGAGCCTACCGCCTGAAATATGGGAGAAAACACTGTCAACAAGACGACAAGAAGGACCACTCCACTTCAGGAGTTTGGAGATATTTTGGATATTTACAGTCCGTCACAAAAAACAGTAACATGCTCTGTTAACTATGTCGAAGACGAGTGCAGCTAAAACAGGCAACACCAAAAACCTTTCATAACATTTGAAATAATATCACCCGTTAGAACTTTAGACTGTAACTATTAAGTTAGAACACAGTGAAGGAAAGAAATGACTAAACGTCCCAAACGAGTGTTAGTGGACCCTCAGTAAGCAGCGGGGCCAACCTACGTGTTACTGCCCACCAGCTCACTGTCATATCAGCGTTTCCAGCTCCGTGCACTGAGCTCATGATGGTGAAATGTTCCTCTGTTCATGTTTAGTTTGTCATGCTCTGATAATAAAGAATAATTAAACCAAAATTAACCATCTGGTTTCTTCAACTTTCACTCAGGAGCAAAAATCTGACTTTCAATTTGAAAGAAATAATGATTTGACAATTATCGTGATAATTATCGATATCGACTAATGTGACATTTTTAATCGTGATAACATTTTTAGTCATATCGCCCAGGCCTATTTGTAGGAATTATTCATCAAACAAGTTTTGAAAGCCAACAATCTCTTTTGTATTGAGTCCTCATCACACCAAAGTTCTTCCTCTCAGCTGACAAGATCTATTATTTTGATATCATGACAAATAAAAAACAAGGAGGGAAATTTAAAAATGCTTACTGTGACAATGAGCAGGATTCCTTTCAGCAGCGTAAGCACTGACGTGATTGGCTGGATGATTGTGTGGGCTAGTAATATGGCAAGGGTGAGAATCCAGGTGAAGACCGGGATCACATAGATATGGCTGTGGAGAAAGCACACCATTAGTCCCACAGTTAGCGGGTTTAGTTTCAGCAGATATTTAACGCATAACAAGTGAGTGACAACCTCTGTCCTGACAACACAATGTTTAAGTGGACGAAGCTCCGGGTCTCAAAGTGACGATAAAGAAAAATCGCCTTAAACCTGCAGTCTCACTTTATGGACGACTCTTACAGTTACAGTAAGAGGTCCATTCTTCTTACACATCTCCATCACCTGCACACCCCTTTATTCGCACACTACAAACACTTCTTAGAAAGTGAAAATGAACACACGCAGTAAGCTTTCATATCCAAAATGTAAGAAAAACTGAAGACTTGAGTACTTTTCAGTTTGATGAGGAATACCATCTCCAAACTCCAAACAAATGGTAAATGGACTTGAGCTTGAAAAGCGCTTTTCTAGTCTTCTGACTACTCAAAGCACTTTAACAGTACAGGTCACACCTATGCAGAGACTGCTATGTAAAGTGACCATCAGAAGTAACTACTCTTATTTATACGCCGCTTACAAAGCAGTGGGAGCAATAAGGGGTTAAGTGTCTTGCCCAAGGACACATCGGACATGTAGCTGCAGGATTCGGGGATCGACCTCTCGACCTTCCTGTTGAGAGACGACCGACTCTACCAACTGAGCCAAAGCCGCCCAAACAAAACACCTGTGTAGTGCTCTCATTTACTTAAGCAACATCTGGTGCTCCGAGGCTTGAAAACACATTTAAAGGCCTGTTGCACAGTATGAAACACAGAGGACAAACAGACAACAAAGACTGTTCACACATTATTAAAGGCGAAGAGGCTGACCAAATGTTCTCTACTACATGACCAAGTCAGTATATGTATGCTCTGTGGACAAATATGAGGCCACATTTTTTCATTTATCTTTAATTGGTTTTAATTGGATTTATTCACTGTGTGCATTTTACACTTTGTTTTGATTCTTAGCGGGTTTTTTAAAAACATGTTAACATAAAGCAAATCAAGGTTCAGAGGCCATATACTTTGAGGTAAATGGGGGGGGGAGAGTACACCTTAAACTCTGTTGAATTAATATTAATTGTCAATAATCTGGTTCCTGTGTTGGAATTGAATGTCATTAATACCTTAAATCTGGAGGACTCAGCAGGACTGAGAGGAGAGTTTTTGTGCAGAGACCTGCAGTAACCTATTGATTACCTCCCCAGAGGGAGAGGGGGAATAAAGGTGGGTTATCCAAAGGAGGCTGACCAAGTTTTTTTCACTCCAGTAACCCTGTCTTCCCACTCCCAAAGGGCATCGTAGCATCTCCCCTGGCCCTGAAAAGGCCGATAATGAAGCACCCAGGCGTGCCAATGAAGCGGTTCAACAAACCTGCAGAGTTTGAATTATATAATTTGGGTTAAGTATTTACTGAGGCATGACAAAATAAATTAGTCCCCTAAACTGATAAAGGTAATTATGGGCTTGGGAGAGAGAAAAAGGAGGTGTGTGATGGGGGGGCGGGGAGACAACAAGAGAGAAGACTAACAGGGTTGCATCGATTCTTGCTTCAGTTACTTCAGAGTGCTGCAGGAGCAGTACGCTAATACTGCAATTTCCAGTTTGGTTAGTGTAGTTCAAACACACCAGCACTGTTCTATACACATACTATATAAGCTGTATTACTGTAATAATTAAAAATGTCCTACATGGGGATCATTTTCAGGATAAAAGCACCAAACCTTTCAGTCTGGAGAAGATGACTCATTACAGCCCATCACAAAGACGAGTGTCTTGTCTTAGAAAAACCTGATCATGCATAATTAGTGGCACTGGAAGATGTGAACTATGTAATTGTTTTACTACAGCAGACAATCTCTCATGCAAGTTTAACGATAATGGCTACTGTGTGCCACACAATAATAATTCTATGCATCAATATTAATCCTTTGCAGATAAAAGCAGAGTGCCAAGAGGTGGGAATACTTTCCAGTCTCCATTCCCTTACTTTGCCACAAGGGCTTTGAGGACTTCCACTTGAGTTCAGTGTGCAGTAGAGCAAACAAAATCCAGGCTGTCAGGAGGCTAATATTAACAAGATAGTGAGGGTGTAAATAAGACAACTTTGGACTTGCATTGTCCCCGTTGTGCATCATGCTAGATGATGAGTGGATGTGTCACTTGGCTCATGTACGGTTTAAAAAAATTGAAGGGCAGGCCCAGTTTCTAATCTGGGTAGATTAAAGTCAGATGTCAAGTATTGCTCCTAAAGCCAACATATCTATTTTGATAGCAGCTGCAGGTCGAACAGTGCCGTATTTCAAGAGCCAGCAGGGAGCAGTTCACAGTGAGTACACCTTTATTACTGCAGAAATTAGAATGAATGTTGGAAGGGGCTGGCAGCAATGACAACAGCTCTTTCGAATAAGTTTCACAAGCTCAGCTCAACGAGGCTTGCACTGAATAGATGAGCACTGTTAACAGGCTGATTCCAGCAGATAAGATCATAGCTCCCTCAGTCTCAAAGTGGATGACGGGAACAGAAAAGATGTAACAGCAAAAACACCAACCCTACTGCAGAGCATGGTGAGAAGGCTCGGCCTAGATCACAAAGGCTTCTCAGACATGCGATGGAAATATCTGAACATACCCAGAAATAGGTGAATGAACATGAGTCAGCCTTAGGAGGGTGCAGAGAAGTAGCAGCAGCTCCTGTTGGCTCAGCAAGAACTGCAGGAGCAAGCTGCTAAAGATAGGGAGGACAACAAAGTTCTCCATGTTAAAATGAAGGATCTTAGATGTGTGAGCTGTGGATTGTATTCATTTCTGAGGAATATTTCCATTGATGTTGAAATTATGTTATTAATTATATCTTCCCTTAATTAGGGGTAAAGTCCCGCAGGGGCAGAAAACTATTCTTATTGTGCCAATGTATTATAATTCTTAATTGTCGTATGCCGCAGCTCAATTTCCTGTGAGATGTAACGATGTAGAAACACCAAACTTGGCAAAATATCTGAATACAATGTGCATTAGCTTCCCAAAATATAATATTGGGAAGCTATTTATAAATAATTTATAAATACAATTGACCAGATGGTGGCGCTGTAATCAAGGAAACAAAACTACATTTTTCAACACAGCGTAAGTCGGATTGACCTGAATTTTTACACTTAACTTTTCTTCTTCTTGTCACATATTGTAGTTTGTGTTGTGTGAATATATACATTACATTCACAGCAGCATCACATGGAGATTAGTACGATTCGTGTTAGCTAATTAGCTAGCGAACTATCCGTGCACATAGGGGGCTGGAGGCGGGAAACATTTCCATGGTAACCATGGTAGCTGCAGGTACAAATCAATGTGTCCTTACGTCAGACATTTAACCCCTAGTTGCTCCCACTGCTTCGTCAGTGGCGGGTGACTGTATGAATTGGACTGAATAATAGTGATTAGTTAATGATTAACTAACAAATGGTTAGTAATATACTAATGTTCACTAATAGTTCATTTGTTCCCTAATAACTACGCAAAAAAAATGACCATGAGTTACCCAACTCACGTTACAAATGAGTTTTAAGAGATGGCTTAGAGCTCCAAACGGCTTTTAATGGACAACATAGTGATGTGTTCATTATCAGGAGTATTTCAGTCATAAATTTAAACAAGAAAAGTTGGAGGTGAGTTTACTCCTCACAGTAAAGGAAACAAACATGTCTGCTTTAAAGCATTGTTGTTCCCTAAAAGTCATGAGGCCAAGACAGCTGAGGCTTAACTAAAAAACACACACACATTTAATTTAGAAGTTCATTAACGGATTTAGAAACACTGACCCGTGTCAGCCAATTAGGCCAGTTTACTATTTGGAAGGTAGCGACCACAATGTGAAGGTAAGTGAGAGACAGATGAGAATTATTCATTTAGTATTCATTAGCAGAGCTTTAACTTTCACACGACACTTAGTCATCCGACAGAAAATAAAAATGTCTAAATAAAATCTCAACATCTGATAAGTGAATATATGTGCCTGAGGAAATATCTCTGCTGTGTGTGGTCATGACTGTTTGCTTTAATTAAAAAGAATTGCAGAAAGTTCATGCAGTGCTTTGAGAGCCTGACAGAGGAGTGGGCAGCTATCGTCTCTGAAGGTTGCATCAGTTTATACAAAAAAAATAAATTTCAAGAAAACTATTTTATAGTGAGCTCATGTAGCCACAACACCAAACAAACAATTCACTTTCAAGTGTTTTACTCTCTGAAAAAGTGAAAGTTGAAAGTAAAACACTCTGCACTTTGTTAAACTTGCTATTTAAATTAGAGCCCAACCGATTAATCGGCCGATATTAGTGTATAAAGTGACTATTGGTATCAGCTAATTTATCACAGATACGCGTCGATCTTACCAGATTTATTCACCGGTCAAATACAATTTCATTTGAGTTTATTGTATTTCACTAGCAGTTCTCTTTCACCAGCAGAGGGCGCTATATGGATTACAAGCATTATCACCTTTCAGAGTGTCAAGCGATGACGCACGTACATGTGAAGTTACTTTCCAGTTGAGTGACCATCTTGTTTTCATTATATATCTTTTCCACAAATGTTTGATAACTGAATTTGAGGGATCAACACAATACATGTGTACATTTATATCTGTGTATCTCTACAGATTTCATAGATATAAGAAAGATATCGGCTGATATATCAGTATCCGATTTTTTTTCTCTCCCCATTATCGATATCTGTATCGGCCCCCAAAATCTCATATCGGTTGGGCCCTAATTTAAATCCCTCATGTAATCATGTGATGCTTGAATGATGCATTTTAATTTGATATTTGATGGTTTTGATTCTATGTGCTGTCCTGTGTATGGTTTCGACGTCTTTTGTCACCTATATGATGTTTTTATGCTCTCGGTACAAGGTAAATTCCCCCAGGGCTATAGAGGTTTCATTCATTCACTAAGGGTGACAAGAAGTTCCAGGTGTGTTGCTTGAAAGACTTACCTGACGTTCAGAAGAGCAGCATACGCCTCACTGCCTGCTAACACGTAACTTATCCCAATAGTAACACTAGAGGAAAGAAAGAATAAGAGAAGCAGAAAGAGGAGGAGAAAAACGGTGAATTTGTTAGTTCATGATTGGTCATCATCCACTGTCACGATTAGAACTCCCTCACCGTGTTAAACATTTGTTGCCTCATCATAGTGCCGGAGGCTATGAGCAGCTCAGAGATTAAAATTTAAAATCCTTTCTTGTTTAAAAGCGCAGTGCCTTGATCCTTCACAACTTCTCTATTTTACATGTGCTCATAACAAAAGTTGCCTTTGGGGGATACTTAAAGCAAATGTTTTGCTTTTGCTTTTCAAACCTACTTTGAGCCTTTTTCTGTCTGACTAACTCGGGCCAGAAATCCGTTTCCAAAATGTTGTACCTTCACAAAAGGAGCAGGATGTCTTTGAACATTAGAAATGAGTTGTTTTTTTTTCCCCAACTGTAGGCTTCGATCCAAAGTGAATGACAAGACAGGTTTTTGTTGCTCAACATCTGTTCTGTTCCCTCTAACTTTAAGCCTCCGTAATCTCTCCACTGCTTGGTGTGTTGAGTGCAAATCCATTAACAGTTGTTTGTTTTCTTCCAGACAGCTAAGTGTTGTTCTGAAACCACTCTTTGAAATCTCCTCTCTTTTAGATCTTAAAAAGAAATACAGAAAACTTTAGAGGACTCATCTCCATCAGTCAGAGGCATGTTTCAGGAAAACAGTAACTTGAAAAGCTGCAAAGAACAGACAGCAACTGATGTGGAAAAAGATGAAGGATGGTCCTGTTATTTGACACAAGTATCCTCTCAGACCTCTTTACATCTTTAAAGTTACGTTTTAGAAGACCTTCAATTGAGAAATAGTAATACAACATGCTCTTTACTCATCTGCTCGGAGTGTGTGATTAAAATTGGTCAATTAAAACTTTGACCTTAAACTTTGACCTAAAGGTTTAAAACATGTTATTTAACATTATGTACGCTCTTATCCTTTTGGATACTGGATATCAAAGAGGATAAGTAACTAACTGTAACGTGATTGAAAGAAGAATAGCTGTGTGACATTTCAGTAAATGGTGTATAACCATTCCAATAGAGATCTCTACAAAATCACTGGCAGAGGGCAAGTGTAAAGCAGGTGTGTGCATGTGCAGACCAAACGGCAACCTCGGGTGTTGAGAAATGAAGCCAATGCCGAAGTGCAAAAAACTGCATTCGTAGAGTGTCAGCTTGATGCTGGCTCAAGAAGCCCCAGAGGTCACAAACACACCACAGCCAAAAAATCCGTTATTACAGCATAAATAAACATGTTTACAGCCTGGTTAAAAAAAAGAAATGGGTCTGATTAGTTATTGTCACGATGGGCACACACTGTACGGGGGGTGGATTTTTTTAATAACGTATTCATTTTGTTTCTAGGAACGATACGTGTTATCCATAGTCAGGCGTGAGGCTGACGTGATTGACAGGCGTGTGCGATGTAACGGTTCGTTAAGAGGCTTAAAACCCGCCGCAGCTCTCAGCCTGTCGTTAGGTTGACTGAAAGTTAGGCTGAGACAGGATTTCCAGCATGGCGACAGTCGCCGATGAGCCTCCGGAGCCCCCCTGCAGTAACAAGATGGCTGACGTCACTCAAGCTTTGTCCATTAATATTTACAGTCTATGCACACAGACTTTATAAATATGGCTGTGGTCTCCGTTACATCACCCATTGTTGGAGCTGAGGCAGGCTTTAGTCATTTGTGTCCAATAACTGATTCTTCTTGTCAGCAAACAGCATCTATTTGGGTTTTTCTAACCTAACTACTCAGTATATTGCACTTCCCTGCGTGCTGCACACGGTACGGTTAGTGTGTCATTATGTGTGTTGTACAACTGCTCCACCTTGTAGGGCAGTACATAAAGACCAAGGGTTGCCAAGGGTAAAAGATGCAGGTCAGGTTTTGTGTAGTATTTGTGTGTGCGGTTTAGCCTTGGCATTGATCGACCACTAAGCCTCCTTGAACACAATGAGGGAAGTATCGATTGGCCAGGTGTTACAGAGCTGCTCGCACACTGATAACAAGACCTTCCACCAGCGATGGGAAAGACACGTCCCCCTCCTCTGTGCCCATGAGGACACACACATCGACACATAACCCTGTCAATGCAGCAAGCTGCACACAGAAACATTACATATATACAAAACAACAAATGACTCTGGTGCAGACAGGTGAATTTCTCCAACAGCCACCAGTTTTTATCTCAATGGATGCAATGTTTTAAGGGGACATTTCTGTGTTATGCCAACATGAATAACTGACCTAAACAACAACTTTCCACACCATCAGGTTTACTGAGTGGCACAACCGGACCATTAGCTAGAATCTGCTGAAGAAATAAAAAGAAAAAGAAACCTTTAGTGAAATTAAACATCAATGTGCTTTTGTAACAGGAGATATTTTACATGTAACCCAAGTGATGAGGGCTGGATCTCACTCTCAAGCATGTCAATGAAGCACTCAGAGGATTTTATTCTGACAGATTCACCTGTAACTTTGTCAAGTGGTGTTTCTGTACAAGAGACGTAAAGTGTGACAATTAACTGATTACCTTGTTCACAAAATAAGTCTGAAGTAGGTTCAACTCTTCTTATCAAACGAGAAGCAAACGATATCCGCACACCAAGAAGCTCCCGTTAGTAGGACCTCGAGCATGTTGGCTGCAAACGTCACGTATCAATAAATCGCTTCTCAGTGTACAGGTATCGTTTGCTTCTCTTTACCAAATTGGTGGATCCAGCACCCTCTTAGGGATGTGCGTGTCTTTTTAGATTTTTCATTGCAACTATTCTTAACAAGCTCAAATGTATCTTTAAACAAAGGATAATGGATTCATTACACACTAAATAAAGTATTAGCATAACAATTACAACTTCAACACTAAACTCATTAACTTAAAACTCACTTTTGGACACACTCAGAAAGGTAGACACAGGTCTTGTCAGTTGAAGAGCAACCTGAACAACAGGCTCTCATCCTCTTTATGAGAGTCTTAATTAGGGTGAGTGGATTCACCTGTGGCCGATTGCTGCAGCCAGTACAGGTGTGCATGTTGCTCCTCCTTGAGCTCAGGGAAATCAAGGAGGAGCAACATGAATACTCTCAACAGGAGATGTTTCTCCTTACACTGTAAAATGGGATTTTGTTGTGTCTTCTTCGGCCTAGTCCACACGTAGGCAGGTATTTTTGAAAACAGGTTTTTCTGTGTGTTTAAGCCTTTCATACACACGCGAAACGCACCTTTTAACACTGTGTGCAGGTTTCTCCTCCGTTTTGTGTCCCTTTTGTTTCATGTGATTAGTGCGGTGGCAGATGTAACCATAGTAGTGCTGGTGTAAATGTTGCTAACTGGACTTTTTACATGCTCACACAGTTACTCTCCCACCATGTTGACAGGAGAGACACCTGAATGGACAACTTTCTAAATGAAATGGTCAGAGGAATAGGGAGAACCTTTCTACATGTCAAGGACATCGTTTTTGACTTGGCATGCTCATGACAGCCATAACAATGTGTTTTTTGAGAACTTAGCGTTCGTGGACGGGATTATTTTGTTAAACGGAGGAAGAGAACCTCAGTTTAAACAAATACCCGCCTATGTGTGGACTAGGCCTTGTATAAATAAACATCTCTGCATGAACCAGCCAACGTGATCTCTTGATTCAGAAATTAAAAGTTTCAGTTCACAAACTGTTAACTTTATAGAACACATGGTGGTCACCCCTAAAAAGTCCCTTAGCTCCAGATGCTGCTGCAATGCTCAGATTTGATCAGGATTCTGCTCAGCCAGGAAACTCTTAACATCTCCAGACTTTGTAGCAGCGTCAGTGATATAAAGTCTGAACCTCAAAGACAGCTTTAACACCAGTCTGATGCCCTGGCTCGGTGGAGAGTAGCTGTGCTGGTGCAGAGCGATGCAACTGATATGACTTGACAGGTTTTCTCTCCACATTGTTGTGTTAAAGATGCTAGGATATGGCAGCGTATTCCCTGAACAATGACCAAGCAGAAAAGCCAGTAGGATAGGAGACATCTTCTTCATGATGTCAAAGCTTAGGGATAGGTAAGGGAGGCATTCAGCCTGAATTCATCTTAGAAAAAAATGTGTCACCTGTTTTGTTTTTACACATGCTGTTAAAAAAACGAGTCAAGAACAGCACAAAACAAAGTTTGTGTTGAATGATAGTTAAGACCTCTGATGCTAAAGATTAGAGCCCGACCGATTAATCAGCCAGCCGATAATATCGGCCGATATTAGAATATCCAGTGACCATCAGTTTCAGCTACTTTTAACGCAGATATGAGCCAATATTTCTGGATTTATTCACCATTTCATTTGAGCCTCAGTGTGTTACACTGGCAGTTCTTTCACCAGCAGAGGGCGCTACATGGATTACAACAAGCACCATCCCTCTCCAGAGTGTTGAGCAGCTTACATTCCAGTTGGGTGACCATCTGTTCTTCATTACATATCTTTTCTACAAGTGTTTGATAACTGTATTTGATGGATTAACACAATACATGTGTAGATATCTATATCTATATTTATCTCTACTGATCGGAGAGAGAAATCGGCCAATATATTGGTATTGGATTCTTTCTCTCCCTAATATCGGCATCAGACCCAAAAAATCCCATACCAGTCAGGCCCTTCAAAAGATAAGTGATCTCTGAGTTCTACGTTATTGTATTTTAAATGATGTCTTTGTTCAATAAAGAGTCCCTCTGTAAAACTTGAAAGTTCTTGAAAGACAAAAGGCCGGGTGCATTCATGACTGTAGGATTGTATTTTTCTAAGCTTTGTGGGGCCGTACTTTTTACTTTGGGAGTACATTTTATGCTCACACTGCAAACCAATTTCCCTCGGGGATAATTAAGTTCATCAAACAACCACATGTAATATTAAAAAAACAAAAGCTGCATTCATTGATTTCATTGCCACTTGGGAGCAGCGCAGCAAAGCTGTAAATGTAACAACTTTATTATCTATAAAGCTGCAAATGTAGAAAAGGGACACTTGTTTATCTTTAAATTCAGCAGACACGAAGCAACACTTAACATTCATCCCATTTCATGACTCTGGACACTCCATTTACGTCCAATAATCACAATCTTTAAGGCCTGTCCTTCAACTCCCCGGGGAAATATCTGGCCCTTCAGCTGCTAAATGCTGCAATTCACTAGCTAGTCCATTACTGTGTCTGTCTTTTTTTATTTTAGGGAGGTAGTATACAGTGGATTCTCATTACTGCACCTGGAAACAAGATTGACATCACACTCAATTTCCTTAACATCATGAATTACATGAATATCTTACAGCACTGTGCCTTCTTAAAAAAAGAAGAAGCATGGTTTGGATTATTTTAACATACAAAAGACTGTTTGCAGTATTTGGAAGTGTCAATGACAATGACTTTGATACTAAACTAATTTTCTTGTGAGAAAAATCAAGCACATTAGAATGACTTATTTCTCCTTTCTGTTTCAATGGTAATAGGGCTGACGTTTTTTCAATAAAACAACTTTAAACATATTAAGCACATGACATGGTAACGGTCAAACACATTCGACTGTACGTATGGACACAGTCTGATCCAGCAGGGGGCAGTATGCACATAGTTGGTTTGCAAATCCGCCAAAATGCATGAAGAAGAAGAAGAAGCAACCATGGCAACCATTCCCGGACTGAGTCCACCCTGCTGCTAACTGTGGATGTTTTTGTTATTTCTAAGAACCCAACAACGACCCTCTTCCTACTTCAACATCTACCGTGCAGCTCAGAGGATGAAACGACCCGTGCTGCGTGGATAGTACTCAACGTTTTTTGAAGCAGCGGGAGTCGTTTAAAATTACGTCATATAGCGGCCCACTTCCTTGTTTGAGCACAGTGGCTTTCACATCCCCTGTGGACCTTACTCCAGTTCACATGAATCGTGTCTGAGACCACCTCTTCAAGCAGACTCGGGCACGGTATCCGAGTATGGTACGTTTGTGTTCACACTGATAAAACGAACTGGACTTTGGGGTCAAGCGTACTAGAATCTAGGCCCGGGTCCCTAGTATTAAACAACCCTTACACAGCTCAAGTGTCATACATCCCAAATCTTTTTAAAGGGTTGAAAAAACCCAACTTATAACGATGTGTGAAGATGTTCAGACATATTACCGGGATAACTTTGTGCCCTCTCCTGTTTGTTTTTGTGTGAAAACAGATCACAATATAATGACAGATTGAACTGAGCATGCAGCACAAATGGGCCGGAGTGAGAAGAAAAACACTTCCACCCACAGACGTCGTTTAGTGTATGATTGGTACATTTTGTAAAGATCCTACAAACAATGTGCTCGTCGCCATGGTTACTTACAACTGGAAGAGAAGGATGCAATTGAAGGCGTGGCTCATGGGCCGGGAGAGGAAGAGGTGACCAAGCAGATGAAGGTTGGGCTGCAGGCTGTCTTCTTGGTTGTGCAGGGATGCGGCATCTGGCTGTAGTAAACCCGTATCTGAAAGACACAGACATGCAGATGTACAAGGCTGTTATATCACTGAAACCAACACACTGCAAACTACAGCAACATATCAAGAAAAAGACTACAACAATGATGATATGTTGTGATCCCTACAAACTATTTAAGAATAACTTAAGGTCTGTTGAAATGTTTATGCCATCAGGTCCTTGTAGTCAGCTCCTGAGGTTAGTGACAACCAACTCTTAATTTCATTACTCCCTCTTCTTTTGAAGAGGAGTTAAAAAATACCTGTGATGCTACTAAATATTTTAAACTCATACATATATGACTGGATGTAAATAAAAATGTGGCTGAAGTTTAAATTATTAAGGTAAAGACAGGTCAAAGTAATCCCAAAGCCTTCAAAAGCTCAGACTGCTCTATATTCTGGGTTTACACTTTAGCAACTAGCACAAAAATCATCTTCTCAGTGTGTTTGAAAGTTTTCTAACCCTGTGCTCAGGTGAACTCTTTACATCTCAAGATGTAAGTGATACTCAGGCTAGTGGCAATTGCAGAACTTGTTTGCCATTAACAGGATGAGGAGAAGCTGGTCAGAGTGGGCTTTAAAGGAGGAGGGCGGGTTAAGGAGAGAACAACTCAAACAGATTGTTTCAGCAAAGGCTGAGACTGAAAGGTCACATGATGGGCCACAAAAGGAAAAAAACATTTTTTCTCTCTGTTCTCCCTCCTAACTGATGCCATGTTTGCATTTTTATTTACTCTGCTCTGCTCCACTGCAGCTGAAACATAAAGTCCACACTAGTTTAACCCAAATCAAAAATATTGAGCTTAAAATGAGCATATTAAGTCCTCTTTAATATTCTTCAAACTGCTGACTTATCTGAACAATAATCAACCTTATGCAGCAGGTTTTTTTCTTCAAGTTACCCCAGAGGTCTGTTTACGCTCCTCTTAGTTTGAGCTCCCATGCATGCTGCACTGACAGGTGAGAAGCTTCAGGGCAGAACCACTCAGCCAATCCTAATTGTTCTGCATGTTTATAGTGTGATAACTTTGATGTAAGTGGTCCTGGCAGAGTGTACATTATTAAATATCATAGACAAAACAGGCATATTAAATTAATGGCCAACAAGCATGTGAAATTAATGGCGATGCAGAAGTCTGTCATATAAAAGTAGGGCATTCACAAACACACAAACACTCCACGGTCACCATCTGTGCCAGAGTTTAAATAAAAGAGGTGACGGTCCTCAACACCAGAGACTGTTCTACGCACACACGCACATTTTATGGGTATGAGGCATTTTTCTCAATTGTTTAGTTGATACAAGTTCCTATCTACAAAAGATGTAAAAGCAGTGGTGGAGGAAGTGCTTTCATCTCCGACTAAATCAAACACATTAGACAACACTTGATTAACGCTGCTGCAAGTCATTCAGAATTGTACCTGTTTTTTTCAAAGATGTCTAATCAGCAGGAGGGACTATTATTTCATTTATCAGTTTATTTGTCAGAGACTTTACATGTAGGTATTGTTACAGCTAATTAAAGTGCAACAGATGCAATGTGTAGAGGACTTCTAGGCATGGCTAGTCTGCCGTCCTTGTCCCTGGTTCGGCTTTTAGGAAATAACACACAACAACATGATACAAGAACACTGTAAAGCAGACATAAAAACTGACGACTGCAGCAGACGTAGATAAGCAGCGACATTGATGCATTAAAAAACAGTGCAGCAGACACAGGCAGGCAGATTGATGATAATGACTAAGAATAGAAATTAAGAATAATAACTTTATAACTATGAACAAACAAAAAGAAAAGAGAAGTGAAATATGTCACGTGTCATTTTGTTTAAGCCATTGTTATGAAATACAATACAGTTATTTCATAACAATGAGTAAGGTGTTTTACCTGCTTTTTGTAAAGTGTCTCGAGATAACACTTGTTATGAATTGGCGCTATACAAATAAAGATTGATTGATTATGTTAACGTTTTTATGGCTATAGCTGGGGTTCAAATGTCAGAAGCTTTGTAAATGAGGAGACAGATTGAAGCCAAGCTAAAGCAGTTTAATCTATAACAACACTTCATGATAAACCTTTACTTTGTGCTGAATCTGTAAATGGATATTTAAGAAGGTACCTGAAATAGTATCAAAAACACTACTTCCATTTGACTTTGTTAGTTGACGAGCCTTCATGTAACTCCCAAACCTTTTTTTTGCTTAGTTTGTTTTTGTGTTTGCCTGATCTTAACGTTGCCCTGCTTGACACTGTGATTTTTTTTAATGTACATTTTCTCTCCTTATGAATTGTTTGATTTCCTTTTATTTGTTTAGCACTTTGTAACTTAGTGTTTTAAAAGTACTATATAAATTAAGTTTCACTTATTTAATCCCCATTGTCAGTGTACGGCCCTTTCTGCACGTTCCAATGTACAGGGTTAGACAGCCAGATAACACTCAAACTAAAGTCCTCAGATAAAAACACACGGCTTGTCTTTCGTTGAGTTCCTTCTTGTTTGTTTTTTTGTAAAACTGCAATATTACAAAGAGAATAACAATATGTAAGTACAAATAAATGTTTACAAAGTCTAAGCATTGCTATCTAAATACAAGCAAACACAGAACAGCATAAAAATACTGCTAAATAAACACTAAGCTACATGCTATCAAAGCAGACTGTTACCTCCTACAATTAGCATTAGCTAGCAAAGCACATGCGAGACAAAAACAAAAAGTTTCTAATTTCAATTTTGTGTTTGTATCTCGACAGTTTTGTCATGAACTAAACATAAAACTTACAGACAAATGGTCTCCAAGGCAGAGGCGTAACAGAAAACCACTCAGCAGCAACATAAATCCTCTCTGTCCTTCTGACTGCTCCACTGCAGCATGTGAATTTCTAAACAACTACCCCAAATGACCAGTAGATGGCAGTATAAACCATGAAGTAATGTAGAAAATCAAATGTTTTTAATCTTTTAACTCTAACTTATTATGACCACTTTTTAACTTACATTTTAAATGACTGACCTTAAATTAAAGGCAGCAGAGTCAGTGACAGAAGTAGAAGCTCCTAACTTCCCTCATTGGTGAAGTTGTCAGCTCAGACACTTTATTTTGACATCATTTATGACTTCCTAGTTAAAATTCAATTCAATTTTATTTGTGTAGCACATTTCATACAAATGTAAACTCAGTGTGCTAAACAGAAGACAAAAATAAACAAATTCAATTAAAAAATGAACAAATAGATTCAAAAGCACATTTTAAATCAAAAACACATTTATAAAAGGAGCGTGCACCATCCCATACAACACATGCACACCTGAGTGTACAAGAGCGCACACACACAGGATCATACACCTAGCGTACATATACACACACACACACACACACACACACACACACACACACACACACACACACACACACACACACACACACACACACACACACACACACACACACACACACACACACACACACACACACACACACACACACACACACACACACACACACACACACACACACACACACACACACACACACACACACACACACACACACACACACACACACACACACACACACACACACACACACACACACACACACACACACACACACACACACACACACACACACACACACACACACACACACACACACACACACACACACACACACACACACACACACACACACACACACACACACACACACACACACACACACACACACACACACACACACACACACACACACACACACACACACACACACACACACACACACACACACACACACACACACACACACGTTAAGATAAACTAGCAGCCAAAGGCACGAGAGAAAAGCAATGTTTGAAGACTGCTCTTCAAAGAACTTAAAGTTTCTACAGACCTCAGGTCAGCGGGTAGTTTATTCCACAAAACTGCATGGTGACTAAATGCACCTTAACCAGATTTCATCTTGACTTTTGGTAAATTCAGCAGACCCATACCTGCTGATCTGAGGGATCCGATCGGGCTGTAGTTAGTGAGCAGGTCAGAAAGATATTGAGGTGCCATTTCATTTCATGTTTTGAAGACCAGAAGTAAAAAAATAGAAGTCCGTTAAAAGAACACAAAGCCCAAGAAACAATCATCTCTAGATACTGATGTTAGATATTTATCTACTTAACCTTTAGCAGTGCCTGTACTGAATGGTGTACCAATCTGAACTGGGGATGTTCACGTATAGATGACTGAATGTTTAAACATCATCAACCTCGCAAGACGGCACAGACATAAATTAGTGATGTTTTGGCCTTCGAGCCTGTTAAATGTGAAGCTCAAGATGCATCGCAGCCTCCCGCCACTAGACGAGACTCTAGCCATAGACTGGCTGGTTTATGGGCCTTCTCTGCTCTACTACCTGAATGTAAACAAGCACAGTGAACGGCTTAGTTAACATCTACAAACAACAGCAGGCTTTAAGGTTACTAACGTTAAGTTTCTGATTGATGTCATATGCAGCTATCAGCTGATAACTGCATGATAAATATGAACATGGTGAGATGATACGGAGAAAAGTCGAAGCAGCTCGTACGAAAAAATATATTTTAAAGACTTAGACCCGTGTTCACCTAACGTTCTTTTCTGAGTGCCAGCCAATGAGGAAAGAGGCTGCTCCGAGAGCTCAAGTTGAAAATCTTTCAACTTTTCAGAAAGGCGTTGACGTCACCGGCGCTCTTTTCCAAATGTATGATATTCCCTGTAGTTTTGCCGCCTTCACATCGTGTCTTGTACCCACATCGTCTTTGCTACGTGTGTGATCAGGTAAAAAAACAATCTCAAATATTGGACACGGGGCCTTAACTGTCTTTCTCTTTCTACAGCTGATCTGGAGCCAGCACATGCTTCTTAAAGCTTTCTTTTCACTGAAACTCTGCACGGGGATTTAGCAGCAGTACATTTAATTTAAAGGCTGATCAACAGATCAAGAGTTATCTATTTCACCACAACTAGTTTATGAGAGAAAAGCTGCCCTACAACCTGTGTGAGTACAATCTGAGCGTGCTCGTGGAAATGAGGGTTGGGGGTGGCTGCCTTTCAACTATGATACACGCGCTCCCTTATGAAATGAGATCACACAAGATCTTAACACCAGTATGACAGGAAAAGGATGTGAAATTAGATATTAATTATTAGACTCATTTTAACCGGCCCCAGCTGAACTTTAAACTCTACGACAGGCAAAAGGCTGAACGCACTTCTTAACTGAGAACAGTCAGAATCAGGGCTGATATTCAGACTGTATAAACAGTAACTCATTTATATGTTACACATTTTAAAGTATATTGGAGGGGGCCGGTAGCCAAGTGGCTTTGTCACGCGCCACATGTACAAAGTCCTCATCGCAGCGGCTGTGGGTTTGAATCCAACCTCGGCTCTTTGCTGCATGTCTTCCCCACTCTCTCTCTCCTCCCAACACTTCCTGTCTCTCTTCAGCTGTCCAATCAAATAAAAGCAAAAATTGCCCAAAAGTATCTTTGAACAAAACAGCGCTCCAATAAACTTTACTCATTTTCACGAGTTCTGCAGTACTTTTTTCAACAGTGATGCAAACCTTTATTTTTAGAAAAATATAACATAAACATTAAACTTCATGTTAACTAAGAATCTTTCCACTGAACTCAGCACAATGACAGGAATCAGCCACTCTCCTTTCTTTGAAATGTAGCAGAGTACAAGATTACTTCAACTTGTAATGATTACATAATCATATTTCTGTGGTAAAATCATGGTTAAGTCCTTTGTGAAGCTTTAGGCATAAAGTGCTTCATTTCCTTGAAGACTGGACGAGTAAAAAAAAAAATGTGTCAAGCACTCTCCAATTATCCTGTCACAAAAAGAAAAAGATCAAAGTGAAGTTAAGAAGCAGCTTTTCTCTGATTTAGCCTGAAGACGTAAGTTGTGATTGGGGAATATGTGTAAAAGTTGATGACATAATCTGCTATAAAGGTGCAGTAGATGACTATGACATCCTGAATGAGTGTTTGTGCAGGCTGGTATCGTGCATTTTCCTTCCCTTTTCACAGTTACACAAAAATAACTAGGAATATTAACCATTAATCATATCTATTTGACTTGTGAATTATTGTGTGATTGCCATTGATCTCAGCTAACAAATCTAAAGTCCTTTTATTACAGGGAGCATAGTAGAGGTTTGTGTTCAACTGACAGCATCCCTTAAAGGGAAGAATGTGCGACACATTTATACAGCAGAAATCAAGTATATCATCTGTAAACGTCTCTCTGAGTCTTGACTGTCTACGATGAGTGAGAAGCCTGAGTCCCGCAAGCTGTATTGTTGTTGAAGATGTGTTTACTTCATGTTTACATGGACGGGACGGCTTTGTGTATGAAGCTGTTTAAGTCAAGGACTCGAGAAAGAATAATAACATACTCACTGCTTATTTGGATGTCACATAAGTGACTTTAGATCTCGGTCAATTTATGTGCGATATGAAGCTACAAGCTAACTAAAGAGCGCTAACATTAGCCAGCTAAAGGCGGGCATACACTGTGCGATTTTTTCCCTATTTTGGGCCGATTTCTGCTTAATCGTGAGTCGTGTAGTATACAGGGGGCAACGAGCACCGATATACCCCTCCCGACCAGCTCCCGACCGGCAATCGGCTGGTCGCCTGAAAATCAAACCTGTTTGATATTTTGGTCGCCCCTCGTGAGGGTATCGCACAGTTGAAGCAGAGCTACGAGCCGATTCACCTGAGATCAGTGGGTTTTCCCCTCTTTGCGCCTGCGTGAAAAATGTAAACATTACCACGTCCAGAAGAAGAAGCATGTCGTCATGTCGGTGCCGCCGCAGCGTGTGGTTTGGACTCAGGACATGGAGGCCAGACTTGTTGAGCAGTGCTTAATTTGTGCCGGATCCTGCCGGAACAAGATCCAGCACCTACCAGATTGGGACCGGCACCTGTTTTATTGAATCCAGCCTGTTTGTCACTATCCAAATCTCTCATTACATTTGGCGCAGTATAATATTATCTGTTCTGACATTCTTTTTTGTATTTAAATAACTAGGAATGTTATTCTCTACTGTGCTGCTGTGTCGTGTTGATAATTGTTTAGTAGAGTGGCGAGTGTGATGATGAAATTGTTGCTGTTTGTGCCGGGACACGGGAAGTAGGCAGCGCCGCCTAAATCAGGCACAATTAAAACTATCAGGTTATTAAAATGTTTAAACTTACTAACAGTTTCTGCAGAGTGACAGGCCCACAACTCCCAGCTGGTCAGAGCTTCTATATCGTTGCGCACACGTTTAAGTGTCGCGGAGAAGTTTTCAACATAATCAAAAAAACCAAAGACGTTTGATCATCCTGTCAGACAGAGCAGCAACTACATGTTATCCTATTTTGGAGTTTTAGTTGATTATTTCAATAACTGCTGAACAACCTCTGAAAGGGAGTGAGCTCATACAGATAAGCGCGAGTGTGCCATTACGCACAGAGGTGGAGAGACTTGAAACTTTGCGCACAGAGTTGGAGAGACTTGAAACAGAAACTTCAATCGATCATCTGTTCTAATGTAAATCATTTTAGCACAGAATAGTGGGATCTACACTGCAGACTGTAGTCTCCGTTAACAGACGCTGACGCTGTCCAAACAGCTCCAACGTGCAATAAGTGCGCACTGATGTCCGTGTGTCCGCTCTTCTTCCTACCGCGCCCTAACAGCACTCTCTCTGTGCTTTGTTGAGAAGTGGCAGGCACACTCATGCCTTTACTGACGTTTCAGCGCATAGAATGGCAAAAATTGGCCAAGGCAGCACGTTTCTTCTTCGTGAGCATCTCTCCAGTCCTCTTCCGGATTTGGGGACCCGACGTGTTTATTTCGCTCTTATAGTGTGAACAATCAGGTCGCAGCCGAGCATCTGACCGCACAGTGTGCGTACATAAATCGTGAGCTTTGGCTTTTCATCGCATGCAATTTACTCGTGCAGTTTGAGTCTGAGATTTTCAAAACGATCGAAAACATCGCACAGTGTATGCCCGCCTTAACACAACAATGCAGGACACAGGCAGCAACTCGAGCAAAGGACAATTTTGTCTGCCCCTTGCCTTTAATGGGGTTTAATTATGGTGCGTTCTAATTGATAACTCCTTCATGAAAACGCGAGTGGAGAGGGGTTGGAGGTGTGTCGCTGGAGGAGAGCGGAGGCTTCAGAATATCAGAGGTGTCGCCAAACAGCAGTTTGTTTTGGTTTCATGCTGGAGCTCAAGGGCGACATCTACTGGATCAAAAAGTCACACATTCTTCCTTTAATAACTGAGGTGATGCTCTGACAGTCAGTCTGTGTAATGTGAGTTTCTTTCAACATTTGAAGCTTGGAAGAAGCAAAAAAAATAAAAAAGGCAGGTATGCAGGCGTTCATGGATGTCTACCCAATCCAAAGACGTAATGAGAGAACTTGACACTTTATTAACAAATACCAGGATAAGCCTTGAATAAGCCTCATAACTAATCCAGCAAAAATCACGGTTGAAAGGTTTCTGCATAATGACTGATTTCCCCGAGGGTCTCACAGTGAAAATACATGTGAATAGTGTTTGGTCACATGAAGCGGGTATTGGAAATGATGAAATAAGACAGGTGTGCAGGGGGAGATTAAACCCTGACAATTGAATATCATCATACAAGTTAATTTCTATTCAGCACTTCTATAAAACCTCTT
Organism: Tautogolabrus adspersus; assembly: GCA_020745685.1. Lineage (NCBI taxonomy): Eukaryota > Metazoa > Chordata > Actinopteri > Labriformes > Labridae > Tautogolabrus > Tautogolabrus adspersus. The sequence continues at coordinate 28,893,006 of CM036536.1, forward strand.
TTGTTATTTTGCTGAATTATTCTTAATATATAATAAGGGCATATAATGTTCGCAAATGACTGTATTTTCCATTTGAGTGTAGGTGTGTGATTTTCCATGCTGTTAACTTGGCTGCTGGCACACCTTAAAGCTTTTATAGACGAGTTGGACTGTGCACTCAGAAAGACAGGAAGTCCAAGTAGGCCTTATTTAGTGGGAAAATGATTAAGAAGATTTTGTCTATCCATCCATCCATTATCTATACTGCTTTTCCTGTTCGGGGTCACAGGGGACTGGAGCCAATCCCAGCTGTCATTGGGCGACAGGCGGGGTACACCATGGACAGAGAGAACCCATGCATGCACGTGGAGAACATGCAAACTCCACACAGAGAGGCTCCTGTCTGACGGGGATTCGAACCAGGAACCTTCTCGCTGTGAGGTGACAGCAAGATGATTCAGTCCCATTTTAACAATTGTAAATGAACATATCTTGTTCACACTAGTCTTCTTATATCAGACCATTTTACCGACCGAGTTACCTGCAAATGCATGTACAAACCGGTGTAAATAATTGTACTTGTTTATTTTAATGATGACATGGAAGAATAACCTTTGACAAAAAGCTGAGCATAAAGGCTCCTTACCAGCTTCGGCACTTTCACTCTCATCGTCGTCCTCTTCCTCTGTATGGGTTGGATCCTCCATACCCACCTGATCCATCACAATACACTCCGCCACACCTGTCTGAGATCAACATCAACAGACAGTTCAGGTTGTGAAATCAAAAAGGAGCTGTGGTCGGTCATCTTTTAACATGAATTACTGCTATCCATGAGTTCTACAATGAGAACAAATTATGATACCCTGAATAAAATCACAGATTCAACTGGAAGTGAAATGTACGGTAAAGAGTAAGTTACTGAAAAGGCTCTTTTTATGGCACACATTTTGCAGGAAAAGTATTAAAGGGATAAATATCTTGTACAGTTATTATATATCACAGCGTCTGTGGGTAAACAATGCTAAACTAGCTTGCTTATTGTGGCTAACGTTACAAGTGCTAGGACCACCAGCCTTCGGTTGCCCTTGCAGGATAACATTGACACAACCATTAAAGGAAGAATATGAGACTTTTTGATCCAGAAGATGTCGCCCTTGAGCACCAGCATGAAACCAAAACTTGAGCTGCATTGTTGTGCTAGCAGGCTAATGGTAGCGCTCTTTAGTTTGCTCGTAGCTTCACATTGCATGTAAATTTACACAAAATGACCATGATCTAAAAACACTAACGTGACATTCAAATAAGCAGTGAGTACAGTATGTTATTCTTCTTTTTTATAGTCCCTCAGTTAAATAACTTTTATATGCAAGGGGATGAGCCGGCCGTCCCGTCCATCTAAACATGACATAGATACGGCTCAGACAGCATCACAGACAGCGCGACTCGGGTGTCACACTCATTGTAGACAGTCATGACTCACAGAGTTATTTACAGAGGATATACTGGATTTCTGCTTTATTTATGTGTAAAATGTCGCATATTAAGCCTTCAACTGGTATTTGGGGACTAAGTAATACGTAATTTAACCAAATAGCAGTTCTGATGTTCATTAGCAAGACGTCTGCTCTACTAAAAATGCACATCCCTACTCAAAACAGCATAGTGTAGCACACTTGTTGCAAACCCAGTCCTTTATAGACTGCCATTTGGTTGAATCAAAAGAAACTCGACTGACAAACCAAGGAGTGGTATTTTATTGTATAGTCTCACTTCCCTGTGTCATCTCGCAAATATTCATTCACCTTCCATTCATGAGCTTGAGCGCCAGCTGTGTCCTTCATTGTTTTTTCTTCTGGATTGCATTCTAATAGTTTCTTCTTTTTTTTTTTCAGTGGAGTTGTGTTAAAGTCTTTTACTCAAAGTTACTAGTGGAGTCTAAAAAGTAAAATGACAATAAAGGGTGTTTGTGTGTGGCTGCATACCTTCAAAGACTCTAGCTGCACCACCTGGCATTTCTGAAGAAGTTCCACAAACAGGTAGATAAGTAAGGCCTGCAAAACAGAGGATGGACAAAAAAGAAAGGTTATAAAAATGGGAGTGGTCAGTTTATGGTGCTTTTTTTTTTTTAAGAATCCACTCTTTTAGATATGTGCATAATCATTAATGTAGCCCAGCTTTAAGTCATGCACAGACATTAAGCTGAGTCAAGATGAACTGCAGATGTAACTTTAAGAAACCTAATATTTTAGAAGTGACCAAATGTGTTATGTGCTTTTATAACACAGGGAACAAACTGGATGTAAATATACGTACCTCTGACAATCACAAAAGGTTTCAATCTTTGCGTTTAATCAAGATTTTAAATTGACAGATATGCTGTTTGAGAGTTTGTTCTGGTTGTTTATCACTCTGACATTACAAAAGATAGTTGACATTTCCTTACCGCAGCTGCTCCCTTCATAGAAAGTATTTATTCTACTACTGTAGCCTTAATTTTTAAAACTGGCTCTGTAAGAGACATTTTTAAAGACTACACGTTGAGCATTTTAGAGGAAACTTGCTGCAAACTGTTTCCCCTGCAAGTACATCAGTATTTGCCGGCCTGTGAATTTGAATGGTCTCTCTCTCTCTTTCTCTCGCTCACTCGCTCACAGCAGCTTTGTGTTAAAGCATGACTGCAGATCTGTACTTTTTAAAAGCTTTGGAACGTTTTAATAATATCAATCATTCAATAATGGGCATTGTATATCTTTAAAACAAAAATATTGAAGTAACAAAAACGATTTGACAACCATGCAACTAACATTGATCAGCTCTTTCGCTGACCCATGGTCAGTGTTCGTTCCATTTAGTTTACATTTTCTTGACAAAATCTTGAATTTCAGCCAACCATCCTCAGATTCAATGATCATATGAGTGGACTGAGGTCATGTGTTACCTACCTGGACAAAGAAGCCAACAAGAAAGGAGACAAGAAAAGGCACCAGTCCAGCATGGGCTATCGTCACTGGAAGACCTACAGATGGAAATGACATAGAACTGCTTTAGATTTTGATTTCCAACAAAGACGTGTACGAGACAATGTCTTACATTTCGTATGCACATAATGCCCCTCCTGTCTATCACTGTCTCAGCTTGTAATTCTCTCTCACAGACACTCCTTTCCTCTTTGGCTTCAACTCACCATAAAACTTAATGGATGGTGCTGATTTCAATATGAGATTTAAATGATTGAACAAGTATTAACTTGGAAGGGCTCCACCTTTATGGAACTACATGAAGACCCTGCTGAAAACAAAGCACTTAAATGTAATGTCCCATGTAATTTCCACCTCTACAAAAATCTGTCTTGTGTTAACTACACTTCATAAACCACAGTTAAATTTGCTCTGCCAATGAAAGCCAAAAGATGGACAGCGGCTTGATTATGTTCCAAAACTAACTGATGTAATAAAAGGAAGTCCAGAAGGAATAGAAATATAGCTCAGCAAACTTTTAAGAACCATATATCAGGTAAGAGAAACATGCCCATTCACACCCAGAGAAGCTAAAGTCAGTACTTCATGTTTCAATAGATAATAGTGACGCTCTGAAGAGACAGTGTGAGGAAGATGTGAACCAATCATTTGTCAGGATGTTGGAGGGTGCACAGGCTTAATACAGACTAGAGGCAACTGCATCACTCTGTTTACATACTGTATTAATCCCTGAGGGAAATTCTGGTTTCACACTGTTATTGAGAGACATGCTTCTCACACACACGCACCTGCATTATACCCATGCACAAACAGGACCTGTGGACATGCATTAGATGTCAGAGTGGGGCTTCTAAACACTGCTACGCAGGGAGCACGCCAGAGCTGTTTGGGGGTTCGGTGCCTCTGCAATAACCAAGAAGTGAACTGGCACCTCTCCAGCAACCAGACCATCTTCCATACTTTGGTCCGCACGAGGACTTGAACGGACGACCGTCCTGTTCCCAACCCAAGTCCCTACAGACTGAGCTCCTTCCGCCCAATCCTAAAAACATTTTACGATTTTTATCACATTTATTTTTATACATCGTTATGGTTACACACCTGCCTCTACTGTACGTGAACACTATTTGTATTGTCCTTTATTTCTAATTCATTATTTCATTTCCATTTTATTGACTGTGTTCTATACTACAATTCATTTAGCAGCTGCTGTTATTCCAAACCACTTACATCAGATGTACATCTTTACCTACTGTATATTGTTAACTATGGTACTGTGTTATGATGCATGTCTCACGTTCTTTATACAACATTATGAAACATGAGCCTGAAATTCACGTTTCATTGCCAGGACTGATTTTGTAATTGTTAAGCACATGATAAATAGAGTCGTTGATGTATGGTGATTTTGCTGATGTTAGACTAACTGTTCAATCCAGTGTATAAGAAGCTGCGTCCTGTATTCCAGTATCAAATGCTGAGACATGCAGCATCATGAATAAAGGTTCAGCGGCCACCATCACGTCCTGCACGCGACCTTAAGCCTACTATACACGAGAAGACTTTGAAAAAACGTAAGACTTTTCAAAGACTAACGTCTGACACCCTCTCATATCTAAAGACAAAGTGTCATCAACTCTTCAACTCAGACTGAGATTTTACAAAGACTGGGGTCTCACAGGGTCACTAACTGAAAGACTACAACTAGATTTATTTTGAGATTATTTACCATCATGCACTTGGAAGAAATTTACAACAACAACTTTTGAGCAGAAATATATCTTGTCTATTTATTTGGGGAGGAATTTCAAAGCTGGATTTTGGGTAATATTATGACTATGCAAACCTTGAGTTATAATCATATCAGATTTCAGAGACCCAACTCCACTAAGACTCTCAGGATTTTATTACGGCTTTAGAAATTTGTCTGTGACTTTGAAATCACTTGAAAAGTGAATATTTATAATGACGTGTGCTGCTGCCCTCTTTGCCACGTCATCCTTGTGAAAGAGATCTTGATCTCAATGGGTTAATTACCTGGTTAAAGGTACAGTCTGTAGAATTGCAAGTTTACATTAAAATATCTAACTTCAATTAAAAATGGACTAAACCCATGTTATATATATTTTTTAGTTGAGTACTTACATCACCTCAAATATTTCCAAAAGTTATCAAAGCCAGAGAAATCCGTAATTTTATAGTTGTAACGGTAAGTGTCTTGTAGGCGGCCGCCATGACAGACACGAAATGTTGATCGTTGTCAAGGAAACACCGGATGTTACGTCAAAGACCGCTGCATAAGTTAGCGCTAGCTGCTACTGAAAGCTGTCGTTCTGTCGCTATATGTGCTGCTGTGATATAAAACGTCATGTAAATTATACTTGGATACATCGTCAGTACACATATTCTCTTTCTCAGGTCGGTTTTGCCCGTTCGTATTGATTCAACACGGAGTTTGTTCGTTTTCTCCCATAATACCCCGCGAGACTCAACGTCATCTTTTGTTGTTGTTTTGATTGAGAGCCCCCTAGCGGCGGATTTTACATACTGTACGTTTAAATAAGGGTTACATAAAACTTTATTTTTTTTAAAGTGGAATTAGCTGAACACACTGGAAATCCTCAGGCAGGAAGACAGTTTAAACCTTTTTTCCCTCTGGAGGACCCTCAAAAACAGACTGTGTCTTATAAACTGGTGAGACTTATATTAGGGATTTGACTGTAATGTGTGTGTGGATGTGTGTAATGTGTAAGTGTGTCTTTGAGTAGTCAGAAGACTAGAAAAGTGCTAATCAAGCTCAAGTCCATTTATTGGACATTGATTGTGTTTCCCTACCCCCCCTGCAAAGTTTGTGTTCTGCAACCCAAAACAAATCTTCAAATCCAACCATAGTTTGAAATGAGTGTGATCTCCAGGTGTTTGGAAGTTAACCTTTGTGAACACTACGTCTTATGTAATAACAGAAGTACTCACCCAGGATTCCAGTTCCCAGTATTGTTGCAATGGTCAAGAAATCTATAGGAGAAAACACAGAGCTCTGTCAGATCAATTTACATATTGAGAAAGCCACAAACTGATGTGGAAAAACTGTTTGACATTGAAAGAGAAAATCTATCTTATGTGTTTCTACTCAAGTCTGACTAAGGTTTTTAAAAGTGAACAATGTTGGTGTTCAAAGAAAAGCTTCATCTTAGGCTGATATATTCACATAATGTTATTGTAGTACCCTGTTTTCTCTTCAGGTCAATATTAGAGATGGGACAGATCTGATCTAATAATGGTATCACGTCCGATATTGACATAATATACAGATCGGATATTGGACTCACGGCGACAAACCAGTTCACCAATTAAGAAAGCTGGTGGGGTACTTTAAACATTCTCAGCTCGCACAGTCTCTCTTTGAAGACATTCAGACTGAACTGTAAGAAGTGCCCACAAATCGTCTCCATGACAACGTTCAGAAGAGATTGAACAGCTCCTTCTATATGATCAAAAGTACAATTCTTACACTTCAGTTTAAAATACTTCATCTGAAAACGTCACAGTTGTTGCTGCTTCCTGTTTGTATGTGAAGCCAGCATAAAGTTCAAATACATTTCTTTGGAACAGTTTGACTTTTTATGCATTTTTATTTATGTTGTTGCTCTTTGAACAAGAAATGTTTACTACAGCTTTGTGTACCCTTACACATCAAACCAACACCAATAACATTATTAACTATGGTTGAAAGTTATCGGAATCAGATCAGAACTAAAAATACGTGGATCGGTGCATCTCTAGTCAATATAACACTGAGTCAACCATTACAATAACTCTACAACAGTTTAGCATGTTTAGCGATGTCAGAGAGGTGTCGAGTCAATGCTCTAGTAATTTTTAAGCCACAAAGTGAGAAGACTCCAACAAGTACTGATTGGCAATTTCAATTTCCAGATATGAGACTTTCAGAAAATAACATTAAGAAGAAAGCCCGAGTTCCCAACAGGCAGCACAAGCTTAACTTTAATACCAGCCGTGATATCTCTGCTGAGCTTTCACTGTAACCCGTCTCACTCTACTGCTCCATGAGCTTTTTCCATTTTCTCACAGTTGTAAGATGAAACACTTTCCTCAAAAACTGCACACATCATATCTAAAATCATTCATTCCAACAGGCCTAACATGTCCAACCTCACTCTTATCACTCTGAGGTGCAAAGACAACATTAGAGCAAAAGACCCCGACCACTCAACCTTCCTTTCCCACAGTAACACGTCTGACATCTAACTGAAGATATCAACATACACACATCTAAAAGTACAAGTACCAGCAGTTACAGTACATTTTAATTTACTGTAACAGGGCAACAGGTCAAAAATACTCACTTTGTTCTGAGATATGAACAATGAAACTTCTCAGACAGAGATCATTTGATGTAAAGGCCTGCCTCTCATCAAATGCCTCCTTCATATAAAGGTACTTTCTGCAGGTTAGTACATAAAGACCCCGGTTATTATTTGAGGATTTAAAGTACAGCTTAGCAGAAAATAAGTGGATTCACTGCACACAAGAAGGCCAAATTGCTTCTTCTGTTTATTTAGTCTTCATTTTCAAACAAACAATGTGTTTCGCCCATGGCTTCATCGGGTGTGCTATACAAATCACTGCACAGGTGTTATTAACGAGGCTGCAGCTGCACCAAATCCAATCAGCAGCAGGGCGGATAGCCTGCTGAGAAGTCTCCATATATGGTCATGTCTCCATGACTAAATAAAAAGCTTCACTGGTTGTATAAACAACTAGGAATGAGACATTATACTTCACAGTAGATGTACTTTTATCTGACAAAAAAACATCCTTAAACTGACAATAACCAGAGTTAACTTTATATCCCTAAACTGAGGGGCCGGTGAGGGGAGGGGACTGTCTTTCTTCTTGCTGGTCTGATTATCTGTAAGCAGAAGAAACAAAAATATATAAGAAACAAATGATCTTGATTTAAAGTACGTTTGTTTCTTCTTTTGTCTCCGAGGAAAACCCAGAGATCTAATGCATTATTGCTTTTGGTCATGTCACAAAATTTGTTAAAGGAGGAATGTGCGACTTTTTGATCCAGTAGATGTCGCCCTTGAGTTCCAGCATGAAACCAAAACAAACTGCTGTTTGGCCACACCTCCGCTATTCTGAAGCCTCCGCTCTCCTCCAGCGACACACCTCCAACCCCTCTACACTCGCATTTTCATGAAGGAGTTATCAATTAGAACGCACCATATTTAAGCACCATTAGGCCTTAAGCGGCGGACAAAATTGTCTCGAGCTGCAATTACCTGTGGCCTGCATTGTTGTGTTAGCAGGCTAATGTTAGCGCTCTTTAGTTAGCACGTAGCTTCAGATTGCATTTAAATTAACACGGAATGACCGTGATCTAAACACACTTACATGCCATTTAAATAAGCAGTGAGTATGTTCTTCTTTCTCTAGTCCTTGACTAAAACAGCTTTATACACAAGGAGAGGAGTCGGCCGTCCTGTCCATGTAAACAAGATGTTAACACTGCTACAACAACAACACAGCCAGCGGGACTCCAGCTTCTCACTCATTGTAGACAGTCATGACTCAGAGAGACATTTAAACAGGATAGACTTAATAATTTCTGCTGTATTTATGTGTCAAATGTTGCACATTCTTCCTCTAACTACAAGAAACTTTAAAATACACCTTACTTCATACCAAAAAAAGATTTCTACAATTCTACAATTCTACAATTCACTTAGCAGACGCTTTTATCCAAAGCGACGTACATCAGAGAGTAAGAACAACACAAGCAAGGATCAAGGAAAAATAAAGGAACAATGTCAGTAAGGACGAACGATCAGTTTTGAGTCAGATTGGACACACAGGTGCTGAAAGGCATTGCCCAGAGGCCAGGCACAACATTAACTGCCAGTCTGAGACTCTAATCAGTATATAAACCATCTTATACGTCGTCGTTTTCAAACAAAAACAAAAACCATCATCATTACCATCATTACATCAATACTATCGAGATCATCATCATTAAGTTAAGTTAGTAGGTATTCCTGAAAGAGCTGGGTCTTTAGCTTTTTCTTAAAGGTACAGAGGGACTCTGCAGATCGAATGGAGTTTGGAAGTTCATTCAGATTTGTATTAGATCCTTTAAAGGAAAAAAATCTTGTTGTGAAGTTTTACTTTGATCTAAAAGCTCTGTTGTTTACACCTCATATTTCCAGAAAGTCCATTTATACAGTCAGTGAGGCAGCTGTGAAACCATTTATTGGGATGACTATAAACACCATCAAGCAGCCTCTCTGTCACCATATCGATGGTTGACGACGCCGGTCACTTTTCTGTCGCATTCAAATCCATCACTTGCACTCCACAGACCTCCAATCATCACTAGAAATAAGCTGCCATTTGAAATCAGCCTGGTCGTATTTCAGGTTTCTCTTATCAATCCTTTATTGCGTTCTGGGCTCTTCCACCACGCCTCACACGTGGCGTCAGCAATTAGACATGTCATCATAATCTTTTCAATACTGTCTGTGTTCTTATAGCTGCACAGTCACGTACTTTAATGACTCAATACGTTGTGTTTCAGACAGAGAGGACTCTGACTGGAACATTGGGCGAAATGACCCCAATAAACATTTAATGGCTTTTGATTTTGGTGGCTCAGCCATTTTGTCCTTTGGCTGAAACATGAATGTGACACAGGTAGTTACAAGAAAAAGTTTGAGTATGAAAAGGCTTTCCAAATCACTACATTCATGTCCAAATGTGGTGAGGGATGAGGGTCCTTATGATTAAAGTAACTAATCAAGCAAATATGCAAAACCTTTGCAAGTCCCCCCTTCTAAATGTGAGGACTTGCTCAAAGTATTCATGTATTAATAGCATGCGTTTTAACAATTCAACAATTTAACTTGTTTATTTAAATCCTAAAACCCAGAAACGAGTTAGCATTTTGGCACTTCCGTTGCATCGTCTCAAGTCTATGGGATTTATGAATGAGGCAAGGCAGTCGCTAACAAGCTAACTATGACTATAGAGTTTGTCTGTAACATTAAACGTCATCACGCCGAACGTGGACATTCATCTACATGGTGACGTTGAAGTCAGTCAGCCGTGCTGTAGTTCCTTAATAGCCTAATTTACGATATGATACACTTTATTGTCCCCTTGGGGAGTTTGTCTTTGACTTCAAGAGAAGTGCTGCCAAGCATTCAGCTGCTTTCACTAGAATCAATAAATAAAAACAATAAAGTATATATATTAGCTTTTTATTTTCAAATATTATGATAGCAGTGTTCATTTGAGAAGACTATGTTGGTGAACAAAACACGTATGTGTCATAAACTTATTTTCAGCACAGAGCTTATTTTCAGTGTGATGCTAACTTTCAGGTTGGCCAACAAAATGATGTCATCCCTGCACCACTCTATAGCAGCTGTTGAGATAAGAGGACGTTTTAATTATACAGTAGTTGATTATACAGTATGTGTTTCCTCTCCAACAGTTCATTATCTGAAACTATACAGTACTTCACTTACTAAACTAAAGCTAGCTACATTTGAAAACTTGCAGGATAGGCCTTCTTGAACAAAACAAACAATAATTATTGATTATTATTGAATATTTCTGACATCTGTTTCACAAAAATATATTTAAAATTAAACAAACAAATCAGTGAGTTAAAGTATTTAGAGTAGGCTATGTGCAATATAGGAATAGAGTAGCTTAAGCTTGATTCATTCGTGAAAAATAAAGCATATACAGTAGTTATTAATTATAATTACTTAATAGATACAGTCGGCAGCGAGTCATAGTTGGGGGCGGGGCTCCCTTGGGGGAAAAGAATCCTTTCCCCCAGCCACCAATAATGCAAACGCGCAGATTTTGAACTCCGATGCTAGCGCTTACAAGCTGTCATGTCCCATATTGATTCATTACTGTCAATTGACAAAGAAAGATATATTAATAAACTGAACAGAATAGGACTGAATTTTTGTCCGATACGTTTTAAAAGACTGGACGAATGATCCAAGTAAACAGCCCGAAGTGTCGATCCCAAATGCAGTGCTGCAGTGCTGACTACAGACATACAAGTTTGAATTTTGGATCCCACTAGCGACTAATCTCGTCCTCCCGCTTCCCGCCTCTCCTACTCGGCTCTGTGCTTCGGAGAGAGAAATACAAAACCTTAGATTTTGATTTTTCAGTTTATTTGTAGTGACGAAGGGCACACAGCAGCACTTCAGCATTGTGTTTAGCGGTTTATTTTCCCCTTCAGCGTAAACCAGATGTGACGTTTTGTGGGCGTTCCCCTTGATTCCGACCTCATCTATTATATTATTATAGTTATTATGTTTTGTTTGTCTCTTTACCTTGTGTTTTTATTTTGTTTGCTTTTTATATGTTTTCTATTGGACTCCTAAGTCTGGCCATAAAGATGATGATGATGATGATGATGATGATGATGAATAAGCCTAGAACACTGTTAGATGAAATAGGCTACATCCATGGCTGGGTAATACTTACTGTATTAAAGTAATGAAAGTGAAGGGTTGGCTTGTTAAGAATACTTAAAACGTAATTAAATAATTCAAAGTTTTCATAACTTTTAGCAAACAGCAGTATTGTTGAGAAAACAGAATTTAATCTGCAGGATTAGATTCAACTTTATGAAATACTTCCCGTGATAAATATTGTTGTCATAGCAGCCAGGCTAGAAAAAAAGTTCAATGTAAGTAAAGTAGCTCCACTTGGTAATGATTAGCTAAATGCAAGCCCAACTACATTGTTCATCCTTTTTATTCAACGAAGAGCACATTTTGCTGAGTAAAGTATCGTAATTGCAGTATTTATTTATGAATGTACATTATATGTACTCGTGTTTACCCTCGCGAGCGTTGAAACGTCATCTACCAGCAGCCTCAATCCCTCAGTAACACCTTGAATGTGCAGCTCCGCTTCTCCGAAAATATCATCGTGTAAATCTATTATGTGGGTATAGGGAAAACATTTCTGTCACATTCATCGATACATCCCTAGCGGGTCTGTGTGGCCTGTACCGGTGTTTGACTGTAAACATTGCGTTGTGTGTCGGTACTCACAGCACTGCAGGTATATAAACCGCAACTTCCAGTGTCTGTCCTGGTTTTTCCGCGTAATTTTGATGGACAGAGTGCTGAGACTGTTGTCGGGGATGGGACAGGGGCTTGTTTGGTTTCTGATCTCCTCTGCATCGGTCGCCATCATTTTCACTACCCTATATTGTCCTCCACAGCTTCCATCTCCTGCCCGCCCCTCTTTCTGGCGACGCGGGAACGCGCACGGTCCTCCGGATGCTGCGCGCCCCCGATGATTTTCAGCGGATGATGACGGGCTTCGGGTTTTAGCTTGATTAATGAAAAGTAGCTCAAAATAGCTCTTGGGAAAATGAATTTAGCAGAAGGCAGCTTCCTGGATCCCATTCAAGACCCAGCTACATCACAGCTAACTTTTTTGTGTTAAATCCACTGAAGCTTATATTCACTACACCAGAAGTTAAGCTAAAGCTGCAAAAACGAACTCCACAAATACGGTCTTTTTTATTTTAAAATGTTTAAAGGAATCAGGAGATGCAAATAATGTTAAAGTGCCCCACAATGCTCTATAAAAAGACTAACTACAGTTCATATAAGACAAAGTAAGTCAATTAGTGCATTTATTTCTGACAAAAACTATATTTTATATTTATGTGTCCCTATATGTCCTACATTTTTATACTTTAAGTAACTTAACAGGCTAACGCTTTACATAATCAATACAATGAATATTTAAGAAATACATTGTGAAAAAATAGACCAAATAAAACAAATAAACTATAAAGTAGGCCTATGGTTTATTATAGTGAATATAAGACAAGACTGTCCTTAACTCAGTAGGAATATCCAAGGCTATCCATCATTATATGAAGTGATTGAAATAAAACAAAGTGATTTATGCAATATCCAGTATAAATAAAGAATGTTATAGGATATGGATTTGAATTTTGGATGCATGACTATTTATTGTAAAAGCATGTTTCTTCCCTATGACAGACGACTGATGTTTATAAGTTAAGTAAAAGATCAGATGAAATATCATCAGTGTCCCTCTTCTTATTATCCAACTCTCTGTTTAGAACACAACTATCGTTTAGCACCACAGACGCAGTCTGCGTTCACACTTTAAGCCCACCCTCCGGTGTTGAAAAATGAAGCCCATGCGGAAGAGCAAAATCCTGCAGTTCTTCAAGTGTCCTCTAGAGGCTGGCAGCAGAAGCACAGGAAGTCAAATACACACCCATTAAGAAAAGCCTGTTTGTATAGCAGAACTGAACATGTTTACAGCCTGGTTAAAAAACAAGATTGGTCTAATTAGGTCGTCTCGATCGGCACACTCTGTACAAGGGTGTTTTGATTTCATGAAGGATAAGAGTTATTCACAATAGGGGCGTGGCTTACCTGATTGACAAGCGGGCGTGATGTAACTGTTTGTCAAGAGGCTTAATCCCGCCTCAGCTCCAGCTCTCAGACTGCCGTTAGGTTGAGTGAAAATCAGGGTGAGACAGGATTTCCAGCATGGAGACCCCCATTGATGGGACTCCAAAGCCCCCTGCAGTAACAGATGGGTGACATCACTCAGTCTTCGTCCATTAATATTTAATGTCTATGTGCAAGCCTTAATGGCTTGGCCCCCCTTTATATTACCGACCTCCTCAGGCCATACACCTTATCTAGGTCCCTTAGATCATCAGACATGGGCCTCCTGGCTATCCCCCGCTCACGGCTAAAGCTCAAAGGAGATCGTGCTTTTTCAGTTACAGCCCCTAAACTGTGGAACAGCCTCCCTCATCCTATCAGGTCTGCATCCTCTGTTGACTCTTTTAAGTCCCGTCTCAAGACGTATTTTTACATGTTAGCATCTGGTCCTGAATAGACCGTTTCTTTCAGGTTCCCTTTGTTCCTTTCTTTCTTTATTTATGTGTGTACACGTGTATATGTATGTGTATATATGCATATACAGTATCTATATGTGTGTGTGTGTGTGTGTGTGTGTGTGTGTGTGTGTATATATATGTATGTATATATGTATATTTTCTTTTTTATAGATGTTATGAACTCCTGTATGTTGTTTCTTTTATGCATTGTACAGCACTTTGGTCAGTTGCTGTTTTTAAATGTGCTTTATAAATAAATGAGACTTGACTGTTTGGTAATTCAAATGTGGCCTGAATCAGACTCCTGTGGGTATCCACATATATAAGTGTCCCAAATCTGATTTGGAAAGATACGTTTGTGTGACTTGTGCTGTTTACACTGTCGTAAAAAATCACAAAGGAGCAAAATAAAAATTTCGACTTAGGTCACTTTTGGCTGCAGTGTGAACGCAGTTTAAGGGATTTTGCTTGTTGAGTCCCTTCATGTTTAAAGTTGGTTTTTGTTTAGTGTGAAAGAACGTTATTTGCCGTGCACAACTTTCATGTGACAGAGGCAAGCTCGCACAAGTGATTGCTTGAAATACAGGCTATGAATGTCAAAAATATTGGTCGTCTTTCTGCAATTGGTGACACTAGAAGGAACAAAGACAGGTGCTTAAAATGTTCTTTATTGTTTTAAAAAAGTCAACAAGACTTGAACAGTTCAGAGAATAAAAACATGCCAAAAAAGTCTGGTAAGAGCTACAGAAGTTGAAAGGGTCATGCATACAGAAACCAGGCCATAATGATCATAAGATCAACTTACAGTAACAGTATTCAAATGAGAGGAAGAGTCAGTTTCTTTCAAATTAAAACCTTTTTGTTATGATTTTAAACCTTTTTTATGTGCAATTAGGACAGATCGACAAAACACACAACATTCACAATTTCACAAATTTGTGCAAGTTTCACAAAACATCAGTTTTCAGCATTGTCTAATTCTAAAACAGAAAAAAGAAAGATCTAGCATTGCATATTAGGTCAACCTAACTGTGCCATGCCATTGTTCTGAAAGGCCATTATTTCAAGATCCCATTAGACCTAGTATTCCCCAATTGGTAAAAAGCATATTCCTATGACAGCCCCTGATCCACGAACCCCAACTGTCCAAAAATGAATGAAGTGAAGCTGTGAAAACAGACTCACCCTGCAAAGTTAATTCAGTGACTGCTGGCTCTGTCCATGGTGCTGAATCAGCAGGGGCTTCCTCCCCATTCAAAAGCATTGGTCCAATGGTAAATGGACTTGAGCTTGTATAACGCTTTTCTAGTCTTCTGACTACTCAAAGCGCTTTTACCCCGCAGGTCACACCTACACATTCACACACTGAGGACAGAGGTGTATGTAAAGTGACCATCAGAAGTAACTAATCCCATTCATACACATTCAACCAACAGGGTCTTAGAAAAAGGGGTCTGTCAGAACAATGGACAATCTCCAGCCTAACTTTCCAAATATTTAAATAAATACTGTACACAGTAAACAGCCCACGGTTCAACCACTTCTGGTAGTTTTCAACATGTGAGCCTCTCTTCAGAGGTAGGGTGTAGGCCCTACTTGTGCAATGGTGCATTTTTTTTATTTATTTTTTACTGCAAATCACATTTATGTAATGCAATGTTTAACTGACATTAAATTGCTGCTGGGACCCACTTACTGTAAGACCTTTCTGTACATCATTATTGCATATGAGCATGAAGTGATAGCACAGTATTTCTGCACAGGTGTTGTATCATGCAAACAGCTGAACAGATGCAAACGATTCATGCTGTGAGACAGACTTTATATTCTACATGTCGCGATGGTTGTAATACAAATGATTTCTATCTGTGTCAGTGTGCAGTTAATTCTAACATTGTTGAATAACGACTGATGTTTTTTAGTCAAATGTGGAATTTCCGTTACAGGTGGCGATCTGATATCAGGCATCATACTAGCTTATTATGCTGCATGGCTTATTGAATGTATTGTCCGCTGCTTGGTTTGTACTTCTGCCCTTTTTTCAAAACATTCACGACATTTTAAAACACCTAACACACATTTATTTTTATTTTTAAAGGTTTATCTGGGGGCTTTTTCTGCCTTTTAGAGATAGTGTGGATAGATAGAGTCAGGAATCAGAGAGAGAAAGAGAGAGGGGGGAATGACATGCGGGAAAGGAGAAGCGGGTCAGATTCGAACCCGGGCGTGCCAAACTAACCACTGGACTACCAGCGCTCCACTAACTCACATTTCTTTTATCATTTAAAACTCCAAGAAGGAACAAGCTAACTAGCAAGAATGCTTCTTGTTACCGTTTCTATAAGTTTAGTGGAGGTACATTCCCAATGGACATTAAGCTAACTTTTGCCGTGGTTTATTCATGTCAATGTGACAGTTTGAGGTTCATTTTTGTGGCCTGAATAACCACAAGCTGTCAAATGCAAACTGTGCCGAAGTTAGCCGTCAGGAAATATTCAAATTCATTTATAGCAGTATAATCTTTGTATTAATTTAGAATGCATTCGTCATTCATCACTGCCGTTGTGTGCCGTGTAAACACACTTAAATGCCTGCATCAAGTAGTGCTCCGTAAACACACGTGGATTAGTTTAGGAAAGAGTGATGGGTAAATCTGTTGTTTCGGTGATTTTCTGTAATAAACGCAAACATTTGGAGCTTAATCGTTGTTTTGTTTACAATCTGTCTCTGAAATTAAAGCATTTCATTCTCATAAAGGCACATGATATCAAGCACGGACATTTATCATTTTCATCCCTGACAAGTTTGTTTTAAAAAAAACTTGGTATTGCAAACTGGACAATTAAACACATATCATCAATCTTACTTTATAAAATGTCGTGTATCAAATCTTTGCTGCACATTTAAATGTAATTTAAAAAAACAAACATTTTTGGCTGATTTGAATGCATCATTGTGACAGAACACTAGAATAAACCGGTTAACTGGGCAGGTTAAGGTGCAGATTGCTGTTGGTTTCTTTTCAGATTGTGATTCATTTCAAAGAACATTTTAAAAGTATATTACCTGTACAAAATTCAGACCCACTAAGATATTCAAAAAGCTGCGAAATCCCACCTTTCCTTCATGCTAAAAAAGTCTATCACATTCAAAGTTTTACAAATAATTTAAGGTATGAAACAGTTCTCTTGGTAGTATAAAAAACAGTACACTACTTTATTTCACACGAACACTATTCTATGACACGTCATGCCTAGCTACAAAAAAACACCCTGAAGCTCCATTCACCAGTCGTTTACATAAATGTTGAATTACATGACTTCCTGTGATGTGAAAGGATAATTCAAGCTGCTTGTGGTTTTGCAGCCTTGGTTGGTTGGACTGAGTAATTTGGTTACAACTTAAAGGAAGAATGTGCGACTTTCTGATCCAGTAGATGTCGCCCTTGAGCACCAGCATGAAACCAAAACAAACTGCTGTTTTGCGACACCTCTGCTCTCCTCCAGCAACAGGCTAATGATAGCACACTGTAGTTAGCTCGTACCTTCATATTGCATTTAAATTGACACATAATGACGGTGAAAAAAAACGTTTACTTGGCATTCAAATAAGTAGTGAGTATGTTCTTCTTCTTTTCTCTAGTCCTTGACTAAAACAGCTTTATACACAAGGCCGTCACGTCCATGATGTAAACATGGCTCCGACAACAACACAGCGAGCGGGACTCGAGTTTCTCACTCATTGTAGACAGTCGTGACTCAGAGACACATTTACACTGGATAGACTTGATTTCTGATGTATTTGTGTGTCAAATGTCGCACATTTTTCCCTTTACGCATTTACCGTCACACACTATTGCTCTTTCTCACATTAATCATGTTATTTCATTACCATTTTATATTGTTAATTAGTTTTTAAACAGTAAAGGGACAGATATTTATTGCTAATTTCTCTCTGCAGGCTTGTGCAGGCTGTTAAAGCCAGAGAGTCAGCCATGGACTCCATAGTGTCTTGTCATGAACAGCACAATCGGCTGCACAATGAGAGAGATCACTGCATGGTGGCATTCATAAGGGAGAGAATGTGAGGAGAATGAAAAAAAGAAAGAGGAGGCTGAGAGATGACACTGGCTGTTACCACTTAAAATATTAAGAGTTTGCAGAGTGTCTGCAGAGTCATTGAGAAAACAGGAGAGTGCAGTGAGTGGAGATTAAGTGCAATTGTCAAACACTGAATAATGGTTGTAAATGCATCCCTCTGGAATGACTGTGTTGTGATGCCAATCTGCAGTTTAATTTCGCTTGTTTATGCTAAAGCATTTTGAGAAATGTTTTATCTAATCTACTATGTGAGATTGTTATGAATGCTAAATAGGACTGGATTTCCAAGTAGCACTCGGCTGTTTCAATGCATTGGCTGATTCTGATTAAAAAAGTTTGTTTGTCAAGTTCTGCCGATATTACAGATGGTTACAACGCCCTTGTGTCAATACATTACAATTCTCTGGCTTTAGCACTTGTTTATGTAGTTGTGGATATCTTGTTATGGCCTTTGCAGATTCATTACCTACAATGTGTCTTACAACAAAACACAAGGAGACAACAACTATTTATTTTGACCTTAAAGAGAGTAGGGAAAGACAACTCTCGTAATACAACTTTCCATGCCACCCAGCTGAGCTAAGGGCTAGCTGGCTAACCACAAAAAAAGCTAACCTGCATAGCTCGCCCTGGAAGTAGATCCCTCTGCATAAAGCTACAAAAGCAAATCAATGTGCTTAACATGACTCAGAGAGAATTGTTAAACATTTTTCCGCACCCTGCTCACATTGCTTGTCGACAGGCAAGGCAGGCAACAGCTTGGGCCCCAGGCCAATAAGGGCCCCTTTGAACGCTGACAAATTGAAAACAGCAGCAGTAGCTCAAAATGTGCAAATTTTGCAATGACAGTAGGAAACCTCCCTAATGGGGCCCCATCTGACAGCACTCACTCTCATTGCCCAGCTTAGCAACGTATACATTATTCCAAAGTGTGTCAATGAAAGTCACTGAAGGAAAATGAAGAGGAATTGTCTCTGAGTCAAAAAAGGATGAGGAAGAGCGTGGGGACACTGGACGACATAACTGTGGTTTGAGGGGCCCCGGATTGATTTTGCCTCGGGCCACAACAGACTCTCTAGAATCGTCTCTGTTGTCTCCTTAACTGTTGAGATTGCAAAGTTTGCATCCAAATGGCTAAAATTATGAGAAGTAGACACATGGTAAATATTTTCTGAATCCCCTTTGCATGAGTTGTACATTTGTTTCACTTGAGGACTGTAAAAATTACATCAAATTCTAATACCAGTTATTCATGCATTAAGCCATTCTCTTATTCTCCAGATACACCCTTTAGCTGCAGTAGTACTGTTACCATGGCAACGTATGGCTTGTTGCTTTAATTAAATTAAGTAATAATTCTGTCATTTAATAATTTGTATATTTAAAACAAAAATAGATATTGAAAGAATTTTGTCCAATGAATGGTGTGGTTTTTCTTCGTGCAGTTTAGTAAACTCAAAGCATCCCGGCGGTAAAATAGGTAAAAAAAAACAAGTTTCTGTTCTTTGTTAATAGTTGACTTTTAGAGGGTGTCCCACTAGAACAATCAAACCTTCATCTCTGCAGAAACCTGTGTTCAAACCCTGGTTATCTATTCTACTGACTCTGCCTAGGGCCTAAAAAAGTGGAGAAATTGACGGGGGTGTGGGTGGAGGGTGTCCTTGTTGGACAAACTAACTTGTGCTTTAGTAAAACTTGTACAAGTACAAGTCCCTACTCCCTTCAATGTTTTTGGTGTAAATTTAGCATAACCAATATTTACAAGAATAAGACCCGGGTTATGAATCGATTAAGTCTAACTTTATGAGTAAACCTTTGAAAGCAGACACTGCTATCAGAAGGTGAAATCGTTCAGGCCTGAACATTGTCGAGGTTCAGTTTTCTGCTTACCCCCAATGTCGTGCAACTTAAGTGTAAACATGTATGAAGACTTCAATTTAATGGCTACTACACTTTTTGAGATGGAGTGCAAATATTTGTCAATTTTCTTTGACTCTCTTTTTTGAAAAGGTGCTTCAGTTTTCTTTTAAAAACCATCTGTGCTGGTTTTTGTTAAGGAATAAAAGATAAAACAGAGCGATCAGCTGATCAAATAAAAGAGATATTATAAGATTATCATGTCTTCTTTAACAGAAAGGATGTTTAGTACAATTTGATTTGCCTCATTGTTTCACGTTGTTTGCATATTTCAAGTTAGTTTCAATACATTCATCAATTACAAAAAATAACATTTGCACCACCCTTCATGTGAAGATAATTTAAATCAAATGTCTAAAATGTTTATTCTGGACTGATTCTCAGGACTAAGGGTAAATTGAGATTTTGGGGTTTAATTGGCGGGCCCATTTGCAGAAGGCATTTCTATTTTTTTGCTCTTGAATGCATCCGAGCTCACCTCTGTCAGCCAGGATCATTTTGCATCACTTGGGTAATTTTCAAACAAGTCCAAGCCAAAGCCCACCAGCCTCTCAGCTGAGCGGATGGCCCTGAGGATGAGAGACAGAGACTGGTTCATGGTGCTGTGGCAGAGGACTTCCTTGTCTGCAGAGTTGTGTTTGGCTGCTTTGCTGCTGACATTGCAATGCAGGACGGCTTCCTGTGTGAACCTGAGGATGGAAAACTGAGGAGACTTCCCTGGTAGGCTGTATAAAAGGTTCCTGTGGAGAAAGAGAGTGAGAGAGGAGAGCGTCAATGTATAACTCTGTATACATGTTTTTTTGTTTTGCCTTATTCTTGTGTTATATCTGCAAAATACCAATTTTCCTGCCAAATCATGTTTGTGTAAATCAAATGCATTTAAGGGACAGTTTGAGTTTTTACAAACAACAGTCACATCAGCCCTTGTTTTTTTTCACCGTGATTAATCACATGCTGTTTTGTCCCTTTAGGTGCACCGTAGATAGTCCTCCTCAGTGTCTCCTTGAAGTCACAGTGATGGACAAGAACGACACTGCTGCATCTTTAAACGTCTCATTTCACTTCTAAAAAAACTCCAAGACGCCTCAGCTGACGAGTCCAAAGTAATAACCACCTCAGGACATCAAACGTTTACCTTTGTTACCGTTCCTTTGAGCTGTTTATTTAGTTTTTGATCTGTAATCAGTTCTTTTTCTGTGGTTAAGTGAATGTTGTAACCTTCGATGCAGCAGGGTTGAGATTCAAACAGCAAGTATACTTTCAGCTTAAGACTGGACAAGAATTCAAAATAAAAGCAGAACTATTTTTATTTTTAGATGTGAAATAATGGTTTCAAACATGAAATTAAAAACTATCGCTCAATTCTCTATACATGATAACTGTACAGAGGGTACATTTGATATAACTTGCCATTTCAATGATATTAAGCATTAGGTCTATTTGAGGGCCTGGTCATCTTCAGTAACCTGTGGATGCTGAGACAACAACTCAGCCTGCTAAGTCACAGAACTTAACCTCTCAGCTGTCATTGTGCTGTCCATGCCTTTTTGAGGAACACGATTTCTGTTGTACTTTCTGTTGATGTCAATAACTGGCTGACCAAGAAGTCTGTACACAATCGTTCAGTGAATACAATTCTAGTTGTATTGTTTGATATATTTTTTACCTTTTGTAAGCTTGACCAGTGACTGTAATAAAATTATTTATACATCCGCCAGTGCAAAGGGATCAGAATAGTTGTTGGCTTTTCCCCAAAGAGATTATTTCAAACCGCCAGGTCCAAACCAGGTTGGTACCAGCTGGTGTGATCGTGGAAATCACAAGCAAAGGGAGATCTGTTGGACTGTCTGAGCCTGTATCCTGTTCATCTCTACCATCCAAACATATTCTAAAATGTACCAGTTCTTCAAAGCTGCATACATCTGAGAGTAAAACAACACAAACAAGCATCTAGAGAGGAGGAAACAACGGCAGTAAGTGTGAACAAACAGCTTTAAGTCTGATCAGATATAGGCGCTGACAGCTAAGTAATACTTCTGTAATCAGGCACTGATTTGAGGATAACTGAGCCTAGATGACACCAGTTTATAAGTAAACCTACAATTGAAGTTATTGCAGATTTTAGGGTTTTCAATTCTAACCACGTTGTGTCCAGTTGTGTTTTAATTGATTTCTGTGGTCGCTGTAATTGATTCTATGTGTTGTGTTGTTTGCTTGTTTTAAATGCTTGAAATGATTGTAACTTCGACAGCATTGGAAATGAGGGAAACCTCAATGTTCTTTTGAGAATAAATAAAGGTTTGATTGATAATCCAGACTGCGTTTTAGGCTTTGAGATCTTAAACACAAAAATTGAAGGATGTTTGACAGATGATCTGCACCCAACTAAGACTAAGCAGTTACATTTAATTTTCAATTCATAGACTGCACAGAGGAAAATCCAAAACCGAAACAAGGACACACAAAAACCTTCCAGTTATTTTCCTATCACAGACATGTCACACACATGCTGTATACTATGAATTACTGTACTGTAAAGTCCCCTGGATCTATGTCTCTTTGTCTTCCTGTCACATACAGACACACATTAAAGAAAAGCACATATCAAAACACAGAGAAGCCTTTGGGGGTATAGCCAAGTAGTCATTTGTAGGTCAGAGTAGCAGCAACTTCGGAGTGCGGCTCTCCTCTGGGCTGGAGTACATTGATTTTTCTCAAAGTGGCTGAACAGACAGTCTTAGAGAGTAAATGGAGTGATTCTTCATCTGCTAAGACACAGGTCGGGCGCCGTAGGGTGTGAAGGAACACTGACCTTCAGCTTACAATTTAGACTCAAGGTCAGAGCCCTGTGAAGAGTCTGGATCTACTCTGCCATAAGACCCCAGTGTATGACACGGGGGAGTCTTTGTGGGTTGAGGGTGTTAAAGATATTGTATTTGTTACTTAATGCAAGCAGATTTCTTATCAACCACAATGTACTGTATTTGCTTTTTGCTTGAACTAGTTTCAGTTTGGAGAACATTTGTGTAAGAGGGGGAAAAAGGATCTTAAACTCAGCAATGTTTGATACAGTGAAGTTAAATCGACACAGATGAAGAGTTGTGGAGTTAACCAACTTTACATAGCAACCTCTGCCATCACTTTCTGAATGGGAAGGTGTGACCTGCGGTGTAAAAGCGTTTTTGAGTAGTCAGAAGACTAGAAAGTCCATTTAGCATTCCATTTGTTTCTGGTCATGCTTGTTTGAGAGTTTAGTTTCAAGCTTTGAAGCTTGATCCAAAGGCAACTGGACTGACTGGTTAAAGATCTCGAAGACGTTTTACCTCTCCTCCTCCGAAAGGCTTCTTCAGTTCTAAACATTCTGGTGGACGGAGCCAGAAATGTAAGCCTCTGTAGATCATTAGCATGCACAGAGGCTTACATTTCTAAGATCTTCAACCAGTCCTGTTGCCTTTGGATCAAGCTTTAAATTTGCCATGACCTGGATGACTGAGAACCTACACAGACATTTAGTTTAGATTCTACATACATCCATCATAAACTCTAAAACAATTGGTTTGTTTGATCTTTATTATTTCCTGAAACTCGTTGGAAAATATCCTTTGCAAGAATTGGATAACATCCTAAAAGTAGTACGCTCCATGATTGCAATGGAGGAGGCTCAAGCCATGAACAGCTGGTTATGGATTTGAGTGTGGTTGATGTGTATTTGGAAAATCAATGAATGTACAGTCTCTAATTTAAAATCCCTTACAAACTAAAACTCACTTTGTAAAAAGATTTGGAAGGGAATTTAGTGTGATTAAAAGAGTACAGAAACAAAAAGGGAGCAGTGTGATGAGGAAAAAAAGTGTTTCAGCACCAATGTCGTCGTGTCTGTTCATGTTCCATAACCAACAGGCTTTCATCCACCATCTGTCTGTGAAAATCCAGTTATGAAAGAGGTCTTTTTGAAGCACCTCTGTGTTAATAAAGACATCTGCTATCGATTGGAGTGGCCCATGGGAAGCCTGACATCCACTCTTAATGGAGGCCGTCTACTGCTCTGCAACACAACAAATTGGGTTTAAACTGTGTCTGCTGGTCCCAGGTGTTACAGTATTCACACAGAGGCAGCAGCATTTATTCAACACTGCATGACAGCTGCATGTTGTGTTTGTGTGTTTGGCTATCGGAGAGAAGCAAGGGTTGAGTTTCAAAGAGGCAACACTGTGGCTTATGCATTCATTTAAAGGGAGAGCTTTAAGATGAAGAAGATATACTTTATTAATCGAAATTCGATTTGACACTCTGTTGTTGAACATGCTACACGCACATAGGCTGAAATACACACATGCACAAACAGAATCCTGTTGACATGAACTAATGGAGAGATGTCAGAGTGATGAACAGCGAGCGCTCCTGAGCTGTTGGGGGAGGGGTTCGGCCGTGCTCAAGGGCAGTGCTTAGGAATTGAACTGGCACCTCTTAAGCTACCACACCAATTTCCAGAGTTGGTCTGCAAAAGGACTTGAACAGGCGACCCTCCGGTTCCCAACCCAAGTCCCTACAGACTGAGCTACTGCCGCCCCTTTAAAGATAAGAATCAGAATATGTTTATTTAAAAGAGTCAATGGCTGCACGGTGGTGCATTGGTTAGTGCAATTTTGTCAAAACGAGGAGGTTCCTGGTTCGAATCCCTGTGGGACAGGAGCCTCTCTGTGTGGAGTTTGCATGTTCTCCCCGTGCATGCGTGGCTTCCTCCCACAGTCCAAAGACATGCTCGTTGGGTTAATTGGGGACTCTCAAATTGCCTGTTGGTGTGAATGTGAGTGTGGCTGGTTGTATGTATGTCAGCCCTGTGATTGATTGGTGACCAGTCCAGGGTGTACCCCGCCTCTCGCCCAAAGACAGCTGAGATCGGCTACAGCCTTCCGCGACCCCAAACGGGAAAAGCGGTATAGCTAATTAATGGACGGATGGATATATAAATGAATAAAAAAAATTGGATTAGATGTAGAAGTGAAGATTGTAGGGTCTGATATCCTCTGAGTTAAATGCTTTTATTTGATTCTAGTTATGCTTTCAAATTTCTATACTTCTAACTTTATTTTAAAGTGTTCTGTCGATACAGCTTACAGAAAAGGGACAATCCTTGACTGCCCCAACATGGAAAGAACAAAGAGGTTAAATGGAGGGACAACAAACTGTAAAGATAGATACGGAAAGGCCCCATTTATCTTATCTTGAAAAAGACAAAGCAAATAATGTATTTCTTGAATGTCCTTACATCTTTTATAACAGGTCTGCTCAAAGATTGTCTTTGACAAACTCTGAAAATTACCTCACAATTATAACATGACATTGTTGGTTAACAAACATCGCCTCTTGCTGCAACCCTGGCTTAAAGAGTGTAGAGAAAATATTTTAAGCCAAACTTGAGATACATGGTTACATGCTTTACTGTAATATGGTTAACATTGTGCTGTTCTAGTTTACCTACAGGTATCAGGTTTCCTTTCGAAGTTTACATCGTACCGCCATTCGTCCTAAAACAGACGAGTTTAACAAAAGCACAGCCTTAATCCTAGAACACTGTGAACCTCAACCAGACAGAGCATCGTCCGCTGCATCCAAATACTACCATGCCAGCGTCTTCCCTTAGTGATGAATAATGGAAAACATTCCTATGAATTAAGTAGGAAGCCTTTGTAGGCTGCTTAAAAATTCAGCAACTTGAGGTGAAGACATTTGTCTGCTCTTTGAACTAGAACTGTCTGATAGTAAAATCAACTGTAATGAGTTGTGGCAGCCATCTTGGTCCCAAAAACAAAATCCATGGCATAAGTTTCAAAGACTGATCTACTATTTTAAGGAACAGAGTAGAACACTTCTTTTTTTGACAAGATTTGAGAATGAAACGATTCATATAATCACATCCTGTTGATTTATTAACTTAAAATATATGTAAAGGCAATTATCAGTCAGTTCAAGTTCAGCTAGTATATCTTGTAGTCATGTACACCAGGAAATTAGAGAGGGTCCTCTTGTTAATTGGAAGAGAAAATGTCTGCTTGAGCCAAGTAAAAAGTGAGAACCAACTTGGGGTGATTTCCAGATGACGGTGTGAGTGTTGACCGAGTGTAGTCTCCAGAACAACAGTCAGGAGGAGTGAGTTACTAACGCCAAGCCCCATGGTGAACCAGATAATGGAGGGACTCACTATTACTGAAGGCTTCTGTATGGATTTCCAGACAGCAGTCTTCAGGGCGTCACAGAAGCCCACTGCTTAACAATGTCAGAAAACACTGTATCAAGGTCAGGGTCAGTGACCCCTGTTACTGTGTGGATTTCACTCATTGTCAGCTTGGGCTAACTCCAGTTTCCTCACAGACACCTTCTCGGGTGAACCTGCGCTGAGGAGATTATACTGTACTTAAGTATTATTTTGAAAGCAGGACTTTCTCTCGTTATAGAAAATGTGTACAGGGCTTCACCGGAAACTTTACTTAGATCAAATCTGACTTATTCCTTGTTATCTTGTGTTTGATTGTAGGATTCTATAGTTATTTTTTTCTGCTCAGTGTTTTCAACATGTTTTATAAAGATTACATGCAGAGTTGCACAGACCCACTTATCAGGTAAATGTCTGTTTGGGCTCCAGTTCTGTTCATGCATTCACTAAGCTGCAATCATACAATGCATTTCATCAAACTATTTTTTGGAAGACTCAGTGCTTTTTTTGATGACAGTCTGCCCCAGTTTATCCCACTAAGACAAGCCACTAGGGGTGGGACAAAAATCGTTTCATTTAACAACTGTAATTTTCTATTGCATGATTTGAAATAAATGTTTTCCCCCTGGGATTGATGGTTGTGACGTCATATCCCTTTAATAAAAAAATCAGCCACCGTGAGCTGAGAGCGGCCGAAAGTGAAAAAGGGCAATAAATGCATTTTGATTGATTTCTCCAAAGCTCAGAGTCTATCAGATTATTAATGAAGCTATAACTCCATCAGTTTCTCTGACTGAACCAGCTTATACATGAAGAAAGTTTTATCAACCCGTCCCTCCTTACTGAAAGAGTAACCACTGGAGAGTTGTTGTGTCCCTGTTTACTTGCCTACATCCTTCTCACCTGGTAAGAAGAGGAATAGGTAGCTAATTAGCTCATGAGTTAAGCTAGATGATTTCAAGACAAAAAAATTTAGCTGTCATCCACAAAAAGTGGATCACAGTGTTTGGATCCAGTGAACCGCAGGTATTCATCTAAAGTTAGTGAATATGCTTGTAGCACAGAGCTGCTGTGGTGATCATTGATTAACGTTAGCGTTAGCCTCTGTTAGCTCGCACACTACGGAAGTCCATTCATCTTTTTCCAAGTTGGTTGGCAAAAAGCCCAACGAAGAGAGCGAGAAATCAGCAATGCGTGAGTAGAGGAAACTCCTGCACCCAGCGTCTTTTCTTTTTCGGAGCATTATTATGCCGCTTTGGGCGCTATCACTGCAACATCTCTCTCTTTTTTATTTTATTTTTATTTTACATGTTCGAAATAAACTAAACTAAACGTCTCATCCCGAGCTGTTCAGTAAGGTGCTGCATGTAGCCGCTCCAGGCAACCGATCATATGCTAGATGGGACGGGACTCGTCGCCCTAGTAACAGAGAAAACAGATGCTTGTCAGATGATGATCACAGAGAAAATGATTTTGTGGGAACAGATGGCCATGGTGTTGCAGCTGAGTGTTTGATAGATTGTAAGAACAATAAATAGATGATACTAAAAAAGCAAAGACTGACATGTGATGTTAATTGTTTTTGGAAACATAACTCAAGATCTTCTACTCCCTCATATTGTATGATTACACTTTAAATTTAGAAAATCGCAATAATGGATAGTATCTTTTCCAATACTTCAGGATCGCATTAATCAAATCAGAGCCTAAAAATATTGTCTCATCCCTACAAGACACCATGCTGAAATAGTTGAATTTGAAGGTTTAAGTTCTAGTATATGATGCTTGGTTGAATATTTTTTTGTTATGGAAAACTAATTTGATTTTAATTGAGGTTGGTGAATTTCAACACTATTTTTACTTAAACTAGCATGATTTTGAAAGTAGCATTCCCTCCGTGCTCTGTCTTCACTCACCCCCTCCCTTCTGTGCTCCCTCAAAAGCCACGCCCCTCACTTACAGGCACAAGCGTCATTGGTCCAGAAGCGGACCTCAGCTCATGCTTTGAGTGTGGGCTCGTGCATTCATGGGGTAGAGAACGAGCAGGGAGACAGGGAGGCGTGATTGGTTCGTACCGAGTGCAGACATTGGTCGAAGTTTTTACGTACTTACAACTGCTACAGATGACAGATTTTCCTCGTTGCTTTTTCAGAGCACATGAATTATTGATGTCTGTCAGGACCTAAAGACAATTTCAACCAAAATCTTAAAAAGTGGATCTGGAGAAAATTACCAACCCTGCCTTTAAGTTCTAGATTATGAATATTGAATTAATGTTTCTGTCCATGCAATATTAGGAAAGCTTTTAACCCTGAATTAACCATTTGTCGCACAAAGTGAAATGTACAGTAGTTGTGCTGTGTCAGGGCTGTAAGTTAACCCGTTTTTGCCTATTACTGGTGCTACATAGGTTGATAGTCCGGTAGCACGAGACAAAAACTTAAAGCAGGATATATAAAACATCTGTTACATTTCTTAAACCAACCATAAGTTCAGTTCTGACCCTTATTGTCCATAAAAGGGAAATTTGATTTACAGCAGTGGACAGAAACACAACAACTAAAAGACATAGGACAGTGCAACACAACCTGATGGAATACAGCCAAGAAAAACAAAATCCAACTGTTCGTTAAAAATCACACTGGAACAGTAGCATTATAAATAAAGTGCTGCTGGAAAGTGCAGTCAAGGTTTAAAGAAGATTTAGAGCATGAATTGCACTAGGAACATACAAACATTTGTATCTGTTGCTCTTAGCCCTGGGCAGCCTGTCCCTCGGACCAGAGGGGAGAAGAACAAATTCCTCAAAGAGAGGTCGGTCAGAGCTGGACAAGATGACCTTTTCTTTCCTCAAAATGTGTCTGTTCCAGATATCTGACAAGGAAAGCTGCTGAGTGCCAGTTATTTTACTGTCTGTTGTAGTTCTGTAGCAGTTTATCATATAAACAGGTTGTGACTGGAAAAGGACATTAAAGGCAGGGTTGGTCATTTTCGAAAACTAGCATGATTTTGAAAGTAGCATTCCCTCAGTGCTCTGTCTACACCCACCCCCTCCCCTCTGTGCTCCCTCCAAAGCCACGCCCATCCCTTACATGCATGAGCGCCGTCGCTCCAGAAGCGGACCTCAGCTCATTGTTTGTATTGTGTAGAAACTACGTCGTCTCATGTCTCATTCAGCGGGATGTAAACACTTAACTTTGTCAGAATACACGTACAAAAAAAACTTTGACTATTTTACTACTCACAACGGCGGGCGACAACCTCACAGTATAAACTCCGTCATCAGTGACGCACTTTGAGTGTGGGCTCATGCATGCATGGGGTAGAGAACGAGAGGGAGACAGGGAGGCGTGATTGGTTTATCAGATTGGTACCTCGTCGCAGACATTGGTCGAAGTTTTTTCAACAACTGCTACAGATGACGGATTTTCTTTGTCCTTTTTTCAGAGCACATGAGTTATTAATTTCTGTCAGGACCTAAAGACAATTTCAACCAAAATCTTTAAAAGTGAATTTGGAGAAAATGACCAACCCTGCCTTTAAATGTTTCCTACGGTACATATTATCCAAACTTGAACAAGAAGTGTTTTCAGATAAACATTTTCTTTATTTGTCCATAGAACAAAAACATAAACATAACCAACATTATACTTTTTTTAACCCCCTTTTTGTATCAGCCTCTTTTTGTAATGATAATTTAATAATAAGGACTTATATAATGTTTAAGTAGTAGGCTAGTTTATGAATGGAAGTGTTTAAGAAAATAGTGACACTCTCTTTATCTCACTCATAAACTGTTTAAACACTATTTTAGCATTTCTCTCTCTCTCTCTCTCTCTTTTCATTGTTTTTTAAAATGTTCTAGATTGAGGTCTCTATTTGGGATACTGAATACTTTAGTGATGTCTTATGGAGAAAATGTTACTGATCTTATGTTTATTTTTGGTTTCCCTTTCAGTAAGAAGAAAAAAGGTGGGCTGTTGAATTTCCTTTTCGGTCAAGCAAAGCTGCCGATTTATCTCAGTAGAAAAGAAAAAAAGGAAAGGGAACAGAGATGGGATTGTGTAGTGGTGTATGAGAACCTGGTTAAATCTCCAATATTGTTGGATTACAAGTATTATTTTAAAACGGAAGAGTTGGATGTTTTTGAAAATAAGTGGGATTATGAAGGAGTACTTTTTTCGTCGAATGACTCTGAAATCACATTTGCAGATGTTTTAATTTTGTGTGACATATTGTAGTCAGTGACAGTATTCCTAAATCTAGGGAATGTAAATACTTTTTATCTGAATAAAATCATTTTTAAAAACTCAAAACTCTCTCTCTCTAAAAAAAGTGGGTGTCTCTCATTCGAACCACTGACCAACTGTCTTGTAGCTCGTGCAACGCACTGTACAGCCCTGTGTGTTTATGGCTCAGCTCCCTGTATCCTTATCCAACACAGGGAGAGACTCTGTTAAGTATAGGATACTACATTTTAACTATTGTCTTACAGTGATAAAATGACCTGTTTGAGTTGTAATACATCCTCTAAATTATCTCACCAGTAGAATACCCCATTGATCAAAATAATAAACAGTGCAATGCAGGCTGAAGTATTCTGCACAGAATATTGATTCCAGGGAAGCTGTAGTTCAGCTTTATAACTCTGGCATTTAAAACTGAACCACGGCTCAAACCCCTTGAGACACACAGCAGGACCGTCCACTGACCATGTTGGTGACCAGGGCTACTAATGACCATGAATCTCATTTCAGTGTCAGAACCAACTAGAACAGCTAGAACAAAAACAGGCCAGCAGTGGCTGACCAAGAAACTCGTCAATATGTTACAGGAGTGAGATTTACAATGTGAGGGATCCTTTAGAAAGTGTTTTGTGTGCAATTTAGTGAGAGGTTACGTCAGAATGTAAGTATCATGAGCTACTAAATACAAATCTAAATATAACTGCATTGCTGTACACGCTCAAAAATCCTCTCAGTCTTTTTTTCTTTGCCTAAAATACAAGTTTGAACCATCAAGGTAAACATTTAAAAGCCTCTTCAGTGCTCTTTGTCTAATTGTCTTAGTCTTGTGAGGGAATGCTAACTTCCTTTATAAATGAGTGCTATTAAGTCCTAATGCTTTCCAAGCATGATGGAGCAGCTAATTTTAGCTTGGATGCTAATGGCAGTCTAGGACAATTAACATGTCTATTACTGCCATAAACTGTGAATAACGCTGAGGCCATTTATCCTGTGAGAATCGAGTTGAAGAGTAGACAGCTAAAGAGCTGCTGGGAAATACAGGATGTATAGCAGACACTGTGAGGAGGCAGACATCAAACCCAACGGAGGGGTTATTATGAAAAAGATATAAAGTCCATGAGAAGAAGAAACATCCCCACTATCACTCAAGGTCAGCTGCTCTCCAACTAAATGTGATTTGATGTGATTTATTGTGTTTATTCTGTAGCTGGACTCTTTGACTAAAATAACTTCCCCAGCTGATGTGTCGCTCTCACTTTCTTGTACATGCACTGTGCAGAGCCAATGAATTACTGCGGCTCTGCCCTGAAAAGCTGCTGCCCAGAAAATATCAAACACTGTTGTGTGTAAATTATTCCCCTCATCTCTCTCTCTTTTTTTGTTAGTGAATAAATATGTGTTCACTGTGACGCTCTAAGTTTTATGTTACATTATGGCTGTTCTGCTCCCTAACATAGTATTAGATGAAATAGTACTGGAAGCATCCATGCAGGATGGAAGCCTTACTGGGTTTAAATCATGGCTGGCACAATATAGGACTTTGTGTGATTTAGGGACTGTAGGAGAATTACTGTATAAGGGCAGGGAGAGGGGTTGGATGGGGGAACATTATTTCTTTTTCTATGACAAAATGTGTATATCATCTGAGCGATTATCATTGTCACAACATCACTACTGCTGTTTTTTGTCTTCCCTCTTCTTCCCAAGTCGTACAGTAGGAACTGGGGCAGTGAAGGACTTCCCACTCTTAAGTGAAGCCTATAAATATTGCACTTATAATAAAATCAAGTTAAACGCAAAGTATGTAAAATCAGCTGCCAGGGGGCTCTCAATCAAAACAATCACAAAAGATGGCGTCGAGGCTGGCGGAGAATCATGGGAGTTATTTTCTCTGCTCATAGCAAACTTAACAGCTCTAACTTGTGTGAGTCGTGGATATGCAGGCTACAGGGCCATTGTGTTCAAACAGGTGTAACCTGCAACGAGTCCTCGTTTTACATCATTTAGCAGCAGCCTTGAGCCACAGCAAGAGACGTACTCAATGTTGCCTTATTTTACATCTCTCAAAAAGAGGTTTTGCACAATCTCCCCAACATTTAATAAATGAAGCTATAAGGAGCTCTTCGATGTCTTCTCCAAATACAATAAATAACTGACCAATGACAGCGTCAAAAACAACCATGAGTCAACAAATTGGCCATATGTAACTCTGACACCTAGTGTTTATAATGGGTACTGCAGTCCAAATTCAAAATATTGGAAAGAGCTTTCTCCCCCTCCTCCCTAAAGTCGATGTGCATGCAGGTTGCCATGTTGTAGACACTGAAGCTTCAGTGTTTATCCAGCTCTGCATCGGTCTGTAAACCTTTCTGCGTTCAAACCTCTCTCGTTTTTTCAAAAGCATCGCCAATATTGATCCTAGTTTGAGCACGTTTCTGCTCGTGGAGCTTATTAGAAACATGCAGAGGCTTTTTAGGTCGGGTACAATCACTTCTATCTGAACCAGTTCGCTTGCCCGCATCCATCGCTGCAACACCTGTTGGTTTGCCCTGATAACTGGTCTCATATCTGACAAACTGAGGGGCGTCCATAATGGCCGTGTGATTGCCTTAAAACCTCCAACTTCTCTGGTCAAAACAAATACAGACCATTCTGTACCAGAATCGAAACTTAGAAGGGCATTGTCAACAACATGCACTGGCTGCATTTCCCATGAACTTTACACACGTGCTAGCATTTAAAAGAATGAGAATAGACAAAAAACAAGAACGTTTATGAAGTGCATGTCGTAACAATTACTAAGATGTGTTTTTATAAATCAGCTGACAATACCTGGGGCCCGTTTCAGAAAGAAGGTTTTGTGCAAACACTGAGTCAGTTAACCCTGAAATGAGGGAAAAGGTTACTTTAGCTCCGAGTCAGTTACTATGGTAACTGAGTCTGTTAACCTAACCTGGTCGGGAGCAGGTTTTCTTCAATGAGCCTAGTTTGTTCTTATGTTTCATTTTGAGCTGTTTTAAAGTTGCTTTTCTTCTGCTGGATTGCATCTTAATGAAAATAAATATTAGGTTTAATACCATTCCACAAGTTTGGAATTGCGATATTATAATTCTGATTAAATATAAAAATTATTAGAATTTATTACGTGCTAATGCGAGCTGTTTTTTTCTCCCACTTCTCTCTCTCCTTTGCGCTGCAGCAGTGTTACTTTTTTCCCCTTCTAAAAACCGTGCATATTTGCCGTATGTCCGCATGGAGATAGGTTATATTTCGAGAGGGATCTCTTTTTTTGTCTCCTGTTGCCATGGTGAATCGTAGTATCGGGGCTCCATTAATGTTGGCTTTTTATCCTCATGGTGCACGCGCTGAACACCGAGTGAACTTACTCAGAGTTGATTTAACAAACTCAAATCAGCTGATCTGGAACCGGAAACTCAGAGTTTTCCACCTGAGGGTAAATCAACTCAGAGCTCAGAGTTAGACTGAGAGTTTGTTGAACCGACTTTCAGAAACGGGCCCCTGGTGTGCTTCTGCTAAACTTAAAATACAATACAAGGTAGAAGAAATACCCTACTCTCTGAGCAACGCCCCCCCCCCCCCCACAAAATAAAAATAAAAATCTTCAAGGTGCTCATTTTCGCTGTCCTGTGAGACTTTGTACAAACAAAATATTGATTACACAATGTTTTGTATAATGTTCATGCGTTGAATAAAATATGTTTTTTTAACAGTTTTTTCATGACCTCTAGAAACTGTGGGGAGTGACATAAAACTTGTTTTCACAGTGGCAGGACATAAAAAACAGATCCTATAGATACTCTTCGTAATGGCAGCACTTTAAGCAAGATATTGTGTTTTATTTCTTTCCTATGATTATTATGTTTATATATCATTCTGTCTCTAGTGGAGTTTTCTTTGTGTCCACTGAACGAGCGATTGCAAACATTTGAGAAGTATTCCCTTCAC
The DNA here is from genome assembly GCA_020745685.1 of Tautogolabrus adspersus. NCBI lineage: Eukaryota > Metazoa > Chordata > Actinopteri > Labriformes > Labridae > Tautogolabrus > Tautogolabrus adspersus. The sequence goes on from CM036536.1 coordinate 28,927,376, forward strand.
CACAAGCAGACAAACTGCAAGCACTGTTTGTTGTGATATGATCCTCCCTCCTGTTAGCCGCTACCAGGTGTCGTCAAGGCTGTGCACAAGTTGAAAAATGTGTGCACACACGTAGGGTGCGCCGCAGATTACTCTCGCGCCGCGCAACACATAGACAATGGATGGGTTTGAGAGTGGTGCCCTGCGCCCACCACATCCTATCTGAAGGGGCTTTAAGGCTGAGGAAACAATGTGCCAAGGAATAAAGGGACTAGCAGCGACAAAAAAATGTTCAAAAAAGTTTTTAAATGTTTTGTAAAAAAAATACAGTAGAATTGACCAATGGAACAATACAGCTTTTTTTTCAACAGATCACATGGTTCCTTTTCTAAATCTCCTCAAATGCTGGAATTTGTCTGCCAACAGATAACAGAGGAGTCATCAGAAGGTTTGGAGGAAATATTGAGGTAACATTGAAGAGGAGAACCCAAATTATAAGTGCTCCAAAGGTGTAAAAACTTTGGTAGATGAAAATACTTTTCAGACTGCCTAGGATCAGACTGAAGACCTTTTGCAAAGATTTTCATGTAAAGTTGTACAATTTTTTTATAACTAGAAAGTAAAAAAGTAAACAGAAAAGAACTGCTGACATAACAAAACACAGTTGACACAAACACATAGCTGGAGGAGGTTTTTTGATGCCGAGCACTGATTCAAACTCTACAGAAAATGTTTGAGGTCTTGACTTTACGAAACATATATTCACACATTTAAAGAACGACATCACTGTTGCATCTCTGAGCCAGGAACTCGTCTCCTACCTGTAGACTCCAGGCGGTGTCTGTGGGATGATGAAGCTCTTCTCCAGGTCACGGAGAACATCATTCAGCATCCGCACGTGGGAGGGGTCGCGTTCTTTGGGGTCGTTTGCAGGTCGCATAGTTTCAGACTGAAAGAACGCGGCGTGGTCTCTCAGGGAGGAGGCGGATGACAGCAGAGGCTGAGATACCACGCTCTTGTCTAGACACATATAAAGGGAGAAGACAAGGAATATAAGGAACATCACATAGAAAAAAAATAGATCTAAACTTGAAGGTATGTAAATATCTGTTCCAGAGAAAGAAGCTGATGTTTATGTAAATATATGGACATTTAAGTTAAAGAACTATGTAAAGAAAACAGAGTCAAACTGTAAGAAAGAGGCGAGTGTTTCTAGATTAACTTATGTCTCCAAAATTTCACACGTCTTGTTGAAACAGCTGAAAATACCTGTACACTCTTAGTCCTGGAGCCGTGTGAATGCTGGCCAGGGGGGGAAAGGGGAGGGGGGGCCATCGTGCTTCAGCACAGTACGGGACAACTGGGCATAGTGTGAGTGCTCTCTAAGTCACTGATTAAACCTGTATGCCCTAAAGACGCTTAGCAAATATGTTTGTACTTTTTTCTTTATCTCATGATCAACCATTCAAAAGAGCCAGTTTTTACAGCTGAAATAAACATGTTTACAGCCTGGTGTAGAAAATAAAATCGGTCTGAATGGCAAAAATGTTTTGTCACACACTGAACATTGGGTTGAATTCTTTTTATAACTTCACTGTTTTGATTTAATGAAGGATAAGAGTTATCCACAATAAGGGGTGTGGATGATCTGGCTGACATGCTGGCGTGTTGTAGCTGTTTGTCAGGAGGCATAAGACCCGCCTTCAGCTCCAGCTCTTTCCCTCTTGTTAGGTTGACCATAAGTTCATTTGAGACTTCAAAGGTCCGCTTCAGAAACCAAGGGGTGACGTCAATGAGACTATGAACATGTTTTATACGGTCTACGGTTAAGACCAAATGTCACCGGGAAAATGTCACAAGATTAGTCACACATCCGCACATGTTTTTAAGTCTGATAAGATGATTGTATAAGAGTGCAGGGCATCACAGTCACCAACCAAAAATGACTTAATGGGCAGAGTGGTTAAGATCTGAAGGTGCCTGTATCCAGGTTCTCAGCGTAAAACGGTCAGCCACCGAGAGCTCTCCTGAATTAGTGGCCGTCACTGGTATCAATCAACTAAGTCAGCACCCAGAGGTCTTTCTGTCGAGGTAGTCAGAGCTGTATAGCTGTAGTACCTCTGCATTCACAGTCTTCTTTATTCCTCTTCAGTGGGGAATGCTTCAAACTGCTCCCTTTACAATGTCTCTGAACTTTCCTGTAAACATCACACAGCCCAATAAAGCAACATATTTATGATATTTGTAAAATAATAAAAAGGCTTGAAATGACATCATTGGGTAGATGGGATTTCACCCAACGCTGCAAAACGACTATGGAGACATACCACTTAAATCATTGTTTTTGTCACCCTTTACACACTAAAACTTAAACAAAAAGAAGTGCTATGACCGTATTTTAGGTCTTGGACTGACTGATCCCATTTCACCGTGTTTACAACCAAATGTCAACATTAGAATCACAGTTAGTGCTCACTAGGAATAAGCTCACTAGCAAACAAACAAAGAGCTCGATCATTTTGTTTCTGACACCAGGAGCAAAGTAACCCTTAGGCCTCGTGTCCACCTAGTGTCTTTTTTCTGGGCAGAGACGCGTTGGCTGTGCGCTCTGTAGCGCTTGCATGAAGTGTTTGTGTGCTGCACGTCAGTCCTGTCTCTATGACAACAGTCTATTGACAACAGATGCAGTATGACAGACACTGCTCCGTTGCTTTTACTGTATGTTTTATATTTTAGATCGTTTATTTCCCAATCAGACACGGAGCAAAGAGGATGTGGGTACAAGACACGATCTGTAGGCGGTAAAACTACAGGGAATATCACACACTTGGAAAAGAGCGCCGGTGATTTCAACAGCGCCTTCCTGAAAAGTAGAACGATTTTCAACTTAAGCACTCGGTATGGCCGCACAAAAAGGCGGAGTGTTCGGAAAAAAGACGCTGGGCGCTGCTCTTTTTCTCTGGGCGGCCACTTTCAGCTGCAAACGCTCTCTACTCATTGAAAACAATTGAAAAAAGACACTAGCACTAGGTGGACACGAGGCCTTAGGATACATTCACACCACTCCTTTTCATTTAAAAACTGCACTTTAAAACAAAAACAAGCATTCCTACTGAGAGGAGCTTGCATGAATAGAATGCATACCATGACCAGTCAGGTGTATGTGTATGTCGGGACAAAAAAACATATGAAAAAGGATTTAGCTATCTCACTTGAGACAGCTCAATCCCTGTAGGTCTGCTAAAGTCAGTCACCCAACATCTGTAAATAACATCCTTCCTCCTGCACATGTAGCCAGTGTCAGCATTAAAAAGATGCAGTATTTAAGAGCACAACAACATCTAGCATACACAAAAAGGTCTGTGGTGCCTGTGGTACTTTATTCATGCTTAAGAACTGCTGCTAGTCAATGCTGATCTTTTTGTTTTCTGAGACAAAAATAAACCAACAAGGCAGTGTGGATTACTGCATCATAATTTAGTTTCTGTTCCCGTCTCTATACACAGAAACACAGTCAGCAGCCTTTCCAAAAGTATCTGTTTTAGGGGCTGAAAGGTCACCTTATTCCATCTCTTCCTGCGAGTCAAAGAAGCTTAATATTATTTTGGGGCTTTTGCTTTTATTTAAATCAGAGAGTGGATAAAGTAGGAAACCGGGAGAGAGAGCGAGAGGGGAATGACATGGGGAAATGAGCTGCAGGTCGGACCTGAACCCAGGTCGCCCGCTTGGAGGACTATAGCCTCCATACATGAGGTACAACCTAACCCATCAGCACCGCAAAGACGCTTCTTATTGACCAGGAAAAGGAAGAATGTACAGACATCCTGTTCAGCAGCATCACTCTGAAATATGTTTCAGGAGCAGCTATTAGCCAAACTAGCTCTGGTGCCATCAGAGTTTGCTTTAACATGTAAAGTTGACCAAAAGCAGGATCACCAGAAAGTATCCTACTGATGCTGTTAGCTGTTATATTACGGATTGGAATACACCAACACATGGAGGATAGTGTAGCTCTTTGATTGACTGCCCTGTTTATGGTATAATCCTTCTTTACAAAATATAAAATGGGGGATAGGCATCAATCCCATGGCGACTTTCCTGGAAAAAAGCTGGCACGGATTATGAACATGCAATGGACATGTGAAGTATCATGAAATTCATCATGACATCTTTAAATCTGACATACTACTGTGCCATACATTTTGAACCAGCCTCAACATGCTGAGATGATGCTCGTTGTGTTTGGGATCATGGTATGAGCTGTTGGTAGAAACAATAAAACACTGATTGTGTGTGAGTATGTATTGCCCTGTTGCTATAAATAAGATTGTTCTTATAGTATCCTAATATAATGGGAACTTTACAGAATTGTCAGCCTGCCTCCATCCTCAACCTACTTTCTCTTCTAACCTTGAAGCAACCATACATTCAACACATAAACCAAACACACCTTCTGAGCAATTTACCCCACTGTCCTCTACACACACAAACAAACACAACCGCGACTCACACACCTCTATCCTCATTAGCCTGTCAACACAAAGCTGGCGTGCTTTACAGTACATTTGGCACTGCAAATCAGTTACCTCACATTTACTGTTAATTGGCCTGTTATTCTTGGCTCTGTTAAATGGTATCTGGCTGGGTCCAGTAGACCTGTGCTGTAGAGCCTTTAATCTGTCTGTGTGAGGACAAAGGTGCATGTTCAGGTGTTCAGCTCCTTACAGCTTACATTTCGTTACAGTACAGGGACATTATGATACTATTGGTTGCAATTTTTCAGGTCGAAAAAGCGCTTTCATAAGTTGTACACATGACAGTATAGACTACCAATACCATCAACTCTTTTAGAATCATTTCCATAAAAAGAAAAGTAGATGTATGTTACAATAGGGAAAATTAAAGGGCCAATCCGTAAGATATTTACTGAATGAAATGATAAAGTGACCTTAAATGATCAGACATTAAGGAAAGCTATGTTGAAGTGCTGGCTTCTCTGACAACAATGTAGCAGCCAGTATGTCCTCCCATGTCTAAGTATAGATTCTGCTCCTTTGTTTTAGGTTTGACCAGTAGAAGTAGGCACCCACACTGCCGTTTTCAACGGGCCTCGGCAAACGGCAAACCAACAAGTGTTGCAGCAATGGAAGCGGGCAAGCAATCTGGTTCAGAAAGAGCATCGGCATTTTTCTAAGACCGATGCAGAGCTGGCTAAACACTGAAGCTTCAGTGTCCACGACATGGCAACCTGCGTGCACATCAACTCTGGGGAGGAGGCAGTGGGGGGGAGACAGCTATCTCCAATGTTTTGAATTTGGACTGCAGTACCCATTTTAAACACTTGGTGTCAGAGTTACATTGCTCCTTTGAACAAAGATAGAATATTTTTATAAATACATTACAACACTGAAAAACAAAAAGGGGGAAATTTGAACTTTTGATAAAAAGGGAAAAAATCGTACACTGTAGGCATATAATGTTAAATAAAAGACAACCTATAATACAAGTAAATATAGAAATAAGTAAATATGCATAAAACCAAGTCACAGGAAGTGCAGAAGTACAGCAGAGAAAAACTACATTTGAAAAGGCCTGAATCAGACTATTAGTTTGAAGCTAAAGTGAAGAAATATGGGCTGTGTTGGAAACTGCACACCTTCATACTATTTGTACTAAGTATGACATGGCATTGATTATGCAGTAAGTTTAAAGGATGCAATTCTGTGTTTGCTACAAATGCCTAGATTTACACTAGATTGTCCATCATTCTGTGCTCACTTGAAAAGACGAGTCAGACTAGCGACTCCTCCACCATTGTTGTTGACAAAGCCTGATGGTGTAGGTCCCGCCGCGCCCTGATTGTGGTTGGTCGGTGAGAGAGAAATGACATTGGCATGCACGGCGCTGTTCCAAAAGTTGAACAGTTCTAACTGAGAGCGCTGTGAGCACAGCGACAAGAAACAGCTGATGCCGAAGGCATTTTAGTTCTGAACTACATTGGTTTTATATTGAAAACAAGTGCCACCAGCGCAAAAAAAAAACTGTCTGTGGAAACAGGCCTTAGGGTACATTTCAAATTTGGATTTGAATCTGAAATACGTTTGCACATTCCAAAGTGCAGAATCACGGATAAAACAAGGTTTAAATTCCATTAAAAAAGAGTCCATAACCTCATAATATATAATTTATGACTCCTTATCAACAGGCCAGACTCTGCATCCGAGTGTTACTTTGGGTCTGGAACAGAGCGTGACTCACAGGAGAGCGAGGGGGTGACAGTGGGGACAAAAATAGCAAAGAGAACTGTTCTCTCCTACAAATTTAAATGGCTCTGGCTCCTCGCAGCCAGTTGGGACTCATGAAATATTGTTTGACTGTTGTAATCCATCACATCTTTTGACACACTGGGATTCGTGTGAGTGTATTTGTATTTGGGTATACAGTGGGGACTTGGCCTCCTGTGATAAAAGTGGCGGAGAGACGAGAAAGAGTAACAAAAGAGCTTTAGGGTGATGTTTTATATTTTTACTTTTCAGGTTACAAGTTTATGAATGTTTGTGCTTGGGGTCATAGAATGTATTTGCTTCCTGTTATATTTATATTCCTTAGTACTAATACGTTACAAACTTTTGAAGTAAAACAACAACATGATTTAAACTAACTTCTGTAGGCTTAGACTGAAGTCCTAAATGAGCAAGCACTATGTGAATCTTTCTGGTAAAAGGCAAACAAATGGAAATGACATGTTTGTATTTGTCTGTACTCAGTATTGATATCATGTCTTTATGTGTCAATCTCTAGGAATTCTCTTTGAAGCACAAAAAATTAAAAAATCCTTATTATGTGTTCTGGGAACAAGATCAGGAATGAAACGGTTACTAACAAATACAGCACTAATTTCCCTTCTCAAAAAACATAAAGAGCCATAACTATGCACCAGTTACCGGCCTATATCTTTGATTAACGTAGAGATGAAGATATATGCTAAAGTATTATCACACAGGCTCAACAAATATCTTGAGAAACTTATCCACTGTGATCAAACAGGCTTTGTGAAAGGCCGCTTTAGTTCCGATAATTTAAGAAGACTATTACATATTTTACATTCAACTCCTGATTCTTCAGACTTACTGACATCATGTGGAATTTTATCTCTCGACGCCGAAAAGGCATTTGATAGACTCGAATGGGACTACCTCTGGACCTTACTAGACCAGATGAGTTGGTAAACAATTTATTAAGTATATTACAGTTCTCTATGCCAACCCAGGTGCAATGGTGCTATCGGGCCAGACCTGCTCAAAATACATTCACATATCCAGAGGATCTCGTCAGGGATGCCCGCTGTCACCCTTACTTTTTGTTTTATCTCTCGAGCCGCTTGCACAAAAGTACGCAAATCCACTAATATCATTCCTATTACAATAAACTCCACCATCCACCATATACTGTATCTCTTTATGCAGATGATGTACTTATTTTTATAGGCAAGCTTTCTCAATCACTTTATCATATTCTCAAGCTGTTTTCAGATTTTAATATTATTTCAGGATACAAAATTAACCGGCAAAAATCTGCTCTTTTACCCTTAAGTAGCCTTGAAGACGATTTAAACCTATTTAATATCCCGACTGTTTATCAATTTAAATATTTAGGAGTTGACATTTTTCCAACTTTAGAAATGACTGTCCATCAAAATTACACTACAGTTTTAAATAAGATTGAAACAGACTTGGACAAGTGGATATCAAAACCTATACCCTTTGATGCCAGAATCTCAAATATAGATGGGTGAGGTATAAGTGTTGTTTGTGTCAGATTTATTAAAGGAAGAATGTGCTGCTTTTTGATCCAGTAGATGTCGCCTTTGAGCACCAGCATAAAACCAAAACAAAATGCTGTTTAGCGACACCTCCGCCACACTGAATCTTCTGCTCTCTTACAGCGACACACCTCCAACCCCTCTCAACTCGTGTTTCCACAAAGGAGTTATCAAAATTGAATGCACCATATTTAAGCACTAAGCGTAAGCGTTGGACAAAATTGTCCTTGTCTGGAGCTGCAATTGTTGTGTGAGCAGGCTAATGGTAGCGCTCTTTAGTTTGCTCGTAGCTTCACATTGCAAGTAAATTGACACAGAATGACCGTGATCTAAAAACACTTACGTGACATTCAAATAAGCAGTGAGTACAGTATGTTATTCTTCTTTTCTCTAGTCCCTGACTTAAACACCTTTTATATGCAAGAAGAGGAGCCGGCCGGCCGGCCTATTTATGTCAACACGGCTCAGACAACATCACAGCCAGCGGGACTCACGCGTCACACTCATTGTAGACAGTCATGACTTAGAGAGATATTTACAGAGGATATACTCGGTTTCTGCTGTATTTATGTGTAAAATGTAGCACATTCTTCCTTTAAAGGCAGGGTTGGTAATTTGCTCCAGATACACTTTTTAAGATTTTGGTTGAAATTGTCTTTAGGTCCTGACAGAAATGTATAGTTCATGTGCTCTAAAAAGGAACGATGAAAATCCGTTTGCTTTGTGTTTGCATAAGTGCTATTTTCATGAAAGTCGGGGGACCTCAAATGCACATGCCTTATTTCCACATGTGGCATGGTTTGTTTGTGCATAATTAATGTTTTTTTTGCATATGAACACTTTGGCTCTTTAAGTTTGCAAATGTGCAAACCAGCACAGGAAACATCTCTTTAAACTGCACCACAGCTGTTTCTTGGCCTTCATGCACAGTTGTGCTACTTTTAGTAAATGTGGAATAAATAACTCATTTACACTAGGGTGGTTTTGTAACTGATAAGACTCATGATGATCACAAGAAGAGGACACAGAGAATAGGCGAAAAGAGAAAATGCACAATGCTGAATAAATGAGTATGAACCGTATTCATACATCAGGCTTTTATCCAAAGTTCAATTGGCTAACAGCAAAAAAGAATAAACTACAAACTTAACTCGTCTCACCTTACAATTCCATTAGTTATGAAAAACCGACTCTGAACCTGTAGGAAATCATTGTTTGCCTGTTCTAAAAGATGTGTGATATGACTGCATGTTCTTCCATTCTGAGTTTGAGTATGTACCCAATTAAAGTATACGTGTGCTTTCTGTGCAAACTGTTCTGGATCTCACGTCATATCTCTTTTTTTCCAAGTAGCTTATTTTTGGGGTATTACGTCTATGACTTCTGGAAATCAAAATCATTACATTTTTATTACCGTGTGGGAGAAGATTGACAAACTGAATGTTACCCTTATTTTAAGGTCGTGATTATGTGTTACAGGGTGCATACGTAAGCTAGTTCCTGCCTGCATTACTCGCTATTTAGACATAACTGCATCTTGTCCAGGCTTCCTGGTAAGGAATCAATGTCGGATATTGCAAAGGCTCGACTCTTAAATTAGGAACTTGTCAAAAGTAGTACAACTATTGACACCTGATTTTTACCGTTCAAGAGTTTTCCGAAAGGAACCTGTCAACATATCTATTTGTATGCTATTCTGAGGTTCATCAAAGCATCTGCTAGGTGAGGGAGGACATAAGAAAATATGAACTTTATCAAGTGACACGAGGACCAGGACAGAGAATCTCCTCCTCAAGACACTATGAGGCCCGAGTGGACACTTCCCTTCATCACCTCTTTGTGTAATCAAGTAGCTTTTCAGCTGTTATGAACATTATAGCACACAGAGTAGTCAGAACATTTAAAAGCTTTTGCAGTTTCTTTGATAAAAGATCTTTTAATGAAAGAAAAAGGTGAATTCAGGTTTTCTTTTGCTCTATAAATAGCTTCTTTGTCCTTGATTATCAAATATTGGACAATTGAAACACTACATTTGTTCATGTTAAGGTACTTTACAGAATGTGTTCAAAAGAAAGATTGGACGAGTTTTTTTACACATGAAAGATGCCTCTCCTGCCAAAGAATATAATGTAACAGCAAGGGTACAGACACAAGTGCAGCACATAAATAACTTTTAATATTAGCTTCAGCCGGAACAGGCCAGTGCTCATAAACGTTTTCCAGTTCACTGTTTGGGCTTTAAACTCTGATAGTCTCTTGCAACACTTCTGTTAAGGACAAGCAGGCAATGTGGTCCAGTGAGCAGTGGGTCCAGTGCCAGGCAAGAAATCCTGAGCAAACAGGGTTCAAGAGGGAGGTGAAAAGGGCAATCTCAATAATTATAGGCCAATATCCAAATTGTCTTGTCTTGCAAAAATAACGGAATCCTTAATAATTGACCAGTTAAAAGATTTTCTTTCCAGAACGAAAATCCTGAGTCCATATAAGTCAGGTTTTAGAACAGGGCACAGTACTGTTACTGCCATAACAAAGGTTGTGAATGACATTATCTCTGCTTTAGATAAAAGACAGCACTGCATGGCACTCTTTGTTGATTTAACTAAGGCATTTGACTGTGTGAATCATTCCCTACTCCTGCAAAGGCTGCGTAATATTGGTTTCAGTGACAATGCATGTAATTGGTTCAGGATCTCTCTGATAGACAACAATCTGTAAAACTAGGAAGCTACTGTTTCGATCTTTTAACAGTAACAAAAGGTGTTCCACAAGGTTCAATTTTAGGCCCGGTTTTATTTACTATATACATAAACAATATTGTCTCGTCTCTATCAAACTGTGATGCCCATCTTTATGCTGATGACACAGTTCTATATTGTGCGGCTGACTCATCTTGCAGCCAAAAATTTTCAGCAGCCTTGTAATGGACTGCAGGATACCCTAAATGACCTGTGACTAGTACTCAATGCTGACAAAACTAAAAGTATGCTTTTCTCGAGAGCTACAGAAACTAACAAAACGATACCAAGATAGTTGCCAGATATAGGCTAATGATTGTGTGAGGATCCCAGGCTATTTTCCTTTTTTTTCCCCCTCTTTCCCCCTCCCTGTGTGTTTGTCCTGTGTGTTCACCTGGAGCTGGGTGTGGATCCACAATCAAGTCTGCAAAGCTGCTCCCTATTTGCAATCAAGCTACCTACACACTCCACAGTAGAAAAGCCGGCTCATTCTTCCACTCGACGCCAGATCGTCTGTTTACCTACCGTGGTACTCATCAGTCAGGCTAGTTGGCAGTATTTCTTGAACCTAAAGATTCACGTTACTAATTTTGTCTTTTTCCTGTGTCCAGATCTCCCTACCTCAACATTCCACGCCCAGCTCACTTCTGCCTCCGCACGGACTCGAACACCAGAGACCAGCGCTCACCCCTCCAGCCAGTATTCAAACAACTGACAATAAATAACTTTTTGGTTACCTCGATCCAAGACTGGTTTGTGTCTGTATTGTGGGTCCAGCTGCATTCGTTGCAACAGATTGAGAGAGTCACAGAAGATAAATATCTGGGGATGTGGATTGATGAAAGACTGACATTTAACTTCCACATTAATAATCTTATAGGAAGACTCAGGCAAAAAAATTGGTTATATCTACAGAAAAAAAATAGTTTTTCCGATGTTCTGTAGGAAGAGGGTTGTGGAGTCTGTTTTTATGTCAGTCTTGGACTATGGTGATGTTATTTATAGTCATGGACCTGCCACAACGCTTACAAATCTCCACTCTGTCTACCACTCTGTATTAAGATTTTTTACAGGTGACCCCTATGATACACATCATTGTGTCTTGTACAACAAGGTTGGGTGGTCATCTCTAACAGAAAGACGTGATATGCATTGGCATCTTTTTATCTACAAAGCTCTCACAGAAAAATGACCCTCATACCTGACAGAACTTATACATCTTTCTACTGGGCGTTACCAGACACGTTCCTCAAGGCGGTTACTGTTGAATGTTCCTCGAGTCAGATCGGAACTGGGAAAATCTGCTTTTTCTTATTCTGCACCGGACTCTTGGAACAACATACAGCATCTTCTTGAGGGAAATTAACTTTTACCTAACCTGATTTTAAACCTCCCAACCTGTTTGTAACTGTTTTACATAAGTGTGTTTATTTATTGCAGTTTTGTACTGGTTTAATTATCTTAGTACATTTTAGACTTTTTTAGACTGATTTTAGCAGTCTTGTATTTATCTGTCTCGTGTTTTTCTTTCTGATTTAATGTCTGTTTTCTAATTATTTATGTAATGATTCGATGTCATTGTAAATGAGGGTTGCCCCTCAATGATCTTTCGATTATAAATAAAGGTTGAATGAAAAAGAGGGGAAGGCAGAAAGCAAGACGGGACCAGGGGAAGGGTCAGGGATCCAGCAGGTAAGTTTCAAACCCACTCTGTAACACTGTATTAAAGAAAACCTCAAGCAGTCAAGGGGAGAGGCAGACAGGAACCAGGGACTTTGAGGTAGAACCCGTGGTCAAGGACAGAAATCTGGGATAACGACACAGACAGGCAAAGGGGAATCAGACCAAAGTAGAGTGCTGGAGAGTCTTGTGAGGAATGACAAAGAACAATCTGGCAAAGAGTGAGTGAACAGGAGAGGCTTATATACTGGTTTGATCACAGATGGGAGGCAGCTGTGTGCAAGTGAGTAGAGTTATGTAATGAGGTAGGTGTGGCTGGAAGGCAGACTGGAGCAGAGGTGTGTAACTGGGAGCTGTGTGACGGCCCTCTGGCCTGGTAGGTTGTGCCTTCTCTTCTCTTGTGTTGCAGGTACATGTAATTAGTAGGTGTGACTGTCCAATCAGCATGACTGAGAGCACCTTGGATCAATGCTCAGTCATTATAAAAGCTGCCACCTTAGGGTGGTTTCACACTTGGGACCTGGGCATGGATCCGAGTTCAATTGATTCCAAAGTCCAGTTCATTTGATCAGTGTGAACACAAACACAATGTACTCATACTGTACTTGGGTACCATGCCCGAGTCCACTTGAAGAGGTGGTCTTGGGCATGATTCAACTTGAGTACGGTCCGCAGGAGATGTGAACGCAACGGTGCTCAAACAAGGACGTTGAACGCTATATGACATCATTCTGAACGGCTCCTGTCACTTTAAAAACCGTTGCGCAGCACAGGCCAGTTTCGTCCTCTGAGCTGCACGGTACTGTAGATGTGGCAGTAGGAAGAGCGTCGTTGATGGCGTCTCAAAAATAACAAAAACATCACCAGTGAGCAGGATGCACTCAGTCTGCGAGTGGTTTTCATGGTGGCTTCCTCTTCTTTCAGTTGTTTGCCGATATGCAAACCTACTATGTCCATACTTCCACCTGCTGTATCGACTGTGTACACACGTAAGTGTACTCGGGCACAGATTTTTTACTCATGTGAACGCAGACCAGCGGGGGACAGGGGAGGGGGGAGCAATCATGCTGTGAAAACGTCCTTAGTCTTCTCAGAGTATTTCTTTGCATGCACCTTGTTTGGTTAATTAATCTTCCTTTTCCATCCAACACATGCACAATACACTCGCCACAAACTCCCTCACTTACACTACTGACATCCAAACTTAATCTCTTTTGCAATTGAATTTATAATTTGTAAATAAATCAGCTTGATTAAGTGTTATTTGGTGTCTCTCCCTTTTTTTACCGATGCCTTTGAGCCGGTCATGACTGAATGGTTGGAAAGCAGAGGAGCAAAACTGTGACTAGAACAACAAACGTTCTGTGCATGTACATACAAATGCAATTTTAACCATAACTTTTTTCTGTTAAGGATGCAGTTTGGTGTTTTTAGTTCGACATCATGACATCCCATTCAGAGACTGAGATCTCTGGAGGCAGAAATAAACCTGAGTTAGCATCAATGGCTGAGGCCAATGCATACAGTCTAGTCTAAGAAGGACAAATTAAATAACTGGAGAGCTCAGATGTATTAGAAAAGTGTAAATGCTACAACTCTGGCTTCTTATTCTTCATGAACGTTAAGAAAAGAGGTCAATGTCTCTCCTGCACAGCTCGTATTCATTCTATTGCAGGGCATTAAAAAGACTTATATGCAATCTACCATCCAGTTCTTATCCTCAAATGTTATACACATGTAATCATATTAATAAGTCATAGACCATATTCATGTGTACAAAACACCCTGCTGTGTACAAACAAGGAACAGCTTCCTAACTTATCCTCTTCTACATGCATTGGGGTCATACATGATCTAAACACAACGGGTTTGTGTTTACTGTGCTCGTTCTAAATTTAACTAAGTCAATGCATAATGAAATGCAAATCCGTATACTGTACATGCTAAATGCATAAATGCATGTTCTACATGCCTCCTTTTTCAGAGCAACCATGTTGACTCGTGTCTTACAGCTCCCAGCTTTTTAAACAGGCCAACTAGGTTGAAATTTAAAAAAAATATTTAGGGCAGCTTTTGCTTTAAGCCTTACTTTATATTATACTAAAAATGTTTGTACCTTAAATGCATTAAAAACACTGTTACTAGTCCTACTCCTGTCATGAAGCATTGTGTGCAATCCACTCTTAAGGAAGGAAAAACATGTACAGTCCTTTTTCTATGCAGGGCTTTTCTAAATTATGTAGCTCATTGGAGGGGCTTCAGGATTCAAGCAGGTTATATCTTGGAGTATTGTGTGCATACAACTAACACTATAAAGGCCCTGACACACCAAGCAGACGGCATAGAACTCACTTTTGTCTTGGCCAAAAAGTTGCACTAGAAGACACGGCAAAGACTACAGACAATGGCCAACCACCACATACATGCACATGCTGCCAACAGGCGGTGGTAGTCCGTTGTTATGATACAAGAAGACCATTTTCACACCGCTGTCGGTCACCACTCGTATTATAGGTAGCCTTCTAATCGAGGAATAATGTCTGAAAGTTGAAAATGGCGCTGGCGTAGTCAGCACCTTGGTCTTTTAGTGGAAAAAGAAAAGAAGAGGTGGCGGCGACAAATAAGGAGAAACCACACTAATGGGTGAAAGCATGGATACTACAGCGGCATGCTCAAGGGGCTTTCCCGAACCTGTCGAGAGCTGGAGATAAATGAAACCTCAGAACAGCCAATCAGAGAGATTCCTCTCACTGACCACAAACGCCAATTCAACATGTAAAATAGGCCAAAAAAAGGCTGACGAGAGGCGACGGAGCTGGACACACTATAAACAAACTATAGGGTGACGACCGCTCACTGACGGTCCAACTAGGACGGATGGCCGACGATCTCCTTGGTGTGTCAGGACCTTTAGACAAGAATTCTGGGTAAATTACTAACGTAAGTATATGTCTTCACTGGCATGACCTCAAACTGGTGTATGTAGCAGATTCAGAAATTCAAACTAAAGCAGTTATTATCTCCTGTGCCCCACGCCGCCTGGGCCTGTCTTGGCGCGCTGGATGTGGCGGTCGCTGCCCCCTCTTGTTCCCCGGGTCCGCGTGGCTCTCGCTGGCCCTGGTGGCTCTCTGGGGATACCTCCTGGGTGCTCCTGTGATCCGCGGGGGGGTGCGCGCTCTGCCAGCCTGGCCCTGCTGTGCTGTGATGGCTGCTCTGGGCTTCGGTGTTCATCACACTTGCATGTTGATCAGGGCTTACCAGCTCCTGTTGAGTCCCATTGTCGAGAAAAGTTGGGACCCTCCAGAATGTGCTGAGTCTCTCCCCAGAGACTCTACACTAAACTCATGCCCTCTTTTCACCTGTATCCTCGGGCGGCCTACTCTATACTTTTAGGGCATCCACAATAATGGCGTCCGACACAGTTTCTTTTTGGGTCTGATTCTCTGTTTTTGTCTTGTCTTGTTTCTTTTTAGATGTGGAGCTGGTGGTTGGAAATAACACAGCACATAATGAAATGCAAATCTGTATACTGTACATGCTATCATCTTCAATTCTGATAGCACTGCCTGCCTATTCCCTCCCCTGTTCGTCTTGTCTCTTCCTGTCTAGCCTTTGTTTCCCCCTCAGATCACTGCGGTGCAGCACTGCCCTCCCTGGCTCATAATAGGGAAATCTAATAAAGAATGTCAGCTTAGCTTCCAGGGAGGGCCGGTGATGGTCACGCACACGCACTAAGTATGAAAATATTTGGCTGCAAGACTAAAATATGCCTCAATCTCATAAAAAGTTGACACCCCGTTTGTGGTGTTAAACGATGAGAAAAAATGCAGACAAAGAAAAAAAAAAAAAAAAAGATAGTATAAAACAGAACATATCTATACAGCCATTTTCATAGACAAAAAAGTTGTCGTTATGGTTCCTGGCTTACAGGCTTAAATATAAACCTTTACAGACAGCAAGCCTTGACCTGTCAATAAGTGTCATTGGGACGCATATAAAGAGTTCATCATGCTAAAAATAAATAGTTGGCTAATAAGCAAATGGTTAGTACTTGTTCTCTTTTGGAAAGCAGCTGGCATTTCGCAAAGCGTAGACCCAAATGTGGTGGGCATATTTCAGGCCTGCTGGTGTTTAAGCAGTTAAGCTTGCCAGCTAGCCCCGCCAGTAGTGTTAAAAGCCCTCGATATCCACAATACCCATGATGCAGAAATTAGTTTAATCATTATCTCTGATGTGACTTACCAAAGACTGTATATAGAACATGGACCTAAAGTCTCCTTTACATCACCTATTAGTTTCTGAAGAAGCATTTTGAAGCCCAACTGTGACAATACTATTGAAAATGATAACTTAACCTACATTTTGATCAATCTAGAAACAGGCAAAGGAGCGGAACGGAGGCGAGCCTGAAACCTCTTCACCTGACAAATGACAAATCAACCACGTCCCTGATTGTGAATATTTATGCCTAACTCTTGGGTTTAATAAAAGGATGAGTTATAAAAAAAATTCCTCCTCCTTATGTGTGCAAACATGTAAACGTTTTTTAAATTGGACCTAATGGGCATTCCTTGGCTTTTGTAGCCAGGCACAAGTGGATGACCAGGGAACTGCAGTTCTTTGCACTTTGCATTGGAATCATTTTTCCCCACTGGAGGTTGCTGCTTGGACTGGACCTCTTGATAGCGCTCACCGCTTCCACCATCAGCACATCAAATGAGGGAGGATATTTTGGAAGAAAGACCGTCATTCCTATAGCAGCGTTCTGAGACACTGATTGATTTCAAGATCAATTTCAAGAAGTCTTAAAGCTGTAGTGACTATTATTGGTGGTCCACCGACTCGCTAAGACACTTTTCTCCTCTTCAATATGTCGCTCTCTGTAGTTCTTACATTTTGAGGTCACAGGACAGGGGTTCATAAAAGTGGACACCTTCACTCTGGACTTCTAATTGATGAGCAAAATGTAATTCTTAGGGCTTGCCAGTGAGATATACACAATTAAAACTCAAAATCGATATCCAACAAGGGACACACAAATGTAGAAAATAATTATCCATTTATTCACACACATTTCCTTTTCAAGTAATTCCCAGCATTGACAACAGGCAGCTCTACCTTTCTTTGGTGCAGCAGAGGGGGACCAAAGTCAGGCCTGCTGCTGAGCACTATGAGTGCGGTAAATGAATGAAGATTTATGTCAGATCAGACTAGACCAAAGGCAGTTTTATATGAAAAAGGGGAAAAGAAAGGAGAACAGTGATTAAAAAAGTTGAACAAAAGGTTTTTTGGGGGGGTTTCAATTGGCTCTGCTTGTTTGATCTGAGTCCCCTCCAAGCCTGCCAGTCATGAATAGAGCAGAGCTCCACACCGGCTGTGGAGAATCCATTAAATATCACTGGTCCTCTGCCGCAGGGGGCTGCTAAAACACCCAGAGACTATACACTCACACACATTCCCACTCACACACATCCCACACTCACTATTACAAGCATTTCTACTCATACACCCACAAACAGCTTTTTCACATCCCAAAAAATACACTCACGCTCGTCCTTAAATAGACCCCCGAAAAACACTTGCATCACCACCCACTTATGTGTGGACTACTCATGAGGACACACACACACAAGCATACAAACACACATCATGTCCCCTTATCTACACTTATTATACTTTCAGGCATGATCACATCCACTAACATTCTGCCCACACAAACAATTCTACAAATATGTGAGAGAGAAAGCAACATTTTGAGGAAATTAACTTTTCTTGAAAGCTCTGAAATGGGAGCCTCTGACTAATTAAACACTTTAGATGCATTTTGTTGACACACCCCTGGTCAGGGGGTCAAAGTCCGACTATACCTCTACAGGCTATGGCCTTTCTTCCTTAATGGAATTTCAGGGTTGTTTAAACAGACGTTCAGACATAGCTGGAAGATGTGTGGTGGATTCTCAGTCTTCTCAGATCAATGCTCATCTTGTGTCAGATGTACATACCCTGTTTTTATACCACGGTTAAAATATTTCAGTCAGATAACTCACATTAGTTAGCTTTATTTTAAATGCAGAAATTTGAGGTGTGATGACAAAACAACCCCAACCAGAGCCTGCAGGTGGATGTTGGGGTTCTGGGGGGATTTAAGTGCAGCACTGCTACAATGACGAAACAGAGGGAGAGACCAGAAATCTTGCAGCTTAAATAGACCGCTCAATTGGGAGGATGTCTATTTAAGCTGCAAGATTGAGAGCCGAAGCTGAGGCGGGTGTCAAGCCTCTTGACGAACCGTTACATCGCGCCCACCTGTCAATCATGTCAGCTACGCGCATGACTATCCACATGTATCATTTTCAAAATCAAAACAGAGACGTTTGAAAAAAAAAAAAAAAAAACCTGTACAGTGTGTGCCAGTGATGACAATAACTAATCACAACTATTTCGTTTTTTGTGCCAGGCTGTAAACATGTTAATAAATGCTGTAAAAACAGCTTTTTAGGATGTGGTGTGTATATGACTTCCGGTGTTCCTGGACCCTCGACGAACTCCAGGACCACGATCAAAATTAAGGTTAAGTCTGCATTTCCAAAACCAGATGTTGCCGCTTGGCATCGCCCCATGATATTAAGATTATCCAGCCTATACTCTTGTATTTCAATGTTGTAAGGGAATGAAAATATTATGAGTGGGCTTGTAAATGATATCCTTAAGTGCTGAAAAACACTTCCAAAATGAGTTTGTCACCCTACTTTTTCTCAAACTCTTCTGTCCTTTGTCTTGTTTAAAATTGTACGGTGTTCAGATTTATTGTGTACATGCCAGCTTTTAGCCTGCAACACCTGCCATTAACCCACCCACAATCCTAACACACACCAAGAATTATTTATCATGCCTCACTATCACACACATACACACTTCAAAAACTATTTATTTCACTGTCCTATTCCTCCTCCTCTTCTTTCCCTCCATCTGCTGCCTCTCTGTATTTTTAACCAGCAGAGATAAAAGCTCTCCCCCACCTGTTTTCTGGCTGCACAGGAGCCGCTCCAAACAAAGCATTGAGGAGTGTCTGCACGTTTCACTAAGTCAGATTTATAACTTGAAGACGTTTATAATGCCACCTGGAATTAAATTTAATACAAATTTAATAACTACAATAAAGAACCCAAAAATATGTCACAAGCAGCCTCTTTCTGATGACACACAGCTCATGGGAATATTAACACCACACTAAAGCAGAAGGAAAGGACACTTGGAGATGAGTTGTAGGAGGATGATGTCCAATCCTTTATTATAAAGCAGCTGTTATTAAAACAATTCTGATTTATTGTGGTATAATACCATAACCTGAAGCCAAAGAAAGAAACCAGAGAATATGATGCTAACTCTAAGAAGAATAAAAGGATTCAACTCTTTTCCTGCATGATGAGTTCAATTGCGTTGCGCAAATGCCACAAAATGCAGTTTCTGTTTAGACGTAGAACTCTTTTTGGTACCATCCGCCTTTTCCATGTCGAGTTTGTCATCATTCTTGCTACTGGTAGTGCAGTTGAGCTCTCAGCATATTAATGTTAACACTGATAGCTGTGAAATACCATTTTGCCCAGAGTCGCACTGCCAACCTTTGCTGGGAACTTGTCTTTCAATCAGACTAGCACTCCACAAGGTTCCTTTACTCAGCAATATCCATTGTTTTCTTTAAATGCAGGATTGTGCCCTAATGAGCGGAACAAGCTGGTAAAAGGTGGCACTGCCAAAGTTGCTATAGAGCCTAGCTTTTTTTGTGTGTGTTCTTGGGGGGGTGGGATTAACCCGGGTCGACCGCTTAGAGGACTACAGGTATAGCCTCTGTACATGGGGCTTGCACACTAACCACTACGCTACCAGCACCCCCGATCCTAGCACTTTTGCCCAGCGAAGCAGCTGCTTGCAAATGAGGGGCCAATTCCAGGTGGAATGCAGTGAGTGATAGTGACAGATGCACTTGTGGTCATGATGGCGCATATCCCAGCATCTTATACTGGTCACACCTGAGTAGGATACAGCCCACTTTTTGGATGAAAACTTGGTATTAAAAGTGTCTCTTAGACATTGTTGTCCACATTTTGGTATGACAAAAATTCTAGGATACCTGTGCTACAAGAATAAGCCACCTCGTTTACCAAAATCCAGTTTCATCAATGCATTTTGTAGGTAGTCGTAGCTATTAGGGTAAGGAATTGATGTGAAGTAATATCCAACAGTATTTAATTTTCTATATATCTTTATACTTGAGACTAGTAAATCATATTACTAAATAAAATGTAATTCTACTTTTCCATTTGTGTTTTGGCTGGATTGTGAGGCCTTTTTTAGCTCTGATGAAATGAACCTCACATGCAGCGCCTTTCTTCATCTCACCACTGATGTGCAAAGTTGCCAAGTAGGTACATCTTTCATGCCAATAAAGTGTCTTTGAATTGAATTGATAGAGGGGAGAGAGTTGGGGGCAGAAATGTGGGTACAATGAGGGACACGGCGATGAAGAAACAGATAGAGGCTACAGCCAGGTATAATAATCAGTCAGCTCTCCCTCTCAGGTCATAATCTATCCATTAGTCTCAGACAGGGAAGCATAACCACTCAATCTAAACCATAATGGGACGGTGCTTACATGCTTAGACAGACCCAGTGAACCCAGAGCCACTGAGCTATTGCCTTAGTGGTGCAATGAATGAGACTTCAAGTTGGAGCTGTACGGCACATGTGATGGAGAGTGTCTCTCTAGTTTCATCTTTTTCACTCTCAGACCTTAGTGTGTGAAGGATGATAGAAAATGGTAAATAGATTTATTTTGAGCTCAAGCATGGAAAATCAATTTTGAACACTGTGCATTTCTTTATTAAAAACCCTAAACTCCAGCAAAATTACAAGTTTCCTTTGACTCTTTTTATTAACCACACTTTCTTAAGAGACTCCTGTCCTTGGTGGATGCAAAACCAAAGTAGCTACACACTGTTTATTCTAAGTTTTTGAAAACAAAAACCCCCATGCAAGCTAAATGTGTCAAAGCCTCTGTTGTGCATCCTCTTTCAAAGGTCATCTTAATATTCAAGGACAGGAGCCTTAGCGCGCTCTGAGACTGTGACTGAACAAGCTGATTTTGGTTCAGAAGGCCCGAGAGGTGGTGCAGAATGCTAAAACGCTAAATATTTGGTGATGTAAATTTATACAGAGTTCAATTCAGACCTTGACTAAAGTGATGCGCTCTTTATTAACGATGCAAGATGAACACTTTGGGGTGATAAATATGTAAATCACTTTTTGTCACTCGTTCACTCGGGCTACGTCCCTAAATTTAAACATGTTCTTGTATCGGCAACGTCCAATTTAGCCTGACAGTTATTTGACATGTCGTTCCGCAAACCTGCAGTGGATCACAACCAGCTCGCTCTAGTCAAGGTGCTGACCCTACAAATAGAGAGCACACTAAATGTTCCTTTTTTACAAAACCGAAATATAAACGTAGCTTACAGCACTGCACGTGAATAACTGATTGCCCTTAATATGTTGTCTTCATGTTTTTTTCTGTTTGAAAGAAGTTTTCTATTACAACTGTCACTAAGCGCTTGCTCAGGGAGGACGAAGACGTTTCTCTGTAAATAATAATAGAGAACTTTTCACTATATAAATTAATGCTGCTTGACAAACTCACATGTTCGGATGTTACGCTGTTTCCAAGTGTTTGGGATGGATTGGTTACACCTTCAAAGTCTTTGGGTAAGAGGCTGATACATGATCCGTTTTTTTTTTTTTCAGATAAAAATGAAAATAAAAAGTTCATTCTTTAACCAGCAGGGGGCAGCAGCCTTTACAGCCCGGTGCTGAGTTCTCATGTTTGTGTGTTGGCTCCCTATCTGTTGTGTTAGGCGAGGTGACTCTGCGATGCTAAATAGCCTGTAGGTGTTTTTAAACATGAGTCAGCAACATAAAAAAAGACCAGCAACCTAATGCAATGAATTTTAACTTCTACACAAATTAGCTATTAAACAGACCAGACGAGTTCTGAGCAAGACCCCAGGACAAACATGAAAAGAAAAAAGAAAAAGGTTTAAAAGGAAAG
Source organism: Tautogolabrus adspersus (assembly GCA_020745685.1). Lineage (NCBI taxonomy): Eukaryota > Metazoa > Chordata > Actinopteri > Labriformes > Labridae > Tautogolabrus > Tautogolabrus adspersus. The sequence goes on from CM036536.1 coordinate 28,949,694, forward strand.
AAGCAGAAGATGAAAGTCTCGAAGCGCTGAGTGTGACAGTTGGAGGTTATATAAGAAAAAGGGAAGGCGATGAACATAGGACTCAGGGTGACCGTGTACTTAAGTCATGAGGAAGATTAATATGTTCAGTGTAACACATGGACCAACACTATAGCGCTCTTATAAAGTATGCATAATGCATGTATGTGGTGTGTGTGAATATGTCAAGAAATATCCTGCAAAAGTGGTTTTGTATGCTGAAGAGGAAGTGCAAACTTTTAAGTCCCTCGCGCATGTGTCTACCTGTGTGTGTGTGTGTGTGTGTGTGTGTGCACGGCATGTCATTTCACTTGTGTGCGTGTGAGTGGGTATTAGGTATTTATGCTCAAGGTGGCTGGCTGGACGGCACAGATGAATTATGCCTCTCCATAAATGTCCAAAACAGCCGCACGCGCACGCGCGCACACACACACACACACACACACACACACACACACACACACACACACACACACACACACACACACACACACACACACACACACACACACACACACACACACACACACACACACACACACACACACACACACACACACACACACACACACACACACACACACACACACACACACACACACACACACACACACACACACACACACACACACACACACACACACACACACACACACACACACACACACACACACACCCACACACACACACACACACACACACACACACACACACACACACACACACACACACACACACACACACACACACACACACACACACACACACACACACACAAGCTATAAAGGGCACACTGGATTGCTCCGTCCAGAAACCAGGACTCTTGTTTCTTGATGCACAGTGTTGAATCTAATACTCTAAATGTCAAAAACCTGAATAATCCTGCAGGGATTTCTTCAAATCTCTTGATTAAAATATATATTTACTTTATTTTCAAATGTATTCCTTCAGACTTAAATGTGTGTCTGAAATCATTGTGTGTCCTTGCAATATGTGTGTTTTTCAAGCTAAACACAAAGCCAGTACAGACACATAGTTGCGGAGTCAAGCTGACTTGATCTATCCTTCCATGTCCAGGCACATTCGTTAATAAAATGATTCCTGGAACTCTGGAGTGAACTTCTCAGTTCTGTTTCCATTTCAAAGGCTCTTTATCAATTGGTGCAGATCAAAATGACTTGGGATGCTACAGTCGATCAGATCAACTAAACAGTGATGTACATTTCCCTTTGCAATTTTAAACCTTTTTTTTTATCTGATGCACTTCATGACTTATATCATTGGGCGTCATTCACCAATATCTTATGAAGAATTTTTCGTACGTTTTTTATAAAGTTGTCCATACGAAGATTTCTAAGAAGACTCTATGTCAGATTCACCAATGTTTTCCTAAATGACTGAATTGTCGGCAGCTGCGTTCTTATCTCCTTGTTTTCGTACGTTGAATGCACGTGCATGTTGTTCCTAATAAGCAAAGGTAACCGCCCACTAATGCCCATAAAAGGGCATGAGTGCAGGGCCCTGCAGACACACAAGAACAAATGCTGGTAGCAAAAAAAATGAAGGTTGTGGAGATTCCTAATGGAGCGTTGAAGATGGCGCCGGTGGAGCACAGCACTCCTCACGGAGAAGAAACTTTAGAAGGTGTTTAGTGGAGGTACTACTGCAGGAGGTCAGCAGCAAACTGTTTTATTCAGCAGTGTGAATAATGGTTACACAGGAACACACAAAAAGACGCATGGGATGCAATAAACATCTTTAATGTACGTGAACTGAAGTGTCATGTATTTTATTTATTTTAAAAGACCACTCGGATTTGTTTGCTTATTAAATATGTACTAAATATTTTATTAATTATGAAACAAAATATTGTATAATATTATACAACTGTAGATTTGAATGAAATGCAATGACCAGCCCGAGGCGGTCAGCGTGCTATTGAGTGTTTGTAACTTCTGTTCTTACCTAAGAACAAATCCAGCATAAAAAAACATCAGCGAATCCCAGAATCTTCTTCAAAAGATCGTAAGTAGGATTTACGAACACACTTTTTTTTTAAAGATGGTTGGTGAATGAGACCCAATGTTTACTAGCACCTTAGCAATTGTGGTTGTCGTAATTGGTCTCTTGAATTAAGGATCCTGAATACAATGAGACGGCTTGATTTCATCACCATTAATGAAATGTTATCACTGCCGGTGTTACCTTTGAGTTTGTTTTGAACATCCAGGGCAATGTCCAGAGGGTAGAACGGCAGCACAGGATCACCGACCAGACGGAGAATGGCTTCTGCTGTCATCTGCAAAGACACAACAGAGAGAGACATAAAAACAAGTTAGATATATACTACTGCAGTGATGAACCATATCATGCCGATGTAAACACAGACCAGCAAGTCTGACTGAGTGTTTGTTATGAAGGAATACTTTGTAATGAAGTGAATTAAACAGTTAAAGTGTTCGGTCCTTAAGAAGTTTTAAATAATTATTCCTCAAATGTTCAACTTAGATCTGAAGTTAGACTCTAGATCGCAGTTACATTTAAAGGAAGAATGTGCAACTTTTTGATCCAGTAGATGTCGCCCTTGAGCTCCAGCATGAAACCAAAACAAACTGCTGTTTGGCGACACCTCCACTATCCTGAAGCCTCCGCTCTCCCCCAGCAGCACTCCTACAACCCCTCTCCACTCGCGTTCGCACAAAGGAGTTATCAATTAGAACGCAGCATAATTAAGCACCATTAAGAGCAAGCGGCGGACTAATTGTTCTTGGCTGGAGCTGCAATTGCCTGTGGCCTGCATTGTTGTGTTAGCAGGCTAATGTTAGCACACTTTGTTTAACTCATAGCTTCACAATTGACACAGAATAACCATAATCTAAAGACTCTTACGTGACATCAAAATAAGCAGTGAGTATGATATTCTTCGTTTCTCTAGTCCTTAGACTAATAATAATAAATTAGACTGATGTAGCGCTTTTCTAAATACTCAAAGACGCTTAACAAGGAACGACAACAAAAACAAAACAGATGAAAAATGATGTGTACAGATTTATCTGCTTTTATCTGTCTTTGGATTATTGCTGTTATTGCTGCTTGAGTGCGCTCTTATTTTGAAAGCCTCGAATGTAAAGATTTTTGCATAAATTCTTCTACAATTATTTTTGTCCAACTTTGACTCTTCCAAACTTCTCCTCACTCTTCAAATCTCCTCGTCATTGTGGAGTACAAAACAGTGCTGGTGCTACATAAGAACACAAACATTTTTTTATTTGTTTTTCCCAACACATCAAGTACTTCAAGCGTGTTGTTTTTCTCCGTCTCGGATCTGGTGCATTGTGTTGAGTGGATATAAAAGATGTGCGTTCAGCAACAATTGTAATGTGACTCAGTTCTTTATCCATCTTCAGTAGCGGTTTCTCCTTCAAGGATGTGACCTGTATTTAGCAACAACGTGAATTGACAGCAATTTATCAAAACAAATGTGAACATGTGTACGCCAGTGACAATAACAAAAGATACAATGCCTGTATGCTCTTGCTTGTTTGGAGCATCTTTCATTTATGTTCCTCTGGAGTTTGATTGGTACTTAGGAAGACGCTGCATTTCTAACAGTCAAATCCATGCTGTGTATTCTTCCCTCACCCCGTTGCAGGCCCTCAGATCTGATTATGCAGCACACATCTTTGGGTCCAGATTGTAAATTGAAAATCTAAGACTCCGTGGGACATTGTGCTTTACATGCTGATTAGACAACAGCTGTAAAGAGAGAGAGGGGGGGGGGGGGGGAACTCAAACACCTTTGGCTGCAGTGAGAGCAAACATTTATGGAGAGCCCTGCTTGTTGGCACCACATACTGAGCAGCATTGTCCAAATCCCAGAGTGTGTGTCTGGCTCTGCTCTCACAGTGAAGTGTCTGTCATCTTAATGCAAACAGTGTCACAGACTCGGCCACTCTCAGCAGGTGGAGGACTTGGCGAGGCTTCAACTTGGATTTTTATAGGATTGTAACTTCACTGCAGCTCAATGTTTGAAGCAGATACTCCGTATGAAATCACAGCTGGGATTATTGACGTATCGATCCTCTTCTTCCACAACCAGACTGTATCATTCTCAAAGGAAATACAGACCAAGAAAATCCTATTTGTCATTCACTTCCCTATAATTGGAATCACCTTCATCAAGGACATGACATGTATAACTAAGGGTCAAGCGTACTCGGATCCGGGCTCCGGGTCCCTAATGTGAAGCCAGCCTGAATGTTAACTACAGCCTTTTACACAAATACAACCTTTGAATGCAAGTTGTAGTTTTATTCTTTGTACAGAAATCAAGTTAAAAGCTTACCGTTCATTTTCCAACCTTGTCCTTTCATACAGAATTCCCTCTGACAGATTTTGATACGTCCATGTTTGAAAATATTAGTGGTGGAGTGAGAGAGACAGGAAACAAAGAGAGGGAGAAAGAGGGTTGTGATATGCCACAGAGGTCGTCTGCTGGAATCAAAACTCAGTGTCGCAGTAGTGTTCATTGTGTCATTAGTACTTTTATGCCTCTAATCAGTAATGTTTTATATGTTTGCATCTTCCCAATGCCTTCAATCTTTGGACACTGTATATCGCAGAGCTTTGAGGTTCATAACTAATCTTAAGGCCCTAACTCATCATTACTCATCATGCTCGAGTTGTCCGGCCTTCATTGACCACTTGCAGATTAAATCATCGGCATATTCTTATTTATTAGACAATACTTAGAGATTTACTTTTGCTCGCAGTCCCCAAAGTGTGTTTTGTAATGGGGGGCGGGGGGATTGTTTGACCTGTGTTTGTAATTGTTTTGTGTTGTAAATAGTTAAAATGTTCTGCTGCCTGTCTTGGTCAGTAGGCTCTTGTGTACTAGTACTAGTTTCCTCGTTAATTACATTTTCAATAAATAAAGAATGAAATACAAAAATAGAGAAATCAGAGAAAGATGCTTGTTTTTTTAAATGCTTTCTTCATGAGCCATAGGGATGACCATGACCCCTGTGAGGCTTCTTCTTACAGCTAGTAGCGTGTAGAAGAATAATGGACTTAAGAAATAAAACGTCGCGCTCTGTGGGCATTTGTAGGCCACACTTTTCAAATAGAGTGAACCAAAGGTGACGTTACCCTTTTGTACAAGTAATAAAAAAAACTTGTTTGACCTTGCAGGTTCATAATATACTACTGAACCAGGGTCCGAAATTAACTTTTTGACTCACCGGCCAAGGTGGCAAGTAGATGAAAAAATTCACCGGCCAAACATGTTTTTTACCGGCCGACATAACAAATAGTGTTTTTGTGTCACATACACATCTGTTACAGTACATTTAATTGAGAAGGCATTATGTTCTGTTGAATCAATCACAGATTAAAGTCACAGATTCAATCATTTTATCAGATCAGGAAATTGAGAAATTAAAAAAATATATTTGCTGGCCTTTATTTTTTAAATAGGTAGTTCCCAGACCCCCCCTGCTCCCCTCTGAACCCCCCCTGCATTACAACATTACAGACTAAAAACTAAAATCCATCAGAGAACAATACATTATTATTCCATAAAACAAGTGTTCTCTTGATTTAGCTTTGACAATATTAGATTCTTAATATAATCAGCCTGTTCATTATTAGACGTGTGTGTATCTCTGACTGCTCCTGCTGCGCGTGCATTTAGCGCGCACTATATCTGCAGTGTTTATAACGCAGCGCTGTTTCACAGAGTCTGAGTGGAGACGTTCACAGACTGAGACTACAGCAGGCTGTGAGATGACGTTGTTATCGTTATGTTAGCTTCAGACACGGTGAGAGTGAACGGAGAAAAGTGGAACCGACCGTTTGACCGGATCACGTGTGTTCCCGACTTGGTACGTACGGATCAACTGTGTGCTGATGCACTAAAAGTTAAAAGGGGCTGGCGCTGCAGTGTGTTTGTGCAGAAATGTATGTTTGAAATGTATGTTGGTGTGTCTCAGGCAGCGTGCTCCGCGATGCTCACAGTGATGACAGCAGAGAGAGGAGCAGGTATCTGCAGCTACATAAAACGCGCTAAATACTCAGCATAGTTTTTATTACTTTTTGGTAAAACATTTACCCGCCCTGTGGCGGATAGCCCTCTGAAATGTACTCGCCAAACGGAAAATCTACCCACATTTAGTGGGTGTTAATTTCGGACCCTGTACTGAACATTTTGGAAGACTTCTTGCTACGTGTTGGGTCTATTGCTTTAATCAAAACTTCAAAAAGTTGCTATAGAGCCACTCCTACAATGACGGACAAACATGTTGCTTTTGGTCAGAAGCAGTTCTCATGTTAGATACTTTAGCTAGGGTCTGATGTTGAATGCAATTAGATAAGGAATTCATAAATTAATTATAATTTTATGTTTATGTTTATGTATGAACTGCTGGAACAGGATCATGAAAGTGGTGGAGAAAGTGAAGGTCGACATGCAATGTGTGTGTGTTCCAGCTGACTTTCTTCATCTTTGGCCAGTGAGCCTCAAGTCTGCGTCCAGTTAAACAGACCCTCATCTGATAACTTTAATACCCAGTTCATCCACTCAGTGGCACACACGCATACACACTTCAAGCCCTCACAGGTTATATGTGTTGGAGGTCGGCCCGACCAGGATTGGACACAGAGTACCAGGCAGACTGCCAGAAACGGGAGTACAGGGTCAGGTGAGGAAACAGCTCTCACTAGAGCCTCTCTCTCACTCACTGACGATACATGGAGCTCGTAAACATCGATAAATTCTCTTCTCATGAATTTGTAGTTAAATCTTTTTAATTACTGTGAGAAATTGAAGCCATGGCTGAGATGGCATACCTCTACCTGAATGCAGCACACCTCATTAGTTATCATGTGATTTAGTTTAGATTAATTTGTTTTCACTCACAGGACAAATGTGATTTTGGACGAGGTTTTTTAACCTGACGAATGCAAAAATTAGATCCTCTCAAAGCTTTAACTCTCCTCTGGAAAAAAAGTGTCATCTTTATTCCTTTCATGAATTAATATCTTTTTCACAGTAAAAAGTGAAAGAGCTGTGTGTCCCCAAAACCACAGACAAGGAACAAAATGATGTGTAAAGTCTGAAGCGGCCAGTTTTCACTTTCTCCTGATTCGCTGTTCTAAGCCTAATTCATATTACTGCATTGAATCTGCGGCGTAGCATATAAGCCATATTCGCGTACCTAACCAGAAGCCTACGTACCTAGCCTGACGTGCACCCTCTCAAAAATGTAACTACGCGTTGAAACAGTGTGCAACACAAGCCCAGTGATTGGCATTGTGTTTCCTGCAGACTGGCTGCAGATGATAAACTAATTTGTCTAATTTACTTGCTCACACCTGAACATATCGGAAGTGCATTTCCTCGTCCAGCTCTCCCAGTGGCTGAACAAGCGTAAACATATTTAACCTGGAAGTATAAGTCAGGCTGAAGAGATCAAAACAAAGTGAAGTGGAAAGTTAAGTCATTGAATTGGGAACTAGTTATTAAATGTTGGTTCTTCATCAGAACCCAGCAGGGCCTATACAGTATGTAGCTAGATCTCCTTAACGCTGCTGAACCCTGACACTAACATAAAAGTATCCCAGTACCTTTGGCTAAAAATAAATCTGAGTCAAATAAGATTTGACAGATTTATTCCAAGGTTGAAATCTGCTCTAGTATTTTCTAAATATTGACAATGGATGACATGGATTCCCACGTAGTGAAAGGGCTGCTTGTACAAACACACAAACAGAAAAAGCAGAAGTAAAAAGATAAAGACAGAGAGACACAAAACATGATACTGAACTTGTGAAAATTCAACTTTGTAAACACTTTAACAATTTCATACATTTGTCTTTGTATTGTGTGCAGCCTGCAGAATGAATGTAATGAATATAAATAAATGAAGCCCTAGAACAGTAGATTAGAACGAGGCAAGAAAAAAAGTCTATATGTAGATGATAGGGAGCTTTATGGAAGAGTTTAAGCTGCTTCAGGGGTATTCCTATAAATGTTGTTACACAGAGTGGATATCAGGATTGTAAATACACTGGGATTGTTATTTATTCATTTTAGGAGGCAAACAAACTGAGGAAATGTTTGTAGTTGAAAATAATTGTGAGCAACATATAAACCAATAGGGTGGCATGGTGGTGCAGTGGTTAGCGCTGTTGCCTGTGTGGAGTTTGCATGTTCTCCCCGTGCATGTGTGGGTTCTCTTCGGGTACTCCGGCTTCCTCCCACAGTCCAAAGACATGCTCACTAGGTTAACTGGTGACTCTAAATTGTCCGTAGGTGTGAGTGTAAGCATGGTTGGTTGTCTGTCTCTTTACGTCAGCCCTGTGATTGACTGGTGAACAGTCCAGGGAGTAACCCTGCCTCTCGCCCAATGACAGCTGGGATCTGCCCAACCCCGAACGGGAAAAGAGGTAAAGATAATGGATGGATGGATGGATATAAACTAACTAAAGAAAAGTGAGTAAGGGGTCGGGATATATAAGTTTTACTTCTTCCTACTCCTTTCAGGACGCTGTAACTATTGTTTGTTTTTGTTTTTTTATCTTATTTACGTTTTTGGTTCAAAATAAAGTCTTTCATTCATTCACTTGTTGTCGCTAATGTTTTAAAATGCAATATTTGGAATTTTTATGGAGCTACAGTTCTGTAAATTTAGATGTTTTTGTTTCTTTACAGTGCGGTTTAAACGTACAGTATGTAAAATCTGCCGCAAGGGGGCTCTCAATCAAAACAATAACAAAAGAGATGACGTCGCTCCTCACCGGGTCTCATGGGATACCACCCCCCGTGAAAACGAACGAACTCCATGTTGAATCAATACGAACGGGCAAAACCGACCTGAGAAAGACAATATGTGTACTGACGATGTATCCAAGTATAATTTACATGAAGATTTTTATCACAGCAGCACATACAGCAACAGAACGGCAGCTTTCAGTAGCATCTAGCGCTTAGCTAATACAGCGGTCTTTGACGTAACATCCGGTGTTTCCTTGACAACAATCAACATTTCGTGTCTATCGTGGCGGCTCATCATGGCGGCCGCCTACAAGACACGTCCCGTTACAACTATAAAATTACGGATTTCTCTGGCTTTGATAACTTTTGGAAATATTTGATGTAAGTACTCAACTAAAAAATTTATATAACATGGGTTTAGTCCATTTTTACAATTCATTTAGCAGTTTTAATTGAAGTTAGATATTTTAATGTAAACAATAGCATGCAATCTTACATACTGTACCTTTAAGAGCTTTAATGAAGCACCCAAACAGGAAATCAGCTTTACTCTGTGTTCACACCTTTGTGCCTGTGTGATACATTACATCACACTTAATCTACCTAAGCAGCTGTCCCTATATAACACGACTTTGCAACTATGTGTGAAGGGGCCTACAGTGAAGAGATGTGTTCAGCGCCTATCTGCGCTGTTGTCACTGCCACTGGAATCAATCTGGCAGGAGGAAAGATTAGAGCATTGATTTGAGGCTGGTGAGTAATACTTCTGCAGAAAGCATACATCAAAAGCCTGTAATGTGGTGGGACAGAAAAGGCCGATGATTTCTTATTTATGGCCTTATTTCTGGATAGTCTCTTTCCAAGGCAGAGGAGAGAGAGAGAGGCAGTGAGGGAGGGCGAGAGATAATGATGGAGGAAGACGGGCAGAAAAGAGGCCGTGACATCACAGAAAGAAAAAGATAATCCAAACTAAAGAAATATGACAGTTGGAGTGGAGTGGAAGGTAAAACAAACCAGCAGGGGCAGCTCTTCTCATGACTCCTCTTTTCTTCTTCTCTTTTTCCTGTCATGACCTCGCCTCCTCTCACCGCCCCCTTCTCACCCGACATTTTTGTTTATAATTAGATCAGGACCACCACTCTCTCTTTTAGTTCAGGGAAATTTCACCGCTCAGCTGTTACGACAAACACAATGGTCAAATGAAAAACAAACTAAAACAAACGCTTTCAGACTGACGGTCAAAACTGTCAATAACCAGCAGAGGTGGAAAGTAACAGATTATGATGATGTCACCAGCACTATGAGCAAAATAAGTTAACGTAAAGCCCTGGCCTTAAGAAACAACGAAAGAAAACAAGTACACATTATACCCCTGTTTTAAATGTCATGTGTCGACAGGAAACAACAACTACAGTAGGGCCGAACGATTTATCATTTTAACGTCACAATTGGGATATGCACATCTGCATAGTCATATCACAGTACTGTACGTGCAATGCCAATCATGTGACCCAAAGCACTCCATGCTGCAACTATTCTATTGTTTAAAGCAAACAAAAGTTTTCTCGTTTACCACGACTCAGGACTTACAAGAAAAGTCTCTCTGAAATCAACTTCAGTGGTCAAAGAACTGACCCTTGTGCATGCAGAGTCCGTAGGGCAACATTTTTTATATATTTTGCTATCAGCGCCACTGGCTCGTTAATTAACCCCCAATTTCAACTTACTCCGCAAGTCTATTTTCTACGGAGTAAGCTGCAGGCACGCGTCAAGCTGGACAGAATATGACAACCCAGACAGGAAGTCAGACAAGGAAACGCAGCTGCTCATTGCTGCACTCCGCTGCGCTAACATTCCAGAAATGGATCCAGTGGGGCAGGGCTGACGGACCCTGGCACGCACAGTATGTGGGGATTGAAGGTTAATGTTGGGGCCACATACATGGACCGTTTACTTTTAGCAGCTGCACATGCTACAACAGTTTTCATTGCAAGCATGTCAGAGCAGGTGAAATCAGTTATCTCATTGATTCACTGAGTAATGTACCTGTATCAGACACTGATCAATCTACCTTAAGGATATAAAGTCCTCTTCTTTCATTCTTATTATGTACTTGTTCACACAACCTCTACCAGGGGGTGCTTTCCCCTCCAAAGGGAATCTTTATATGGCTGCATTTTTTGTGTTTCCATGAAACATGAAAGCCAGACCACATGATAAATTAAGTCAAAAGTTTCAGTCTTACAGGGCGCCGGTAGCGTAATGGTTAATGTGCCATGTATAGAGTAAAGGGCTCAAAGTGGGCGGCTCGGGTTCAAATCCCACCTGTGATTCATTTCATACATGAAATTTCCCACTCTCTCTCTCTCTCCCTGATTTCCGACTCTATAGACTGTCCTGTCTCTACATTAAAGGCACAAAAGCCCAAAAATAAATCTTAGAAAAAAAAGTATCAGTCTTTCAACTGATATAAAAATACAGCCCTAAGAGATAGTACTGCCGTAGCCCCTTAGTTTCATAACTCTAAGCCCCCTCCCCTTGTCAAGAACAAAAAATAAAGAATTACGGAAGTATCATGATCTGCCCAATTTTCATCTGTTCTAATCCACCTCGTCACTCCCCTTCCCACATGCAGAGAGAGTTAGTCATGATGGCAGCGATGCTGTTGATGTTCAGGAAACACACTTTTTGTAGCCTATCTCTCTCCTGCAGGTCTAGAGTGGTCGAGTGAGCTACAGAGTGAAAGTAGAGAGGGAGCAACGTAAGTAATAACACATAACCTGAGTGAATGAGAGAAAAATAATTATTTTGTTCTGCTTCATTTATTTTAAATCTGATCATTAAGTTTTAAGTAGCGTCCTCTGAAGAACATGGCTGATGGTGTTTTGTTTTTGAAGCATTAGAATCACTTAGTCTCTTGTATTAGATAGATAGATAGATAGATAGATAGATAGATAGATAGATAGATAGATAGATAGATAGATAGATAGATAGATAGATAGATAGATAGATAGATAGATAGATAGATAGATAGATAGATAGATAGATAGATAGATAGATAGATAGATAGATAGATAGATAGATAGATAGATAGATAGATAGATAGATAGATAGATAGATAGATAGATAGATAGATAGATAGATAGATAGATAGATAGATAGATAGATAGATAGATAGATAGATAGATAGATAGATAGATAGATAGATAGATAGATAGATAGATAGATAGATAGATAGATAGATAGATAGATACTTTATTGATCCCGAGGGAAATTCAAGACATCCAGTAGCAGTATACAAACATGCGAGACACATAGCAATTGTTACATACACACCCCCTGTCCCCCCTCCCATACATATATTACCCAACAACAAAGATTTAAGGAGCCCCTATATATAAGAATAAAAAATTAAAATTAAAATTAACCTGTGCAATTGTAAATAGACCTATACAACTTATATAATGAAATGTACAAAACCTGTGCAGGAATAGAAATATATGTGCAATTTAAAAGAAACCTATAAACAGTTAAAAAGCATCTGTAATTAGACCTGTACATAAGAGATGAAGAGTGTTGACCTTCTGAAGGTATGTGTTGTTGTACAGTAGTGTTTAAGATGGGGGTAGTGCAAGGAGTGTGAAAACAGATATTAAACAGTCAGTGCAGACATTAAAGGTGCAAAAAAAAAAGTGATTGTCAAATGTGAAAAGCAAAAATATGTGAAAAACAGACATTAAACAGTCATTAAACAGTCAGTGCAAACATTAAAGTGATTGTCAGATAAGCATTAAAGTGTCCAACTAGAGGCTGACTCTTAGGACAGCAGTACAGATGAAAAAATGAGTCCAGGAGTCACTGAGTGCTTTATCCCTGCCGTGACATTGAGATGTTATACAGTCTTATGGCCAGGGGGACAAAAGAGTTCTTAAGCCTGTCCGTGGAGCACGCTTGTGACAGCAGTCTGCCACTGAACATGCTCCTCTGCCTGGTGAAGGTGCTGTGCAGAGGGTGGTGGGTGTTGTCCATGATGGAGAGCATTTTGTCCAAAGACCTTCTCTCTGCCACCATCACCAGAGAGTCCAGCTCTGTACCCACCACAGAGCCAGCCTTCCTCACCAGTCTGTCCAGCCGTGCTGCATCCCTCTTCTTGCTGCATCCTCCCCAGCACACCACAGCGTAGAAGAGGACACTGGCAACCACAGACTGGTAAAACATCTGCAGCAGCTTTTTGCAGATGTTGAAGGACCCCAGCCTTCTCAGGAAGTACAGACGGCTCTGTCCCTTCCTGCAGGTAGTGTCCATGTTTGGTGACCAGTCCAGTTTGTCATCCAACTGCAGCCCCAGATACCTGTAGGTCCTGACCACCTCCAAGTCGACTCCCCCGATGGAAACAGTTTGCAGATGTGGCTTGTTCCTTCTGAAGTCCACCACCATCTCCTTGGTCTTGGAGGTGTTCAGCTGCAGATGGTTCAAACTGCACCACGTCACAAAGTCCTCAATCAGGCTCCTGTACTCCTATACTCCTCCTCTTGTCCAGCAGTTAAAAACTACAAACAGGAAGTTCAATCAAAGGTTGATTGGATGCTAGCTTCCCCCATTAAAGACTTTAACCATTTTATATCCAGAAGTGTTTTTAATCTTTATTTAGCGTTCTGGGTCAGAAAGTCATTGTATGCAGACGACCCAATGCTATTTTCATCTCAGCATATAGCGTTTTGCAGCAGCGTGTGTGAGCGATATTAGACCAGGTCTTGATTCTTTCAGGAAATTGAGAAGAATGATATGTAAAATAAAATGACTTGGGCAACAATAAGCTTTGTTTGCTTTGTCAACTTTTCATTAAAGAGCACAAATCCACTGAATACCAAAGACGCCATACAAAGCTGTAACATATACCCTCAGATATATCCACAGGATATGTACATTCGAAATGTCACTTCAACAGTTGTTGGACAAGAACATGTTGGTGCATACATTTTTAATATGTTGACATTTTGAAAAATTCTCCCACTCTCCTGACCTTTGTCCAAATGATGTTTGTGCTGGTGCAAATTCCTCTGCACCCAAACATACATGCCGCACTTTAAACTTTAAATGGTTTTTCCTTTTTTTTTTTATGCATTGCCTGTAAATCACTTTGGTCAGCTGAAGCTGTTTTTAAATGTGCTATACAAATAAACTTTACTTGACTTGACTATACAATGCATCTATGCTGAAATCGTTTTCCTTTTACAATTGGAGTTAGAGGCGTCAGAATATATCGTGCTTCAGTTTATGTAGTTTTTTAGCATATAAGGCTAATTCCTGTTTGGCAAAGCATAAAGCTTTTATCAAATATTGTTTGTACTGTATTGGTTTATGGACACATTTTGTCTGAAATGAAATAACAGCAGTGGCAGGGCCAGAATTTTTTAACAGGGGGGCACCTGGGGCACTGACTTATGCAGGGGGGCATGAAGTTTGTGGGCACACGCATGCAAATAAATTTGATTTTTGTACCGTTTTTATCCCAACTAATGATATGTAAGAAACAGACATAGCAATCGTCTTAGCTTGATTTTTTAGATGTTTGTGCAAAGTCACAATTTTAAGTACTACGAAAATTGCGTAAAACTCTTGTGAACTGTCTATCTTTCAAAAATACATGTTTTGGTCCTTTTCAAGTCAGAAAGTGTGCACGAGTTTTTCCTTGGAGATTTTTATGGAAAGAGCAAATTATGTACTTAAAACTGAAAGTACTACAATTAGCCTGTTGAAAATAAACAGAATAGTTGATTTGCACTGAAGTCCCACCTCTGATTAAGCAAATAGGGGGGGGGGGGGGCATGCAACCCCTCTGGACATGCCCCTAAGCAGTTAGTCATATTTGTAGTCACTTCTACACAAATGTAATGTCTGAGCGGAGGTTGTAAAGCAGACTGGATACACCAGGCGCACAGGGAAGATTCACATTTTCCTGAAAGTTCCTGCAGTGGTAGAGAGGGCTTTCTGTTCACACGTTACTTTTTCTTACCTGTTGTCGTCAGTCAGAAACATGTGCAGCCAGCACTATTGTATTTTTAACAGCTGACAAGACAAGGGGAACAAGTGCATCCAGATTGGTGATGAGGTTTCATGGATGAAAAAAAGATGGATAAAAATTACCCTTAATGAAATAGAAAGGGGAACTAAATTAGAAAATCACTTCTATCCCAACTCTAATTCTTATAGTAGGAGTAATAAAACAATTAATCCTTGGTGTCGTCTACAAAAAATGGAGTATTGACTGCCTGACAGAGCTCCTGTAATGCTTAGAAGCACTCTGGAAATGTTGAGTTCTGGCCCCATCAACCAGCAGAGGGCTCTCCTGTGACATATCTACCCAAGCTGTCCTCTCTCTCCCTCATTCACACATTGAAGCTACAAAGTATTTTCTCTGACGCACAACTGACAGCCTCTCAGCCAACTCCTACCCTATTCAGATAGGTAGCATCATTTGCAGTACCTGTCTACATAACTACAAGCATGTATACATCTTGAGTGGCAGCCATGCATTCGGAGCAGTGCGGCACTCTAAACACACACATCACCCTGCAACCCCTGAAGGCACATACACAGTTGAAGCAGACGAGAAAATGAAATGATGATGGTCAGAAGGGTGGAGGCAGAGCAGGTGAAGGAGATCATTTGCTCCTTCGCTCTCAGTGAAGTGGTAATTCTGTCCGAGTCTGCGATCGCATTCGCCCGCCTGCCTGTTTTCCCTCGAGGCCCGTGGAGAGATGGAGAGATTCTCCTCTGATTCAGGACGCCCAGTTCTCTGGGCCAAAATAGGCCTCATGAATAAACCATAGGCTGTGTAGTTAAGTTATGTAACGACAGCACATGAATAGATGCAGCATGCTAAAGTACAGTATGAGCAGGACGGGTGGCGTTCAGTTTCTCTTTTTAAGTTGAGCTCGAGTGCACAAACAAACATTGCAGTACATATGCATAGCAATAAAGCGGTCCTCCACATTTATTCCTACATAGGTACATGTGATACACAAGTGTTTGAAACAGTGGGTCAGTAAAGTTTGGGTGCATTTGTGCAACTACCACAGAATAATTCACATAAATACTAAATTAAATCATTGCATGCAGTTGCCCTATTCAGACTGCCGTTTCAAGGCGTGATATTTACCTCCCAGTGATTTTTACGCCTACAATCTGAACGTTGTGGGGGGACAAAGTGAACCCGCCTCTGTGTCGTCTTCAGAGGTAGTAACAAAGGTGTTACAGAGGCGAGACTGTGTCAGCGGAGGAGCGCAGTGCTGTGTGTGTGCATGTCTGAAGTGTGTATGTGGAGCTCCCGCTGTGCCACAATGTGAGTTCACAGACTGGGTCACCGATATTAAGCTGTCGTGAAATATGAATACAAAGTTGTGATGACGGCTGAGCTTAGTTACTGCACTTTTGCAAAAAAACATCAGCCTGAAAATGGGCTAGTGAATGTTCAACTCTAAGCCAGAGACTAAAATGACCACAAACTGGGAGTTGTTAACCTAAATTCATGCACGGCCTGCTCAGACCTCCAGCTCAGCGGCAAGGAAGTAAGGACAACAGGAACACAAGGAATACAGAGGATAAATCCTTTCTGCATCTTATCCCATCTCCCCCTATACCATTTTTCTTAACAATGAGAAAGGTCTTTTTCCTGCTCTTCAGTAAAGCGCCTCAAGGTAACACCAGATAAGTGCTAAGTTAGTAAGTCAATTTTATTTATATAGCACCTTCGAAGAGCAGACATCACAAAGTGCTTCACGATAAAAGATTAGAAAAACAGAAACATTAAATTCAGACAGTTACTTCAGGTAGCGCTATACAAATAATGATTGATTGAACATGCTGATTGCATTGATGAAAAGTTCCTTCTGAGCTCAATTTCTGTACGGAACTATTCAATCCTTGTGGAGATATTTACACTCTTAGTGTAACACATTGATTTTCAACAGACAGATTTTATGCATGTGTCTGCAGTAGTACATCTGCAGTTATCCTCAGATGGACAATTGAAAGTACACTTTTGGATATTTCCCACTGTGCTTATGCCTTTTTGTTTCATGCAGGTAAAGGAAACATTGATGAACCTTTCAAAATGGACTTCATTACCAGGGAGCTTATAGTGTATAAACCAGTACAGCTCCTCAGGTCCTCAGGCACACATGAAGAAAATCTTCTTTAAGGCAGCTTAAGCTTTTATGACCCGAGCCGCTGGAACAGTCTGCTTCAGAATTTGAAAGCAGCTGGAAGGGTTTGTCTCCAAAAAGAAAGCGTAAAGCTTGTATCAGGAATATACTCGAAAAACACTCTAATGTGTATGTTAAAGCTAAATGGGAGAAGGAAGCGCACATTACTCTGACAGAGGACAAGTGGTTAAATATCTGTAAAATACAGTCCACTACTTCCAGTTCTGGTCAATGGAGAGAATTTACATGGAAGAATATCATCAGGTTTTTCATCACTCCCTAAAAGAACATATTTACCAAATGGGAGCCCAGAATCTGGTCACTGCTGGGGGGCCGTGCAATAACCTAATGGCTTACGACTTTCATATATTTTGGAATTGTCAAGTAATTCAAGCATACTGGTCAGAAATAACAGCAACCATACAATCAGCTTTGGCCTTTGAGATTGGGTTTTTTTGGCACTAGGGAAAATACCAACCAAATGTAATGCTCATAGTGAGGGAATTTTATCAGACATTTGGCCAATCTGGGAATCAATTCCTAACAAGTTATTAAAGTGCAAAGTGGAGGTGTGCAAGTGTGCAATTCAAGTGCAAAAGGAGCAACAAAGTGCTAATTGTTGTTTTAAGGTACAGTATGTAGAATTGCATGCTAATGTTTACATTAAAATATCTAACTTAAATTAAAAAATGGACTAAACCCATGTTATATATATATTTTAGTTCAGTACTTACATCACCTCAAATATTTACAAAAGTTATCAAAGCCAGAGAAATCCGTAATTTTATATTTGTAACGGACCGTGTCTTGTAGGCGACCGCCATGATGAGCTGCCATGATAGACAGGAAATGTTGATCGTTGTCAAGGAAACACCGGATGTTACGTCAAAGACCGCTGCATAAGCTAGCGCTAGCTGCTACTGAATGCTGCCGTTCTGTTGCTGTATGTGCTGCTGTGATATAAAACTTCATGTAAATTATACTTGGATACATCGTCAGTACACATATTGTCTTTCTCAGGTCGGTTTCGCCCATTCGTATTGATTCGTTATTTTACCCATAATACACCGCAAGCCTTGACGTCATCTTTTGTTATTGTTTTGATTGAGAGCCCCCTAGCAGCGGATTTTACATACTGTACGTTTAACATATTAATTGCACTTGGTACAAATGAGACCTGGAGTCTTTCTGTCTTCCTCACAGGAGTTCTAAAACGATGACCTGAGGGTAAAAGGTCAAACACACGGTGAAGTGGGTGATCTGAGTTCACAAGTATGGCCTTAACTTTCCTCAGGACTGGTTGGTTATACGAAGTCAAAAGCCCAACCTGACACCTTCCTGAAATTCTGCGGCTTTTTTTTTTTTTACAGAACAACACCCAGGTATTTATAGCTGTCCACAATGTCAGTGTCAGCTGATTTAACAACAGTTGGTATTTGGCTTGATGGGGACTTTCTAAAATCAATGATCATGTCTTTAGGTTTTGACATTCTTAAACGTACTGCTACATTACTTACTATTACTATGATTATTATTATCACTATTACTGTTATTACTGCTAAACTACCTTTGTTTGTATTTTCTCAATAATGGGTAAAATATGCTATTTAAAATCATTAATCTTTTTTATTTGGTTATGGAAGGCATCACGCTATCCCCCTCTCAGTGTCTCACGAGCCCCCCACTTTAGGAACAGTAGAGTCTGGAGAAGACTCATACCTGGACCCCTGAGACATTTGAAAATGTGGTACAGTATTTTTTTAACATATAAAGCTACTTTTAAATGTACATGTAAAAGTGGGCGTGGACACTTTTCCATCAAGGAGTGGATTTTTTGCAAAACAAATGTTTGCAATGGATTCAGAATCCCAAAGAACCCCTAGTTTGACCCCTCACAATCTACCGTAGGCAGAGGTTAACATTTTAAATTTTTCACCAATAATGTAATACTTCACAATGAAAGATTAGAAAAACAGAGACATTAAATTAGACAGTTACATCAAATCAGACATAGACAGATCAAACAAAGTTTAAACAGATATGTCTTTAACTGCTTCTTAAAAGTGTCCACAAAGTTCACAGCTATCGGTTCTGCAGGAAGACAGTTCCAAAGTTTAAGTGCTGTAACGTCAAAGGCACCATCTCCTTTAGGTTTAGGTGTTGTACAAGGAACAACCAGTAGACCCAGATCAGAGGGCCTCAGGGTCCTGCTGTCGTACAGCTTCAGCAGCTCAGTGACGTAAGCCGAAGCTTGACCGTGCGAGGATCTAAACACTACAACAATTATTTTAACTGGATTCTGACATTGATGGGGAGGCAGTGCAAAGACATGAGGATGGGAGACCTTAGATGATTTTTGTCAACAGCTAGCAGCAGCATTTTGGACCACTTGGAAGCGGTTCACGTATGTGAAAAGAGAGTTACAATAACCAAGCCTTGATGAAACCAAAGCATGTACAGTCATCTCTAGCTCTGGACACAAAAGGCCTAGGTTTAGATTTATTTCTTAGATGGTAAAAGGAGGAGCGGACCAAACTGTTTATGTGCCGGTCCAGACTCGGAGCCTGACCCATTGGGACACCTAAGTAAGCCAGGATGGGTTTAACGGCAGAGGCTAAAAAAAAACAAGACATCTCTTCACCACTGGAACAAAAATGTTCATGAGCAGAGACACAAACCCTCTGTTTTATCAGGGTTCAACTGGAGAATATTATTTGACATTTCAGCTTTTATCTGGACTGAAATGTATCTAAACTGTCATGCTCATCCAACAGATGTGAGCTGCTTAGCAACCACTTTTTCTCAAACCTTAGATTTAAAGGCAATTTGGACATAGGCCTTCATCTCTCAGGGAGAGAGAGGTCAGGAATAGATTTTTTCAAAAGTTGTTGAACAGTAGCACCTTTTAAAAAGGGTTGGAACCAGACCAGATATGAGAGAGTTTTTGATTATACAGTAGAGAGTAATAATGGACAAGTGGAGTCAATAACGTTTTGAAGCAGAGGAGTGGGTATGATATTGAGAGCACTGCAGGAGGATTTCATGCGACCTATTATGGGTGTAAAGAGGAGTCGTGGCCTTGCGGTTAGGTCGGGCACCCTATGTGGAGAGGCTATAGTCCTCGAGGCGGGTGGCTCGGGTTCTGTAGCTCTGTTTCTCCTCCTGTCTCTCTGATGTGGGTATAAAAAGCCCCTCCCCCAAAGAAAAAAAAAAAATAATTATAATGTGGTGCATCAACCAGCCTGTTGTTTCAAGGAGCCTATAGCGGCTGCTGTTCTGAGGTTTGCGTAGAAAATAATAAGGTCGACTGTCTTGACCTGTACTACTGTTTTTTTCTTCTGGTTTAAGCAAGTTTTTGTCAGACGGACAAAGAAAGATATGAACTAGAGAAACAACAGGAGCACTTCTGGTTTCGTTTAAACCACCGGTGCTCATGGAAGGGAATACTTTTTAAAAAAAAAGAGGAAAACTAAAGACCAAAACACATAGGCATAAATGATCCAGGTCCAGGCCTTAAGGATGGTTTGAAAAGTAGGGTTGCAGTAATCGAAATCTGTCTTGGTCTCAAGACTGGTCTCTATAGACCACTTTTTGAAGGTCTCGTCTCGGAATTGAAACATTTTTACTCGGTCTTGTCTCGGTCTCGGACTGTGCAGACTCTGGATTTTAAATCAAGACTGGGCAACAGCATCACTTATTGGCTATTTTTCCACGTCATTACTGTGATTAGAAGGAAAACAGCCCTTTCAAAAAGGAGAAATAACTTCAATTCATTTAGTTTTTTATCTCCTGGTTACGGCCACAACCTTCCTGGTGTTACCGTCTCAGTGAGTGACACGCCCCCTGCACGCAAGATGATGATTTTTCTGAGATATTTATGGTCTTGTCTCGGTCTCGGAGCACTCTGGTCTCGGGCATGTCTTGGTATCGGTTAGTGTGGTCTTGACTACAACAATATTTGCCTTTAACTCGTAGGATTGGAAACATACACCAAGGCATATCCTGCTTGCGCCTTCTTTAAGTTGTAGTCCACACCCTTTTTTCTGTTAAAGATAAGAACTAGTTGGCCCTAAAGTCACAGCAATATCGAGGTTTGGTTAAAAATATCAATTAATTTAATCTGCTGTTTATTCATCCAAACAGTTCAGCTCATGTTAAGAACTTCTGCTGTGTCCTTAGTCAGCTTTAAAGTGAGCTGACAAGTTGAGTCAGTAGATCAAATGCAGCAGACTGGCAGGCCAAAGCAGCAATTGGACTTAAGTGATTCTCTATTTACAGCGTCTGATTCTATAATGCTTTGGTCTCAGAGACCCTCAGTCCTCTGTTTGGATCCACAGCAAAGGGGACAAAGACATCTGTGCTCCTCTCCCACTCAAAAACACGATTGGGTGATAGTGATCGCAGCAGGGATGAAGTCAGCTCAGGGCCTCGGCGCAGAGGGAATAAATAAAAGCTGTTGGATGGAGTTGAACCGGGGTTCAGCTGGATGATGCTGTTGTTGTGACAATGAACAGTGTGCTGCATTAAGACGAAGAACAAACCTCAACACGCACAGTTCAAGGTTCAAGCGATTTGTACCAGAACAGCCTAATGGATGATTTGATTGACCAGATTTAAAGTAAACAGGGCACACAGTTGCTCTCTCTTTTTTAAAATGGGTCTGGAATCTAAAGGAAGGTAAAGATGAGGAGGAAAACATGACTAGATATAAGCGTTGTCATTCTAGCGTTAGTCCTTACCTTGAACTGAGTTACATTTTAAAACATCAAAATTCAACTTGGAGAAAAATCGAGCACTTTATTGTTGTCGTTTTGATTCTGTAAGAGATTCAATAAGTGCACCTTTTTGACAATAATATATGAATAAAAGCCACATGGAATATTTCTTCATAGCTTCCTTGTTGTGCGATAAGGGACTGATGATAAGAGGTTTTTTAAAATCCGAGCAGGGAACTGATAAATCGTTGCTAAGAAAGATGTCCTCCTTAAAGAGAAGTCTCAGAGGGTTTTTTACTTCCTGTAAAGAATAAAGAGAGGACTCTGGGATGAAGTAGAGATATATATTTGAATGAATATACTACAACTGTGGTCTTGTACTTGTTGTACATACGGGATGCTAAATACATGTTAAAGGAAGAATGTGTGACTTTTTGATCCAGTAGATGTCGCCCTTGAGCCCCAGCATGAAACCAAAACAAGCTGCTGTTTGGCCACACCTCCGCCACACGGAAGCCTCCGCTCTCCTCCAGCGGCACACCTCCAACCCCTCTCCCCTCGCGTTATCAATTAGAACGCACCATAATAAAGAATTAAAACGCAAGTGGCGGACAAAATTGTCCTTGTCTCAAGCTGCATTATTGTGTTAGCAGGCGAATGGTAGCGCTCTTTTTTTGCTCTTAGCTTCACATTGCATGTAAATTTACATGGAATGACCGTGACCTAAAAATGCTTACGTGACACAATTAAAAAAATACAATAATAAGAGTATTAGGAGGGGCAGAAGAGCAAATTGGGGGGACAGCATTTTCATGCATGTGGGATGAAAGTTGACAACAACATTTGCAAACAAGAAGACAACCAAAGTATCTTTCATGTAAGACTCTTTGCCAGAAGCTAAGCCCTTATCCTGCTTTGCTTTCCTTCTCCTCCTCCTCCTGTCTGTGGCCCAAAGTGTGAAGCAGACATTCTGCTGCTGTGAACTCAGCTGTATGCAAAAAGTAACATACCTCTAAAGGTTACATCCAGGTGACTTCAGACCGAAGAAGTTTCTCAGAGAAACCTCCTCCAACTTGTGTGCTGACACAACAAAGTTGGCACAGAGGATCTTTTTGAAACCAGCCACAGCCTGAGGGCTCTCTGCCTGCGTTCTGATATGACAACAGTAAGAACTTCAATAAACTGTGGACAATGCTGCTACGGAAACTCATGCACACCGGGTGTGTTCAGGAACATCCTCATGTCATCTGAGGGACAAGAGAGAGAGAGAGAGAGAGAGAGAGAGGATCTGTCGTGTCCGGTCTGAGAAGAAGATTTCTGACCTGCGCCTGACCTCACTGCAGAAACTTCTCCTTCATGACCAGTTAACAGTAAAGGTGAAGGGATCTTTTCAGTGATCTGGAGTCTGATACTAAAGTTTGCCTTAAGATTTCAACTCCTCAAGATAGAAATTCTTCTTTTAAGATTAAGATCATTATATTCCTGAACTACTAGCCCCCCCCCTCCCTGCTTTTCCCTATCCTTATTCCTGCATCTCCCTCTTTCCCTGTTTCCTTACATCTGTAAGCAGCAGTGGAGGGTCTTTGTTTGGGGTGGCAGTAGCTCAATCTGTAGGGATTTGGGTTGGGAGCCGGAGGGGTGCCGGTTCAAGTTCTGGTACGGACCAAGCCTGGAAATTGGTTTGGTAGCTGGAGAGGTGCAGAGGCGCTGCTTGTCAACGCTTGGGGCCCCAGATTACTTTGGGCCCCTGAGGGCTGACAAACTGTCAACCACAGCTGTGGCTCAACATGTGCACATTTTGCAATGACAGTAGGAAAACTTCCCTAACGGAGGCCCCATCTGACAGCACTCAGTCTTGTTGCCCTGCTAAGCATTGCATGCATTATTGCTGCTAAATAATGTTGATGAATGCTGGTCGGAAGGCCCCCCAAATAAAATTCTGCCTATAGGGCCCCAACAGACTCAGGAATCACCACTGGAGAGGTGTCAGTTCACTTCCTGAGCACTGTTGAGGTGCCCTGCCCCTTTAGTATAGGTGCTATACAAAGAAAGATTGATTGATACAGCTGTATCTGTGTACGTAGTAAAGTTGTCATGATTTTC
Organism: Tautogolabrus adspersus; assembly: GCA_020745685.1. Classification (NCBI taxonomy): domain Eukaryota; kingdom Metazoa; phylum Chordata; class Actinopteri; order Labriformes; family Labridae; genus Tautogolabrus; species Tautogolabrus adspersus. Next base: position 28,973,510 of record CM036536.1, read on the forward strand.
CTTTGCAACTTTACACTGAAATTCCACCATGTGTTTCAACGAGTTAACCCTCATCAAGTTCATTCAGATTATGTTTAGTTGGTATAAGTTGTTTTACGTTAAGACACTTGTATCTTGCTTCACTTAGCACTTTAATTTAGTTTATGAACAGAGCACAACTAATACTGCTGCCTCTTTAAGAGTGCCAAAGTCAAACTAAACCATCAGGAGTATGATTAAATATTGCTATACAGTTATTTTATTGCCTGACACTGCTGATACATGTCTTTGTCAGACGAAACGAGCGCTGAAAAGACGATTTTGAAGTTTGACGATTACAAGGAGGACATGAGACTTTTGTTGTCAGAAAACACTACTTACACATTTTCAGGACAAAAACTAGCCTAGGCATGTTTCTAATAAGCTCCACGAGCAGAAACGTGATCAAACTAGGATCAATATTGGAGATGCTTTTGAAAAATGGAGAGAGGTTAGAACGCAGAAAGGTTTACAGACCGATGCAGAGCTGGCTAAACACTGAAGCTTCAGTGACATGGCAACCTGCATGCGCATGTACTAGGGAGAAGAGGGTGGGGGGAGACAGCTCTCTCCATTGTTTTGAATTTGGACTGCATAACCCATTTTAAACACTAGGTGTCAGAGTTACATATTGCTCCTTTAAAGGCAGGGTAGATAATTTTCGAAAACTAGCATGATTTTGAAAGTAGCATTCTCTCCGTGCTCCGTCTTCACCCACCCCCTCCCCTCTGTGCTCCCTCAAAAGCCACGCCCCTCACTTACATGCACTAGCGCCATTGGTCCAGAAGCGGATTTCAGCTCATGCTTTGAGTGTGGGCTCGTGCATGCATGGGGTAGAGAACGAGCAGGGAGACAGGGAGGCATGATTGGTTTATAAAAATTTAACCGAGTGCAGACATTGGTCGAAGTTTTTACGCGTTTACAACTGCTACAGATGACGGATTTTCTTCGTTTCTTTTTCAAGGCACATGAATTATTAATTTCTGTCAGGACCTAAAGACAGTTTCAACCAAAATCTTAAAAAGTGTATCTGGAGGAAATTACCTACCCCTACCTTTAAGGGTGCCAATTTCCCTTTTTTTTAACTTAAAGGTCCCATATTATGCTTTTTCTGGTTTTATATGCTCTTTAGTGTTCACTTACCTTGTGGAAATGGATTTCTATCTAAATAAGACCACTTTAGTTAAACTTCCTTTGAGAGCCTTAATGATGTTAGTAGTTTACAGGCTAATGAGTTTTGTAATTCATGATGTTCGCTGTGATTAAGGGGATTTCTGACACAACCAAAAAAAGCCTCAATACTCATTAAAAAAACAACCTCACACTCTCTTGTATTCATGCAAGGCCAGCCCACATGGCCACAGCCAGGACTAATATTTACAGACACAAGCCATGCACGGAGCTGGTTTCTGGATGAGATCCTTTCCCTGCTTCAACGGGCCTCTGCTTTAATAACAGATGGTCCCATCGGCAGCACTCCTCTCCAAACACATTGCAAATGTGTGCGTGTTTCCTGATTTTACTGACATGGAGAGGAAATCAAAGAAAAATCTCCTGGAGACAAGCAATTATGAACATACATAATTGGCAAAGCTTTAATTGGATAAACACAGAGTTAGACGTCCATTACCCACCACTGAGTCTGACAACAGCGAAGGAGTAATTGTGATAGATCTGGAAACATTTCACCTTCCAAACAGCCGTTAGTTTGTGTGAGCATAATCATCTTCAGATAATCATAATTAGTGCCAGAAATTACAAAATATAGAGGACAGTATCTACGCTTTGCTTTTATCTTTTTGTCACTGAATAAAGTCCCAGGAGACAAAAAACAAAATCAAAACCTCCCAGTGAAGAAACTCATTTCCTCCCGTTCAGACTCAGCTCATGTGCTGGAGGACAAGTAAAGGATGTGCCGGAGAATGACTTTGCTTCAGCTTGTGCTTTTTATCTGCCCGAGGCCTTGTTAGCTCATAGAGTGTGACATATTGGGGAGAAGTGAACGAGAACCCTCAGACATAGTGCTAATTAATTCACACTTTGGCGACCATAAAGACGCCCCCCCCCGCCCCCTCCTCTCCCTTGCATGGCACTGATGGCATATGTAGCCTGGAAGATTGATACCGCAAACAGCCGCGTTCAGCCATGCTCGTTACTGAAGCAGATGGCTGCAGGTGTGTGTGTGTGTGTGTGTGTGTGCGTGTGTGTGCGTGCGTGTGTGTGTCAGTGTGTAAATGCATGTAAGGATCAAAAACCAAAATAGACAAATATAGAAATACAGATAAATAAATGATGACAGTATAGCCTGTAAGATCACAGATAACAGGAGCATGCTCACAGGTAAGACCTATTTTTCTTTTTTTACAGTTTTGAGTTGTCAACTAAAAAAGAGAAAGCACAGTTTTCTACTCATCTAAAGCACGCTTTTCATGTCTGCAGTAAAAAGCACTTTGGTTTGCACGCATTTACAGACAGTCTGCAAAAAAACAACAGAAGCTGGCGAGACATGTGGTTGAGGGGCTCATTTCACTGAATTTAACACAGCCTGGAGCTCTTTACAAGGGTCAGCATTGCTTCTGAATTTCTGTCTTTGTCTGAGCAGAGAGAGCCGAACACAAAAGTGCATTAAAAACAGAGAGGTTGATAAAGAAGACAAACTACCCAATGAACCCCTGACTTCCTCAAACTGCAGTGGAAGAAAAGAAAGAGAGAGCATGCTGCAGAATAAATGTGAGAGAGCAGATCTGAATTAGTTTGCAGATGATGAATGAATATAGTTTGAATAAATAACTTACAATAAGGAAGTGAAATAAGAATATTTATAATACTAAACAAGATCAAAAGCAAAGCTGCTTTGTATTGTTCTTCAACTTGTCCTTAAAAAATAAATGGTTAAGTAAAGGAACCCAAATATTTGTCATCAGGTTGAGTCGGACAGCGTCTCTTGTCTTGTCATTTGAATGGTGATTGGTAAATGTACTATTGTCTTCATCGTTATAAGTGCAGGTTGTACCTCAAATTCAATTGACACATATTCACATATTCTCCTCCTTTTCAACAATTTGAAATAAGTCTCAGAGCTCCCCAAAACATGTCTGTGAAGTGTCTTGTTCTAAATCCACTTTGATCCTGCTGTGGGAGTGTCACCCACCTGGGGGAGGGGTTACTGCCCTTTGTGATGTCATGAAGGGAAAATCTCCAAACGGCCTGTTTGAGCACACATTTTCTGAAAAGTGGAGCAGGCAAAAGACGGAGAGGATGGACTTTTCTCATCATTGAGGGTATGTAAACAGACAAGGGTCACTTGTTAGTGTTCGAAAAACATAGTAAAGTGTATTTTGCATAATATGAGACCTTTAATACTAATACTGAGGAAGGAAACTTGGATGGCACCATCTGGTTGATCGATTGATGGATATGCTCATGCTGTATCACCCAAAAGATGTGGTCTGAGAAGAGCATATGGACTACGGTTTTGTATGGTGTGTGTGTGTTGAGGGGGGGGGGGGGGTTGTATGAAGTTAGCAAATGTGTTTTTTGATTGTAATTTGTAGAATTTCCATTATCTTTTGTCTAAACCACATTATTAAGATAAAGGTGTGGTGAGCCAAGAAACAGGGAAATGTCATAAAAATGACTTGCCACACAGTTTTGCACTTTTATTATTACATGGGCAGAAATAAATGTAGTAAATGATCTTATCTGTAATTTTCATGAAAATTGCTTTTAGTGGTAGAGAGATTCAGAGCACCCTTCGACTCTGAGAAGTCAATTTCAAGCCCAACTGATGACACAGGCGGCGCAGCCAGTTGTGCAAAGGTTATGCAGGAAAGGAGGTCAAGTTGTTACTTTTACACTCTCTCTCTCTCTCTCTCTCTATATATATATATATTTCTAAATTTCAGAATAAAAGAAAAGTTTGATAGACATTCATGGTTATTAAGTGGCAATTATTCCAACATTTTTAATCCCCCATTCCCCATTCATTGCTCTATGTAACTGAACTTCAACAATGATAACATTTATTGATGGGGATTTTGTTGGGATGTTCCCCTTGTAAAAATTAAAATTTGACCTTTTACCAACCTTAAGGTGTCAAGAAAAGACAGCGGTACACACACAGGTTGACATTTGCGGTGAGAAGATAACGTTTCTCTGGTGTGTTGTGTTTCTCCTTTGTGGAAACTGGATGTTCATAGTTTTCAACCAGGTGCTCAATTGCTGCTGCGCCCTTCAGTGAGCCAGTCAACCTTGATTCTCACTGCACCGCTTCCAGGTCAATTGGTTGCATATTGCTGTGTTTTTCTAACAACTTGAGTCGCTGGCATTGTACGTGTGGCAGCGAAACAATAGCAGGTATTTTAAATTAAACACAGCCTGAGAATAAATACACCATGTACAGAAAAATGGACAGGTACACAGTAAAGTTATAACAACTGGACAAAGTAAACAGTATGCATTGCCAACACATTCAATCCCACTCATTAGATACAGCAGCTTGGTCCGTGGCCTTAAGCTTGAAAATATGACAAACAATAAACCAATAGCGTCAGTTTGTCATGGGAACAGCTCAGAAGTCCAGCTAGATATTAATAAATGTGCAGTATGCTACGAATTTCAATGGGTAGCAATAATAAGAAAAAGGATCATCCATCCAGTTATATTTTTCAAAATCAAGCTTGGCAACACATCTTTCACTATTTATAACATTCGGACATGAAACACTTGTAATATAATGTAACATCATTTGGTGAGGTTTTATTTTATTTTATAAAGTGTGCAGTTTGGTGACTGCCACACACACTACATCCAAACATTCAGACTTTGACTCAACTTCCTAATACAATATCTAAACTTTCACCACATCTCCTTTAAATCTATTGTCTGTATCATGGTGTTGTGTCATTTCTAATGTCTTGTTGTTTCTTGTTATGTATCTATATCTGTGTGTACATATTTGTTTTTCTTCACTTTATCTCAAATGGGGGGGAAGGGGGGGGGGGGGGGGCAGTAGCTCTGTCCGTAGGGACTTGGATTGGGACCAGAGGGTTGCCGGTTCAAGTCACGATGTGGAACGTAACATGGAAGTTGGTCTGGTAGCTGGAGAGGTTACAGGACACTTCATGAGTACTGCCAAGGTGCCCCTGAGCAAGGCACCCTAACCCCCAACCACCCTGGTGTGCTCCCTGCGTAGCAGTGTGTATCAGCCCAACTCTGACATCTCTCCACTAATGCATGTCCATAGTTTTACTCTCTCAAAAGAAGAGTGTAAAAAACAGTATTTCCCTCAGGGATTAATAAATATATAAAATTCAAATTCAAAAATATGTGCAATTTGGATATGTCAGCAAATCATCTTGGTCAGGTTTACAAAAAAAGTTGAGAGATTGATTATAAATATGTTTCAATGAACGTACACTTGTCACGTAGCTGATGTATTTACATAACTAACACAACACCATGCATGCTGGAAACAACGTACCTTATCAAAGTTGTGTATTAAAGAAGCTTAAAGCTTCTGTATGGTGTTTTTAACTGGTTATGAAACAATCCAAACAGATGTCTCTATTTGACCATCAAATGCTAAGAAGACTGTCAATGACAAGACTGACTGTTTCTATGAAACGATTGTTGATGTCTGAAACAGCTGCCGCAGGGTAGGTGTCAGAACAAGCATGTTACAGCACACTGCCGAAACAATCTTTATTTACGTAACAGAAAAGACTCTTCTGACTACTCAAAGCGCTTTAACACCGCATGTCACACCTACACATTCACACACTGAGGGTAGAGATGAGACGGGTAAGGCTGCAGCCAGGCACATCGTCCGCATCTCTGTAACCCAATGTGAACTCACAGACTGGGACACAAATATTACGGCCAAATTCCACCAGATGCGTGTTCGGTCCGTCTCCGCTCCGTTCCGGCAGCGGAGCTGATACATTTCACTTATTCAATGTGTGTGCTTCCACTGGGTCCGCTGCGCTGCGTCTCAGCCCGTCTTAGCTCCGGCAGTCCGGAGCCCTCCGGAGCTGATAAGCAAGACTTCTATTTTTGCCGGATGCCGGAACACGACGCATCAATTCAGCACAGAAAAGAACAAGCGGGACGAGAAGTCAGACACCGATACAACATTAAAACATCCGGTTTATTTTCAGAATAAAAGACTTTGTTTTAACGGTTCAGAAAAACGACTGTATGTGTGTTTGTTTATGTGTTTATAAGGTTTATATAGAGTTTAATACCATGTACATCGTATTATCTCGCGCTGTCGCGAGTTAATCTTTAAAATACCGCGGGAATTCCTTTGTCTCTGCACCCCAGCTGACCAGCTGTGCTCTGCGTGCTACGGACGGAGCACGCAGCCGGTGGGTGTTGAAGGGTGGGGGTGCACAGAGCCGTCACGCACCGGAGCGGACACACAATGCACACGGATCTGGTGGAAATTCGGCGTTAGTAGATCACCTGAAAAACGCCCACCAACCAAACGTGCAATTTTTTGGAGTGAACACGCAATTTAGTACTCTTTAAGTGGGATCTTAGTAAATCAGGCCCTAAGTGAGCTGGTTCAAGAAACAGTTTCCGAACTCGCGCATTAATTCTTCTGAATGCCTAAACCTAACCGTGACTGGAAGTACTGCTCAATTTATATGCCCTCTCCTAGCACTTGCCCTAAACTGAACCACTCCGTCCCAGTGCCTAAATCGAACCGTCACTGGAAGACCAGCTTCTTCAATTGATGCTTAAAACATATGCCCTGCCCTGGCACTTACCCTAAACTGAACCACTCCGTCTGAGTACCTAAACCTAACCATTTTTGGAAACTCCGGATCCTTGGCCCGGCCTTGCCATTAACCCTAAACCGAAACACTCCATTTCAGTTTGACACGGACACCGGTACCTAATCCTTTAAGGATTATATTACAAAATTTCAATTTTCACGCTTCTTCTTTAACCTTTCTCTTCAGAGTAGGAATCTTGCGGACTGCAAGACAAATCAAACGTTAATCTGCCAGTGACTTCCGTTAACCCCCTATCCAACTGCCTGTCTTTATTGATGGGTGGGGGGTCATTGAGACTACGCTTCCCCAACCTTAATATTTTTAAGTATTTTATTTGTGACAATTGAATTGCATGATTTCCAGAGCTTTAATTTGAAAATTAGAAGCTCAAGGGGTGTGGCCTAAGGCCACCAGACGAGAGGCCACCAGACGAGAGCATTCAGGCTGCAGACATACACTCTTGGTAGAGGTTGCTATGTAAAGTGACTAATCTCATTCATACACATCCATACGCTGCTAATGAAGTGGGAGCAATTTAGGGTTAAGTGTCTTGCCCAAGGACACATTGGATATGTGGCTGCAGGAGCTGGGGATCGAACCCCCAACCTTCCGGTTGACAGGCTACCGAGTCTACCAACTGAGCCACAGCCGCCCGAGAGTACTGCACCCGTGATACTGAAGGGGTACCTACAGCATCATATTTTGACAGGTTGTTCCAATGACCAGGCTGTTTTTGACTACCTGTGAGATACAATACATGTTAAAGTCCTTAAGTATGGGACTGGAAATGTGTGTAATACACAGATGACAGGAATCACTTGACCTGAAACGACAGCAGGAGAAATAAGGGTAAAGGCATGGGAAATGTATGAGAGAAAGTGGATGGAGGGTGAAGGTAAAGAGGAGACAAAGATCTGAAAGAAGAGGACAAGTTGTACTGATAAAAGGAGAACACATGAACGGGAAACGTAAAGGAAGAAAAAAATGGAAAATACGAATAAGAAATGAGCCAAGGTAAAGGAGAAGTGTTAGGTCATGAAAAACAGAGAGAAGAAAGTTGGAGAGAGAAGAAATGACAGAGGAGGGATAACCATCAGAGAGAGGAAGGAGAGGAGAGTGCCAGTAAAAAGAATCAAATATTCTTTGTGCTCCCAGGAAACATATGGTGCTCCTGCTAACTCAAAGAGCGCTGCGGAGTCAATTGAAGTTTGCATGGCAGAAAAGGAAGTGAAGAATACAGCAGGTTTTGGGAGACTGTCCCAGATTTGAAGGGATGAGAACACAGACAACACAATCATCCCGGTGTCCCTGGTGGATCATTTGCTCTACATAATGTTTGGCATTAACACTTGTCTATGCTAACACATGTACTAACTGCTTGTGCCACCAGCCTATTGTACCGTAACTTGCAACAAACTAGCAACTCATGCACTACTAAAATATAATGTGTTACAACACAAAACTATCAGTACTCACTAAGGGCAGGATTCCCAGTCAAACTTTGGGGGAAACTGAGTGGAGAGTAAATGAGTGCAAGTGTGGGCGAATGCGTGGATGAGTCATGCTCATGACATGGCTGTTTGATTTCATTTCAGTTTAAGTGAAGCAAGTACTGTAGCCTAAAGAGAGAGAGAGACCCCAGGAAAACAGCTAACAATATGGAAGTTGTCCATAACTTCGATTCTACATTTTGAAACTTCAATACAGCATGATGTGATGTGAGATCCAATGTTGGTGTTATGCAAGTGTTGCTTGAGTTTGTCTGCTTCTGTATGCCTGACTTTGGTCAGTTTGTATCTTAATTTTAGTACCTGAAAATGGGGCAAAGGGTACTAAAAATGTTGAAAGCAATCCTTTAAAGGTTATAAGTCATTCAAGGCATCTTGTATTCTATGACTCCACATTACCCTCTCAGGGCGGGTAGAGGGTGTCTCCAATGATCAGCATTGAATAAGGCAGACTGATGGAAAGGTGTGATGGTGAAGGGGGGGTTCTTATTGTCTCTTAAAGTTTTCACCGTGTGTGTGTGTGTGTGTGTGTGTGTGTGTGTGCGTGTGTGGGGGGGTGTGTGTGTGTGGGGGGGGGGTGTGTGTGTGTGTGTGTGTGTGTGTGTGTGTGTGTGTGTGTGTGTGTGTGTGTGTGTGTGTTGGGCATGTCTGTGTTTATTAAACAGTTCTGTCAGCTCAGCTTTCAGGCGGTTTGATGGGCTGTGATCAAATGTGACAGCAATATAGGCAGTAAGAGGACACACACCTTCACCCACCCACCCACCCACACACACTCGCACACACAAACACACGCACGCACGCACGCACGCACGCACACAAACAAAGAAACACACTCACATACATACACACACATAATCCATGCACATGGATCTGGTCTTAGGGGAGGAAAGTCTCTCCTCCATTCATCTTTAATCCAAAGCAAACACAATAAAAACCTCACCTCTACCTTGCCTGTCAATCACCGGGGTCTGATAACTCTTCTTTTTGACTCCCGGTAGATTTCCTTTATTTTAAAAGTCAGCCCACACACTCGCTCTACCTATACAGCTTACAGCCGGGCCTCTGTGAGTGTGGGTGTGTGTGTGTGTGGGTGTGTGTGTGTGTGTTTGCTCGTATCTTTGGGTTTTGGAGGCGTTTTCCCTTCTTGCTCAAACATGTAACTCCTTCCATCAACAGCACCCCGGGAGCAGCTGCATCACATTTTCATGTCCGTCTATTGATTAAATCATAATGCTAATCAATTTTTCATCCCCTGCATCTTCAGCACTGTTGTGAAAGTGTGTTTGAGAGAAGACGGGGGTACAGTAGGCTGTGAAAGAAGACGAAAAAAAACACCAAGAAACTAAGAAACCGAGAAGGTAAAAACAACACAAAGAGAGAAGTTTCACACTTGTGTTATGGCAGCAAAGGAAGCCTTGGGCTGTTGTGCTATGTGTTCATCCTTAGTGTTCTCTCAACATCATTGGGGTAGAGCTGCATTATGTTTTGCTTTAATAATTCATCAGACGAGGGGAGGGGGGTTAAGTTAGAGCCCTATACCTGCCAGCTCAGCCTACAGCGCGTGATTGTGTGTGTGTGTTGGTGTTAGAAGTGCACACACAGGCACACATCTATCATGTAACACTGTGTTATTAAGTGTGTTAACTCTTTTTTTTACGCAGCCGAAGTTTATTATGTTTTTTTGTTCATTCTGCTGAGTGTGCATCCATTCTGGCGTGAGTGGGCGTATTCCCATCTCCCTGAGGATGAAGGGAAAAGAGCATGAACTCATCAGCGGGGTTTAGCTCCACATACATCTTTTAACAATTTCAATTTAAGTGCCATTTTGCCAAATTATAAATTTGTTTCTGGTGCCTTTAATTGGTTTTAGTGGGACTTATAACACAACTGCAGGGCAGATGGAGAGAGTGACTAATAGAGAGACGGAGTGGGAGTGCGAAGAGAAGGGGCTCACTTGAGTATTCATGCAAAGGGAGCGAAAGAAAGGCATCTTCTGGCATCAAAGCAGCTCGGCTCTTCACTCTGTAAAATAATTAACAGGAGCAAAATGGAGAGAAGACTGAGTGGATCTTTGGAGCTGTGAAAAGAATCCAGGGGAAATGCAGACGAGTAGGGGGGTCAGGTTAGGTACGAGAGTTTCTAGACTGCAACAAAGTGCAGCAGTGCAGAAAGGCACAGTCTGTAGGTTCGATCAGCAGTAAATCCTAAAGGCTACAATAAGGCTTTCACCGTGCTCTCCTGCAGTCTGCTATACGCTCTGTCCATATTCTGTGATATGCAGCTCTTCACAATGCATTAGTAGTTGTTTTATTTTGCAAACCCCCAAATCATTGAAAGATCCATTACAAGCTTAAACCTTTTTTTCAGCAATGACAGATTTGTCTATGAATATATACAAATACACTCAGTTAATATGCAAAAACAAAGCTGCTCAAATTAATAAACTGTTCATGTGTGATGAAGGGCGAGGGCCCCAAACGTTACATGTGGTAATATTTCCATGACATTTAATTTCATTGGAGCAGCTTCTGGTGTGTGGACTATTTGTTCTATACCTTTGGATGGTTTTTGTTCAGCACCCAGTACTTACATTTTCAGATGTGCGTGGTTTGATATTTTTGTAATATGCAAAAACAAACCACAAGGCTGTGTTAATAACAGTAAGCACTGCACATACACGGGCAGCAATGATGAAAAGCATGAAGCAGCATAAAGGGCCCTATCGTACCCCCGGAGCAGGGTGTCTTTCCTACTTTCCCCTTGATGCAGTTAACATTTTTCCGCCATGGGGTTTGTTTGTTTTAAAACACGGTTTGGTCAGGCGCAAAGCTGGAGCATTCCTTTCTTGTGGGTGCAGAAAATGACTGCACGTTAGAACACCTAAAACCTGGTGTTAATTTAAGGTACACTGGATGCCTGCTATTTAGTGGGCGCATTAGTTAGAGGGGCACACAACGGCAAGTCCACCACACATTTCTGCTCTGAGCTTAATCCACACACACAGGATGCACAACAGCAAATTTCTGATACATTTAGATTGAGTTTTTAGTGGGATGAGGGCTGAGAGACGGAAAGATTTTCTTTCAGTTTCCAAGCACTCCTTCCTGCGTGTTCTGTCAAATGCCCGTTCTGTCTAATACACACAGAAACACATGCAGAAGCACACACACGCTCTCATGCAACAAGGGTGGATTTATAATAATTCATAGACTTATAGAGGGCCACAGAAAACATAGACCACAGATACTGTATTGATACAGACTCCGGTGTCCATTCTGCACGCATTCGAGAATTCAGCCATGGATTCATACAGAGACAGTAGGTACACAAATGTTACCAGTCTACCTTTATCTGTAGATGAGCACACAGAACATTAGTTCCCGATTCTGTCTCTGGAGATTTTATAGATCAAGGTGGTTATGTTTTTGTCATGAGGAACTGATCCCAGCTTCTTTTTGATCGTGTCTGATGTTGTGGGAATAATCCAGTGAAATATCACTTCAGTGCATCATTAACATATTTCATACAGTGTCCTGTTCGGTTATGTGTGCTCAGGGGAAGATAGAAAGAGGAGAAGTGAAATGATCCGGACAGAGTTCGGTCTATTTCAGACTAAAGACTAAAATCTGCTGTGTAAATAAAGATGCACCTGCCTACATGAGCACCTGGCTCTTAAGGGAATGAGAGCTGACACTCAAAACCAGAAACACCTATGTATAATCAAGCGACTAAATCCAACCTCTTTGAGCACCACTCCTCAGATTGTGCACCGCATGACTAGCAAAATGTAGTCAGACAGGCTACACTTTACACTGTCAAAATAGTGCCTGCGATGTTTGGACATCCTGAAATAGGTCAGGGATGTAACGATTCACTCAACTCACGATACGATATGATACGATACGATACGATTCTCTCACGATTTATTTTTAGAATCGGGAGGTGATTGGAGCTTCTCATTGTGGTGTTGATTAAATGCTGCATCATGTTGGTTGTGCTATTTGTGTAGTTCTCTGTCTTGTTGCAATATTTGCACATATTTTGTCTCGTCTGTTATCTTCTCACCTCTTTCATTTTCTGTCTTGGGAAGCAAAAATGTTTCCACTGCCATGATAACGCTGCTTATTACAACCAAACGCCTCTGCTCTACAGCTGCTGACGCTCACGATATTACTGCGATTCATTTTTCAGAGTACCGATTCGAACCTTGACACCTTTGAATCGATTTTTAACTGCCTCACAATTAATCTTTACATCCCTAGTTAGAAATGAAGCCTTTGCATTGCAAGTGTAAAAACTGCAGTTTCTCAAGTGTCCACTCGAGGCTTGCTGCAAAAGCAAAGAAATCCCCATTTGTTCCCATCTCAAGATGCCCATTTGTACAGAAGAAAAAAAAGCTAAGCCTGGTACATAAGTGTCATTATTTCAACTCATCCATTTAGAGTTAGTCATACATTTTCATAATTAGTGCCATGTAGACTGACAGGTGGACGCCTTGTAACTGTTTGCCAGGAAACTCTTGACCCATCTCCACTCTATCTGCCCGTTTCTACCTTGATCAAAATTAGGGGTGAGATAGCATTTCCAATATGGCGACTGCCATTTTGGGACTTCATGACACCTCTTTAGAAACCAATGGGTGACAACATTGAGACATTTCTGTTCTAACTATGGAGCACACCAAGTTTCAGTGGGACTCCTAACAAGTTTCACGTGCTCGAGCAGAGCCTGTCAGGAGGACGTTTGCATGCTCATCCCAGGCTCATGTTGGTTTCATAGAAAAGGTAACAATTGTCACATAAATTAGTGACGAGCATCAGTACAACTGTCTGCATGTGAAGCAGTGAGGCTGATAATGAAGCCATTGTCTCTTCTAAAAAAACAAGTACAAGCTTTTGAGCATGCAACGGTAATGTGGATGACGAAAATGGAAACTGACAGCGCTACAAGTCCAACATGAGAGCTGTCAGAATTCATGGGAAATCATTCTTATCTCATCAAAAAAACTTTGTGGCATTGCCCCTTTGGCAACAGCTGTCAGCTTCTAAAGTCTGTGGGTAATTTCATTCTGCAGAATATTTCATTTTGAAGGATATCAATCGTTTTTAAACAAAAATATGCCTCAACAATGGATAAGAAACTATTTCTCAACACGTCAACACCTTGCAGAGCTTGAAAACTGTATTTCAGTGGTAAAACACAGCGTCAAGTTTCATAAAGACGGACAGGAAGTGTTTTGTCATTACTGTAATATATCAATGAATAGCCATCCCTGCAGCTCTAGATCTTTTTTTGTCACAGTCAGGAAACCAATATCCACTTTTACCACCGTGGCCTCTTCTACCTACATACAAACCATGCATGTTAAGTATCATGTTACATGGCTACAAGCTAAAGTTCTGTGTAAAGTGTGTATTTCTTTTTTCATTAAAAAAGTTGAACAAGGCTTTATAGCTATATATATATGATGTTAAACGGCTTTCTTCTTGTTCTTTAAAAGAAGAAATAGATTCAGAGGGTTTGAAACTTTTGAACCAGCTTGCACTGTAAGGCTCGTACAAAGCAGCAGACTGCAGTGTCTACAGTTGAAGCTTTGCAGAGGTGGGATACAGTTGCTTTAGATAAAAAAGAAAGTTAGAATGAATGTCAGTTTTTCACAGCCGTGGGTGCTGTGAAGGTTTGGATTTGGAGGCTTTAGATAGCACGCTCAAGAATTATTTTCAAACACATTTCTTTCATATGTGATACAGAGGACAATGATTGTAAAAAAATATATACCTGGTAGGCACTTTTTGAGAAGTACACCTTTAATCCTTACCCTTACAAATTCTAAGAACTCCTGATGTACTATTTCAGGGCGATAGAGACCCCATTTTTGAAGTTGTGCAGAATTTCAACCCGATCGCCTGGCATCCGTCGTGCAGGTTGTACGACTGCACACAATCGCACAGTGTGAGCAGAGACGATTCCCTGACTCTGGGACTTTCCCCCCCTGATTTTACCTGCACAAACTCACAGACTACTCTATGTCTGAAATCAGGGTGGCAACAGCAGGCATGCTCTTTTTATCTGTCTCGCCCCTCCATCAAGAAATAAACTATGGCAGGAATATCTGCAGACCTCCAGTTGACAAGGAATATATGATTTAGCTGCTAGTTAGATTGTGTTTGTTGGTGATGCATTGTGTGTGGGGTTGTGTGTATGTGTGTTTGAGAGAGAGAGAGAGAGAGTATGTTTTTGCAGGTGTGTGTAGCCAGTTTAAGCGTTCATGAGACAAAATAAATCAACATCCGTCTGTGGGAGTTTTCTATTGTAAACTTCCATCAAGTTTGAACTCGTACAGTGTGAGCTCGCACATAAATCGTTAGCTGTCGTCGTGTGTTGTAAAAGATTCAGTCGTACACTGTGAGCTGACGATCCACAACGACTTTTCTACACTGGTACAGTTTACGCCGGCCTAAGGGTGACTGACTCAAAGAATTCGAGGCATTGATAACCAAGTCAGAAGACAATTCCTCAATTGCTTTCTTTTGGGCCTTTTTGCCTTCATTGGATGGGACAGCTGACGAGAGACAGGAAATGTTGGGAGGAGAGAGAGGGGGATGACATGCAGCAAAGAGCCGAGGTCGGCTTCAAACCCCAAGGCTCTGCGCCAAGGACTACAGCCTCTGTACATGGGGCGAGACATAACCCCCAGACTATCGGCCAACACGTTGGTACTTTAACTTGATTTGTCAGTTCACTTGGTTTGAATGCTGACATGACACTTCACTAAACTTCTTACTTTTCTCTTTTTTCACTGCAGTCTACAAAAGTGATGAGAGAGACAGGATAGACAGCAGTTAATTCTGAAACCTCGATTGAAAGGTTGATGGTGTTCAAGGAGAGATTTATTTGCGTCTACTTGACTTGAACTTGTTTGCTGGGAAACCTAGAGTGCTTCAGTAAATGTGAAAAATATGAAATACACTATTTCCTTCTCCAAACTTTAGACACAAAAACACTTACTTTACTTTTTACTCAACAACTGGACTGAGAAGAATAAACTCCTGATAAATGGAGGGTAAGAGACCAGCGTGGTGCTTCTTCACTGATACTTTGGAAACAATGGCCTTCCCCCTTAGCTTTGATTAGTGCTTCAATGAAGGTTTCTACATTTCAAAATGAAAAAAATATCGCTTTGCATCACACGCACGCTGTCTATTTAATTATTTGCTCTGTGAATTTCAGTTTCCGCTTGCAAACAGTTTGACATCTAGTGCTTTTTTACTGAAGGTGGACAAACAGAGGTGTGGTGCTTTGTATTGAAGAGATGTTGACGGCTTGCAATGAACCAAACAAAGTTTTCTCGGGTGTTGACTGAAGTTTCAATCACAGATGTGGATAATATTAATGCACCACTATCTCCTATTTGAAAAACAAGCTAACACGCTCTGTTGACGGGAAAAGCGAGTGACAGTGCCGTGTAGAGCCCCCTCCTTTTTTTTGTTCTGTCTGTCTGGGTGAGCAACAGAGAGGAAAATAGAAACGGGGTGTCGGGGTGAAAACTGCACTGCATCGTGGACAGTTCGGACACTCCAATAAGAAACAATAGAATCAAGCTGATTTTGTCGCTGACGCTCGCTCATGTCGCATGCTGTGAGGACAACTGACTATTCCAATTTTTTAGTTAACTAGCAACTAAAAGAGTCCCTTTAACGTTTCTTAAAAGTGCGACTACATGATTACAAAGGCCAAAGCTAAAGTTTACATCCTCTTATCATGTATCTGGATGATGTAAAAAAAGAAAGATTGTTCTTGTAATGCATTGTGGAACTTTTCAGTTCACTTACTCTAAGACAGCATAAATAACAATGTTGTCAACATTTCATTTGTTCTGATATTAATAATTGGAAATCTAACAGAACAAACTGCATTTAAATGTTGCCCCTTGTAGTTTGTTTATTTTCTTCAAAATCACAAAAACACCTCAAGATTGAAATTCCTGTAAAAAAGGAAGAAGGTCAGACTTCCTTATTGTTATCAGGGTTTTTTTTTGTTGGGGGGCGGGGGGGCTTCTTATGAACCCACTGTAGAGATAGGACAGCGGACAGAGTTGGAAATTGGGAAGAGAGAGAGAGTGGGGAGCAACATGTGGGAAGGGCACCACAGGCCAGACCCCAACCCAGGCTGACCTGCCTCGAGGACCAAACAGCCTCTGTACATGGGACAAGCGAACCAACCACTAGGACACCATGCCACTGAGGCCAGTAAATTTAGGCTGGACACATTTTCTGTTTCTATACGTGGTTGCTAAGGTTTAATGAAACCAATACATACAGTATACAGATTCATTACCTGTCATGATTGTCTGCTTTTGTAGTTCATCATTTTTTAGACTGGATTGGTAATTAATGTGAATATTGAAATGAAAAAAAAGACATTTTGTGTGGGGCTGCGCAAATAATCACAATGAAATCTTTATGGCAGTATGAGCATTCACAATAACCAAAGTCTGAATTTATACTGATACATTTTTTTCTTGTTAAACAAGCAATGCTTTCTCACCCAGCATGCAGACCATTTTTTCTACATTCTGTACACAGCTGCTGCTCTACCAAGATAAAGGACATGAAATCTGCTGACTTTTCTGGTTTCTCAAAATATTGGCTGGAACTCTGGGTATGTTGACAGTGCTTTCACATCATTTTGATAGTCAGATGAAGCTTAAGCTAGCTATTCGTTATCCTCAGATGAATTGGTGGCAATTAGTAAAACTAAATTTAAAATCCGGAGTCCACCCAGTCTGAGACGAGACCGAGACCTTCAAAAAGCGATCTAGAGATCGGGCTTGAGACCAAGACCGAGAACTACAACTAAAGAACTACTAACTGACAGTCAAAAGAGAGAGTATTATATATTGACCTCATAAATGATGAGCAGGCACAGAGTCGATAAAGTGAGTAATGTGAATGTTCTTACTCTGAGAGACGGTTTGTAGAATGAAGTCAGTGGTATTATTGTTCTATTAACGTCTTTCAGGGACAATCTACATCTTTAAAGAAACCTCTTTCTGAAGGTTGAAATAAAGAACAAAAAGTTAAGTGATTTTTATTTATTTATAATAAATGTATTTTTTTAGAAAGGTTCATTTAGGTCATTGCTGTTTTATCAGAATCCTTATATGAAGGGTATCGCTCAGTTTCCTGAGCTGCTGAAGTCCACTCCACTACAGCCAGTTTTCAGCTGTGGGAAATATGAAGCCTCAGATGAGCAGGGCAGCAGCTTAATCATTAGCCCTGATGGATGAGGGCCCGAGCAGGGCAGGGGAGGAGGAAGCGAGAGAGAGGGATGGAGGGTGGCGCGTTAGACAAGAAGGATGTTGAGAGACGGAGGGTAAGTGGGAAAGAAAGAGTGGTTGAGAGAGATTTACAGGAGAAGCGATGGTGGGAGAGCAATGGAAAGAAGGATGAACAGACGGAGACATGCAGGCGGCCGCTGAGGAGGATCCGTCTAACAAATTACCTTCTCCTCCATTACAAAGGCTGTCAACCTGGACGCTTCTGTCAGCTCCCATACACACTCAAGACCGTCTCTGTTGCACACACTCACACATACACACTCACCTGCAGTAGACATAACCTCACTCACACTTATTGTAACCAATGCGTACACACAGCTTCTACTTGCTTCACTACTTTCTCGAAAGTGTGCGCCCCTGCTCCCACAGAAAGTCAACTTCCTGTTAACAGGTGATAAAGGAGCTTGTCATCGGGCGATGCAGACCTCTGCTGTAGTAGCGTCATAGCAACCGCACAGTGTGTCAGATAGAAGTGACTGCAGCTGTCAGCTGCTCATGTTTTATAGCGGCCTGTTGTTAACTGGGCCGTTAAGACTCAATGTGTGGCTTGTTGGTTGACTGACTGACTGACTGACTCAGGCACTTCTTCACCAGCTGTCTCACCGGTTGATTGGCTGACTGACTGTCAGAGATATCTGTTTTCACCAGTCCGTCTCTCCAAACAGACTGTACTCCTTTTTCAAGGATGTACATAAAAAAAGCAGTTTCATTTAATCTTTATTTTAACTTTATCCCGTCACGTTCACAAAGCTATATAAGCAATATCACACAAGAGGGAGGGATGTTGTGCTGAATATCAGCGCTGCTAGGATGTGCAGAGCTAAAGGCCTGTGCGCTCTGAGTGTTGTTGCAAAGATTAACGAGGAGGCATTTCTTTGGATTTTAAGGTAGAAATGGAAAATGAACTTAAATGATTCTGAAGCAGTGCATTTTTTAAAGAACATCTTAACCAAACCATCCACAAACCAGGCCCAAAATAACTTGCCTCAGTGGAGAGGGCAAGTTTAATTACATGCCTTGTACCTTCTCATTCTCCACACTTTTAGTTCAAGTGCTTTCAGATTGAAGTGGTAGTCCCACAGTATAATTAGTGCTCACATTTGCAAGTGTGCGCAGTGTGTGTGAGCATAAATCTGGAAGAATATTTTCATACGGTTGTGTAATCTACTGCATAAATATGCATGCTTACAAATGCATGTGTGCTTAGTTTAATAGAGTATATCTGACAGTGTACATAATAATGGAGATGCAGCAGTATTTCACATTGTGCATCCACAGATATGTATTGTGTTTTACTGGAATTGATTGAGTGCATTTATTATCGCTTCTCGTTATTTTAATCTGAAGAAGAAGAAGCGTCAAATGAAGGCTAAAAAATACACTCTTACATAAACTAAGACAACAACTGGGCTTTCTTTTTAGAAATAAATCTAGCTTCCCTTCATTTACTAGGAAAATAATTATTGAGGCAGTTTTCCTTTCTGTTCTTGATCATGGTGATGTTATTTATGATCGTGCAGCCAGCATCACTTTAAAGTCTTTAGCTGCAGTGTATCACTCTGCACTCAGATTCATTTCCGGAGACAGATATGGGACACATCATTGTTTTTTATATCAAAACACTGGCCAGCCTGCACTTCAAATTAGAAGAGACCAGCACATGTATTTATTTACTTATAAAGCTCTTTTAAATAAACTTGTTTTAATGGTAGTAGCCGCAATACACTCTCTCAGTCATGGCTCACCCTGCAGGTTCCTAGAATCCACAGAGTTAGGACGGTCTGCTTTTAGTTACACCAAACACCTGGAATTTGCTTCAGAGACATTTTAAGATCAACACATTAATAACACCGGGACAATTCAAAGTTTTCATTTCTGATTTGATTGATTTTAGCTGTTCTTGCTATTAAACATTCTAAATGGTTAATTATAACTTTTACTCTATTTTTTATTGTATTTTCTTCCTTTTTTAACTGGCTGCACTTCCTGTTTTATTTCTTGCTGTTCTCTTGTTTTATCTGTATCTTGTTCCTTGGCACCATTGCAAATGAGGGTTCTCCCTCGATGTGTTTTCAGAGGATTTAAATGAATAAATGATGATGATGAAAAGCCCCCTTTAAAGTGAGTGCGCGCACAGCTTGAAGCAGAAAGAGTTATAGATATAATTTGTAGATTCCGCCACCAGGGGGCTCTCAATCAATACTACAATAACAAAAGATGATGTCGAGGCTGGTGGGGAATCATGGGAGTTCCCTCTGCTACCCCCCGGTAAAAAAGGAACTCGGCGTTGACCGTAGAGAAGACGAACGGGCGAAACCGACCTGAAGAAGACAAGATGTTTACTGACGAGCTCATGGATCCGAATATAATTAAGATTCTGTTTTTATCCCAGCAGCACATACAGCAACAATACGACAGCTTTCAGGAGCAGCTCACGCTTCCTTATGTAGTGGTCATTGACATAACTTCAGGCGTTTCCACGGCAACTATAAAAATTATGTCTGTGATGGCAGCCGCCACGAGAAGACACATCCCATTACAACTATAAAATCACAGATTTCTCTGGCTTTGATAACTACTGGAAATATTTGAGGTGATGTAAGTACTCAACAAAAAATATATATAACATGGGTTTAGTCCATTTTTAATGAATTTAGATATTTTAATGTAAACATTTTCATAAAATTCTAGATATTGTACGTTTAAAAGAGAAAGTTCATAACCAGATTCATGGTACCTGATATCTCTTATGGGAGCTTTAGGATGTCCAGCCAGCTTACTCAGAGAAAGCCTTGGTATATTGAACCTGCTTTGTGGTACACCCCTGGGGTCAGTGTCACATGAGGTGATTTACTGTATGATGGCAAAAAAAAACCTTTATTTACAATTTCAGGGCTGAGATTCATGATGAGTCATAGGTTTGACTTATAAAAGACAGCAGGGTGTTATTTTACATCACAGAGTGGAGAGGACAAGATCAGCAAAGAGATTAGACATATTGCTTTGTCCACAGGGATCTCTAAGATCAACACAAAGTCAAAGTTCCTCACAGTTCATTTAAAGTTGTTGGCTAGTGAGTAAATTGCATTCTAAAACTGTAGGGGCAGGGGGCGCAGGTGGCCTGGTGGTTGGTGTGCGCACCCCGTGTGGAGGCTGTTGTCCTCCAGGTCGGGCAGCCCGGCATCGGATCCAACCTGTGGCTACTTTCCCGCGTGTTGCTCCCCGCTCTCTCTCTCCCTGATTTCTGTCTCTGTCCACTGTCCTGTCTCTAAAAGGAGGCATAAGGAGCCCAAAAATGAAACTTCCGGATCACAAAAAACAATGAATTCTTGCATAAAACCTCTGAAATCTTTGTCAGAAGCCTGCGGGTCTGCACAGCTTTAAGGCCAACTAAACCAGTGTAAGTGGGTAAAGAGACACTGTCTAATTCACAAAACACACATCATGGCTTTAATGCACCCCTCATTGTGAACAGTGTCTGTGAGCCAGTGCTGTCTTGGAGAATTTTAATGAAGTCATTAAGCATGGGGAGAAAAAATTGCCACTATCTATGGAAATTATCCTGATATGCAAAAAGCATCTAATTCACTAACAACAATGCTAATATCAATGCGTTACACCAAGAATATTACAGTCTGCTGAGAGTTGGTGGTGACTGTCCCGCTTATTTACAAGAGATGTCAAGTGCAAACTTTTCCTGTGATCAGGAAAACGGTGCCTCCTCTGTATGGCTTGAAATTGAACTAGTTGTAAAGTCTGTAAATATAACTTAGACAATAGTAGTATTAATATAATCAGGGGTTAAATCAGTCCAGGACTGCAGCTTAAAACTTCATCCATATGTGTGGGAAACGTCCTGGAGCTGTACGGATTACGAGGATGGGAGTGTCGTTTTTTTCTTCCAGCCCTTGCTTGCTCCATCCAGGGAGGATGCTTTGTTTGGAACGGTGAAACTTGTGTCACAATGTTGGAGACTTGCCTCACAATGAACTTGAAAAAAGTTTCCTCTCCCCTCCGGTATGAGAGTGGAGCTCTGCACAGAGTCAAAGCTCAGATACATTCTCTCCACATTCAGATGCAAAACAAGAGCGGACTACACAGAGCAGGGCAACTCTATGGGCTGGAATATCATTTACGCTACATGCCTTCTGAGTTAGACCCAAGCGGCAGCATCCGGTCTTGAAAAATGAAGCCAATGCAGAAGTGCAAAATCCTGCAGTTCGTCGAATGTCCACTAGAGGCTGGCTCCAGGAACACAGGAAGTCACATACACATGACAGGCAAAAAAGCTGTTTTTATAGCATAAATTAAAATGTACAGCCTGGTACAAAAAACTAAATAGGTCTGATTAGTTATTCTCATCACTGGTACACACTGTACGGGGGGTGCATTTTTTTTTAAACGGCTCTGTTTTGATTTTGAAAACGATATGTGTTATCCATAGTTAGGCGCGTAGCTGAAATGATTGACAGGTGGGCGCGTTGTAACGGTTTGTCAAGAGGCTTAAAACCCGCCTCAGCTCCAGCTCTCTTAGGTCGACTGAAAGTTAGGCTGAGACAGGATTTCCAACATGGTGGCAACTGCCGATGAGCCTCCGAAGCCCCCTGCCGTAACAGATGGTTGACGTCACTCAGGCTTCGTCCATTAATATTTACAGTCTATGGTTAGACCTTAAGACGGAGCAGATAGGAGGAGCAAATAATGTGCCATTTATGGAGCTATTAGCGGCCTTAATCCATTGAATCATGCCCTGAGTGTTTTGTTCTCTAGATAGCATATTAAAACCCATCTGAGTGAAAGTATTGATAACAGGGTTGATCACAGTTGACAGATGCCCCTTGGAAAGATGAAGGCAGTCTGCACAAATGTTATCTGTGCTGTTTTTTTTTGTCTTGGCTCTGAAGCACTTTGTGATGCATCTTTGGAAGAAAAGTGCTATGAATGAAGTTTGTTTGCCTTTTTGTTACCTTTAACTTTACATCCCCTTGATACTGGACAGTCGTTTAAAATCATAGTAATAGCTGGTCAAGTGCTAAACAGAGAGGGAACTTTGAATCATGAAGCCTGAGAGTGTAACCCGGGGTTTTCTGCTTGAAACACATTTCGAGATGTTGACACTCTAAATTGTTTGTTCTCGACTAACCCCTGGGACGGGACTGAGGGGTCACAGTGTCTAAGAAGGGCAGGTCTTATCTCCAAAAAGCGCCTTAGGCTTTACAAGCACCAGCACAAAGATAAGCCCAATCTATCAAACACAAGCCAAGGCTTTGATCAAAGTGGATGGAAAAGCCTCTGTGTTCCCTCCTCCTTCTTGCTGTCCTGTAATCTCTACTTTATGGCAGCTTTAATCGTGCCCTCTTCTTCAGCAAGGAGGGGGAGTAATTGGTCAATTACAAGTCATCAAAACGAATAAAAAAATACACACAAATATCTTTCTATGTGGAGAAGAGTCATCATATCAGAGAAAATGTGTTAACTCAGTGACTGTGTTTACATTAAAATATCTAAATTAATCATAAAGGGACTAAACATATGTTACAGTTGTTGTTTCTGAGTGCTTAAATTACCTCAAATATTATATTTAATAGTTTTCAAAGCCGGAGAAATCCATCATTTTATAGTTGTAATGAGAAATGTCTTGTTGTGGCAGCCGCCATGACAGACAACATTTAACTGTTGCCGTGGAAACACCAGATGTTACGTCAAAGATGGTTACACAAAGAGCGGGAGCTGCTACTGAAAGCTGCCGTACTGTTGCTGTATGTGCTGCTCTGATAAAAGAACATCATGTAAATTATACTTGAATACATCAGCTCGTCAGTAAACAAATTCTTTTCCTCAGGTCTGTTTCAGCCGCTCGTCTTGACTCAACTCGGAGTTCGTTTTCATCGGTGGTAGGGGTGATGTAGCAGAGAGAATCACTCCCATGATTCCCTGCCAGCCTACACTTCATCTTTTGTCATTGTTTTGATTGAGAGCCCCCTGGTGGCGGATTTTAAATACTGTGCATTTAAAAATGCTCTTTGTGCAGGTGTGTGTGAGGTTTTTTTAATAGTTGAATGAGTTCTTTACAAAAATACAGCACTTTGTTTTGTTTATGAAACTTTTGGTAGTGTAGATAAGACAGGTTTTCTGCAAAATGCATCCTATCTATAAAGACATGCCGTACATAACCTTAACATTAGGTATATAAATCAAAACAAGCAGAAGTTCCCGGGACATTAAGTCCTGATTTAAATAAACACAGGGATAATAAGACCCCACTCAAAAGACCAGAGAGAAGCCCAAATCTGGCAGCAGTGTGATGCACCACTGATGAACAAGCAGCTGATAACGAGTCAGCTCTGATCTGTTTTAGACTTACTGAAACACAGAGCTTGACCAGCAGAAACACAATGAGATCCTACCTGACTTGATTTGACTCACTATAATTTAGACCCTGCCCAGCCTGATCTACTGAGCTGGGTCTAACTTAATAGACACCAAGTTATACAGCATGCCGCAGTTCCCATGTTTCTGATCAGTTTTTTTTCTGTCTGACTTTCACATGTTAGTTTTTGTGCATTTTTCATGTTTTTAAGAGTTCATCCACAAAGTACTTCAATCTGAACAAGCTGCTCTTAAAGACACTGGAACTTTTTACACGCTGTTATAACAAGACAAGATTAATCGGGAAAGGTGGCACATAATTCCATCAAGAAATGTCAGAATCCATCGGCAGATTTAGGTCTAAGCTTCATCTCATGATTTTTAGGAGGAATTTGAAGCGACAACCTTAAAATACTGCACAGTGTTGAGGATGTTGCTCTATACTGCCTTCACTGATCACGCCTAATTATTGAGGTTAAGTAAAGGAATCACAAAGAAACAAATGAAGGTACTTGTTATTTTTCATTCATCTTCTCTCTGCCTACCTTCTTCCTCCTGTTAACTTTTTTTCTCTGTCATTTCATACTCTTTCCTTTTTTATCTTTCCATCCTTTACTTCTTATTCCTCCTATATCTCACTTTTCCTTGTCTCTGGGCCTTACACATTCACACACTGATGGTCGAGATTGCTATGTAAAGTGACCAATGGAGCAGCGGAAGCAACTTGGGGTTCAGTGTCTCGCCCAAGGACACATAGGACATGTTGCTGCAGGAGCTTGGGATCGAACCCCCGACCTTCCGGTTGAAAGATGACCTGCCCTATCAGCGGAGCCACAGTCCCACAGATTACCCCAGTAACGAGTCTTGAATTCTGGCAGTGGGGCATTAATTTATGCCCCCCACTCCCAATCAAAGCAGTCCAGAACCAGGCCGGCTTGTCTCTCTCTTTCTTGGTGAGATTCTCCTTCCCTTGTTTTCTCTCGTCTAATTCTCTCCTCTAAATCTCTCCTGTTTACACAAATCAATTTCTCTCTGGGTGGGATCTAGGGCGTTTAGACTTCATCGCCATCACCTTCAACTATATTTGGAGGCTTATATGCTACTTTGTTATTCTCCTCCTGTCGCTGTGTCCGTTTCTGAGTCTGTTTACTCTGTTTCCACGTATCTGTCCTTTATCCCCGTCTACTTTCTCTCCATACTTTCTCCACTTCTGTGTCCCTCTATATGCCCTTTGTGTTTACCTCAAAGACAAGGACACTGGATCCAAATCAATGACAGGTCTATATTGATTGTAAATATTATCTGAACTTCTTCAGAAGGAGCAAAAACTTGAGAAAATGAATATGCTGAGGCAGGATTAGTTCTTTGTCCTCCAGTATTTTGTCCCCAAAGCTTTTCTTCTGCATTGATGGAGTGCTCGGGTGGATTGAAAGAAAAAACTTTAGATTAGAAAGTTTAAATGACCATGACCATGTTGCACATAAAGCAGCTGGGAATAGAAAAAGATGCAGGTATACATATTCTTCCAGTGAAATGGTTTCTTGGATCCTCCTAAATGAACTATGACCCTCCCTTCTCATATCGTGACTGAATCATTTTGTAATTCTCCAAAATGGAAAAGCAGCATGTCCCTTTCAGGTAGTGATTGTCTAGCCGTGTGAGGATATGAAGTACATTGGCTTTCACCTACTCTTGCCAGCTCTTTTTCATTCTTGACATAACTATTTCATTTTCTGATTATGTCCATTGAGCAGCATCCTAAAAGACTCTGAGGAAGTCTGAAAGAATATACCATTATTTGGGTCTCTCAATGACATCAGGCTTTTGTCACCACCCGGCTGTTTGGCTATTTGGCACAGTTTCACCTTTAAAAATGTTTCGAGGACACTCTGGACTCATTTTTTTTTTTTTTTTTTTTCTAAAAGTTTGTGCCCCTGAAGCAAGGATATGATCTTGGCAGTTTGAGGACACCTGAAAGTACCCCCTCTGCTGTATGTCTGCACCTTGTAAGGTTTTTGTCCATGAACGATCACATTTGTATTATTGCACTCCATTCAAGGAACAACAACATAATGATGTCTTAAACTAATAATATAAAGCGGTGATTCATTTAAAATGGTTAAAAGGGGACATATTTTTGAAAAATCCTCTTTTACAGTGTTCCTGAACATTTATTTGGGTAACCTGAGTGTCTACAGACCCACACAATGTGAAATAAACCCATGCAGTCCTTTGTTTGTGGTCTGCATAAGTCTTACAACACAGAGAAAAATGCTCCATTTCAAATGTGCTCTCCTTGTGATGTCACAGTGGGATTGTGGTAAAAAAAAATACCCTCCCCTCCCTTGTTTTCTCCACCCATTGACTCCACCCCCAGCCTAGAGCAAAACTTTTGCACAGGTCTGCTATTTTTATTCACACACACCAAAACGGAGAGTTCAGAGAGAGCTGGTTTCTACGGGGTCACAAACCTCCTCTGGTACTTGATTCATGTTATATTTTGACCAAAGAACAGCACAGATGTTTCATTTAGACCACAGGGGACTGTTTGAAAAGGTGGGAAAGGGCTATAATACGTCCTCTTTAAAGTGTATCCCCTTCTGTATCTAAAACAACTGTGAGGAACTTCTTATTTTTTTAAGTTTGGCAACCACTGTTGACAAAACTGTATCTTATCTTGTCCTGAATATATGAAAGTAGGCCTGGGTGATATGACTAAAAATGTTATCACGTTAAAAAATGTCACATCAGTCGATATCGATAATTATCACGATAAGTCAAATCATTATTTCTTTCAAATTGAAAGTCTGATTTTTGCTTCTGAGTAAAAGTTGAAGAAACCAGATGGTTTATTGTCAGGGTGCGGTGGAATTGCATGTCAACCCCCGCTCTTTCCTTTTGTCACTACTGTCCTATCCATTTAAGGCAAAAATAAAAGGCTGTAAATCCTATTCTTTATCCATAAAAGGTCCATTCCTAACTTTGTTTTTCAAAGGATATATGTATACAGATTCAAATAGCACTCTGCCGATGATTTCATGGGAACATAAAGTAAACAAATCATGAATACAGTCATTTAAATTTGAAAAAAAAAAAGATGCATTTTGACCAATAATGATAATATATGTGGATAATTCAGATTCGATATTCAATACTCCTGCAAAGACTTTGTGTTTACTTGTAAGGAACTTAACTCCCACATATAATCCCTATGTTCTCCACTTAAGTACACTCCCCCCCCCCCCCTCAGTCTATTGTGTATGCCCAGCAGTGTGCAGCAGGGACCCGTAAAGTAGAAAGCCAGCGCTATCAGTCGTTCATTGGCTTGATCGATGCCAGCCTCGCTTTGCCAAGTCCGAGAAGCCAACT
This sequence comes from Tautogolabrus adspersus, assembly GCA_020745685.1. Taxonomy (NCBI): domain Eukaryota; kingdom Metazoa; phylum Chordata; class Actinopteri; order Labriformes; family Labridae; genus Tautogolabrus; species Tautogolabrus adspersus. The sequence goes on from CM036536.1 coordinate 29,000,896, forward strand.
CTCACACGTCATGCATAAAAAATTAGTTACACAGAGAACATTGCCCACTGAGAGTCAGTTAGAGAGGCCGAGGGAGCTGGGGAGACAAGAGGAGAGCGAGAAAAAGCGGAAGAGAGATGCCTGCTGTTGCCACCTGCCACCCTGAACTCTCCCAACCAAACTGTGTCCAAAACCGCACTTGACAAATGAGTACAGGGACGCAGAGCATAGGCAAAGTCCCTGAGCTACAACCCTAACAATACATATACACTATTCCATGGAGAGCAAGGGTATATGTGTGTGTGTGTGTGTGTGTGTGTGTGTGTGTGTGTGTGTGAGAGAGAGAGAGAGAGAGAGATATGCACAGTGGGACAATACTTGAAAAAATTGCCAAAGGCTGAACTTAACAGTGGGATGAAAAAAAAAATCTAAGATAAGGAAAAGATTCACAACGTTTCAATAAAATGCTTAGTTTGTGAAAAGGAACACCAATGACCAATTGTGTAGCAATTAGGAATGCAACAATTCTAAATATAATACCAAACCGTTTGGTAAGGAAGTCATGGTTCAATACGCATTTTTCTTTTAAATATACAGTATATTTGAGGCCTTATGCCTTCATTGGATAGGACAGCTGAAGAGAGTCAGGAGATTTGGGGACGACATGCAGCAAAGGGCCTTGGCCGGACCCGAACCCACAGCTGCTGCGACGAGGACAATAGCGTCCGTACATGGGGCGCGCAGCAAAACCGCTAGGCTATTGTCGCTCTGTGGATTTTTTTTTTTTTTTGGTTTTGCATACAACGAGCTTCCATGGAAAATATTTCTCTCTGAATTGGCTCTGTTTTCGTGTGCCTGTTAGTCCGTGAGCCGGGATAAGGAAACCCCTCTCCTGACTTAATATCAAATCACCATGCGCTAAAGCTAACGCTAACAACACTGGTGACACAAACCATTACAGAGGTCACACAGGTGATCTGTCTTTTCACAACCCATCCTCCAATCTGAGTGTTTAACATGAGGAACAACATCTCTTCCAACCCCATTTACTCTTCAGCCTGTCACGTTGGGTCAGTGTTCTGTCAATCTAAATAATAATAATAATAATAATAGCTTAGATTTATATAGCGCCTTTCAAGAAACCCAATGACGCTTTAAAGAAATAAAACACAAACAAACAAATAGCACAAAACAAACAAACGGCAAATAATTCTTAGTCTCTGTAATGCTCCCTCTTTTCTAATCCTCTTAAAACATGCACTAATACAATCGAGCAATTTGCCTTGATATGATGATGTTGTCCAGATGACAACCCTCTTTCTCCTCCGCCATCCATGGCCAGGACCGTTGTCATCAACACAGAAGAATGTTTATTGAAGCTTCTTCACTCATCACAAAGGACATCTCATTCAGTAAACGAATTCTTCGGTTCAGATGATTAACCTGAGACAGGATTTAGAACAACTTGGCTACTTAAACACGTAATGCAGTTGCATCTTTCATTGTTTCTATGAAAGGCTCTCAAAACAAGGTCATCCATCTGTCCATTATCTTTTACTGCTTTTTCCCCGTTCAGGGTCGTGGGGGGGCTGGTGCTGATCCCAGCTGTCATTCGGTGAGAGGCGGGGTACACCCTGGACTGTTCACCAGTCAATCACAGGGCTGACATAAAGAGACAGACAACCAGCCACACTCACATTCACACCTACGGGCAATTTAGAGTCACCAGTTAACCTGACAAGCATGTCTGTGGACTGTGGGAGGAAGCCGGAGTACCCACACATGCACGGGGAGAACATGCAAACTCCACACAGAGAGACTCCTGTCTGGCGGGGATTCGAACCAGGAACCTCCTCGCTGTGAGGCAACAGCGATAACCGCCATGGCCACCATGCAGCCCTCAAAACAAAGTCACTAAATCTTAAAGTGTCTCTAACTTACGTGGCCTGATTAGTTTCTTCTCAGGACCCCCCCCCCCCCCCTTTGTCTGCTGAGATCATTAGTGACATCCTACTTGTTTTTCATTCTCACGACCATACTATGCTTGTTAACCTCATGTCAGCATAGCTCCACCCAACTTCAGCCTGAGTCGAGATCTAATCAATCAGAACAACCACAAACACCTGTGCAGAGTCTTTTGACCGAGTACACAGACAGAAACTCAATGCCGCTGTCCGCGGTGCTGAAAAAGTCGAGAAATAAATGTTGGCAAACCAAAGGGCAACAAACACCAGCCTCGTCACAAAGTGGCAGCGTAGAAGTTGGGATGTATCGATCCACCTTAAGAGAGAAATAACACCACTCCTTGTTGGTAGAGTGTTACAAAAGTACTCAACAACAAGTCTTATTTATTTGGCATAATTAAATGGAGTTCATTTAATGCTACAAACCACCAGTCCTTCCAGCTTCCACAATGTTGTTGTAACACACTACCAAAGAATAAGAAAGTACACCTATACTTTGGCTTCAAGTATCTGTTATCCCTCAGTTTAAAATGTAGAACTAGTCTAAATGTAGAAGATGTGGCTCAGTCAGACAACCCACGTTGTTATTGTTTGAAATGTTTTTTACAGCAGCAGATCATTGTTGGTGTTTGGCATCTACTGTAGGTTTTGACCTCTTCAATCTTTGCAAAAGTATTCACATGCAGAGAAGAGATAATATCACAAACACACGTTGCCCGAGCCTGCAGTTGGATTTTGGGTGGTGCAATAGACTGTAAACATTAATGGACAAAGCCTGAGTGACGTCACCCATCTGTTCCTGCAGGGGGCTCTGGAGTCCCATCGATGGCGGTCGACATGCTGCAAATGCTGTCTCAACCTAACTATCAGTCAATCTAACGACAGGCTGAGAGCTGGAGCTGAGGCGGGTTTTAAGAATCTTGACAAACCGTTACATCCCGCCCACCTGTCAATCATGTCAGCTAAGTGCCTGATTGTGAATAACGCTTGACCATTATAAAATCAAAACAGGTGAGTTATCAAAAAGTGACACTCAATAGATGAGCTAATCAGACCTATTTATTCCAGAACCAGCTCTTAACATGTTCATGTCTGCTGTTAAAACAGGCTTTATTTGAATGGGGTGTGTATGTGACTTCTGGTGCTTCTGCAGCCAGCCTCAAGTGGACACTCGATGAACTGCAGGATTTTGCACTTTCACAGTGGCTTCATTTTTCAACACCGGAGGTTGCCTCTTGGGTGGCGCATGATAGTATGAGGCCAGCAGTGGTACTAAACGTCAACGAAAGCTTGCAGTCGTTCTCCATTAATGGCATAAAAAAAAGGTATTCTGCTTTTTCTTGTTGCAATTGAAAGGAATATTAGACATCTTTTGTTGAGAATGTTTAATCAGTGTTGATAAATAAATGCAGTCAATTATGCATTCAATTCCTCACCTAAAGAGTCAGAGAAAGCTGAATTATCCTGCCTACAAAGCCATGCAGGCAGCCAAAACATGTACCAGGAAGCATTGCACACAAACAGCCAGAGCCTGAACCTCACTCTCCCACAATAATGTAAAGCAAAGTCCAGCTCAATTAAAAAGATCAAATAATCCTAGTAAGCATCAACACCATTAAGTTCCTCTTCTCCCCCTATTGACCTCTACACAAACATGTTGATATGCTATTTACCTTTTTGTAACAAACTGTACTTTCATAGCTAGTTTGCATATGCAAAGACAGAGTCTCATACTGCAGCAGAATAATCCTGTAGATCTTCAGAGCTTTTAACTAATCACGGTGCTCGTAGTTGGAAAAACAACAGCTGTTGTATCCTGCAGAGATGTGCTCTGGTGGTACGGGGAACACAATTAACAACTGTACACTTTTTTTCACACTATACAGCTATCTGGGATAAATAAAGGTTAAGTAAAAACATTTAAAAAAAACCTTTAATCACTTTTTTTTTAATCTAGGGTTTCTTAAGGGAAGGAGAAACTCTCTAACAAAGGTAAAAACGAAACTCAATGAACATCCTATTTGGACTTTTTTTTTTAAATGGGGTAAAAAACAGAATAAAAAGTTGTAAACTTAAAACAGAAATGATATTTGTTCAGATCATAATGATAGAACATCCTAAAGGCCCAGCCAGGGACAGGGGTTTCAAATAAGCCACGGCTACAAACCTGTATGCATGGCATGTACTTTGAATTTTCCTTAAACAATGCTCATTGTGTGTCTACCTGTGTAATAAACCACTATTCTCTAATAATCTAGGCTGATAATCAGTATCAGACTGGATCAAGTGACCGGCTCATGTTGAGCGTCCCACGAGTAAACACTAACATTGGGCCTTTTGTGTTGCACACACCTGGAACACACTACAAAACACAAAACTCAATGCAATGGTTACCATGGGTCAATTTAAAAACCTGATTACAAATCACTGTGCCCATGAGCGGAAATGTTTCTAATTGTCGTTGCCTGCTCTGTTGGCTATACTGATGAAAAAAAAGGGCTTAACCCTGTTTTCTGTTTGTTTACCCACAAAGGGAAAGACGTCTTTGTTTTTCATATTAGTTTGAAGTGCTTGTGTCAAGATTGATATTCCACCACGTAATAGTTCTACATCATCAAAGAAATTAACTCTGAACATGCAGTAGATATTACCCATGTCTTTAGAACTGCAATTTGAGAGAGGCAAACAAGCAGGATGGAGACGTAAAAGAAGCCTCTTTTTATTCTTTCTATCCATACACTCCACGGCTCCTTGAGCTGATCGATGGGACTCATTTCTAAAACAGCACTTTCTACGGATGCTGACAGAGACATTTGTCAAAAGATATATCTTGGCATTTCATCATTGGGGTCTGTACACGGACATTTGGGTTAGTAGCAATAGAAACAGAAGTGTGTTTTTTGTCGATACTTGGTGAAGGAGATATTGACAAGAGAAACACTGATATCCCTTCAGATCCTCTGATCCTATAGAGTTTCAGTTTTAAGTTCTAAACACAACTACTGGGTTACTAAGGATACTTTTTAGTTCAATATTGATTTGGCTATTTGTTTCTTTTTGGTTATTTCACCTCAAAACGGCAAAGACTTACATTCATTGACAGGCCCGCCGCAGTACTGGCTGGGCCCCTGAAAGGTCCAGTGAATGGGTCCTCCCAGATCATGATTTACGAGGTATGCACATTTGATCATTAGTTTTACTGCTAGCCTCCTGGCTAACATAAGCTCCCTCTGGGCCCACTCACTTACGCCAGTAACATAACAAACAAAAAAAAGGCTCATATCATTTTAAGAACAGGGGGGCTCAAATTTTGAAACAGGCAACATTTGACTAGAGCAACAATGAACAAAATGTGTGTTTATGTTGCTTTAAACGTACAGTATGTAAAACCTGCCGCAAGGGGGCTCTCAATCAAAACAATAACAAAAGAGATGACGTCGCTCCTCGCAGGGTCTCATGGGATTACCCCCCCCCCCCCCCCCCCTGAAAACGAACGAACTCCGTGTTGAATCAATACGAACGGCAAAACCGACCTGAGAAAGACAACATGTGTACTGACGATGTATCCAAGTATAATTTACAAGTTTTATCACAGCAGCACATATAGCAACAGAACGGCAGCTTTCAGTAGCAGCTAGCGCTTAGCTAATACAGCGGTCTTTGACGTAACATCCGGTGTTTCCTTGACAACGATCAACATTTCGTGTCTGTCATGGCGGCTCATCATGGCGGCCGCCTACAAGACACGGTCCGTTACAACTATAAAATTACGGATTTCTCTGGCTTTGATAACTTTTGGAAATATTTGAGGTGATGTAAGTACTCAACTAAAAAATATATATAACATGGGTTTAGTCCATTTTTAATTGAAGTTAGATATTTTAATGTAAACTTTAGCATGCAATCTTACATACTGTACCTTTAAGGTAATGGGGAATATTTAGGTGTAACATAAAATTTGGTAATTGGTGCATTAAATTAAGATGGACCCAGTTTATGCTAACCTCCCAATGCGACTGGGCCCCAGGAAGCTTTCCCCTTTATCATCCTGTACAGAGGTTTCTGTACAGAAACAGAGCTAACTTCCCTCCTGATTAAAGGAATCGTATTGTTGAAGCAGTTTTTATGTCAGTCCTTGATTACAGCGATACCATCTATAGACATGCCTCTGCTTCCACTCTTAAAACCCTAGATTCAGTTTATCACTCTGCTCTTAGATTCATAACCGGAGACCCCCATAACACTCATCATTGTATTCTCTATAGCAAAGTTGGCTGGTCTTCTCTGTCACAGAGACGTGATAATCACATGTATGTCTTTATTTATAAATCCATTATTGGACGTACACCATCTTATATAACATCTCTGCTGAACTGGACCACCGTGCCCTACCACACTCACTCTACTGACTGTAGCTCCAAGTCCCGAGGGTTTACTCTAAACTTGGAAAATCCGCTTTTAGCTTTTTAGCTCCAAAAATTTGGAATAATTTACAACACCCTCTCAAGATTGACACTTTTGTTTCTCTTGGGCAGATTAAGACAATGATCTCAAACCACATTACCACAGTGTGTAATTGCTTCTTCTGAGAATCATCCTGACCTGTCTTTGTTGTTTTATTTGTGGTCTTTTGTTTGTTTTCATCTGTATCTCGACATCATTGTAAATGAGGGAAACCTCAATGATTTTCGAGGCTTAAATAAAGGTTTGAAATGAAATGAAATCATCCCTTATGGGCGGCCTTGTTTATTGAAACAAATACTGAATTCTTGGGACTGTCCATCCAGGAAATATGACGTGTTTGCTTTTTGTTTATTTTACTTAAAGGTCACATATTATGCAAAATACAATTTACCATGGTTTTCTTACACTAATATGTGTCCCTAGTCTGTCTACAAACCCTCCAAAGATGAGAAAAGTCCATCCTCTTAGTCTTACTCCTGCTCAACTTTTCAGAAAATGTGTGCTCAAACAGGCCGTTTGGAGATTTTCCCTTCATGACATCACAAAGGGCAGTAACCCCTCCCCCAGGTGGGTGACACGCCCACAGCTAGATGTTTTTTTTATTTTTTTTTTATTTGACAAACAACAACAACAAAGCATAAACAAACAGACAAACAATAAAAAAAGACAATCTGACAGTTAAACAGAAAACAACAAAACAGAATACATTAAATTATTTGGATCCCTTCAGTATTCATAAATTCAACAAACCATTTTCGATCCCAGAACAGTTTACATACAAATCTACATGACATGCTGAGTTGCCCCCAGCAAAACTGGTGTTAGTTCTGACCTCTGAGTCTGCCTTCTCAGCGTAAACAATAGGGCATGGAGTGAGAAAGCCCGAGCCACATCCCCTTCATGAGAGGGGCGTGGTCAGACACAGCTCATTTACATTTAAAGCTACAGACACAGAAACAGCCTGTTCTGAGCAGGGCTGAAATAGAGGGGTTTATAGGCATGATCAAATACAGGATCAGAGTGGATTTAGAACAAGACACTTCACAGACATGTTTTGTGGAGCTTTGAGACTTTTTTAAACTGGTTGAAGAAGGAGGAGAATATGTGACCTTTAAGGCCCAAAATTCCAGTGACAAGGTCAAAAAGCCTTTTAGGAGTCCATTGATATGATAGGATTTGATAGTACAAGTACAATTAGAAAATTATTTAAACTTTTTATGGAGTCAAAATATCAGCAATAGCAGCGATCAGGATGGTAGTGTGGTGAGGCTACTGCATTTATCATCAACAATGATTAAACATTTTCAAAAAAAACCTTCAAATATTCCTTTCAATTCCAACAAGCCTGTTTCTTGTTTCCTCTTGTGGGTTGGGTGGTGAGTCATGAGAATAATGTCAGCTTAATGACGCCACAACCATGGAGATATCCCTTTGAATAATTATCCTCGATGTCTTTCAACGAGACACTTTGTGCCATTTATTAATGATTCTGTAATTAAATAAATGGTTCAATGTTTTGGATATTCTACGGATTAATGAAATCTTTTTTGAAGAAATGTCCTGAGACTCAATCAAAAGCAAAGACGCAGGAGAACAAGACACTGCAAAGATGTTTAAACAGCTCAGCTTTGCACTGAAAATGCAGCTCGAGCTTACACCTAGACAGAACAGGTGCTTCACTACTTTCACAGCCCCAATGGAATACACTTATATCCATTTTAAGTCACACGGTGGATCGTGCATACATCAAACAGGCATACACCAAAGACAGAATGCTACAGGAGTCTAAAGGCACAGATGGCTCCCTGTTCACTGAAAGAAAAAGCTTGTTATGTACAAACTTGTTGTCTTCTCTTCCACACATCCTGCTCCCCCAAATTAAACTATTCCTGCCTGCTCCTCCACTCTCTACAGCTTGGAACAAAGTTTCTTATGTTTGCAGAGGGCGTAGAGTACATGAAAATACACAGCGGCAGGGTGAGCAGTGCACTTCTCCTGGCAGGCTGGTACTTGAAAAGGAAGTGTAATTTCTCACATATTGTTTGAGTTGCAGTGGTAAGGACATACAAGAATAAAGATGATTTATTCAGAGTCTCACCTCTGCAAGAAAACGTATGGAAGTGTCCACTGTGTCTTAAGTTAAGCTATACGGTGATAGCTATCCTACAGTGCTGCAAGCTGCCGTGAGGTTGTGGCATTTATGAGCTAAGAGTGTTCCTGCTAACAGTGAGGGTCTTCGTAAAAAACAAAGTTACAATCTGAGAGGAATTCAATTTGGCACCAGCTTGTGTAAGCACTGTGTGTTTGATCTGACTTCAACAGAGAAGTCATTGAGAGTTTGAGCTTTTATGGCAAAAGAGGAAAAAACAAGACTTTGATAACAAGATTTAGAAGTGGATGTGGGGGTATTTTGTTGCTGATTTTGACCTCAAGATGCCTCTTTTGTTTTTCCAAAATGCACCTTTTTTTTTGTTTGGAGAGCTGCCCTGAATGTGTAAAGCTGACAAATAGCTCAACATCTTTTTGGCTTTTTCTCCGACTCGGGGCTTTTTATTCAACAGATCTGCCGTAGCAGGAAAAACTGAAAGAGAAGACAGCAGTGATTGTTCCTGCACAGCCTTCTTGATCTCCGGTAAACATCAACAAATACTTCGAGGCTCCGTCTGGCAAAGCTAAAATGGATGGTGACATTTTTATGCTTTACTTAGCTAATGACCCTGACATTTTTAAACGACTACAGCAGCTAAGTAACTGACATCAGCTCGCTTTGAGGTTGGCTGCCATCAGCAAAAGGATGCTACCAATGATGTTGCCTGTGCATCATTTAAAAAAAAAAAAAGAAGCTGCACATCCCATCTCTAGGTTAAAGTGGACAATGCAATGAAGACAGCTTCCAGGGACTTCACTGTAGTAACTGTGTAACGGTTTGACCATGTGCCGGGGAGCCAGTAGGACCATACAAAGTTCCTAAAACTTAGAACCCAACATCGACACAACCAATCAGTGACATAATCACTCAGCAACAATCAGTACACCTCCACAAACAGTCAACTCAGTTTACTCAAAGAAAATACTAAGTTAACGTGAGGTGGTGCGTTCCTCCGTCGGGCACGATACTCTTAGTAAAATCCTGCAGTATGTGATGTGCCATGATTTTCATTTCTTGGTGTGTACACGCTTGAAATGATGGAGAATAATCTCTGTTAAGATTCTCCTTCTGTGTGTGACGATACCCTGATTCAAAATCGGATAGGATTTTTAACTCTTGTAGTGTGAGCCAGGCTTACAATGGGTTTAAATATGTCTTCTGTCTGCAACATGATGACCTGCTAAGCAACTGAAACAAGATCGCCACACGATATAGTGACATGTAAGTTTATATATACCAAGAGCAGTTACTTTCCTAAGGATCGCTGTTTGCAACAAAGATGAGATTATCTTGAGACAAAAACATTTCACTCATCTTTAGTATTTGATTATTCGCCTCTTTACTTCTTACACCTAATTTCCACATACTGCGTGCATGGCGCGGTCCGTCCGTGCCACGGTTTTGCTCTATCTGAAGGGGCGCCCTGCCCTACTGGATCCATTTCTGGAACGTGAGCACAGCGGTGCGTGTACACACATCACAGGAGAACTACAAGATCACGCAGGAATAAAGAGAAAAATGTGCAAACATCTTGCTGCTTTGTCTTTCTGAGGATGATTTGTTGTTCATTTGGTGCCTGTTTTGACGTAATGTTGATAAATACCATCGTGAATCCATATATTGTGTTTTATTTTGAAAATAACAGGATGCTCTGTGCTTTTCCTTGTCTGACTTCCTGTCTGGGTCGTTCTGTTCTGTCCCGCTTGACGAAAATAGATTCTCAGCGTATATGCAACAGAGTGGCGCTGCTGGCACGCTCCGGAGATGGACCATGGCGCACACTGTAGAAACACAGTCATTGACTAGAGTGGCAGCGAACGGCGGCGTAGTGCGCGGCGCTGACCAGCTGCTGTGCACATGGAGTATGTGGAAATTGGGAGTTAAAGGCTACAACTAAGAGATGGAGAAAAGTGGCTGAAGAACCACTGATTAATGTTTTGTTCATATTACACTTTCGGCTTCCTTCGCTTCCCTTACTTATTTTCTTGCTTTGCGCTCAATACAGAGAAACACAATTGGATCCATATTTTTCCCGATGTCAGTGTTATTTCTTAATGGAGTGTAGAACTGCATCAGACTGTTAATATTGTGCCAGTGTTATCTCAACTGGAGACCTGACAGCCACAGCGATGAAGTGATTTAATCTGCGTAGCATTGAGATAATGAGGACGGTCCTACCTTGGCTATGGTCTCATGGAACTTGAAAAGTGGGTCCAGAGTCTCTGGTGACTCAGCAGAAAACTGGGCTTCTGACTGGAAACTGGTGGCCTGAGGTGGAAAGAAGAAAAATAAGTCATTCAGTCGTATCACAGTTTAAATCTCTGTCTCATGGCTTATCAGCTCTGCTTGTGATCTAATTTAAACAGCTTTCAGTTTTTCAGGACAATAATGATTCCAAAATGGAGGAAAAATTGAACAAAAGCTTTTTTTTTGTCCTCATTTTAAACATTGTTTCTATCCTTAAAGTGGAAACGAGTGGAAATACATTTTTAGTGTACGACAACAAGCAGGAAAAATGATGTGCCATCGAACTACCAGGACGTTTTGTTATGCTGTCAACTACTGAACACCTACTGCACACACTGACACACACACACACACACACACACACACACACACACACACACACACACACACACACACACACACACACACACACACACACAGTACCAGATGCCAACACAAAGTCATTCAACCCTGCCTTAACACACTCAGATACTGACTCATTGTCACCTTAGCTTTCTTTGTAATGTCCCAAAACCTAAAACACGGAACATTTTTGACTTCAAAGTGGAGTAGCTGCCTTTGTAGAGGATTTGTTTTGTTGCTGCTTTAAGTCAATTTAAAAAGCAGACAAAAAGAAATATCAAAGGTTTAAACTTTCAATTTCAACTCAGTGTACCCTGCAAATCTAGAAATATCTGACAACTCCCGAGTGCCCTGTAAGTGTCAGACACACTCGAATGAACATTCTGAGTCTTTCCGTTGAATCGAATAATTTCCTGTTTGTTGATTCGTTGTGCCTGGGCTTGAGTGCTGTGTTGATTTGTTGCAACAATCAAGCAGTACACATTTGGTACATGTTAATTAAGGTTTCCATTGATAACTTGGTCATCATATATTACATTTTACTAACTTTGATGAGCAGCTAGTTTCAAACACCTTCTGGCCTGTATTTTTTTTTCATCATACGCATAAGCAGCATTTTGAAAAAGCAGCGTCTTTATGAGATTTCATTTGACCTCTGATCAATATTAGAAAATGCAAAGTCATTGCAAGTTGCCTTCAAAATCTGAAAATAAGATGTCATGACCCGGCTCAGGAAGTCACAACAAAGGATGGGAGACACACAAGGTTAAAGTGTAAAATAATTCTTTATTAACCAAATTAAACCAAATTAGACCAAATTAGTTAAACTCTTCATTTCCAAACAAAGACCAAAGTCTCAAACAAAACAGCAGGGTACCTGTGGAGAAGAGCAGATACAGCAGGGGAAGCAGAGAGGGGAGAGTGTGAAAAGGCAGGAGGTTAAGTAACCTCAGCACACCGGGCCCAGGTGTGCTGAGTTACTCCAATTAGTGCTGCAATCCAATCACATGGTCGACACACCTCCAAGACAACCAACACACAATGAAAACATTACCTGCTGACCCTACTGGGGCATCACAAAGAAGAAATCAGTCAGGGCAAAGACCATAAGATTGGCAGACGATGGTGACTTGATAACTACGTATGTTCATGTAACCCTGACCAGACGAGATTCCCTTATACTTGAAATGATCAAGTTTTATGTAAAAAAGGAGACGATGTAACCCAGGTGAGAGGGCCCAAAATCTGACTTAAGTTGAAGTCCAAAAGAGAGCAGGCATTAAAAAAAAACACACAAGGCTGATGATAGATCTGAAAACACTCAGAGACAACATTAGGAAGGGTTGAATGCTCAAAGCAGGGCACACACCAACTGGCACAGAAACAGGGGTTGACTAAAGGTGGGCATACACTGTGCGCTTTTTTCCATATTTTTGGCCGATTTCTGAGTCGGGCCGAATTTCAGCTTAATCGTGAGTCGTGTAGTATACAGGGGGCAACGAGCTCCGTTATACCCCTCCTGACAAGCTCCCGACCGGCAATTGGCTGGTCGCCTGAAAATCTGGTCGCCCCTCGTGAGGGTATCGCACAGTTGAAGCAGAGCTACGAGCCTGTTCACCTGAGATCAGTGGGTTTTCCCCTCATTGCGCCTGTGTGAAAAATGTAAACATTACCATGTCCAGAAGAAGAAGCATGTCGTCATGTCGGTGCCGCCGCAGCGTGTGGTTTGGACTGAGGACATGGAGGCCAGACTTGTTGAGATGTGGCAGTCACACCCGACCTGTTTATTTCTCTCTTCTAGTGTGAGCAATCAGGTCGCAGCCGAGCATCGGACCGCACAGTGTGCGCACATAAATCGTGAGCTTTGGCTTTTCATCGCATGCGATTTACTCGTGCAGTTTGAGTCTGAACGATCGAAAATATCGTAAAGTATATGCCCGCCTTAAGACCAAATCAATTAGGAAGGTGAGGCTATTAGGTAAAGGAAAGAACAATAGGGCCGGGCACACACTCACAGAGGTGGGAAAACACACAATGATGGGAGTTATAGACACCCATGAGGGAGGGGTGGGGGATAAAGTAAAAGAGGAAACAATGAATACTAGATCAAAAGAGCAAAACAAAAGTATACTTTAAACATCTCCACCACACTGAAGCCTCTGCTCTCCTCCAACGGCACACCTCCAACCCCTCCCCCACTCGCACAAAGGAGTTTAGCGCAAGCGGTGGACCAACTTGTCCTTGGCTCGAACTGTTACTACCTGTGGCCTGCGTTGTTGTTTTAGGAGGCTAATGTAACGCTCTTTAGTTAGCTTGTAGCTTCACATTTCATTTAAATTGACATGCATTTTTAATAATTAGTCTAAGTCAGAATGTTAACTTTTGTACCATTTTAAGTCAACACCCTATTTACCTTTGGCATTGAAAGTAACTGTCTAGTAGGTTGTAAGCTGGGGTTAACGTAGTTACGCTCCAGTACTGCGTACCACTAGAAGATTTAGTGGTGGTTGGCAGTACTGGAAAAAGGGGAGAGCATCTGCCTGCCTGCTAAAAAGCACATTCAAAACCAGTCACGGTCGCACTTTCAGCAAGAAGACACATCTGCTAACGTTACGTCATCTTAAACAACACTCTGTCTCCTTATCTGCATCTAAGTCGTTCTGAATTGCTTCTGAACCATGCGTGCTGTGCTTTGATGCCTTTCATTACTGCTAGTTAACGTGAGCACGAGCTTCCTCCAGTGCAGGAAGTTGAACAGCCGTCTGCTGAGACTGTTTTGTTCTTGGAAAGTGGGATAGAGGGAGATGTAGGAAGAATGGTAAATAGAGTTGAGCTTGTAGAGTTATTTTCTAGTCTTCTGACTGCTCAAAGCACTTTTGGTGTAAAAGTGCTTTGAGCAATAATGATTGAATTTCCTTCATCCAGGTTTGTAGACGCCCTTTTTGGGCTGTAAATGTACCGAGAAATGATGAGAGGAAAGAAATCTGGCACTACTGTTAATGATTAAAGCACCAGGCTTTAAGTTGTTGGTTTTTTTGGACAAATAAAATTGCACGTCTTGCACACTTTGGCCGATGGTAATGAAGAAGTAACTAGGTCGAATTTGGTCCAAGTGTTCCTCGACAGAAGCTCCATCGCTGAATGAACTGCACTCAGACAAACGTCTGACATTGCAACACCTGCGGTGTGCAGGTCACACCTACACATTCACAGACTGATGGTAGAGGCTGCTATGTAGTGAGACCATCAGAAGTAACTAATCCCATTCATACGCATGCATATTCCACTGACGAAGCAGCAGGAGCAATTCAGGGTTAAGTGTCTTGCCACAGACATTGGTGCCCAAAATGCTTGACTAAGGCACAAAGGTTTCTCTCACTGAAAGGAAAAAAGTAAATTCCCCCTACCAACAATCTCAACCCGTCAGTATGGAAAACTCAGTGTGAGCCCATATGGGGAATCAAAGCTTTTACTTAATAATTCACATACTTGCGCATTCCAAGAAGGAACGAGCAGAAAGTTTCATGGAGTCTTTTTGAGTGCTGCCTGTGAATAAACGTGTGAATTATTGAGCACGACATCTGCTCCAAAATATGCCCTTGTTGTCGATGTCAAGCGGAGTGTGTTCAGCATCTCCATAAAAGAAGCCTCACTGACTACATTCAAGAGAGACCAATACATTTAAACAACCGTTACCTCTGTGGAGCTCTGTTAAAAAGCCAAGAGCCATCACAACCCTGGAGATATCGCCAATCAATCTCTGCGTTCAAGCTTTCTCTCTGCAATTACTTGTAGTGATTTGTGAAATCAGCGCCGTGATGACTCAGTTACTCTGCTCTTAAAAAAAGATTATTCTTATCCCAACCATCAATTATTATGAAGGACGTTAATGTTCAGCCTTTTGAAAGGTATCAAATTTACCATTTTTAACTTTACAAATAATCAAGGTTAAAACTTTAAAAAGCTCCAGTAAAACTTGACTTATCTGAACGTCAACATGTGAAGTGAAACCTACCGGAGCATGTTTCACAGAGCAGGAGCAGATATGTCATGACTGAGTATGCTGGCTCTGTGCAGGCTGTAGATAGTGGAAGTGGTAGGACTATTTTTCACTGCTTGTCAAAATATCAAGCGGATGTTTTGTTGTATCTAACCATCCAAACTCATTCTGCACTTCTCAATACGGTGATGATCAGGGACACGTAAAAACACTGGAAGAACAGTAAACAGCGAAGAAGGTACATCAACAATAACATTTTATTCTGACTGGCTTTAAATCAGATATTTGGGGAGTTTGTAAGAAGGTAAAGAGAGTGAATATTGGATTTGCATTGGATTGAAATAAACATGACTCTAGAGGGATTATGATGTTTCTCCCTAGCCGCTGGATGTGTGAAAAAGCTAATATTTAACAGAAATCTTATGTGTACAGCTTGTTTAAGTTGCCCAAAAGTGGCCAATAAAAATCAGCTGTTACAGGTTTAAATGATTTCTGGATACATTTTTCTGATGGCTTTCTGATGTGCACAATAATAAAAGAGAAGAAAAAAGGACAGCATTTGTAGACTGTAAATAATACTGGACGAACCCTGAGTGACGTATCCCGTCTGTTACGGAGGCTTAAAATGAGTCTAATCGACGGCCGCATCCATATTGGAATTGTTGTCTCAACCTAACTTTGGATCAAAGTGGGATCAACCTAACGACAGCGTTAAGGCGGGACTAAACTCCGCCGATGCTCGACCAGCTCGACGCTAGCTAGCAGTCCACTTCACAGCAAAGCTAACGTCTGCTTTACATCACCCCCTACGGCTTTCCTGCTCCCACTCGTCCAGAGATAACTCTATAAACAGTAAGTTAACATTAAACTTTTCTACAACACAGTTAAAACGAATTATCTTCAACCCAAATATATCATCTAAGTATTAAAACTACACTTTTTTTTAAATATATAATTATGGTCATTAGTTATTTGTCACAGCAGTTAGTAGACCGGGTTAGCAGAGCAATACATTAGCATCGTTTTAACATACAATTTAAGAACCACTTTGAGGCTGATCTTTACAAATAAATTCTCCTATTGTGTTACAAATCATTGCTTGGGTGTAATTACATATTAAAGGATAAGAAGTCCGTTTTAAAACGATAAAAGACGGAGCTTTGTTGTTGTTGATAAAACTACTGTTAGACCATAGACTGTAAATAAATGTGAGACATCCAGAAGAAATCAATATTACAATGCATACAGTTCATGGTTGTTACTGTTCAGACAAAAAAGAAGAATGTCTGTGACTTATATTTACTGATAGCTATGTGGGTGAACATGACACTTGAAAAAGAAATGTTTTATATTTATCATAAGATATTTATTTTCTATAGAGCCCTGAAGTCATGGAGTCTGTGGTCAGTGATGACGAAGGGTCAGCTGCACACACCAAAAACTGTAGGTATTAGAAATGTATCTCAAGTCTGGCATCTATTATTATGAGTTGTAGCTACCTTGTTCAATATTATCCCTGCAGATGTGGCTAATAACAAAACACACCCTGAGCTGTCACGTGTAGTGAACTGTACATGTTGCCTTATCTGATGCATTAATTGAACATTTTTGTTTTTCTTCTATAGACAGTGTGGATTATTGGTGACAGCTATGTCCGTCCATGTGCCCAGAGAGCTGCAGAGACAGAAGAAGAAAGGCCTCAATAACATCTGCATTTGTTGGTTCGGTTGGGGTGGACTTCAGTTGAAAGGCCTGCTTCCCTTCTTCAACAACTCACTGCGAGGCAGGTCTCCCCCGGATGGCCTGAGAGATGTAACCCACTTGTTCCTGCATCGATGGCGGTCTCCATGTTGGAAGTGCTCTCACCATAACTTTCAGCCAACCTAACGACAGGCTGAAAGCTGGAGCTGAGGCGGGTTTTTAAGCCTCCTGACAAACTATTACATCGAGCCCCTTATTGTGAATAACAATTATCCTTCATCAAATGGTTTTTTGTACCAAGCCGTAAACATGTTAACTTCTGGTGTAAAAACAGGCTTTTTTGAATGTGGTTTTTCAGATTAAATAAACATTTAAGTGCACTCCTTTGTTTCTACTTCTGAGTATACATTTTAGATTTGAAATGACTAAAATGTGCATTAATGCTCAACTCAATAGCTAAGTTTTTACTTTTACACAACTTTTGACCAAATACTAATGCAGTTCATTTCTGAAAATGGGATGGAACAAAGTCATTGCAAAAAGTATGCCTTTAGACACAGCCCCATTCTTAAATCAAGATACATACAGAGTAAATACAATCAATAACTTGTGAATAAAAACACAGTTCAAAATGTCTTCCCAGATCAATATCACATAATATCAGCTTTCTCCCGTCTAAACTAGACAAAGGGTTTAAACATGTGAAGAAAAGGGTATGATTGCAAGTTGTTTGATGGAGATTTATTTTTATTGAACAGCTTCTTACACCACAATTGTTGTCAAGATGCAAACCCTCCTTCTCCTGAAGCTTGTGGAGCTCCTTGATGTACGGCCATCTCATCTGCTGGCCATCTTCTCTCAGCAGAACTTCGACTGATGAAAAGACTGAAGAAGCTTGAGCATGTGACATGGATCCAGGAGAGACTTTTGGAGCAGGGTCTCCAGGATGGCAAAAAAAGACAGAAAATAGCAGTTATCCATTAAATCCATTTGTGTGCATTTTCTGTTTTCACCTGTGTGTAAGAGTGCATTTATAAATTCAACCGTGTACTACCCAGACAACAAAGGTATGAAGGTAATCAACATGGAAATGACTCTTTCTATTCTAAGATAAACCTTATTGTAATCAATCTACTTTCAGCTCTCTCACTCGCAGAATGATATTCCACATACAGCCACAGATTTAGTGTAAGGAAACATTAAGGCATTTTTTTCGTATAGTACTTCATCTTATCATGAAATAAACTACTTAAATGATTTAAATAATTAACCGGTCCCAACTCTCTGTGAGCATTACAGTCTATGGTTAATACCGTGTTGGGCCTTTAGTTTATAACATCACACAAACTCTTTCTTTTCAACATCTTAACAACTCAAATTTCTATTCTAACATTTCAGACTTAGTTTAACCCCCCAGTTTATAAGTCCTGGATAGCTATGTTTCCATTAGCATCTGTGTCTCTTGATCGGCTAAAGTTAAACCATTGACCGTAAATAATGGGCTACACTGAGGCCAGTCGTACATAGATACCGACACCTCCCGATGAGTATGCAGTACATTTAACAATATCACTATATCATTCATATTTACGGTCTATGTATATCACCAAGCTAACATTAAACAAGCTAGGACCGCACAAATAGACACCGTAATATTTACAGTCTATAATACCGACACATGAGTACGCAGTTAATATAAAACTACTATATCACTTACCGAAAAATACTGAAGCATCACAGTCTTGGATGGTCTGTTAATCCAATTAACCGCACAGCAAGCCATATTTGTTGCTAGACTCCACACGAAGAAAAAAAGACGAAGAAAGCCGACGGATCAAGCTAGTGTGCTGCTAGCCTCCTGCTCTGAACTGCTTCTGACCTGATACAGACAGCTGTTGCCGCTGAGCTGTCAATCAAATCTACCACAACCCTTATATGGGCATGACCGTTTTCCTTAATAACATAAAATCAGAGGAGTTAGAAAAAAATTCACCCCCCCCCCCCCACAGTGGGAGCACATGATGCCACTAACTTATCAGATGTATTTGGTTTTTTTGTACCAGGCTGTAAACGTGTTAATTTTTGTAGTGAAAACGGCCTTTTTTGGCTGGGGGCTTATGGAACTTCCGGTGCTTCTGGAGCCAGCCTCAAGCGGACACTCGATGAACTGCAGTTTTTTGTACTTCCGCATTGGCTTCATTTTTTTAGAACGGAGGTTGCCGCTTGGTTGTGGCACCTCCGCACATGTTCTCCAATCAACGGCACATTGAGAGTCACTTTATGATGTTGTTTTCTACTTAAAGGGAAAGTTTTCACATTTTCTCCACTGGAAGTGCAGAAAATAGTGCACCTTATAAGTTTCTTATGACTACAAGGGCTCTCTGCAGGGTGCTTGATCACAGTTTCTCCACTAAAAAAGCATACTTTAGTGTACCTGATCACATTTCCTCTGTTGGAAGGGTTTTTCCTGGTTCTGTCTAGGGATGTGTCACATTTTTTCCACAGGAAGGGCAGCCTGGTGGGCATATTATAATATTCTTGCCACTACAGGAGCATACAATAGATAACATTATCAAGTTTTCTCCACTGTAACACCAGCCTGGGGGACAGTTTGTCAGTTTAATGTCATTAGAAGGCACATTAAAGGTCCCTTCATGACAATTTTTTTTTCTAATAGAGGCAGGGGCGTGTCTAGATGGGTGGCCAGGGGTGGCATGGGCCCCACTTGAAATCTGAGGGGGGAAGTACAACTATTCTGGCTGTTTTCAACATGCTAATGGTCGTACTTTCAGTTGTCAATAAATACTTTGCTCTTTCCATAAACATTTCCAATGAAAACCCTTGTGCACAGTTTAACTTGAAATTGACCTAATTGCCAATAAATGTATTTTTGCAAGTTACACAACATATGGGAGTTTGCATGCAATTTTCTAAGTACTTTAAAATGTGAATTTACACAAACATCTTTGTTTTTGAATCCCTTAGTCAAGCTGAGAAAATGTATGTTACCAGATTGTATTTTATTACAAGTACATATCATTTGTGGGGATAGAAAGTGTAAAAAAATAAAAAAAGAACAATTCATTTGTATGGGTGTGCCCACAAACTTTAGGCCACCCCTGCACAAGTCAATGCCCCACCACAGTTAAAAAAGAGGCTGGACACGCCCCTGAATAGAAGGGAAAGTTTTCACATTTTCTCCACTGGAAGGGCAGCTCAAATGGCACCTTTAAAGTTTGTCATAACAACCAGGGCTCACTGCAGTTCAGACTAAATCACATTTTCTGTCCTTGGATGGTTTGTTATCATGTTTTTCAAATTGGAAGCCCTGTCAAGGGGCATCTTGTCACATCTTCTCTTCTTGAATTATGTTTTATTTATTATTATCTGGCTGTTAAAGGACTTAAATCAAGCTAGTGACAAGAATGCAATAAAGTGATGAATTCATGCAGATACACATAAGGTTCACTCAGTCTCATGGATTTGCTCAATGTGCTTCTTCAGAACAGGACAGTTCCTTTTGCCATAGACATTTGGTGCCAAGCAGCAGGCCGAATCAGACACTCTGTTTTGTACTTCACAGGAGCAGGATGAAAGGTTTTGGAGCGCTAAAGCCTTGAAACAAAGACAGAGATAGCCCGGATCAAAGATTATAGACTTCTATTCACTTTGTATTTAGGAGCCTTTGTAGTGCTTATCTACCCCTCATTTTATCTTTTACAGTACTGAACCTGTCTGCACCTTCATCTTTCTTTCCCTCTGTGCTCTTGTTGGGTATTTTAATTATCTTTGGTTCCAAAAAGACTGCAATAGCTTTTTTTTTACATTTTTAAAAGTTCTAAAACATAAAACAAAACACACTAATCACTAGCTGTGATAGGTTCAAGGGTTTGCACTAACAGTATAACAAGAGGAAGACAAAAAGTTTCATTAATGAGGATGCTGCACCTGTTAAAGCCTGAGGACTGCTCCACTGAACATTTTGAGTTCTCAAGAAGAATGATATCTGGATTTCCATCAGGTCAAAGTAGTAGAATGATGTTGTAAGAAATAATATCACATCTCCTACAATAAGTGGCTCAATGGTTAAAGCTATGAAAACAGCAAAACAGCCTTTTACCCTAAGTTGCATGCAAGAAAGCAACAAGTTTGCATGTTCTTCCTGTGCTTGCATGGATTCTCTCTCAGTCATACTTGTTCTTGCTGTAGTCAGTAGAAATGCATATAGGTAAACTACGAAGCCTTGATATTCTGCAGGTTTCTAGAAGGTTAGTTGCAGACACAGAGCGTCCACAGTACCGTTGCAACTCACTTGCAACTGCCGGCCAGCATGAGAGAGAAGTGTATACTTTACTAACACAACGTAGTGCTGTGCAGTTAGCTGGCGGCTAACAGGATATTGCACTTTGTAGTACATGCATAGCCAGCAAATTGACACAAACAGTTAACATGGTTTCCTGCTGTCGATTTCACAACAGGTTTAGTTCAAACCAAACCCAATTATTAGCTTGGATATTTGGAAATGAAAAGTACAATTTAAGCCTGTAGGTGTCATAACATTCTCCTTACTAAGGGCATATTACTATATCTAAAAAATAAATCGTTTTTAGATATATCCATGATGCACGTGGATCACCTCTCCACGTCAGATAATCTAAGTTCCAGATAAATGTTGGAGACCTAATCCCAGATTTTTACATTTTGTTTTAGAAAATTAGAGCTGCAGCATTCAGTGGTTTGTTTACTTTGAGCAGGAATCAACAAAGGCTTAACTTGCATGTCTAACATACAACATAACCTTCCCTTAAGGTTGAAATGGCTGCCATGTTGATAAGGCGTCCATTTCGCACTTGCATTGTTGTTCAACAAAAGAAAAAGAAAAAAAGCTGACACTGTTAAAATTGAACTCTAAATTTTCCCATCATAATGGAAAGAGATTACTGCTGCTTACCATGGTGCAGTCTGACAAAACTTTGCCAGACAATCAGGTTTTAAGCTTGACTTAAAGGTCACATATTATCCTCTATTTTAACAAATTCAAATAAGTCTCCCCAAAACATGTCTGTGAAGTTTCTTGTTCTAAATCCACTCTGATCCTGTATTTGATCATGTCTATAAACCCCTCTATTTCAGCCCTGCTCAGAACAGGCTGTTTCTGTGTCTGTAGCTTTAAATGTAAATGAGCTGTGTCTGACCACGCCCCTCTCAGGAAGGGCTTTGGTGGCTCGGGCTTTCTCGCTCCATGCCCTATTGTTTATGGTGAGAAGGCAGACTCAGAGGGCAGAACAAACACCTAGCTGTTGGAGTGCCATCGACCTGGGGGAGGGGTTACTGCCCTTTGTGATGTCATGAAGGGAAAATCTCCAAACGGCCAGTTTGAGCACATATTTTCTGAAAAGTGGAGCAGGCAAAAGACAGAGAGGATGGACTTTTTTCATCATTGGGGGGTTTGTAGACAGACTAGAGACACAAATTAGTGTTCAAGAAACAAGCTAAAGTTCATTTTGCATAATATGCGACCTTGAAACCAAACATCGTCCTCAGATGAAAATGTATTTTTGAAATGTAATTTGTAAGTTAACATGATTGCAAATATGCTGCTCTTTGTGATAACTTTTAAACGAACGTCACAATGTAACGATATCTTGTAAAATATAATTTATAGTGCAAATGCTGATGCTGTTCCAGTTTGAGGTTAAAAACTGTTCAAACGCCAACTAATCAACAGTAACAGAAGCTGGCACAAAGAAAGCGGCAAGAACTTTTCTAACCTCCTGAGCATGAAGGACAGTGACGATAGCTTTGGTCTGTGTTTTTTTCAAACCAGATGCCCTTTAAAAATAATAACACTTTAAGATCTATTTGTTGAGGAATATTTTCTTCCACATAGAGCCCTTTGTATCCTGAGGGGCAATCCTGGAGGACACTGAGCATAAAGAAATTCCAAGAAATGCAAGCCCTCACCATGTTTCGATTCTAACCCTGCAACATTACAGTATCACCCCCTGACCATGAAAACTTTGGTTAAACTAACCATTCAGCTGTATTGATGTCTTTATTTAACACAGTACTGTAAGCTTCATTTGACAGTGCATCATAACGTTAGTGAGATATTATTCTTCGTTGTGTTATAGTTCCATACCACTCATATTTAAGCATTACAGGAAATCTGTTTGGAGTGCCACCAAATGAGCAGACAGCATCGTTTGGAAAGTCGTTACAAAGCGTCTAGACAGGAAATCTTTTGTGTGAAGAAGTTTTTATGTGTCAGTTTCAAATGAAAATATTGACTACAAATATGAGTGACAGAGAGATTGCATTAAGTCATCATAAACATGGGAACATTTTCCTCACCACTAGACTTAATAGATCAATAAATCAAAATTAGATTTTCATCTTCTATAAAACAAAAGTGGATTTCAGTGGAGAGTACGTGCTTTCAGTACATGCTTGGAAGGGGAGGGTGGTTAGTGGAAATCCTCAGGCAGCTAAATGTTACCTCACTGCTTGATGCCACTTTGAACTCTGCTTCTTTGCACACCATTCTTTAAGTTAAAGACGTATATAGGGTCTTACCAAGTTCTTGATTGGAATAGATAGAACATTAACGCTGGTCTTGGACTAGGACTGGACCAACAGCCAAGGTTTCAGCAAAGTGTTAACACTGTAACTACCAATATCCACATACTCCACAAGCGCTGCGGTCTGTCCATGGCACGTGCCAGCAGCGCCACTATGGTCTGCTGTGTTTCAAATACGATGGGAGTCTATTTTTGATGGAGCCCGCTGCAAGCATGCGTCAAGCTGAACAGAATAGAACTATTTGGAAAGATCCTGCAGGTGGGCCGAAGTCTGAAATATTATTCAAATTGTTACATATGTTTTAATTGCACATGTCCCCTTACACATAAAGTTGAATTGAATTGAATCGAAAACTTTGGAAAAAAGAAACAACTCGATAGTTTAGTTCACTACGAGTGCTGGTTATGATACTGTGACTGTTTGCTTCACAACACAGAGAGGGAAGAGGTCAACGAAAGAACATCAGTTTGAATACTGATGCTAATTTATACAGAATAAAAATCTTGTTTTTCATCACATGAGCTATTACCCAGAAGATATCCTTATTCTTAAAGTGCAGCGAGTGCACCTTCAAAGGCCTGTTTATTCTACCCACTCTGTAACTTACATCATTAAATATAACCTAAAAGATTGGAAAGGGATTTTTGAGGAATTGTTTTGACAAAGTGTCGCCAGCAGTGTCTGAAATCATTAATTCATTGTTTATAGGCTCGACAGAACCTCTAGAGAGCCCTCGTGACAACAGATGAAAGTAAAGCTTAGAGAACAGGGAGGTGAAGACACAGCAAACTCAGCGTGAAACACATCCACAGCTCCACTGTTCACAGTACAGACAGCAACAATTAAAACAATGACTTACTGTATGCTACAAAGAATACACTTGATAGACGTGTATTTTCACTGTTTCTTTATGAAACATTTTCACTTTAATGCTCAGTACAGCTGAAGACAAACAGGAAACATTGGTGTATTGTATCGTGAGGTTGTGGGAAGTATCCAGCCCTAATATAGACAGTTTCATAGTTCAGTTAGTCTTAATGTTACTTAAAACTGTAAAACTGATGATGACAAAGTGTTTTCTTTCTGGTAACCATCCACAAATGCTGTGGTGTTTACGACTCTCTAAATGTGATAACGACATTCATTTGTGTACTGATTTCCTGATGACCCCTGGAGTCTCATATTTCTACCTCCCACCGCTGGTCGGGTTTAGGAGAAGCATCTTCAAGAACTTAACCTGTGTCCAGCAACCATTTGGATTAACCTTTAAACTGAAGTATTGTTATCACCCTGTTATGTCAGTAATGATGGTCAGAGTTGAGAGAGAGTGAAGGATTAAATAGTCATGTCTTGATTTGGCCTGCTGTAAGAGAAGTTAAACGTATGCCCAGTATCTTTTTATTACTTGAGTCCGACCGATAAATTGGCCAGACGATAATTCTGGCCAATATTATCTTATTGTGACTATCAGTATCGGCTAATTTCATCTCTTATATGTTGAGATAACTATATAATTTCTATTGATAATTGTTCATTTCTTAGTTAAAATCAGTGTTTCAGTGCACTCTTGTTAATGAAGGCTTTTGTTTAACTGTAAAAAAACCTCTTGTCTTCATTATAAATCTTTTTGACAACTCAAATGCTGTCTAATAACAGCACTTGAAGGATCAACACAGTAAATATGTGTGTATACCTATATCCCTCCACCGATAAAGATTGTAGATCAAAGAAAGATATTGTCTGATACCTTGATATCTTCTTATTAATAGAGCCCGACCGATAAATTGGCCAGCCGATAATATTGGACGATATTAACATATCGTGACTATCGGTATTGGCTAATTTTATCACTGCTATGTCAACATGACTAGGTTTATTCCATTTAAGTGTATTATTTCTTTGTATATCCATCCATTCATCCATCCATAAAGATTGAAGATAGAGCACAGAAAGATATCGGCTGATTTATCAACAACTGAAATGTTCCTCTCCCTAAAATTGGTATCATATCGGCCCCAAAAATCTCATATCGGTCGGGCTCTACTTGTTACTACAGACAGATGAGAAAAGGAAAAAAGCAAACGTATGTGTAGTGGTGTGTCCTCTCCCTCCCTGCCGCCGTATGGCACTGTGCCAGTGTTACCGGCACACTAATGACAGGGCGGTGCCATACGCACCATTAAATACAGGTGCGTTCATACCTGTGTCTCTCTCCTTCCGTTTCTCCTTCGTGGTGGATCACTGGCGTGGCGTGGCGGAGCCCATTTGTTTGGTGTGGCAAGCCATTTGGGCGTTGCGGTGAAGTTGTTTCGTTTGGAAGCCGCTGTGACGCACGTCGCTCCGTTCCGGGTAAGGCGCGCTTGTATGTCCTTTTCAAATTCTATGCGTAATGTGCGTATTGGTGACATGGCCTTTACTTGTCACAGCGTGGCTGTCTGCTGGTGCCGTGGGAGACGGGTCGCTCTGCTGGGAAGTTGTTTGGGCGGTTGTGCGCGCTCTCGGTAAGTCAGCGTGGTCTGTTTTACCTTTATGTCTGTGACTCTGTTCCCAGCTGATTTGTGTATTTTATGCTGCAGTGTGGTTGAGCTGCGGCCTTTTAGGCTCTCACCCTCCGTTGTTCTGGAGGCTGTGCCTGCATCCCCAACAGATTGGTATGTATATAGATTGGGCAGATGTAAACTGTAATTCCAAAAAATGCAATTATTTAATATTTTGTTTTGTATTAATGTTTAGAGGCTTGGGTCGTCGATTGGCTCGTCATCGGCCATCAGCCACCTAAACGCTGCTGTTTTGGCTACCTTGCAATAATTTGGCTCATTCTGAATGGCATTAGGGATTTCACCCTCCCACCTGCGGGATCCAATGAGTCAAAAGGAATTTTAGCATAGTTTAGCTTGTGTTTGATTAACAGTTTTGTTTCATTGTTTTGGTTTTGCTAATTCATTCTGTGTTTGTTTATTTCTTTGGTTATTTATCTTATTATTGGTTGTCTGCACTGTTTTAGATATAGCACTTTATGGCCTGATTTTATATTAACCCTTATTTCTTTGATCAGGTGCTGAGGGCCCAAAGCGGCAGTCCGGTTCCCTGGTGGTGGTTTCTTCACAACCCCCTTTTTTGTTGTTATTGGTGTGCAGTGTCACGGGTGGTTACTTTAAGGACCCTTTCCCCCTTTTGGTTCCCCTGCCGCATGGTAAGCCTCAGCCCTGTTCCCCCCTTCCCTGGCCAAGTGTTATTTTATTATTTCTATTAGTTATATTTGTGTGCAGTTAATTTAGTTTCTATTTTGATTTGGATTATTTTGCAATCATTTATTAAAGTATCATTTCATTTTGTTAAAATAAAGCTTTATTACTTTTAAAACTTGAAGCCGTCTCTTGCCCTGTGGTATTTTTTCGAACTTGTGTGACCTTAGTATTTAAAAATTAGTTTTAGAATTTCCTGGGGGCGAAATTCCCCCAGGTGGCGTTGTCGCAAACAAAGTAATCTACCGCTGCTGCTACATTCGCAAAACATATAGCAACAAAAATCTATTTAAGACAAGTATGAGAAACAGTGACGAAACATACTGCAGGGATATGATGCCCATATGTTAGATATCACGGACACATGCTGTCAGGGGAGCCAGCCATCAACTCAAACACGAGAGACATGCAAGAGTGGAGAAAGACAAATGTATTAAGAAAAAACAAGAGACAGCGCAGAGAACAGAGGACCGGGGAAAACAACGAATGAAACAAAAAGAATAAATTAGGAAAGTTAAAATCCTTGACGGTGTTTGTGGTTAATGTCGTGACTTCATGTGAAATAAACACCCAGACAGTCAAACACTTTTATCGCTGGAGGAAAGAACAAAACGAGTGTGAAGCAGAGAAAGGAGCTGCACTGTCAAGCTTAGTTCCACCTCAGTTGGATTGTCATTGATTTTTTTTTCTTCCCTCCGCCTATCTTTTTCTCTTCCTCCCTGTCTTTCCAGGTGCTCGATGTAATTGGATTCCCTCGCTGTAAAACTTGAGTTTAAAAGGGAGAGGAGGGCTGTCGTGTGAGGTTTGACAGACAGTCATGCTTGTAAAATAAGATGAGAAACACAGTTGAAAAGTCCACTTAACCTGTCAGTGAAGACTTTTTCAAGCGGCTATCGCTAACTATGTCTCGCTGGTAGAAGAGATAAGATTAGGATTAAATATTCATGGTTTACATTAAGTGGTTGCACTGATAAACTTCAGTCCACAGGAGTTGGGTTTCTTTTTCTTTCCTCTGGATTTGGATGTTGCTAATTAGAAACATAATAGTATGTGTAGCCATTGTTTATTCACGATCCTAAAAGCCCTTCATTGTGGTAATAATTCAGACTAATTTGAAATGCTGGATGAGCAACTGAAACAGCAAGTGATACAACACTGTGTTCACCAGAAGTAATGCCTTAAAGGTCCTGGAGCCGTATTCACGAAGCCTCCTAAGTGTTCAGAGCCGCTTCGACTGACACAATTCTAAGAAGACTCTTAGGCCCCGTGTCCACCTAGCGTTGTTTCTGAGCAGAAAAGCGCTGGCTGTGCGCTCGGGAGCGTTTGCATGAAGCGTTTGTGCGCTGAGAATAAAAGCGCTGCATGTCAGTCCTGTCTCTATGACAACAGTCTGTTGACAACGACCGCTGTATGACTGACACTGCTCCGTTACTTTTAACTGTATGTTTTATATTTGAGAGCAGCAGCAGACACGATTAAAATAGGATGTGGGTACAAGACACATACTGTAGGAGGCAAAAATACGGGTAATATACATTTGGAAAAGAGCGCTGGTGACATCAACAGCGCCTTTCTGAAAATATTTTCAGCTTGAGCGCTCGGAGCGGCCAGACAAAAACGGCGGAGCACTCGTAAAGAAAGACGCTAGGCGCTGCGAACGCTCCCCTTTGAAAATAATTGAAAAAAGACGCTTGCGCTCAGACAAAAACTTAGAATCAGGATTTAAAAAATAATAATTTTCCCTAAAAGTTCAGACTAGATCCTTGTAAAGATTAAAGTTATTCACAAAGCATCTTAGCCCTTAAGAGAGCTCCTAAGGTGTAAAACTGTTAGGAGTAGTGAGGAGGACTTCTAACAGGATGAAGAGTTTCTCAAGCTGAGGAGAAAATTAAGAAATGTTCTACAACAATACATGAAGAGTAATCTTATTGATTCACAGTGAGGCCGTACAGACACAAATTATTTATGCAGACATTTTAAATCCATCTATGACTTTTTTCGTATAAGGGGGAGACATGCATGTTGAGTTTTGCTGCATTCATGAGCTCCTCGGATGGGTCCCAGTTTGCAAGTTGGGAAGTCGTTCTTCATGTGATGACGAATATGATGTCCAGTCGCCAAGCTGGGCACCTCATTTGTTTCTGAGTTTCAGAGTTGTTAAACTCCATAGGTGCATCCAATCACTAAGACTCTTCTCTTATAACTATCAGAAAGTAAAGACGCTGCTGCACAATTGGGCATGTGATTTTAAACACCTTAGCCTATACTTCAGACGGTATAATTCCATAGTGTTCATAATTACACAATGTCTGGCGAGATTCTATGATTGGGCCTAATCCACTTCACTGTCCATTTATGCACATTATCAATGAGAGCACTTCATTCTCAATTTTCTTTGGATTGACCAATCACAGCTTCTGAGAATAATGTGTCATACATAGCAACGGGGTCAACCAAGCCTCCTCACTAAGATAAACGTTTCCGTCTCTTCCTTGTTCAGAGTTGCCCTGAGATTGTTCCTAAATCACTCTTAAGCTAAAAATCCTTGCTAGGAATGTTTAAGCTAAGTTAGGAGCGCTCTGAGAGGATTCTCAGAATGTTTGTGAATCCGGCCCCAAGAAGCTGGACTACTTTAGTTGGCTATTAAACAGGCTGAAATGAATCCTGATGCCTCTATATGACGTATAAAAGCAAACAGGATCAGCGATAATGTGTCTATTTCTGTATAGTTCATATTCACGCCTGAAAACAACACTTGCAGACGAACAGCCTTTTCACATTTTCCAATGCAAAGATTTCTGATCGATTATACATTTGACTGTTAAAAGAAAGTAGGATCAGACTTCTTGTTAGAAACACAGCTTACACATGTACAGGAAAAAAATCTGCAATAAACACGGCTTTGTCCACAGGGGGGCGCTAACATTGACACAAACCAAATGTTACTCACAGGAGCATAACATAAAAAAAACAAGGAAGGAGTAGACAGATTCTATCTTCACAAATGTTTTAGAGGTTCGACTCTTTGGTGTCTGCTTGGGGTATTTTGAATATATTTTGCGTGAGGTTGTATGAGCTTCTTATAAATAGCCGTGTGAACAACATACAGCAGGTGGCGGTCAGCACTGCCTATATTTTGAGAGTCTGACCGAAGTGTGCGGCAGCTAAATGTACCGCTGCAAAGTAAAGACAAAGATCTTTATTATTTAAAGGTGCACTGTGGAGATTTGGTAGTGACATTTGAAAGTTGGTGAAAAAATTCTATGCTATATTTCTGAACTAAATACACAAACTTTATTCAAAGAATAAAATGGGTCCCTGGAACACTGGAGCTAAAAAGCTACCAGGAGAGTTACGGTTTCACTGATGCGGCCCTCCACCATAACTACTCCCGTAGCATTTTATCTTCAGACAGTGTTACAGAGACCACATTTTCCTCTGAGGACAGTTTGTGAACGTTGTGAACATATAACACATAATCTGTACACTTCTCTATACCAAAACTACATAGTGCACCTTTAATGTGAATATTTTGTATTTTTTTCTGTAAGACTGCCCTTCATTATGGAAACTGCAGATCTTAAGTATTCCTCCGCTGTGCAGTGTATGCCACAAGTCAGTTACTAGTTAATCAGTACAGTCCACTTATAGCTCTTATTCATTTCATGAGTACTCAAGAGCAGGGGGAAAAACTCTGACTCTGCTTGTTAACACTAGAACCGCCAAGACCGTCTGACAAACGGTTTGGGTTTTTATAATACAAATAACTCTGTTAAAATAAAACCTACAAGCCTCTCATGCTATGACTTTTCCTAAATATGTGTCTTGTATGTTTTCTGAAGCTTATGTGTTACTAAAATAAAACACACAAGGTTTCTGCGCATTTATACCTCTGACCGCCGCCGCCGTCATACAGACGGCAGCTGAAAATGATACATTTCCCTGGAGTGTTTTCGCGCAACTTTTTTTTTTCTTCTATTAATTAGAAAGGAGGCAGTGTCAGACAAACACGCACTGCAAAAAAAATATGACCGTTGTCTCCTGCAAGGGATGCAAGCGCCCCGTGTGTGGGACGTGCACCGTTAAGGTTGAGCACTTTTGCCCGAGGTGTGTGCTTTAGGTGCCGCGGCGTTGTCCAAGGTGCTGATCGCCTGTTATGGAGTTCTGCACTTATTTTTGAAAAATATAGTTTGTCATGCCAATACATAGCCTTGTTTTTGTTGTTGTTTTTGTTGTTTGCAGAGCCTTGTGGCAACAACCTGTTCATTCAATCGTTCGCGTGTGTGTGCGTGCGTGCTTGCGTGCGTGTGTGTGCGTGTGTGTGTGTGTGTGTGTGTGGGGGGGGGGCGGCGGCGTTTATCTCGGTGTTTATCTCTCTTTTTGCAGTGTTTTTTTATTAAAATGCATAGCCTAATATAGCAAACAATATAATAGACTAAAAGTTATGCATTTTCCATTTTTGAAGAATGTGTTTTAGCAACGGGAGACGTGGAGCAGCAGTACAAAATGGCGCTCTAAAAAAGCCGAAAAATATTGTAAATTGACATGAGACATTTAAAAGGTTACGAATCCTGCCTGGTTTCAGTAAGTTGTATTTATAATTATTTCACATAACTTCATCAAAAAAATGCATTATTTGTGTGCTTCTGAGTACAAAATATGAAATTACATTATGCCGTCTGATAGACGGCTGCAGCGCTTGGAGGGGGTCTAGAATGTTGGCGGTCCTAGTGTTAAATGCTCAACCATGTTCACCAGTTAGATACTAACTACTTCGATGTGCTGTTTGACCCATTTGTCGGGACCAGTTGATGCAGTTTTTAGCTAGGACAACTGCCTATTGTGGCTGTTACCAACAATGATTCAAGATAGGAAGTTTACAGAACGTTGCTTCCGAAAAAAACTAAACGATGAGCCAAAAGAAGCTAAAAGAGTCTTAGCAGAACTGAAGGGAACTTTAGACTTGGATAAAAACGGGTTTGCCCCCCGAAAACAAACCTTTGGCACACAGGTGGCGATATAACCCAGTGTTTATCAAACAGCAACGCCACTGAGAACTGTTCTAAGACCCTTGACCCGTCACATTATGTTGCTTTCAATGTGCATTATCAACAAAAAACACAATGTCCTGAGATGTTACAGTATGACCAGCTGGAGGTCAAGCCCACTTCCTATTTTGCCCAGTTGAAGATCCAACCTTGATGCAAACGAGTCCTTTATGATGGCTGCAGCTGCAACATTGCAAATTAAAATAGCTCTTTGGTCTTGTAATGTTTCATAAACCGTCCTTATAAAACTCCTACATATATCCATATATTTCCCAGATAACTGCACAGTATTTCACTTTGTATTAAGCTTCTAATGCAGATCAGTAGACCCCTTCATGTGTTGTTAAATTAAGGTATCTGAATAAAAAGATGGAATTAGAACAAAAACGAATCCTCCATAAAACATCCCTTGGCAAAGAAACAGGCTTGACATTCAAAATGTAAAGGTACCCTCTAACAGAATACTTTCCACCAGCGTGCGTAGCGAAAGAAAGACTTCATATTCAGCAAAGTAACCCTGGGTGGTAGTGATTAATTAGACATGTGCCCTTAGGCAAAGTACAACAAAAACAACTGCTAGATTTCATCATATTCTATCATCAGTATTCAAGGACTCCTGCTCAAAGTGACAGACAAAAGAGAAGGGCAGATTGCCGGGGAAGATTGCCAAACACTAGCTGAAGATTTATGGATGAGTGCATAGAAAGAGTAGGCGCCTGCAGTGGGGGTCAAGCAATAACACAGCAAGAGTGGAGAGCTGGAAAGGTTTTAATCTTCCGATGAAGTGGGTAAGTGGAAACTTCAGACTGCATCACAACCCAAAATCCATCCAACAAAATGTTATTTCTTTAGGAAGTGATCTTAGGAGAAATTATATATTTTATAACTGACAGCCTGACCTAACAGCACGCGACACGAGCGAGCGTCAGCCTCAAAATCAGCCTGATTCTATTGTTATCTATTGGAGAGTCCTAACTACCTGCAAGATGCAGCGCGACGCAACGCACCGTTTTTACCCCGACGTCCAACTACAGTGACTACTTGTGCTGCAGTTGACTACAATTCTTGTGTGTACACATTTTGTCAACCACGCTAAATTGTATGGATTCAGTCTGTGAGGTGGATTTATTTGGATTGAAATCACTTCTTGGCGGTGTGGGAAGTTGAACCATCAAAGCTCAGAAGTCTAAAGTTCAGACCAAGACAATTAAGAGCTTTTACTACTTTTTGAGTCAAGACACTTTGCACTTTCCATTTATGGCTTTTCTCTGTGACCTAGAGATACTCTCCTCCGTTCCCTCTCTTCAACTTGGCAGCATTTTCTCATCATCCCATTCCTCTTCATCTGTAATTCCACCACAATTTCTTCACTTATCCCTCATTGTCCCTTAAATGTCTCCTCTCCCTCAGTCTCCTCTGCTGTGGCGCTGGTAATACTGCAGCAGGATCTAGGGGAGTTAGTGGCTGATTAGGCAGCAGAAGCAAGTAAAGCCTGGTTAATGGTCTCTTTTTCTCTCAGTACAAACTTCCTCTGGAGGGCTGAAACATGCACGCACACACACACAATCACCGTTAACACTACGTAGCTAAAAACTATGTGGACTTCTAAACATTACACTCACAACTCTTTATGGAGAACTGTCCATACGGTTTTAGGCTGCAGAGATTTGCTGCAATTCTCAGAGAAGGGTCTTTTTCAGACAGTTTGAAAGAGCAACTCTGCTTTAAAGAACATCATAGGGCTGCGTCAGTAGAGGCTCAGTGCAGCAGGTAAAACCATGAAACACAATTAACCAACAAATCCCTACACATTCTGAAGGCTTTTAAACTCATCAATAGTTCTAACAGCATGATATCCTCAGAATTATGTTGATGTTGGACACCTGACGATTCTTTGGTTCAGTGTATGTGATGTATAATACCTTTGCAACTGTGCTACATTCAATGATTTTGTAATTGATGACTTAGGTCAGATATACACTGTAGGAATTCAGGCCGTTTCTGACCTGATTTTTTGAGTCCCTTTACTATTTTGAAGTTGTGCCACATTTCAGCTGAATCGTGCGTCGTTTGCCGTACAGTGTACAGGGGGGCGCGAGGGGCGATCACAGCCCGATCAGCTGCTTCCAACCTGTCCGATGTATTTCTTGCATGTTTGAAATTGAGGTCAGCCGACTGCACACTCTCACATGATTAGCAAAGCCAAGAGCTGATTTCCCAACTTCAGGGCTTACTTTTCATGAATGCAGCTGCGCAAACTGCCACACTGCGTCTCAAAGCTCCATGGCAACAGCAGGCATGCCTGTTTAATGTGTCTTCCCCCTCATATCCCAAGAGATATATGAACGAGAGAAATGTTGTGGACCTCCAGCTGTCAGGAAATGTTTGTGATGATTTAGCAAGCTAGTTAGCTTGTGTTTGTTGGTGATGTCGAGTGTGAGAGAGAGAGAGTTTTTGATGTTGTTTGTATTTGAGCCGTGGATATGTGACTTCACACGGAGCTGACTTCAGCTTATGTCTATAGGAGTTTTCAAAGGAAATTAATTTGGGCGGCTGTGGATCAGTTGGTAGAGTCTGTCGTCTCTCAACCAGAAGGTCGGGGGTTAAATCCCAAGCCCCTGCAGCGATGTGTCCTTGGGCAAGACACTTGACACAACCCCAAGTTGCTCCCGCTGCTTCGGCGGCAGCATATGAATGTGATTAGTTTCTTCTGATGGACACTTTACATTGCAACCAAAAGTGCTATACAAGCTCAAGTCCATCTACCATGTAATACTTTATCCTGATTTAACTCGTACAGTGTTAGCACTCAGGCTGTGCTTGACAATCAGACCGCAGTGTGAGCATATCATTTGTGAGCTTTGGTTGTGTGTCGTAAAAGATTCACTCGTTCAGTGAGAGATGACATTTCCCCACATTTATACAATCGTACACTGTGTTCTGACCTTAGCGTTAGGGTACGTTAGGGTGCATTAAACATTACAGTTGGACTTTCTATAGTGGAAACTATGTTTTCATCCCATGTCAATATTCAATGCCAATTAAAAAAAGAGTGTGCTCTCACTCATACTGCAATGAGAAAATAAATGGTATGGAGTTTTGGGTAGGGTTTGTTAGCTTGTCCAAGCTTTGTTAAAGACTGAAGCTTAGACAAGCTAACAAACCCTACCCATTGAAGGATTGGATAATCCCTGTTTGAATAATCCTCCAGTATATATTTCTAGAGATTGAAAATAATCAATTTTTCGCTGTTGCTATTCTTTTTTTTCCACTGCAAAAAGTCAGAAATATCTCTTTATATCACATGATCTACTCCAATGTGTACTTGCATGATAACCCTTGATGTTTATAGGGGAGGTCCAATTCAAGTGACTTAAACTAAATACAGCAGAGGTGATATTGGGCACTGCTGTTAGGCTAAAGCTAGCTTGCAGTTGAGATTCAACGTCATCAACAGGGTTAATAGTAAGGGAATATTGCAAAAATCTGGGAATAAATTCCTTACCAATAGCTTTCTTCACAAATGTGTTCATAAAGGTTTCTTATAACACATAAAAAAACATTTAATTCCAACTCCTGTAGGAAAATCCGTGAGAGCGGCTCAAAGTCGGGGTACCTGGAATAGTACCTTATTGATACTATATACTTATGGGTGAAACATTGAAAATGTTAACCTCTGCTTTAGGTAGCTTGTGAGGGGTCAAACTAGGGGTTCTTTAGGATTCTGAATCCATTGCACACATTTGTTTTGCAAAAAATCCACTCCTTGCTGGAAAAATGGCCACGCCCACTTTTACATGTACATTTACAGTAGCTTTATATGTTGATTTTAATATCTCCAATACTAGTTAAAAAAAATACTGCACCACATTGTCACATGACTTAGGGGTCCAGGTCTGAGTCTTCTCCACACTCTACTGTTCTTAAAGTGGGGATTGGGACCCCCTGGGGGCTCGTGAGACACTGAGAGGGGGGTCGCAAGATGCCTTCACTTACCAAATAAAAAAGTTGAATGATCTAAAATTGCATATTTGACCAATTATTGTAAAAAAACATTCAAATATTAGTTGAAATTTAAATACAACTACAGTGGCAAAAAAAACATTTATGCTTCACATAAGTGAAACCATGTAGGTGTCTGCTGCTTCCTACGAGTGAAAATTGACACATACATAAACTGAGTGTCTGTTTAGGAAATTTTAAATGTCCACTCAGTCCTACAGTTTATACATGGAGATTACTTGTGTTTTGCTTCTAGCCTTTCTTACAATACATTGCTCAAATAGGGACAGTGGGGGTCCCCCGGTCTCTAGCACAGTTATTTTGGGGGTCCAAAGCTGAAATGTATGGGAACCTCTGCTCTACATCATCATTGATACAGTTCTTGCAAGTTATACCTTTACAATTTAGCTTAGACCGTGACCAAAACAATCCGACCCGACCTGAGCCAGTGCAGGTTCTCTCTGAGCCCAGCCTGTCCTTTTAACTGTATTTATGGCCCGAGCCTGACCAAAACCTTACAAGGTGACTTTTTTAATTAAAGTCTGTATTTTTCGAATCAGACATCTGTTTAGATAAGATCTTAATAAGCACAACACAGAAGCATCTATTATATAGAAAACAGCACATTTATAAGGATCCCTCAAAACACGTATCAAAACACAACAACAAACTATTTTTACAAACTGTCTGCTCGTCTCCCGGCTGTTTGGGGTTTCTAAGCAGTGATCTATCAGTGTGAGTGTACCTGTACATTTAGCTCTGGGTCACAGTGGTTCTCTGCTTGTGTTGTTACTATAGGCTGTAAATATGAATGGCAGAAGCCTGAGTGACGTCACCCATCTGTTACTGAAGGGGGCTTTGGAAGCCTATCGTTTCTTTGCTGGAAATGCTGTCTCAGCCTAACTTTCAGTCAACCTAACGATGAGAGCTGGAGCTGAGACGGGTTTTAAGCCTCCTGACAAACAGTTACACCACACCCGCCTGTCAATCTGGTCAGCTACACACCTTATTGCGAATAACTCTTATCCTTCATCAAATCAAAATGAATGAGTTATCAAGAAATTCACCCCCTTACAGTGTGTGCCGATCGAGACATGAGCTAATCAGACCTATTTGTTTTTTAACCAGGCTGTAAACATGTTTATAACAGGCTTTTTTGAATGGGTGTGTATGTGACTTCCTGTGCATCTGCAGCCAGCCTCAAGCGGACACTCGACGAACTGCAAGATTTCACACTTTCGCATCGGCTTCATTTTTCAACACTAGAGGTTGCTGCATAAATGCACCAGATGCTTTGCACTTGGTGCCAAATGTACTATATCTGGTCAAATCTGTTGATCAAAACAGTTCCTGGTTATGACAGTGAACTTTTTGCGAGCTACTATAGCCATCAAAGACCTGGTATCCAAATGTTCCAGTACAAATATCATGCACCAGCTATTACTCTATACCTGGTGTCAGTTTGTCTGGTTTGATACAGGTTCTTACGGAAGGCGATGGCTGAGTTGATCTAACCAGAAACTGTACCTCCAACAGAGGGTGAAGCTGCAAAGCAATCTCTCCATTCCTATATCAAAACCTGGGACTGGATGCTTCAGCAGAGCATGTCTTTGGACCCCAGTGACGAGGAATGGGTGGTAGGAGTTCATGGTTATGAGCTGGTTCCAACACAGGACCCCATGGCTCCTGAGGAGCCACTCTGGTTCACAAGCTTTAATTGTAATGGAGAATGGTGTTGAATGTATCTCGGCATGCAGAAATGGTAAAGGTAAAGCATGCAAGAACTGTATCAA
Organism: Tautogolabrus adspersus; assembly: GCA_020745685.1. Classification (NCBI taxonomy): domain Eukaryota; kingdom Metazoa; phylum Chordata; class Actinopteri; order Labriformes; family Labridae; genus Tautogolabrus; species Tautogolabrus adspersus. The sequence continues at coordinate 29,038,412 of CM036536.1, forward strand.
TGATGATGTAGAGCAGAGGTTCCCATACATTTCAGCTTGGGACCCCCAAAATAACTGTGCTAGAGACCGGGGACCCCAACTGTCCCTATTTTAGTAATTTGTTGTAAGAAAGGCTAGAAGCAGAACACAAGTAATCTCAATGCATAAACTGTAGGACTGAGTGGACATTAAACATTTAATAAACAGACACTCAGGTGATGTCTGTGTGTGTTTTCATATGTAGGGAGCTGCAAACACCTACATGGATTTACTTACTGTATGTGAAAACTTACATTAATTTTTTAACCATCACTTTCATTTCAGCAGAAATATTAATTTGCCACTGTAGTTGTATTTAAAATTCAAATATTTCAATGTTTTTTCACAATAATGGGTAAAATATGCAATTTTAGATCATTCAACTTTTTTATTGGTAAGTGAAGGCATCTTGCGACCCCCCTTTCAGTGTCTCACGAGCCCCCAGGGGGTCCCAATCCCCACTTTAAGAACAGTAGAGTGTGGAGAAGACTCAGACCTGGACCCCTAAGACATGTGACAATGTGGTGCAGTATTTTTTTTAACTAGTATTGGAGATATTAAAATCAACATATAAAGCTACTGTAAATGTACATGTAAAAGTGGGCGTGGCCATTTTTCCACCAAGGAGTGGATTTTTTGCAAAACAAATGTGTGCAATGGATTCAGAATCCTAAAGAACCCCTAGTTTGACCCCTCACAAGCTACCTAAAGCAGAGGTTAACATTTTCAATGTTTCACCCATAAGTATAGTATCAATAAGGTACTATTCCAGGTACCCCGACTTTGAGCCGCTCTCACGGATTTTCCTACAGGAGTTGGAATTAAATGTTTTTTTATGTGTTATAAGAAACCTTTATGAACACATTTGTGAAGAAAGCTATTGGTAAGGAATTTATTCCCAGATTTGCCAAATATCTGATAAAATTCCCTTACTATAAGCTCAGAGCTTCTTTATGGATCTTGTCAAACTAAAGCTAAAGGGGCTAGTCCAAAGTATATAACGCAGCTCCAGGTTAAAAAATGGCTACATTTAAGTGTGTTGAGAGTAATGTCCAAAAAAATGAAAGAGTTACTTGTTGGCGATAGTTTAACATAATCCGGCATTTTTCTTTACAGTGCAGTTATAAAAGATGAGAAAAGAGAAAATACTGTTTCAATCTTGATGACTGAAGCCCCACACTGTAATCTGCAACACTGAAACCATGCCTGTAACCTCCAGGGCCTTTCTATTTTGTGAGGACTTTATTTAAAAGAGCATGCCCACATGCACGCATGCACTGAACTAAATGCCAGTTCCTGATACACTCCATCTCTGTGGCATTTATTTGATTATACCCAGAGGCACCATAGTAGTGAGATAGATTATGTGAAAAAGAGAGAGAGAGAGAGAGAGAGAGCGGGGATAGGGAATAGGAGAAAAAAAAAAAACCCGGTGAATTTGACTTTGACAGCAAGTGAGCAAAAGATGGAGAGACTGGGAGCTGGCGGTGAAAGACAGAGTGTGGATCAATAGTGTGTTGAGATATTCATTTGGACTCTGCTGGGGTTCCTAAAGTAACCACATACTGTCTGTTTGTCTCCTGTCTCTCTATCTTTCTCTTTATATCTCCACTTGTTCCCTTGATGTCTCCCGCCTGTCTTGATAGTTCACCACTGGGTGTCACTGAGACTACAAAAGAGGCCACTACAACCTTGCTCTATCATCAAGAGTGTCCTGAATGCCCAACTAGTAGCACAGGAGAGCTATGGCCATTCTCTTTTGACTTAAGACAGTAATTAATGAAGGCCGAATCATAGGAGGCCAGCGTCTAGTTCAATCTGCATTAATTGGGTTCAAGTTGTTGGGTGGGTGGAAAACAACTTGACCCCATCAGAGATAACAATGCAGGTTCTTGTAGAATCTAACTATGAAATATATCCTATTGCTACCATGCTGCTTTAATTCAGGATGAAAGCATTACATGCTGAATCATTGCTTCCACTGTACTGCGGTACCTGGTTTTAAAGGAGCAATCTGTAAGATATTTACTGAATTAATGATAAACTGACCTTACTATCTGATCAGACATTAAGGAAACATGTTGAAGTGCTGGCTTCTCTGACAACAATGCAGCAGCCAGTATGTCCTCCTTCTAACTTTAGATTCTGGTCCTGATTGGTCTGGATTTGTTTGCACCAGAGAAGGTAGGCGCTTTTAAGCAGGGGTGAAAGTATTTTAACATTCTTGCCGGTACTACTACTACAACCTTCATCGCCTCACACAAACTCTCCTTGGCTTCAGTCCTCCTTAAAATGTTTCAATATCTAAGTAGGCTACCTATATGGAGTAGAAGGAAACTTGTTAACTTGTTTTTTTCTTTCATTGAAAGCAGCTTTATTTAACACCTCAACAGTTTTCTTCTGTCTTTGACTTTTCAGAACATTTGACAATAAAGTAACAGATTTTTAAAATCTCTTGAATAAGTTGTGGTGATATCAACTTCCCTGAACATTAAATCAAACGCACCCTCTCGTTGAATATCTTCGCACATGTGCAGTTGCTTAGTGTTGAAATGAGTGACAGCGCCTGATCGTCACCTTGCATTCAGCTCGTCTGAGCTGCTGTGTGTTGTTGGGATAACACAGAGTATCATGAAGCATCACAACCTATTCTGCAATACAACTGACTTGGAAGATTTTACAACAAACGTCTGCCTGCCGAAAACCCACAGTGCTCGATATCAATCAGCTGCAGCCTGTATCGGGCTGGAGAAAGCTCGCGCTCATGTGAACTAGTGATAAAAGGCAGCAGGGCTCCGTCCAGCACGGATCAAAACACAGAACTGACACGCTTCAGAGGCAAATACAGAACCACTTAGAAGACATTATTAAGGAGACAAAGTGTTGTTTAAGAGAGGACTACTACTACTTTCACCCCTGGTTTTAAGGCACCCCCAACGCCGTTATGATCGCACCTCGGTTTGCCAGATATGAGACCGGTCATCACAGCAAGCCAACAATTGTTGCAGCAATGGAAGTGGGCCAGCAATCTGGTATAAAAACAAACTGATCCTACCCGACTTAAAAAGCATCTGCATGTTTCTAATAAGATCCACGAGCAGACACGTGGTCAAACTAGGATCAGTATTGGAGATGCTTTTGAAAAATGGAGAGAGGTTACAACGCAGGTCCGGGGAGACAACTGCCTTCAATGTTTTAAATGTGGACTGCAGTACCAATTTTAAACTCTAGGTCTCAGAGTTACACATTGCTCCTTTAAACAAGGAATGGGTTTCGCTATCATGGCATTAAATGTTTTTGAGGTAATGGCCAAAACACCACAGGGAATAGTTCACAGTGGAAATGCGTAGACTGTAGAAAAGGGGACAAAATGATCTTGGATTAGGCGCCGGTAGCGTGATGGTAATTGTGTGTGCGCTCCATGTACGGAGACTATGGTCGCACAAATGGGCGGCCCACTGCTCTATCACTTTAAAGGCACAAAAAGCCCAAAAATAAATCTTGAGAAAAAAGACCTTGGATGTCTTTCACACACAGTGAGACACAAGTACTAACAGAGAGGGAGAGAGAGAGAGAAAGGGAGAGAGAGAGAGAGAGAGAGAGAGATTGAGAGAGAGAGAGAGAGAGAGAGAGAGAGAGAGAGAGAGAGAGAGAAAGAGAGAGAGGGAGAGAAAGAGCGAGAGAGCGAGAGATTGAGTGAGAGAGAGAGAGAGTGAGAGAGAGAGAGAGAGAGAGAGAGAGAGAGAGAGACAGAGAGAGAGAGAGAAAAAAGGCTATGTTCAACCCTCGCCATTGTAGGGGACTAAAGGGAAGTTACTTGATCAGATCAGATTCGATTAAATTGTGTATTAACTCTTTAAAGGCAAGGTTGGTAATATTCGAAAACTAGCATGATTTTGAAAGTAGCATTCCCTTAGTGCGCTGTCTTCACCCACCCCCTCCCCTCTGTGCTCCCTTAAAAGCCACGCCCCTCACTTACAGGCACTAGTGCCATTGGTCCAGAAGCGGATTTCAGCTCATGCTTTGAGTGTGGGCTCGTGCATGCATGGGAGGCCTGATTGGTTCATTAAACTCGTATCGAGTGAAGACATTGGCCGAAATTTTAACGCGCTTACAACTGCTGCAGATGACGGCTTTTCTTTGTTTCCTTTTTCAGAGCACATGAATTATTAATTTCTGTCAGGACCTAAAGACAACTTCAACCAAAATCTTAAAAAGTGTATCTGGAGAAAATTACCAACCCTGCCTTTAATGTAAAGAACAGAGTGGGATTTAAATGTGAAAGCTGGATATACAAAACTAGATCAGGGTTGTGCAGGAAATCTAACAGTAATGCAATTCTTCTCATATTTGTTATTATTTGTTTTTTTTAATCGGTTGACATCACTGATGTAATGTGTTTTATACAATCTGTGAATCACTTTTTAACTTTGTAAAGAAAGTTGCTTTATAAAAAAAGGTTTCGGTGGTAATATGACCTTTCACATGATCCTTTAACATCTTTGCATTTAGATTCAATGAACATGTGAAGAACTGTCTTCTGTCATAGGGGTGTTGAGGTCATATAGTAACCAGGTGTGTGTCACAGCCACGGCTGCAGGAATTTGTTTGTACTGGCATTGACACATAATCAACATACCTACTTAACTAAAAGTCTTAGCTAGCCAGAACAGACTGGCCATGAGTATGCTAATTATTTCAGTGGTATATTCATGTGCTTAGGCGAAAATGCAACAAGAGAACAAACCAGGCTGCTGCTAGTCAAACAGGTGACCCTGTCTTACTGTTATTTTGAATTATTTCACCTCAGCAGCCCTCCTTTCTGACATCTATTCACACATCATCTGTAAGGCTTGTTTTAACAGCACAGGATTTTCTGTTTATCCTCACGTCTGGTGGTTAGATCATTTACATACCTATAGTGCCCATCTTAGCTTTTGTCTGTCAATGAAGGCCATGTTTTCGAACATGTAGAACTACACAATACGTTTTTTCTTTTTACAAGTGATTGTCCTCAACAACAAATACTTCTCAATGGCATGGAGAGTTGATTGCAGGTATGTGTGTCTTGTTGAAGGGCAGTTTTAACTGTCATTTAGACACTTCAGCAGTAATATGCTAGAGAACAGTATTATTTCAGGTCTCGAGATAAATTCAGATGACAGATTACACACACATACATTCATACTCACATACATGGTAAATGGACTTGAACTTTTCTAGTCACTAGCCATTCGCAGACTGATGGCATTGGCTGATATGTAAAGTGTCCGTCCGTATAGGCTAATGCCATTCATATGCATTCATACACCCCCGCCAAAGCAGCTGGAGCAACTTGGGGTTCAGTGTCTTGCCCAAGGACACATCAGACATGTGGCTCCAGGAGTTGGGGATTGAACCTACAGATTGGATAAGAGAAAACGGACTCTACCACTGAGTACTTAGTAAAATATGTCCTCTTAGAGTTGGACTTACAGTTGGCTTATCAAGACAGATAAGTTCAGGTGATGCAGTTTAAGTATGTAAATTCACACAGAGTTTATATCAGTCATTTGGTGTTATAGTACATCACATTTAAATACATAAACCTGAAGCACTCTACGTCTGTCCTTGTCTCAGCATTCAGTGTATCCAAATGAGTGTTTGAATTCTCTCTCTGTCAGTGTGATTATACACAGGGATCGTTTTGTTCACTGACCTTTTATTATGGGTGAGTAAAAGAAACGGTGTATATCCTCTCTTTGTATCTGTAGATTATTCTACTCACTAATATAACCACATATCGTGTTGTGCAAAATCTTTGCATAATTTAAAGTGTATTCTAGTACATCGCTTTGTATGGAGAGCAATTGTATAGACAGTTGGGTACTCTCCTTGATGACAAACTGACCTTTGATATTAACACTAATGCCATCTTCAAAAAGGCCAATGGCTGTTTTGAGAAATGTAACGGGTTAAATTATGTCGATCTTAACCTTTTCTATGATCTGTTGGTTTGGCATCCTCAGAATTGTTAACAAAAACAAGCGGGGAAATATAGTTAAACTTTGCCAAAGGGTTGTTGGCATTAACATGGTGACTAACGATCTTGGCAATGTGTATCAAGTAAGGCAGAGGTCATCCTGTAAGACCTAACAAAAACTTGTCAGGTGCTCGGTGCCGAGATACCCCTGATCAAGGCACCGACCCCCCAACAGCTCTGGCTCCCTGTGCTGCAGCCTCTTCACTGACATCTCTCCACTAATGCATGTCCACAGGTCCTGTTTGTGCACGTGTGTGATTCAGGGCCTATGTGAGTGAGAATCACGTTTGAGTGTAAACCAGAATGTTTCCTCGGGATTAATAAAGTATGTATAGTATGATTAACAAAATAAAAATGAAAATAAAAAATATATAAGATGACCTATTTCAGCATTACCAACTATGACCTACTTCCAGTCTGGAAAATTGTCTGCTAAGTTAGCAGTAGCATGCAGGCTAACATGAGTCATCTCAAATACAGAACTGTTTGGTGTGAATGCTGCCCATTAAAGTAAATTAAAACTGACTCATATACATGTCTGATGTCTGCACGTCTCAGCTGACTCTTAAAGAGTGATATAACATTCACAGCAACATGCCCATCATCTTCTGTTTCTGAACGTCAGACACCAGTGATGAAACAATGGTCACACGTGATCATGTCAAGTGTGTGTCTTGAGCATTGAGGTATTAAGAGCAACAAGAGCCTAAAACCACAACATTCTTTTAACATGCTGATACCTGCCTTCAACATGCAGAGGATTAAACTGGACTATTTGGTCAATTTGGTTTGCAAACGTAGAAACAACGTGCATCTAAAAAGAGCTGTCACTATGATTATGTCACATTTGTATTTAAGCATTGTACTTGAATAAACTAAGTTATCCAAAAATGTAAGACGATCCATATGATCAGGTTGAGATGAATATTGTACAGATACAAAGACATTCATTCTGTAACTTACCTATAATAAAAAGTCAGTGAACAAAAAGATCCCTGTGTGTGTAATCCCTTTGAGATAGTGAGATTTTACATACTAATTTGGACACATTGGAAACAGAGACAAGGAGAGCCGGAAAGTGGCGAGTTTTATGTAAATATATGATGGACTGATAAACACTCTGTGTGAATTTACAAACGTAACTGCATCACCTGAGCTTATCTGTCTTGATAAGTGTAACTGTTAGAAGGCATGTTTGACTAGATGAACGACAGAAACTCAAACTCTTGTGTTTCATCTTCAGGGGAAAGTAATCAGTGAGAATTTAAAAAAAGAAGAGACGAGGTGGCAGCAAACAAACAATATCTATACATATCTATACAACAATCTTCAATTTTGTATTTCAATTAATGACATAATCAAAGATTTTCACAGTTTTAGTTTCTAAGACTCAAAACGAATGCTGAAGAGTGCAGTACGTAGTATAAAGTGTGTATTATATTTGCACTTTAAAGTGTACAATAATCTACTCCACAGTGGGTCAACTGGACAATAACCCTGCTGCTATTCATTTGATTTATCCATGGCACACTCCATCTTTAAGCTTGTTGAGTTCTGTCACTGTGTGTTGCATCAAGACAGCAATAAGCCAATAATGTGCCTGCATAAACCTCATTTAAGACCAACATGCCCATCGACAGTGAAAACACTTTGAGCAACAAAGCAAAGAAGGAAATGAAGAGATGGAAGACAGTAACCATTTGCTCATATATAAATATATATATATATTAACTTGTTAAAGATTAGAGATGTTGACTTTCAATCTAAAAGTCTCCAACAGCATGAACAGTTCAACCTTTTATTATTTGGTGATATGGCCCTTCTGAAACACACACGAACAGTACATGTTCATGTTTCTGTTTATCAGATTGGTAAAGGGTAAGATAACAGGAGGAAGGCTTGAGGATTTGCACAGGTGCAGAGCTTCTAGCCAATGGGGTTGTTCTGATAAACCATCGTGGTGTTGATTGGTGGATGGAGGTCCAACAGGACAGCGTGAAAACATTTAAAATACACCACTGTTGCACCAGGAGGGCAGTCACGCAGAGATGGGTGGTATGAAGTGTCTCCTCCTTTTGCTGTGCGCAGGTGAGTACTCAATTCTAATCTTTACATGTCTGCTGCTTACGTTTGAACTTTCATCCTTTGAGGTAGAATTAACTGAATCCTACAGAAACCCAAGAGGAGCAGATTTAGAGGTAGGATGTTGTTAGATTAGTTTGTTTCTCAAAAGGAGAAAAAAAACTCAAACAAATCTATTCTTCAACATTTACATCATGTTTGTGTGACCTTGTAGACGTTCCTGTTCTGTTCAACTTGCAGTAAAAACTTTAGTTTGTCTGGTACAACAGGTCCAGCTACATGATGAATGCATAGAGAATCCATTCATTATCAACTAGAGCTGTCAGCATTAACACGTTAATCACCGTCAAATAAGGTCTGACATGAATGCATTATTTGTTTATTATTGATCGCATGCAGACGGCTCAGCTGACGAGTCCAAAGTAATACCAACCTTATGACTTCAAACATTTGACTTTCTGACCGTCCCTTTAGCGGTTTTCATTTAGTTTAGATCCATAACGAGTTCCTTTTTCTGGAGTTAAGTTAATGTCATTATCTACAGGATGTTCCTTATTTCATTTCAAAATAAGAGCATGTTTGTATTCAAACAGGAAGTAAAGTACCCTTAATTTAAGACGTACAATCATTCAAAATAAAAAAACCTAATTAAAATGTTTTTATGTTTACAAAATAACGAAGAAAATAAATGTATCAATCATTTTAAAGCCCTATTATGAACCATTAATGTCCATCAAAGTAACCACACCACAGGGGCTACTAGTTTGAACATATTTGTAGATCAGGGGAACTAGATGAGCAGAGATGGCTGCTGGGTAACTGAGTGAGTGAGAGAGAGAAGAGGTTCAAAGGGTGAAATAAAAGATTCAGAGAAGGTTTTAGATATACCTGGCCAATAAATCTGATTCTGATTCTGATATTGCTGTGAATTATCTGTCAAACTAGTATGATCATAAAGCAGAAATAGCACCTAAGAGAGCATTGACATTGGTGGACAGATCCATCCATCAGATATGACCTGTTAATGCTTGATGTCTGGAAATATCTGCAGGAGATTTTAACATGACCAACATTTATTTCCAGATGCAATGCAGGTCATAAAGTAAGACGTGATGTTGAGAACTTGTGGCCAAATGTAGGACACAGAGATGATTAGCACTGTTGTATTTCAACATCTGTAGCTCCTCTATAGTTATGTACTCATGAAAAGTGTTGCATTTCACTCAAATAATAACAAATGAAACAAAAGAAGCTGTCGTACTGGACTTCCAAAGGAATACGTCACAACACAAAGTTAATGAAAAACTTTCTAAAGTGAAAAATGTGTTCGTCCAACAACTGTTGTTCACACTCCCCAGTCACCTGGTGGACCACTTTCTCTTTCAGGTGTCACAGTGAGCTCGGCTGTAGATCTGCAGAAGAGAGTTATTCATGGTAAACCATGTGGAGGTGCAGAGCGCGGGTACCATGTCAAGTTAATAGGATCTGATGGGACCCATTCTTTCTTGTGTGGTGGCTCTCTGATCAGTGAGAGCTTCATTCTGACTGCAGCTCACTGCTTGGAAAAGTAAGACAGTGATGGTTTGGTTTGAAGTTAACATACATTTGTCACAAAAACAAATGGAGCTGAAAGACCTCTGTTATTACAATATATCTACAGTAATACAGTCATGTTCCTTTTGTCTTTTTTTAGGGGGATGATTGCATTAGTAGGAGTTCATCCAGGTCCAACAAAAGGAGTGAAAATAACAGATCACCCACATCTACAGTGACGATCATGGAAAACATGACATCATGCTGCTGAAGTTAGAAAAACCCATGAAGATCTCCCCTAAGATTAAACATATAAATCTTCCTAGCGACCAGGACTGTGACAATCGTCAAAGTTTGTGAGTTGTGATCTTTCCTCTTCAGTTTAAATCTGGAGAAACTTGAAGCAACAATAACAAACCAAAACAATGTGAAATAAACAGTTTCTTTATATTTTCCTTTTCATTATATTTCAGAACAGTTCAGATTGCCGGTTATGGAGCCACAACTGTGTTTCCCAATGGGACAGAAGGTAAAAATAAATCTATATTAAATCTTATGATCAATTATTTATTCTCTAATGACTGCACAGTTTAGTTTAAAGACATCTGAATATTGTATTGTAACATGAAGAAGATGACTACACTATGTGAAACTGAACCACTCTTTGTAAACCCAGCTAATTCATGCTCAGGTTAGTTTGGGATCATTTTTAGTAAAGAAGAAAAAAACTCAAGTGAACAGAAAGTTTGACCATAAATAGAAGTTGGACGGATGTTTGGGTGAATCACACGAGGGATGTAAAGGTTCAAAACAAGTTTGATGTGTTTGTGTGATGATTCATTTTCTCAACATTTAAACATTAAAGGATTTTTTAGTCTCTGTAGTTAAAACTTTCTTCCCATTCTCATCTAGGAAATGATGAACCAACAAAACTCCACTGTGGTGACATGAAAGTCGTCAAGTGTCCAGACTTTACAAAATGTCCTGATGTGCAGACGAGCACTGACCCCTCGTTTCGTCCATGGCCTATGCTCACATTCTCTGTGGACAAACTGATGAAGTGGATATTGCTGACGTGAGTCTGAATTGCTTCTTATCTTACACATTTCATACAGTCAAAACATGATTTACCATTTAAGTAAGGTGGAAGTTTTTCAATATAAGATGTTAAATTCTGTAACTACTTATATCTGTCTCACAGGGTGACTCTGGTGGAGGAGTCGTGAACAATGACAAGATTTACGGGGTCATTTCTAACAGTGGTATACGTCCCTGCAGAATACCAGCTAAGTTCATGGACGTCTGTGAATACAAGTCATGGATCGAACGGATTGCACATATTGGTTTGTTGAACAAAGTCATAAATGTTGCTTTCGGTTAAAGTGAAATGTCCTTTTCTTTAAGAGACATTCACAATCATTTCATAAAGTAGTGAGTCTCTTCAAATGTTCAAAAGATAAATGTACGACTGATTAGTTTATTATTGATCCTGATTTGATTCATGTAGAGCCCATTTGAAAAACATGACTAATAATACTAAAGCATTACTTTAGAGATCTGGAGGTATAGTCATGTTGTATTGTTGTCAGAAGAAATAAAAACATGTCTAAAATTGTACATTTCCAAATGAATCATCAAATTGATATTTGTTTTGTATTTGTCAGTTTATCTGGAGAAACTACAAACACATGTAAAACATGAAACATGATTAATGATGATGATGCATTGAGATAAAATAAGACTACTCAGACTTGTGAAAATAAAGAAATCAAAATATGACTCACAATCACGCTGTGTTTGTATTTTTTCTGTGGAGACTAAGGTGCAGTTGAAACTTCAATATATCTTCTTTGTTATGATTGCATCCAGCAGAAAAGAGCAACATTATCCTTCACTTGTGTTTCTGGCCACTGAAAATGACAAGAAGTCAAGTCTTCACTTTCTATCAGCTCAGCCATCCTTTCCCTCTTCCTCCTGTCCTTTCAAAATAAAATGAAAATACCTTTAATTTTCTCTGAATCCTGCTAAACTGATGCAAGCCACATCATTTTCTGACTCCTCATAACCTCTCTGCAAAAGGCTGCTTGCCTTACCCCTCTTTTAGTAAGACTCTCTCCCTCTTCATCGATGTTTTGTTACTTTCTAAAGTTTAGTATTTTTCAACATGAATCTGTTTTCACAGCACAGGAGCTGCAGCAAGAAGCTTCTAGTTCATGATTTAACAAAAAGATCAGAAAAGAACGTGAGTTTGACTGACAATGGAACATTTTACAAGCTTTTGAAACAGCAGGAAGGTAGATTTATATTAAAGGCAAAAGATTGCACATCAATATATGTTAATCAAAGTTTGAATGTGCGTGTGTGTGTATGTTTCTCGGGAGAGGCAGACGGCCTCAAGACGAGAGACTGAGGGCATACTGCAAATTTTGTGAGGACCAGATGTCACAAATTGTCAAGTTCGCTTTCACACTTTTACTTTTACCTGCTTCCTCCTTTAAAGTGGCCTGTTACTTTTTTCAGCTTATTATCACGTCGTAAAAAGACTGCCGTCTCTAAGAAGTGTGCTTCTGCTTAATGCTTTCCGGTCAATGTTGCTCTCCATTCCCCCTGTTAGTACGTATTTTCATGGATTCATTCATCTTGATAATTTTGTGGATATATCTTTGAATTGTGTCAACCATCTAAGAGTAATTCTTTTAGGTTTGTGAAGCTGTAATACATATGTGTAAGACATCTCACAGCAGCAAAGTTATATTGGGATTGGAGCCAAGTGTCTGTTGTGAGCTGAAAAGGAAATGTGACTCTGAAACTGAAGAAATGTATATGTCTGATTTATGAGTCAAGTTGATGTCTTCATTCTAGCCTTATAGAGATGTACACAAATAGAATTTGTGGGCTGTAACATTTTAGCAGAATATAAGCAACTCTGTGTAGATGAACACTCGGCCAGTGATCGTGAGATCCTGGTCAGCATGTGTAGATGAACAATTTACCAGTGATCGTGAGATCCTGGTCAGCATGGAACAGTGATTGTAATACTGGTCAGCATGGGTCAACCATTGTGAGATCCTGGTCAGCATGTGTAGATGAACAATTTACCAGTGATCGTGAGATCCTGGTCAGCATGGAACAGTGATTGTAATACTGGTCAGCATGGGCCAACCATTGTGAGATCTTGGTTAGCATGTGTGAGCAATGGTCAGATATTTGTCAGGAATTGTCTGCGATATGTATTGTGTTGTTATGTTGTTTGACCACGGCTAAATAAATCTAAGATGATCCACAGTCTGTTTCACGATATTCTCATTGTCCATTTAACACAGAAACAAAACCCCACCTTACACCCCCTTAATCATTTTGTTTTGTTTCGTGTTCTTTTGAGTGACGTGAAGGTAATGTGGGGAGTTAATGTTATCCACTAAGTCTTTAAGCTCATCTTTGGTGCCAGTCCAGAGAAATAAAATGTTGTCCATGTACCTTGTCTATAATGAAATCTTGGGGAGACATGTGTTATAAATGAATTGATTTAACCAGAACTCCATTAATAGGCATGCATAAGAAGTCTCTTATGCTCAACCCTTGTTTTTGTTAAAGATATGATACATTAAAAAAATTATTACAATATCATTTCATTATCTGTGTAACGCTGTCACATGGTGGTGGTGTCGCCATCTTGTTCTCTCTCAATTCAATTCAAAGGGGCTTTAAAGACATGACAGTAACTATAACAACTTTGTCAAAGCATCAAAATGCAATTTGTCCAAATATTCGGACATTACACAATAAACAGTAATATGAACATTAACACAACATTAACATTGATTTTGTAGTAATTACATATACAGTGTGTGTGTGTGTGTGTGTGTGTGTGAGTGTGTGTGTGTGTGTGTGTCTGTGTGTGTGTTGGTCATTCTCTGTCCCTCAGGTTGCGGCATGTTGAAACATATTGGGCAGCAGGATATGTCCTGTCTCCTTCTCCCAGGAGTATTTGTATTTTGGAGAGCTCATTGAGCTCTTTGAAATCTGTGATGACAGAGTTAAACTTGTTCAAATAAAAGTTCCTTGTTTCATCAAACGTTTTACAATGTAGGAGAAAGTGCTTCTCTGTCTCCACCTCACCTGTCCAACAGTGACCACATGTTCTGATTTCTATTGGTTGCCATGATTTTTTGTGTCTTCCTGTTTGCCAGTTTGTGGTCAGTGAGCCGGTACCTGGTGAGGATCTGTCTCTGCTTCCTATCTCTGCGGTAGAGAGATATTCTGCTAACTCATCATCTCATTTTAGGGCCAGATAACATTCTAATCTACTTTGGCTTTTAGTTTCTTCTTTCCAATGTTCCAGATCGGTTTCTTTACATTGTGTTATAATTAGTTTGAATCTGATTGGTGTTTGGAGAGCAGTGTTGGTGTGAGGCTGCTCAGACTGGGTCTGAGAGGGGGCAGTTAGCCTCAGTACAAACTGACAGAGGGGACTCTTTTCTGGGCTCAGCTCTTGAGTCTTGAGGGCTTTGGAGCGGAGGGAGTCTGTGGGGCTGGATGTCAGGTGGTTATAAAAGTTGAGGTCAACCTGAGGTCAGAGGAGAATGGCCAGACTGGTTTGAGCTGATAGAAAGGCAACAGTAACTCAAATAACCCCTTGTTACAACCGAGGTCCCTGTGCACTAATAACCACTTAAACGCCACAGCCTACCTGAGTATTGTTACTGATCATGTCCATCCCTTTATGACTACAGTGTACCCATCTTCTGATGGCTACTTCCAGCAGGATAACGCACCATGTCACAAAGCTCACATCATCTCAAACTGGTTTCTTGAACATGACAATGAGTTCAGTGTACTCAAATGGCCCCTACAGTCACCAGATCTCAATCCAAAAGAGCACCTTTGTGATGTGGTGGAACGGGAGATTAGTCTTACGGATGCCCAGCCGACAAATCTGCAGCAACTGTGTGATGCTATCATGTCAATATGACCAAAATCTCTAAAGACATGTTTCCAGCATCTTGTTGGATCTATGCCACGAAAAATTAAAGGTATAGTATGTAGAGTGTGGTTGCTAATGTTTACATTAAAACATGTAGATTAATTAAAAATGGACTAAACCCATGTTATATATATTATATTGTTGAGTTCTTGCATTATTTCAAATATTTCCAAAAGTTATCAAAGCCAGAGAAATACGTAATTTTCTAGTTGTAACGTGCCGTGTCTTGGTGGCAGCTGCTATGATGAGCCGCCATGACAGACACGACATGTTGATCGTTGCCAGGGAAACACCGGATGTTACGCCAAAGACCGCTGCATAAGGAGCTGCTGCTGAAAGCTGCTGTACTGTCGCTGTATGCGCTGCTGTGATAAAAACGTCATGTAAATTATAGATACATCGTCTGTAAACATATTCTCTTTCTCAGGTCGGCTTCGCCTGTTTGTATTGATTACGTTCCACACGGAGTTCATTATCACTGAGGGAGAGGGAGAAAGTAGCAGAGAGAACTCCCATAATTCCCCACTAGCATCTACGTCATCTTTTGTTATTGTTTTGATTGAGAGCCCTCTGGCGGCGAATTTTACATACTGTGCGTTTAAGGCAGTTCTGAACCCCGTACAAGCAAGGTGTACCTAATAAAGTGTCCGATGAGTGTATATTTTAATGTAAACATTCATTCTAATGACACTTAATATTATTTACAGGATGTAGCATTGGTTAAACCTTTAACACCTTTCTCTGTCCAGTGCCTTTTACCTTTGGGAAGTACCAAGATGTCAAAAGAAGATGACTTTTTTCACTCTTATTTAAACTAGCATGTCTCTTCAGAGCTAAAAAGCACTGCAAAGGCAAATGTCCACCAGCAGACCAGTGGGATCAAGGTCCAAAACTATGAAATACATCACGTTGAAGTTGAAATTAAAGTTCTCTGGTGATACA
Organism: Tautogolabrus adspersus; assembly: GCA_020745685.1. NCBI lineage: Eukaryota > Metazoa > Chordata > Actinopteri > Labriformes > Labridae > Tautogolabrus > Tautogolabrus adspersus. Next base: position 29,053,993 of record CM036536.1, read on the forward strand.
CAATCACCAGAAAGCAGCTTTTAAGGGTTAGAGAACTTCAACAAAGGTCCCTGGCTGAGAAACTTGAGACTACACAAACTCATAAAAAGCCTTCCCAATTCAATAAAAGTCTCAGACAAATTCCATGTAGGCTGGCCACTGATAAAAAAAAGTGTGTCTGACCGTAAACACTTTCTTTCAATTACTTTTCAGGAGATATAGTGCTTGCCAGCTCGAACGTCTGAAAATGTTGAATTTATTGCAGAGGATGATTCATAGAAGGCTGAGGTGTTGCAGAACGCTTGAACATCAGGATTGTCATAAAATGGTGTCTGCAGAATCCAAACCAACAAAACATCCTCACCACCTAGGTATTAAAATAAGCATTTAATTCAGGAACATGCACAAGTACATCAAGCGCCAACAAGCAATGTAAGACTTAAACTGTGAAGTGTTGTGTAAATATGTCTTGTTAATAGAAAGGGTGGATTTGTGTCTTACAAATGCAAGGACATGTTGGTGTTTGCAGACTGCCAATCCAAACCTGTGTTGACAGGTTTTATTAGTGCTACATGATGCCAAACCAAATTAAACTCAGATGCTGATGTGCCATCGGAGAGAGTGAAAGCCAATGGAAAAGAGCCAGATGATAACAAGAACATGTTGTGCATTGTGTCCTTGGTGCAGTTATATTACACAGTAAGACACGGTACACGTGCCACAAAGTTTGTTGGATTGCTACATTCAATGGAGCCATTTTATCAAGTGATGATCTCACCCTGAACTCTGTAGCGGAGCGAGCGTGGGGGCAGAGGGTGCGGCCGCCCCGGGCCCACTGTCTCAAGGAGCCCACTTTGGGCAAAATTGAACATGCATTTTAGTTATTTAGTTGAATATTTCAAATAAAGTTTGTTTGACGTGGTCTAAGTAGGCTATCTCTTTTTTTGCCGCAATCAAGACACGCAATGTATTTGCAGAGCAGAGAGGGGCCCCCCACCACTGCCAAGGGGGTTCTCAACTTCGGCAGCAAACAGCACCAGCGGGTACTGTGGTCTGTTTGCCCGGTCATTGATTCCACCTCATTAGCACCCCCCTTGCTGAGCCCCCGCTGCTGTCTGGAGTTTTAAAACACCAGATCGTCTGCTTTATTTATCGTTCCCTCGCTGTTTTTCGTAACATTAAAAGTATAAAAAACTAAATAAAAAAAAGTCCAGATCAGAGCAAATCTTCATTACTGATGTCAATCTCTCACAGACACTCTCTCAGCTTCAGCCGCATGAAGTTAACTAAAAACTTTTCTGCGGGCATGATGAGGCCAGACTCTCAAAGCTCACCTTTACTATCAATAGAGAGGGATATTGTCTTTAATAAGAACAAGGTGGTTTACGAGGATGAAGGATAGGGTGCTGCTATAAGATCAGCAGGTCACATATAGTTCAGAAATACTTTCCAGTAAAACTGACAGATGCTGGATGAAAACTTCATTGGTAAGTTGTTTCATCATTATTTGTGATTATGCTTAGATGCTGGCCTTTTGATTATGGCTGCATGTGTTGTAGACCGCCGTGTCTGCTTTGTTATCGTATGAACGGCAGGCCATTGCTTGCACACTTTTTAGAAAGTTTGTTGTCGTGTGTGGGTTGATTATGTGTGATTTTATTGTATGGTCTATTTGGCTGTGTGGCTGGATGGGCGTCCAACATCACTGAATGTGGAACTGTAGTGTAATCAGTTGCCTTCTATCTTTAGTTCTCCGCTCGACTAATTAAGTCTGCCTTACTTGTTTAATAGAAAATAATTGGTCAAATATGCGCACAGACGTAACAGCACTTGTGCTGCTTAAATATCAGCAGGTCACTGTTTAATGATAAATCCCTGTCACTGTCCATGTTACTGAAGTAGCACTCATTGTAATGCACATTTCTCTTCGTCCTGCACCGTCTTGCATCTCCATACAGCCGATAGGCCTACTATAGCCTACCATAGGCTATTACTATAGGCTACAGCATATGCTATATAGCTTATAGACAGTTTAAGGGCCCACTATAAGTCCCCGCCCCCTCTGCGATGAGCCATAAGCTCCGCGCCTGCCTGAACTAGTTTGAGAGGGACCGAGGAGGGACTGTTGTAGTGTTGTATCTTTGTCCTTTAGTAATGCAGAATCTTTCTGTTTGACTGCATCAATTCATTTATGAACTGCAATAATTACAGAATGATTGTAACAGTGTTACAATGACACTGGTCAAAAGTCTACATTTTATTAAAAAAAATACACTAAGTGGTGTTCAATGAAAATGGACTCTAAAGGCATCTATGGGCAGGCGTCTTATCCTAGAATGTGACGTTGGTAAATGCAGGCTTCTTGTTTTCTTTCTGTCTTGACTTTTTTCAGAAATCTCTGAAATTATTAACAGTCTTACAAAACTAAACTTTTATCAAACTATGTTATTCAGGTACATTCAAGAAATTAGTTTTGCTAAGCAAGGGTCCTTAAAGGAAGAATGTGCGACATTTCACACATTAATATAACAGAAATTAAGTATATCCTAATGTATGTATATATATATGTCTGCAATGAGTGAGAAGCACAAGTCCTGCTGGCTGTGCTGTTGTTGGAGCCGTGTTTACATCATGTTTACATGAACAGAACATCTGGCTCACCCCCTTATAAAACCTGTTTTAGTCAAGGATTACAGAAAAGAAGAATAACATACTCACTGCTTATTAGGATGTCATGGAAGTGTCTTTAGATGACGGTCATTCTGTGTCAATTAATGTGCAATGTGAAGCTACGAGTTAACTAAAGTGCGCTAACATTAGCCTGCTAACACAACAATGCAGGACACAGGCAATTACAGCTCAAGCCAAGAACAATTTTGTCCGCCGCTTGAGCTTAATGCTGTTTATTTATGGTCATCCATGTGATAATTCCTTCGTGCGAATGCGAGGGGAGAGGGATTGGAGGTGTGCCACTGGAGCGTAGAGGAGGCTTCAGAATAGCGGAGGTGTCGCCAAACAGCAGTTTGGTTTTATGTTGGTGCTCAAGGGCGACATCTGATGGATTAAACAGTTGTACTTGTCGATAGTAAGTAGAGTGACCACCGGAAATGTTTGTCAGCTCAGCCTCTCTGTTCAGAAAACAGCAGGAGTGCAGGTACGGAAGTAGTGGTGGGCGATACGGAAAAAATATATCACGATTTTTTTATGGCAAAATCACAATCACAAATTTATCACGATTTTTTTACACTGATCTTAAAGACTAATTTGCAATTTACTGACCAGTTCAACCAAACTTATTACCCAGTATAAGGTTTTTTTATGCACAAAAACTGTGCTAATAAATTTACTCTATTTAAAAACGTCTTTGTTGGGTTCTGGAGGTCTCCCACCAGAACATTTTAGCATCAGAAATATCTTTCGCTCTATTTGATCAATATTTATGCATGGTCGGGTCATATGTCTGTTGTGTTTTTAGTTTTTCGCATTTGTCATGTTCTTGCTGTTGTTTATGTTCTTTGCACTTTGTAAACCTGAACTTTATCAAGTGATGATCTCACCCTGAACTAGTACTTTGTAAACCTGTGTTTTAAAAGGTGCTATATAAATAAAGTTATTATTATTAATATTATTAAGAGTTTTATTCATAGAGGGGGTGGGACATCGTTGGTTGACAGACAGACAGTTACCATAGTTACTCACTCTCACCTGCCTGCTGCACACTGAACGAGGAGAAAGAGCAGCTGACTGACATCACTTCAAGCAGCATGCATGGAAATCAATGTATAGGAACAAGTGATTGTAGGTCTACTGTTAAAAACATTAACAGCCAAGGTCCAGACCTCGCTGATCTGATACACCTCCCTCCGTTTCATCACGTCGTTAAGTTCGTCCCTATAGGTTTTGTTATCACAACAGGTGAGCTTCGAGTGGAGAGGCTTGTTAGTAACTTTAAACATTTTAAACACCGGGGTTATATCTCCCATCACTGTCTGTCTGAGCTCCGATCTGTCCGACTCTCAGTTCGTTGTGTCGCTATCCGAGATGTAAACCTTAACTGTGCAAACTATGCAGATAAATAAACTGTTGCTCACGCCATGTCTGTTTGGAAATATCTCAAAACAGTTGCATATAACCGGGATGGAGTTGTTTTTATGGACGAACTCTTAAAGGTACAGTATGTAGAATTGCATGCTAATGTTTACATTAAAATATCTAACTTAAATTAAAAGTTGACTAAACCCATGTTATATATATTTTTTAGTTGAGTACTTACATCACCTCAAATATTTACAAAAGTTATCAAAGCCAGAGAAATCCGTAATTTTATAATTGTAGCGGACCGTGTCTTGTAGGCGGCCGCCGTGATGAGCCGCCATGATAGACACGAAATGATAGATTGATATAATGCTTTATTCGTCACTAGTCAAAGACCAGTGAAATTCCGCCATCTCCTCTCCATACATATACAGACATACATACAATGTAACAGGGTGTGAACAGGACAGGAGACAGAGCATTTGGAAAAATACAGCATAACAAGAGGAAGGGTAGGAGGGAAAAAGCAACCCCCAAACTATGCTCCTGTAGAGCACAGTATGGGAACATAAAAAACTCCTCAGCACATAGGCACATAAAAAGACTACGTTACAACATGAAAAACACATGACAGGCAACTGGGGAGTGGGTGGTGGGGGTGGAGTAATCCAGCAGGGCATCAGGCATCTTGACATTGCAGCTGAACAGCGCATGTCACAGACCCTTCCGTCCGACTGGAGGGTACAAAGCTGCGAAGGAGTGGGATTTGGGGAAGGGCTATGGTGAGTGCATATCTGTATATATGTGAAAGTTCGTGGTTGTGTATGCCTGGAGATGCGCTCCTCCCGTCACACAGTCTAGGTATCTCGGATCGCAGGGATGTTCTCGCGATAACACAGCAAGTTGCCATGGAGAAAGCCTTGACCATGTCCCAGTCAAAGTCAACAATCATCAGGTGTCTGTGGGAGTAGGGTAAAGGAACACAAGAGCGTCTCAGAGCAGTGATCTGCAGGGGGAAGTTGTTGTTGCAGCAGCGGCCTTGGCCAAGGCCAGTGCTGTCTAGGGGAGCCGAAAGATAAGATAGGAATAGGTCATCTTGGTTCGAGCAGCCACATTGGTTTGTGCGACTACTCTCTGTGTCCATTTTGGTCTCCGAATCTTTCAAACTGCCTTTGCAGACCCTGTGATCTTCTCCAAGATGTTATCCATAATTCGGGTATTACTCCCATTTTGAGTGACCACGGCTCTGCCCATCGCTTCAATCATAACGGGCAGCGTTAAGGGGCTTTGGACAGCTGCCTCCGTCTTCTTAATTACTCGATAAACCTGGCCAACGCTTATTCCAATCAGCAGAAGACCAGTTACCATAATAGCCAATATGTAGATATCCTCAATGTCCTCCACGGAAAGAGGCGCCAGGCACACGACCCGCCACTCCTCCCACGAGTCCCTCATGTACCCAGCAGCGAACGTTCCGGTAGGGCATGTGGGTTCCCCCGAACCCGAGCTTCTCGTCGAGAAGATGGTGTCAATTGCGCTGAGAGACCAGTTGATCAAATCCATAATTTCTAGTTTCGAGATCAGTGCAGAGAGAGTCTCTTCAAGTATCAGACAGTAGACAGCACAAGACAAGAGAGAGCAAAGCAGGCAAGGTCAGGGAGAGGAGAGGGAAGAGAAATGCGACCGCCTTCACTGAGAGCCAAAGAGAAATGTTGATCGTTTTCAAGGAAACACCGGATGTTACGTCAAAGACCGCAGCATAAGCTAGCGCTAGCTGTTACTGGAAGCTGCCGTTCTGTAGCTGTATGTGCTGCTGTGATATAAAACGTCATGTAAATTATACTCGGATACATCGGCAGTACACATATTGTCTTTCTCAGGTCGGTTTCGCCCGTTCGTATTGATTCAACACAGAGTTCGTCCGTTTTTTACTCCGATAATACACCGCAAGCCTCGACGTTATCTTTTGTTATTGTTTTGATTGAGATCCCCCTAGCGACGGATTTTACATACTGTACGTTTAAGGCAGTTCTGAACCCCGTACAAGCAAGGTGTACCTAATAAAGTGTCCGATATTTTAATGTAAAAATTCATTCTAATGACACTAAATATTATTTACAGCATGTAATACGTTTAATTTTCATTTTCACCGATGCTGCGGAGCAAACGGGGAGGGGGAGACGCGTCTGTGTGGGAGCATAAACTGCAGCATGATAGAATAAACACATTAGCCAGGTTCTACGATCTCTCTGCTTTGGCAGATCGTCAACACGTTTAAGTCCTTCACGATCTAAGATCGTTATAGCGCACACCACTACACAGAAGCTAGTGCAACTAACTGAAAAACAAAAAATATTGCTGTGTAAAGATGACCAGGGGCCCGCTTCTGAAAGACGGTTCAACAAACTCTCAGTCTAACGCTGAGGTCTGAGGTGATTTACCCTCAGGTGGGAAACTCTGAGTTTTTGGTTCCTGATCAGCTGATTTGAGTTCTTTAAATCAACTCTGAGTAGGTTCACTCGGTGTTCAGCGCGTCCACCATGAGGATAAAAAGCCAACATTAATGGAGCCCCGATACTACGATTCAACAGGTGACAAAAAAGATATCCTGAATACTGGACCCCCTCGAAAACGAGATGGATCATCTCAAGGGGCTATCCATGAAATAAACAGAATTTGTATGATATCCTCTTACTTTAACCATCTCGAAATATAGCCTATCTTCATGCGGACATACAGCGAATATGAACAGGTTTTAAGAAGGAAGAAAACGTAACACTGCTGCAGCGCAAAGTAGAGAGAGAAGTGATGTGGGGAAAGACTGCTGCTCGCGTCAGCGCGCAATGAAGTCTATTCATTTAATATTTAAACAGAATTATAATATTTTAGGTCCAAACGTGGAATGGTATTAAACATAGGGCTGGGAATCTAAGGGTACCTCGCGATACGATACGATACGCGATACATGGCTCACGATAACGATAATATCTCGATATGCCGATACTGCGATTATCGATATATTGCTCTTAATAACTTACTATATATCTGTGTGTTTATAAGGGTCAAACAAAAACAAACAAAAAAATTAATTTCAAAGTTTATATTTTGCAGCATAATTCAACAGTACAAACAGCAATAGTGCAAAACAATGAGACTTTAGTGCAACATCACTGTAAACAGGATTTGTTTTTAGGTGTCTGACAAACAGTGACACTATTTTCTATTTTGATAAGTTTAGTCTATTTAAAAATGTCTTTGTTGGGGGGTCTGGGGGTCTCCCCCTGAACATTTTTAACATCAGAAATGTCTTTTCTACATTCTGATTAAGTTTTTATGCACAATTTGAGGGTTTTCTGCTCCACTTTGAAATAATGATTTAGTATTGTGTCCTCTTTTGTGTCTTTAAATCTATTTTAGTGTTCAGGTACATTCACACAGTTATCATTCATTTAAAACATGAAGACTTCAAACATAATACAGAATATGTTCATTCTGGGACACATGGTCAAAGTGAGTTTTACTGTTAGAAGAGTTTTATTCATAGAGGGGGCGGGACATCGTTAACTGACAGACAAACAGTGACCATGGTTACTCACTCTCACCTGCATGATGCACACTGAACGAGAGGAGAACGAGCTGCTGACTGACATCACTTATAAGTTACAGCAGTATGCATGGAAATCAATGTATAGACATAAATGATTGTACTAATTCCAAAAAAAAAAAAGTAAACCACCAAGGTCCGGACCTCGCGGAGCCGCGGATATGATCGCCTCCCCTCCGTTTCATAACATCGTTAAATTCTCGTTTCAGTTATCACAAACAGGTGAGCTTCGGGTGGAGAGGCTTATTAGTAACTTGTAAAAAACAAGAGAGAGCAGAATACATCGGAAGCATCAGTTTAAACACTGAGGTTATATCTCCCATCACTCACTCTCTGAGCTCCGCTCTGTGTGACTCTCTGCAGACTGTGAACGTCTCTCCGGCTCGTTAAAACGGTTCGTTGTGTCGCCATCCGAAGTAGGCTACAAACCTAACTTTGCAAACTCTTCAGATAACTGTTTCTCGAGCCCTGTCGGTTTGGCGAAATCTCAAACAGTTGTATATAACCAGGATAGAGTTCTTTAACGGACTAACTCTTAAGTTTCGTTTTCATGTTTAGCGGAGATCCCGCTGGACCCGCTCAGCTGCGGATCAAAAGGGGAGGGGGAGACGAGTCTGTGGGCATAAACTGCAGCATGTGACTCGACTCACAACGGAGGCACGATGAATAAGTTTATAGCGGCTATGCTTTGATAATAACTTTAGAAAAAACCGATACAAGGCGAGGGCGCATCGATTATCCATCTTCAAATTAAATATCGCGATAGTTCGCCATACCGATATTTTGTCACAGTCCTAATTAAACATAAAATGTATTTTCATCAAGATGCAATCCAGCGGAAGAAAAGCGACTTTAAAACAAAATGAAATATAAGAACAAAATAGGCTCATGGTATTTTAATCATATTTGACACATTAAAAAAAGTAAACTTTAGTCAGTGAGTGCGTTTACATGGACTTGAGTATCCCGATTATGAGCCTTATCCCGGTTTTGATCATATTCCGGAAATGGCGTTTACATGCACAGAGAGAAACCTGATTATTCATATCCCTGTATACATGATCAACAATAGTATCCCGGTTTCTGATTACTGCATCTTATTTGCGCAGGCGCACGTGATGTTTATTTTTTACTACAACACAAACCGCGGACATTTAGAAATCTGAGAAACATTTGAATACTGTGGTTTATATTGCGGGTTTATTAAATGCCAACAAATAGGTGCCGGTCCCAATCTGGTAGGTTCCGTATCTTGTTCCGGCAGGATCTGGCACAAATTAAGCACTGTTTAACAGCAAATATTAAACATGCCCTCAACTCTGACTGGTTGTCAGTCTGCCACTGCCACTGCATAAGGGAGCAATGGGTGATGATACGCAATCGTGACTGATGGGACATGGTCATAGTAATATTTCTTATACTGTCCAACATGACCAGACTCGCTCCATCGTAGCCTACATGTTGATTACCAATTTAAATCTTTTGTAATCCTTGGCTATATTCTCTAAGTAGCCTAATTTACGCCACACGGTGCAAATAAAAAAATGAATTATAACAAACATATCCCTTTAATTTGCCCCTTTATGAATCCAAAATAAACTTAAAGTCCCAAACAAACGAAATAAGCAATATGATCTACGAAAGTTTAGTTCAAATTGTCTTTTTAGTCCACACAAAAGAAGGAAGCCATCCACCGACGCAGCCGCTCGCTGATCCAAAACAAACTCAGTCCATCCAAAACAGAAACAAAATAATCCAACAAAGGTAGTCGATCGATCACTGGTATACCAGAAGACATAAGAACAAAAAAAGAAGCGATCTCACCAGGATAGGAGGAAGAATAATCCAGTCGGGTACCGACCGTCTTTTTCTCAGCCCCGCCATGCGTAGCCTATCCGTCGCGGGTGAGGAGACGCGGAGGGAATCTTCGTCTATCTTTCAGACATTTTCCACAGGCGTTCAGCGCTCTTTTCTTTCATTATCCAACACTTTAAAACCAAACAGACTCCGAACATAACAGCAGCTGCAGCAACGTTTTCCTGGCGCTTCACTTTCGTTACTTCCCCCGCGGCACTCTGATTCTCCTCCTTTCCGCTGCGGCCACATCCTGCATTTATAACCTCGGCCATATTCATCATAACACCGGTTGATTGCCCCACACATAGGCCTACATCATTCGTCTCAGGGTTCATTTAGGCTTTTATTGATTTTTTAATTTTTCCCGGCTCTCGTTGCCGCTGTCACGTTTGTTTTGCGTGTACGTCACTTGGCTGAGTCCGCGCCCTGCGCAGGTGTTGGCAGCTGTCAGAAACCGGGGTAAGGCGTATACATGCCACAGTATCCCGTTTTCTTTCGGAGGTTCTCCAGGTAGCAAAACCGGGTTTCTCAAAACCGGGATAAGGGTGTATCCCGGTTTCCTGGGAATCAGGATATGATGTTTACATGCACAAATACAAAAACGGGATACTTAAAACCCCAATCAAAACCCGGGATACTCAATGTCCATGTAAACGCACTCAGTGTCTATTTGAATGTGCATTATCTTTATCCCCAACATAATGCTGTAGTCACACACATAGGCTAAATGTTCTCTCACCTTTATCCTGTTTAGTTTATTAATTAGTCCTAATTAAATTAACATCTCCCGACGTAAATATAGACTCTTATTCCCTGCGGAGTAATGCAGCCCCTTCATCTCCTCGAGGCTCCTCGACTAAAACACATGTTCAACAAAATAGTTCATTTATACGCTAGAGTATAGCCTACCTCACATATAATATTAAAACAACCTGGATTTGTATTCAGACAAACGGTCAATCTTCGCTAACACGGCGTGATACAGACTGAATGAAAGAATGAGGAAATGAAACGGCGTTTCTGGCTCTGAAAGAGGAGACAGAGAGAAACTCAGGGTTCATTGAAGAAAACCTGCTCCAGACCAGGTTAGGTTCACAGACTCAGTTACCATAGTAACTGACTCAGAGCTAAACTTTTATCGGTCTACACCAACTCTTTAGATTAATTGTCTTTTGCTGTTGTCTCTCTTTTAGTTCTAGTGTTTATTAGTGCTGTCACTTTTAAAAAAGTGCAGAAGTTCTAATTACAGATGCTTCAAGGTCATTATAAATATTGCTATTACATATTAAATGCTCTGACAAGGTACTATTACTGCACAATAGTGACTTCATTACCTACATTATTAATAACACCAATAGACTTTTTTGAAGTATTTACACATAATAATGTTGAATACACATACTATAGATATAAAGTGTATGATTAGTGCAGCTTAAAGGGCTTCAGCTCAGATCTTTATACTGCAACAGTGATTGTGTGGGTTGAGCAAACGTTTTCTCATATCTGTTTCCTACACTGATTTCCTAGAATTGCATCTGTACTGGATTTGTATGTATGGCAGTGTGAGTGTACATGTGTGTGTGCACATTCCCTTCAAATGACAGCATCCTGCAGCGCACCAAATTAGATGCATGTTGGCCTGTCAGTCTACATTGAGGCAGCGTGACGAGACAGCACACAGACAGCAGAGGAACATGGGGCATTTTGCATGCACTCAGTCACGTATGATCCTATTAAACTCATTGTGTCGGCTATGATAGGGGAACACAGAGCGGGTTGAAGGACACACAGTAAAACATGTTCCTGCACCCTGTACCTGAAGAGAACTAAGAAACACACATGGACACACAGATGTCAAGCAAAAAAAACAAAGCACAACAAGAATGCAAACATATGCAGAAGACAGGTATGGATTTAACACAGAAGACACACTTATATAGCTGACCCATAAAATATGTATCAAGACATGCATGAGGCTGCATATGGAGATGAACATGCACACACATCAGATGTATGAAGCCAGCTGACCCATGAGAGAGAGGCTGCACAAGGACAAGGATCTACCAGCCTGCCTCTAAGTCATAAATTAGCCACAGAGTCATGAGTTTGAACTTTAAATGGCCTCACACCCTCCGTCTCTCCCATTTACAGACATTTGACATGGGAATACGGTTACATAATTTCAAACAGAATACTAGAAAATAAACACAAGTGGTAAATAGAGCCACATCTACAGAGCTGACGCTCAGAGAAAAGAGACAAACAGTTTGTGATTTCTTGCAGTAGTGCTGATTTGAGTTGTTTTTTTTTGTAAAGAATGTACTTTAACTTAACAGGCTGAAGACTGAAGAGTCAGTTTTGAGCAAACCCTAAACAAGATGGAGTTTACTTTCTAACCACAGCTATATCCCTGACCACAGCTATATAAAAACATCATTAAAATCCTGTAATAAAATGTTATGTCCATGCATATTTATTCATTTAACTGTTAATTCAATTCTTCATTTAACGGCCTCATGTATCTCAGAGTTTTCCCGACATCTCGATTAAACAAACTGTCAACCAGTGAAAAGATTTCCATTCGGCTTATTTCAGAGGGGAGTTACAAAGTTAGATGAAATGGATAGCAGAGCGTCTAAACATTTATGCAGAGGATTTTTCACCCTGAAAGCAAACTAAGAATATCTGTGTAGGTTCTTATCTGACAAGCCAACTAAGAATATGAATACCAAACCTAAATCACAGATTTGTTTAACTTTAACAGTGATTCTGTATTCTGTAATTCATCAACATAGCAGATGCAACACATAATATCTCTAAGCTATGGCAGGTTCTGCAAAAACAATCGTGCTCGACCGATATGAGATTGTCGGGGCTGATACCATTATTGATATTAGGAAGAGAAAAAATCAGACACAGAGAAGTCGGCCGATATCTTGCTTTGATCTATGTTGGGTCCTAAGAGATTCATATAGATATACACATTTATTGTGCTGATCCCTCAAGTGCAGTTATCAAACACTTAAGATACCTAAGATAGATAATGAAGACAAGATGATCACTCAACTGGAAAGTAACTGCTCATGTACGTGGTCACCGCTTGACACTGGAGAGTGATGATGCTTGTTGTAATCCATATAGCATCTGGGATCAAATTAGCAGATACCGACAGTCACTTGATATGATAATATCGGCCAATATTATTGGCTGGCCGATTAATCGGTTGGGCTCCAGATCTAATGGATTATGGTTCTATCTGAGAAAAGAACAGTACAAAGATACTCCATGGATTTGAATGTGAAAAGAAACAGAATTTTCCTTCATAGAAAATGTTTCAGCAAAATGAAACATGTCCCTGAAGAGGACCTAAAAATTGCCCTCTTTAGTTTCCTCCCTCTCCTCCACAGACTCTAGAGGGTCTGGAAGTTCTGTTGGGGAAGGATTTTGGCACCGTCTGTTCCTGAGGAGGTAATTGATACCCATACTAAACCCCCTAATCCAGTTGATTGGACTGAACATCTGTTGAGGGTGTGTGTGAATGTGTACGTACGAGAGAATTGGGTGCTTCTCACGCAGAAGAGTGAGGAAGAGATGGAGAGAAGCTTACATTCCCTATTAGATTGGTTTGGATAAGGCACAAAGAGGGGAAGATACAGAGAAGGACAACAGGGAGAGAGGAGTGATGAAGATTAATAACTAAGGGATCCAGTGGAGGGTAAACCCCTAAATCAGTTTACCTACTTTTTTATTTGCTGAATAGGATTTACTTGCCTTACTGGGCCGACATTAATCTCTATTATATCAAATTTGTAGGATATATCATAGCATTGCACATTATAAGGTGACAATATATTTTAAGGGGGGGATAAGAAATGGATGGCACTTTAGAAAATCTACTTGACTTTTGTTTAAAAGTGTGGCTCTGACAGCTTAAGGTCAAAATATACCAGAATGTTTATTCTCTGGGTGGAGAAATAATAAATTGTGCTTAAATGAAGAGAGACGAGGAGTGAGAAAAGGACACCGAGGAGGACTAGATGCCAAAGGACTCAAAATGAAGACCAAAGGAAAAAGCAAGATATTGCACACTGAAAGAAGATATATGAGTATTGAATGCTAAAAGGGTTTCAGTACTGGGTTGTAATCACTGTTGAAGCGAGTCCATGTCAGGCAATTTACCTTCATCTGGTGGTCACTGAGAAAAATTTAAAAGTTCTGCTATGTGGCCACTACTTTAAAATAAGATTTATCAATGGAAGCCTTATTGGTAGCTTTAGTGTGTTAATTGCTTTAGCAACAGGAACTGGCAGTGTATCTTTCAATCTCCAAACCAATTATAGACTCAAGGTAATTATTTTCCAGGTACAACAACCAATACTTCGGGTTTCCATTCTAGCTTTAGATTCGAAGCTTGACCCAAAGACAACTGGACTTGGTTCAAGAGGTCGCCTTTGGATCAAGCTTCGAATTTACAAAGACCTGGATGACTGAGAACCTACACAGACATTCTGGCTTTATGAATTAGAGATAGCAATACACAGACCAGGCATGCCTTTTTTGAGCTCCAGTCAAAGGTCACATATTAAACTCTTTATCATCGAGTTCAAGTAAGTCTCAGAGCTCAAAGAAAAATGTCTGTGAAGTGTCTTGTTCTAAATCCACTCTGATCCTGTATTTGATCATGTCTATAAACCCCTCTATTTCAGCCCTGCTCAGAACAGGCTGTTTCTGTGTCTGTAGCTTTAAATGCAAATGAGCTTTATCTGACCACGCCCCTCTACAAGGGCTCGGGCTTTCTTGCACCATGCACTATTGTTTACATTGGAAAGGCAGACTCAGGGGGCAGAACAAACACCTAGCTGTGGGAGTGTCACCCACCTGGGGGAGGGGTTACTGCCCTTTGTGATGTCATGAAGGGAAAATCTCCAAACGGCCTGTTTGAGCACACATTTTCTAAAAAGTAGAGCAGGCAAAAGACGGAGAGGATGGACTTTTCTCATAATTGGGGGTTTTGTAGACAGACTAGGGACACATATAAGTGTGAGAAAAATATGGAAAAGTGTATTTTGAATAAAATGCGACCTCTAACAGAATTCATATATGCTTCTGATTCATATATTCATGAGATGATAAAACTAAAATATTTTCACATGGTTGTTGAATTGCATTTTCACCTGTGTGTTTCACCTCCTTCGGTCTAATTTTTTTACTGCATACAACAAATGCCTGCTCAAACAGCCATTGGTTGCTTGGGCTACAAATGGAAATTAGACTGTTTTAAACAAAAAGCTTTTGTACACGGATATCTTCATACATCTTTTAGATATGCTTTCAACTTTTTGGCCAAATGAATTTGTAAGAAGCTACCATACTGCAGTGAAAACAAAAAATTGATCATGATGAAATACTCAAAATGACACATAACTCATCTAGTATAAGCAAAGAACAGTCTATTGTACCAGAACAATGTATTAAAAGTATCACAAGGACATTCAAAATACAGGCAAATGACTCCAATTGATGTGTAGCAGTAGTGTAAAGAAGTACCCCATAAATCGAATGAATTAGAAAGCATGTTACCTCACTTGGAAACATGGCATCATGTAAATACAAACCAATACATAAACTACTTAAAAAACAACTTGTTTTAAGTACTTGAGTGCCTGCTGATGTTTCGTTTGCAATGTAGGAATATGTTTACTAATTACTTCACCTTCAAATATAGTAAAAGGAAGAATGTGCAACTTTTTGATCCAGTAGATGTCGCCCTTGAGCCCCAGCAGGAAACTAAAACAAACTGCTGTTCGGCCACACCTCCCCCATACTGAAGCCTCCGCTCTCCTCCAGCGACACACCTCCAACCCCTCTACCCTCGTGTTTGCATGAAGTAGTTATGAAATGGAACGCACCATAATTAAGCAGCATTAGGCGCAAGCGACGGACAAAATTGTCCCTTGCTCGAGCTGCAGTTATCTGTGTCCCATATATTGTTGTGTTAGCAGGCTAATGTTAGCACACTTTAGTTAGCTCGTAGCTTCACATTGCACATAAATTGACACGGAATGACCGTGATCTAAAAACGCTTACGTGACATTTAAATAAGAAGTCAGTATGTAATTCTTCTTCTCTCTTGACTCAAACTGCTTTTATACATATGGGGAGGAGCCGGCCGTCCCGTCCATGTAAACACAGCTCTGACAACACAGCTAGCGGGACTCGCGCTTCTCACTCATTTCTGCTATATTCATGTGTAAAATGTTGCACATGTCTCCTTTAAGATAAACTGTGAGATCATTCACAGAATGTTTGTAGTGATGCTGTCATCTTCTCAGACTTCATCAGTTAAAGTGGTGGATAGTACGTTGTTTAAACCATCAGTTGTTGCAGGTATGAAAATGAGATCCATCTGTTAATAAGCTAGGTTCATCCTTGAAGGCAATGATAATGAAGATCCTTTCATAAACTGTAACGTTGGTGGTTGGGTGGAGAATCACAATACGGATAAGTGGATCAGAGAGAAGATTAAGGAGGACAAAAGACTTACCTTGTCCTCAACCTTTCTGCGCTTACAACTTATCACTTTTTATAATAAGCATTTTGTGAATCAAAGCTTTATTGGATCTCAGATCAGGCAAATCCAGCGGTGTGCTGAGCTGATAAGTAACTGTACAATCTGAGTTTAAGCCTAAAACAGACTGTTCTCAAAGTAAAGTACAAATGATGAAACATCTGGCAACTATTTTTCTTTTTTTTTATTAAACCACAGTCAGTCACACACGCTCACAGATGAGATTGATTCAGGGTAAAACTTTCTTCAGCAAAGCTTTGACATGCGTCAGGCTGGCAGGAGGGAGAAGTGACAGCTACGTCTCCAACAGAGATGTTTCAGGGAGGAATAATTTGAAGTGTGTGATGAATGTCAAACCTTCAAACAAGTCACCCCACCTCAAACCAGCAGTCTGGGGAGAGGTTTAAAGAGGGTTGGTGTGCAGTTATCAGTGCTGTGAGTTTAAGTCAAATATGTATTGCATTGTATTATGCAGTATTTTTTATTTTCAAGAAAAATGATGAAGCAGGAAATGTGTTGCTCATTAATGATGCAGACCATCAGCAACACACATCGCTAACGCCTAATTTCCATATACTCCGTGTGCGCCACATTCCATCAGAGCCTCACACTACGCCGTAGTTCGCTGCAAATCTAGTCAGTTATTGTGTTTCCACAGCGAGCGCAGTGGTCTGTCTCCGGAGCGTGCCACCAGTGTCACTACGCTCTGCTCCATTTCAAATACACTGCAGGTCTATTTTGGTCGGAGTACGCTGTAAGAACACGTCAAGCTCCACAGAATAGAACGACCCGGAGAGGAAGTCAGACAAGAAGACGCACAGAGCGTCCGGCCAATTTCAAAATAAAACACAATATATGGACATGCGATTATATTTTTCATCACTTTATCAACATAACGTTAAAACCCGCACCAAACGAACAACAAAGCAACCACGGAAAGACAAAGCAACATGTTTGCACGTTTTTTCTCTTTATTACCGCATGATCCTGTAGTTCTCCTGTGATCTTGTCAACCCGTGTGTACAGCTGCTCATAGCTGTGCTCACGTTCAAGAAACAGATCCGGTGGGGCAGGGCGCACGCCGTCCGACGAAGCAAAACTGTGGCACTGACAGACCATGGTGCGCACGGACTATGTGGGGATTGGGGGTAAGTTACATTATGTATCAGATACACTGTAGCTACACTGTATAAATCTGAATTGCATATTAAAAGGTAAAGGCTCCTCAATCTTCATACTGGAAACAAATCAAATCAAATGACCAAATCAATAAATATGATTGATACTACTGTTGAGTAAAATCCCGAAAAAAAGTCGAACCACAAAGCTCCCGTTTAAAAGATGACTGACTCCACCACTGAGCCACTGAAGCCCAGTTCTTTTTGGTTTCTAGGTATGCAAATTTACTAGATTTTCCACAATTGCTTTCTTGATACTTGCTACTGTAGTTGAGTGTACTTAATGTAGCTGCCATGTTGGGTTTAATCATGTGAAGTCAGAGATATAATCTACTGTTCAACTTTAGCATTCCTCAAACCATTTAACCTATTTTTAGCACGGTGAATGTCCAGGTTCCTTATTTTGGTAAAAATGTAACAGACACGTTACAGACTGACTCACACACTACCAAACGCAAATAACCACACGGTCTAATGCCAAGCAGAGGCTACAGCATGGTTAAGTTTACAGTCAGAAAGATTCCATTGTCATTAGTGTTGTCACAATACCAAAACTACGAGTTTGTGGCGAGCTCAAGAACAGGTCAGAGGCAAAGACCTTGATTTGGCACACAGCTACTGTGCTAACCCCAACAGGAGCGCAGCTTTATTCACACACACAGACATAACACTATTCAGAGGTCTAGAACTGCAGCAGCTCTCACGCTCCTCGTAACAATCGTAACAACCACATGACTGAACAGTGACTTTAACGTTATTTACGCACTTTTTCTAACTGGGCATTACCATTCCCATGAGCCTTTGCTTCACAAACTGTCCGATCTCAGAGCGACTGTCCATTTGGGGTCACTACAATATGATACCTGCCCAAAGTATCTGGACACCGATAGTGAAATGATTCCAAGGCAAAAACCTGAAACACCAGGATAAGTAATGAAATAATAACAAAGAGTACAGTCCTGATATGACGGAAATAAAGGGCTTTAAAAAGAGACAGCAGAGGAAAGGTATTCACACTACAACTATCAATGTATTAACATTATCATTGTATAAGTTCACTCTTAATTTAACTTGTACTGCTCTGTTTGCATCTTTTGAGTCTCTGTCAGGATTAGCTGGAAGGGAAGGCTGCCTCAACGGGTGGCTGCAGATTTTGCTGGCATCTGTTCGAGTGCCTTGTGGGTTGGAAAGTTTATCAGTGATGCTAATGTTAGTTTCAATAGTTTAATAATTCAGTTTAATAGCCTTTACAAACAGAACACACAAATGACAGTAAATGTAAGTCCGGGACTTTGTGATTATTAAAACTCAAACCCAGGATTATTAGTCTGCACACTACAGCGGTGCACTAAAGTAGTCTGAACACAAACCACTAAATACACCTCCTTATTAACGGACGTTTCCGCTCTGCATGGACTTGTGTTTAATTATGTTATTTATCACATTTACTAACGGACTTGTTACTTTTTGAATTCCTTAAACAAGTCGTCTTGTCTGCTGACAGGATGCTTTACTAAATTGGTCTTGTTGGCTGCCCTGGTCTGTGTGGGTTCAAAACATTGTTTACACACGGGCTTTGCGATGTCCGTGGGGTTACCATGACTGTCATCGATGCAAGCAAAATAATGCACCGTGCGTCTGCTTCGTCAACAAGCTGTGGATGGTCGGCAAGATTACAATCTGAAATGTTAGCAGCCATGGCTCTCGTTCTGCTTCTCAGAATAAAAGAAAGCAAATGTTTGGCACGCCCACAATGCCTCAAAACAGCACACACGCCCTGCAGGGAGTGAGAGCTGAGAACTTAACACTGTGCACAAAGACATACACTGCCTCACCGTCGCATGTGGAGACACACGGCTCTGATTCAAACGATGTCATCCATAAATAATCGGTATTATTAAAAGATGGTATTGTATCCTCTTGAACAGCTGGGTACTGCGGTACTTTTCTAATAGCGGTATACAGTGCAACACTTATTGTCATGCTACAAATGTGCAGCCAGGTGTTTCAACTCGAACATACGATGGGGATATTGCCATGCCATTGTTATTGGCTGCAGCTTTTCCTTTTTTCTCCTGCATTTTCTTATGCCTAGGTAATGATGCTACCAAGCAGCCTCCTCCAGTGTTGAAAAATGAAGCCAACGCAGAAGTACATCAAACTGAAAATCTTTGAGGGTCCTCTTGAGGCCGGCTGCAAAAGCACAGAATCTCCATGTTAAAATGCACATTTTTAGAACAGAAATAACTATGTTTACAGCCTGGTTCAACATCTCAGCTTTGGTCTCTAAAGTCCTTTTCTTTACACGTGAAAACTGGATGATGTTATTTCTAATGCATCTGTTTTGATTATATTTAGGATAAGAGTAGATTGAGAATAAGAGTGCAACAATGTGTAAAATCAGGGATGTGACTGAGTTGACTGAAAGGAATGCTTCAGCTTTAGGACTGCCTCAACTCTGTCTCTTTGCCTGTTTCTCAACTGTTCAAAAGATACTGTAGGTAGAGGTAGCCCATTATGAAGCCCAATATTGTGCATGGGTGTTATGAAGCCCACTATGTCAGCCGCCATCGTTGGGCTTCATAACACCTCTTCAGAAACTGATGGGTGATGTCACTTGGACTACTAGAAGAATATGACCACATCACACCCACTTGAGCCTTTCTCGTGTTTGTGTGTGGTAACCAGTGCATGCCCGAGCTAATGAGGCAAAGGTTCTCATTTTAAATGATAAGCCTCTTCATAGACTTACATTCCCTTTTTGACCTGAATATAGCTCAACAGTGACAGCCCACTTTTTCGGTGGCTCTGGTTCCGGAAAAACATTTCCCAATTCAAATCCTCCATTGATATACTGTCTGGTCACTTGGGGTGGGGGGGGTATTGTGTGTTGTATTGACATTTTCTAGCCGAATCGCGAAAAAATCTAATTTTTCCTAAAACGAGGTTGATATCATACGAACTTGTGTCTCCTACGGGAGCATATACCATCGTTACACACTCAGGTCGCTCTCATTAAGTCTACCTTGGATGGTTATGACATAATGGCTAGTAGTCAAATCCGCTCTGGAGAACATTTTGAGCCCTATACAGCCCATGCTTGAATTCAAAAGTTAGTCTGGCACAAAATGTTAAAATATCCCTGAAGTGGTGGTTTATTTAATTTTGAATATTTGTTCGTGAAGGTTCCTCTTTAATTGAATTATCTTCTTTCTTTTTTTTTACCTTTCTATTTAGCCGTCTACATATGAGAAGAATGGTGGCTAATCTCTCTCTCTCTCTCTCAGATCCAGCAGTCCAGATGTCATGACCCTGGGCAAGGCACTGAAGTCCAAAATTGCAAAGGCATAGCCATCAATGTGTGCATGTGTGATTGATCAGTTAGATCCTGATGGGCACCTTGGCATTCTTTTAATAGCAGCCCCTGTGAGCAGTGAGTGAATGTGTTTTAAAGGGTGAAATGGAAAGCACTTTGAAGGACTGTAAACTTTGAGGACTCTAAAAGGTGATATGAGTGCAATCCATTTTGCATTTATTTGCTTTTATCTACCTGCTTGTACTTGCTTGCTTTGTTTGTCCTATCTATTCTCTGTACTTGGAAAGTGTATTGGGACCATGGCCGTGGTGATTTTGCACTTCAAATGAAGACTGATTGGTTCATTGAAATAAATGCTGTGGCAAGGACATTCAATGTAAAATTACATGAGATGAACTGATATAATCAGTTAAGACTTCAGAGTCCTGTGTTTCTTTCCTCATGAGAGGTTTTCATTTAACACACATGTTTTTACTTCCTCAATGACCCCCCCCCCCCACCCTCCTCCCCAAATGTAAGACATGCTAAACTCTTTTGTTTCTGAATAATTGAATGATGCAATCCTGGATGTTCTTTACTAAAATCAGAAATGTTGGATTTGTTTCCTTAGCATGTTTGCTAAAACACTTAAACACTGCATCTGGTTCGTCTGATGTATCTGTGATGTCCATGCCAAATAAAATGTAATTAATTAATTTACATTTGCAGTAAAATGCAGGACGAGGTGTGGACAGAAATTTAAGGCAAATGGTATCATTGGAGAACAGCTTTTTTTATCCTTACCTTTTATATCAAAGGCTAAAAATACATGCTGACAAAATAAATCTTTGATCAAAATGACATGCTTTGTGAAGCTTCAGTCATCTCTTCAACTTTAAATAACCCCTGGCTGACTCAAAGAACAGTTCTCTAATCTCCGGTATAAACAGTCACTCAAAGGCCATTTAGGGGACATGGCCATAAATAATATTTCAAAGAAATGATTTGCTGTGTGGTGAAAATATGGCAGCAGATTTCTGGACAATCATTTTACTCTATGAAGAGCTAAATGCAGGACACACAAAGTGCTGATAAACTTTTCTCAACTAATGGACCAAACAGCCCGTCCAACAAAAAAATCACTTCTGCTGAGTCAGCTACTTCAAGACTGTGCTTTATCATCTGTTTACATGGAAGTAAGCTGACCGCCCAATAAACAGATAGGAGGATTAAACAATATTTAAAACATAAATATTCCTGTGGGAGTACGTCCAGTGATGCAGTCATAATGTTATGGTGGGAAAACTCACTCAGATGGTCAACACCACCATCAGAGCTATAACAGAAGTATTACAGTTGTGTGTGTAGATGTTCTTCCTTTACTCCCAGACAAAGATAAAGTTGGAGTGCAGATGGCTTAGCTGTTAGGTCGCGCCCTATT
This sequence comes from Tautogolabrus adspersus, assembly GCA_020745685.1. Lineage (NCBI taxonomy): Eukaryota > Metazoa > Chordata > Actinopteri > Labriformes > Labridae > Tautogolabrus > Tautogolabrus adspersus. Next base: position 29,075,950 of record CM036536.1, read on the forward strand.
TTGGAGGCCTAGCCCCTCAAGCGGGCTGCCCATATTCAAGTCCCACATGTCAATATCCCCAGTTTCCTACTCTATCCTCTGTCCTATCAAACAAAGGCAAAAAGCCCCAAAATAAATCTTAGAGAGAAAAAAAGACGCAATTCATCCAGTCAAAGCTAACAGCTGAGATTCCACAACAGGGACTTTCCCCAGGGACGAGGGACTTTAGGAGATAGTTTGTTTTCAAGGTGAAGACGAGGCTTTAAAACTTTTCAGCAAACACATGCGTCTCTTTTAGAGTGCATCAATTTTGGTTGATTACTTTCAGGATTGATAACTTGCAGTATTCACAAGCCTTTTTGACACATAGGCAGACTTATTTGTCCAATCTTAATCGATGCTTGGAGCTTGATAGAAACAGAAAACAAAAGAGGGACCCTTTACTAAAGAATAGCTCCTGAGGTTGGACTCAAGATTAAGAGACACCAGCCAATGTTTGCAGTATTTGCACAATAGTTATTAGGTTATATTTACTGCATTAACTGTAGGGATGGATGAAAAGAGAAGTTTGCTGTTTGAGCATCTGTAAAAGATTACATTTAAAGCAAAATTCATGTTATGCTTGTAATGTTCATCATGTCAAGTACTTCCTGGACTTCTGTGAATAAACCCTTTTTCTTCAAACAAACAAAGGGGAAGACTTCTAAAAAAAGGTTTGTCAATCATATAAGAAAGAATCTAACAAACCAAGTCAAGCTCTTAATATTGGTCTGCAAACACACTAGTAGGAATCCTCAAGGCAGGAGGGATGGAACTGACTTTAAGTAAGCATTGCAGCAGCACCAGACAACAAGTTCAGTCTATGTCTGCTGAGTGCTGACTCTCTGCTACCGGCCTTTATTTCAGCCAAATAATGTCCGTTAGCATTCATACTTTGCGCACTGACCTCTGCTACTGTTCTTTCTCCACATGCTCACCCACACAGAACACCATTATAAACATCAAGAAGTGCTTCTTCTATTGGGACTTGCATATTCTCAGGTAGCATTCAACCCGGTTTCACCATTTTGTTATGGGAGTTATGCCCCTCTTAATGAGGCAGCTCAGTTGGTAGTTGTTCGTCTCTAAACCAGAAGGTTGGGGGTTCGATCCCCAGCTCCTGCAGCAACATTTCCCGTGTGTCCTTGGGCAAGACACCTAACCCCAAATGCTCCCCCTGCTTCGTTGGTGGCGTATAAGTGTGTATGAATGGATTAGTTACTTCTGATGGTCACTTAATATAGCAGCCTCTACCATCTGTGTGTGACATGCAGTGTAAAAGCGCTTTGAGTCGTCAGAAGAGAAGCACTATACAAGCTCAACTCCATTTACCATTTAATGCAAATTCAGTGACTGTAGGGGTCAATCCTGCCAAAGAAGCACTTGCAGTATATACAGTACATATCTAAATATATAAGGACTGTGAAGGGTCATGATGTTGACAGCATTGGGCGTTATTCTACAGTGTAAGAAGTGTAGGCCTTTGATATCTTCAGCTGGACTTCTGTAACTGATCCTAATAATGGAAATCTGAAAGTGTGCGTCTGCAACAATATCTCAGATTTGTCTGAAATGACTGTCTCATGTTACTCTGTTGTAAGAAAACCAAAACTGCATCAACAGCACTGTGAATACATAAACAACGCCATACATACACATCCACAGGAAACAACTGCAAAAACAAAATGCTTCAAACCAGTCTTCAGCGGGCGTGCTCCAGCTCTGTAGGACCGCCTCAGTGGAAGAGTTTTTAAGAGAGAGAGATGGTGAACAGGAAGTGAATAACCCTAAACCTCGCTGGAGAGGAGAGTCTCCGAGGACCATGCATGTGTTTTTGGAGTTGGGCCTTTCTGCATGTTAAGTAGTCCTTAAACATGCAGAGAACTTTACATCTGTATATGTGTGTTACATTCAGACAGTGACACCTGTTGTATCACGTGTTCTGTGGCACTTGAGGACCTTAATTAAGTCTGAAAGAACCCTGATGATCATAGGTAGAGCACTCTTCTTTATAAAACTTTACAACCATCTTGCTCATTTCCATGAATACCACGCTAAAAGGGAAGAGAAGAGTACTCAAGAGACCGGGATGTCTCTCGAGTCCTCATTAGGCTAATGTCTCAAATTTAATATGGTAATCATTTATTGATGTTAAGGAGCCATCATCTTACTTTTACTTCACCACCTTCTCCCTTCTCTCGCCCCGTTTCCTCAATCCTCTCTACAGACTTCATTCTTCTGCCCCCTCAACCTCACTCATCCCCATCTTCAAAGTTGGAGATGGAATTTCCCTGAAGTAAGATGTGTCAGATGGAGATATGCATATGTGGATAGTGAGAGTGTGTGTACCCTAGCCTGTGTGATCATTTGAAGCACTGAGGGGGGGTTTGGCTGTCACTGTGTTGGGGAGAGCTGGATGCAGATGTAATATCGATTCTCGTCAGCTACAGACTTCCAGGACGGTTACATCAGGTATCTACTGCCACATAACAAGACTCTGATTTACTGTGTTTTACAGCCCAACATGGAGGCTGAGGAATACCATTTGAAATGGATAAATGACACTGTAAATTGGTGTCATAAACTGGTATTTCTGCTGCAAGAGGCTATAATAAATAAAGACGTGATGTACTCCTGGAGAACTGGCGTGATGGAATTGCTGCCAAATTCAAAGCAGCTTGTCAATTTTGCGTAAATGACATGTTTACAACTGTATATGTGATATGCATCATACTTTCACTCCACTGCCACTCAATCAGCAGACAAGTGCTTGATCACACTGTGGGCTCGAAAGCTCTCTGAATTCAGTGCTCAACACGGAGTAACTGTGGGACAGGTGAAGTTAGGTTAACGCTGTTCTATGTTCAAATTTAGAAAAAATACATGTTGAGATAGTTACGGTGGCCCTGAAGTGCAAAGCACAACGACAAATCAATCAATTATTTCTTGTGTGTTTTCTGATTTGTCGTTGTGCTTTGCACTTCAGGGCCACCGTAGATAGTTAGGGATCAAACTCGCTTATAGTTAGGACCCAGTTCCACATTTTCAAAACCTGAAAATCAGAAACGTTTGAGCTTATCAATACTATTATGGAGGGTGCTTAACTTCATGTTATATCTGACACGAGTCACATCATTTAACTCAGACCACTGGTGCACAAACACACACTGAGTTTTTGAGTTAGTTTAAAATGCCAGCCTACAGATAGAATAATTCTGGTGGGCAGTTGCTTGTGAGGATGGCTGAACATTCAAGTCTAAAGATGACTACATGTTACACATAGAATGTAAATATTATTGGACAAAACCTGAGTGACGTCACCCATCGCCTCGGAGTCCCATGTATCATGCTCGCCATGCTGGAAGTCCTGTCTCAGCCTAACTTTCAGTCAACCTAACGAGAGCCGAAGCTGAGGCAGGTTTTAAGCCTCTTGACAAAGTGTTACATCACGCCCACCTGTCAATCAGGTCAGCTACGCACCTCTTTGTGAAAAACTCTAAAAATGTGTGCTGGTGGAAACATGAGCTAATCAGACCAACTTTGTTTTTTGAACAAGGCTGTAAACATGTCAATTTCTGCTGGACAAACAGGCTTTTTTTTGGATGTGGTATGTGACTTCTGGTGATTCTACAGCTAGCCTCAAGGGGTCTCTCCACAAACTGCAGGCTTTTGAACTTCCGCATCAGCGTCATTTTTCAACCACAGGGTGCCACTGGATTTTATGAAAGCACAAGATAAGGAGGAAGCAAAATGGTCTGAATATAACCATGGTTACACACAAAATATGTCAAAGAAAACATAAAGACAATATGCCATTTATAACAAATAGTAAAGTCCTTTAAGGGCTTCTTGTAAAGTTTCTCGAGATAACATTTGTTATGAATTGGCGCTATACAAATAAAGATTGATTGATATTAGGTAAGGTTATCTAGGCTCCTGGCAGCAGCTCTCGAGAAGACGGAGCTCCCCCAACCTTCAGCGAGGTAACCTGGCACTACTACCACCCAACGTCCTTGACGCCAAGCCACCATCATCGGACTGTGTCGTCCCCACAACCACTACCTGACGCCCAGCCACCACCATCGGACTGTGTCGTCCCCACAACCATCGCCTGACGCCAAGCCACCACCATTGGACTGTGTCGTCCCCACAACCACCGCCTGACGCCCAGCCACAATCATTGGACTGTGTCATCCCCAAAACCACCGCCTGACACCCAGCAACCGCCATCGGACTGTGTCGTCCCCACAACCACCGCCTGACGCCCAGCAACCACCATCGGACTGTGTCGTCCCCACTACCACCGCCTGACGCCCAGCCACTACCATCAGACTGTGTCGTTCCCACAACCATCGCCGTCCTCATTCACGCACGGCCTGCTTCGACCTCCACCTCAGCGGCAAGGAAGTGTGGACAACAGGAACGTGAGGAATACAAAGGAGAAAATCTGCCTGCATATTATCCCATATGCTCTTTTGTTAAGTGTCTCAAGATAACACTTGTTATAAATTGGCGCTATACAAATAATGATTGATTGATTGATATTAGGTAAGGTTATATAGTATAGCAGCTTTATTGTGCTTATTGTACTTTAACCACCATTATTTGGTGTTTGCTCACAAAGAAACTTTAATTCCCTAACCTTGCTTCCCTGCACACACACCTCTCCTATCGAAATACATTTCAGGAGTCATTATGAGGTAGACAAGTCAAGTGATTCAGGCAATCATTTTGAGCTTCACTTTTTCCTTCTGTCTGGATGCAACAGAGCTTGTATCAAGACTGTCAAATGATGTGTCACATGGGTTAAAATCTCTATAAACACATTGGTGGCGGCTGCTGAGGTCGAGGGAGAAGAATGTCTGTTGTTGTTTTGGCGGATAGATCTACAGTCATTTTCCGACCTGCCTCTTATATCAATTTATGTTTCAGACAGTAATGCTGTCAAAGAGAAGTCTGAGGACGTGACACAAGGCTCGAGGGCAGGAGGTGTCACAGCCCTGGACATTTTTGGAGGACTATAATTGTCTGGAGGGAGCAGCAGTAATGGCTTACAGTCCAAAGAGTACATGCCAAAGTCAAGATGAAGATCCCTCTTGGTCTATTAATCCTTGGCTCTCCTCGCCTGAACCTAAATGTGGCCCTGAACCACTGAGCAGCAAAGATGATGGAATGTCAAATATTCTTCTCACACCTCACCGACCTGTCTGGGTTTTTTTTTTTTTTTCGTGTCCCCAAAGCCAATGCAACTGCTTGATGACACATGTCAGAGACAACTCCCACGCAAGGAACCAACCTGGTAGAGTTTCTCTTACAGATTCTTCGCCCAGTGGTAAAGAAAGTTTCACTGAAGCAGTTGTCTTGGATATTATAGTGATACATCACAGGAAATTCTAATAATATAACTGTTAGATTGCTCACATGGCTAACATTGATTGATCACTATTACTGCAATTCGTTATATGTTGGGGTTAGTGGGTCCTCCATCGCCCGTCTCCAGATGGTACAGAATGCGGCTGCACGTCTTTTAACTGGCACTCGTAAATATGACCACATTTCCCCCATTTTAGCCTCACTCCACTGGTTGCCCATTCATTTTAGGATCCATTTTAAAATTCTTTTATTTGCTTTTAAATCTCTCAATGGTCTTGCCCCGCCCTACCTCTCTGAGCTTCTACACCCTTACACGCCCGCCCGCACTCTCAGGTCAGCTGATCAGCTGCTCCTGAGGGTGCCTAAAACCAGGCGGAAGCTCAGAGGGGATCGTGCGTTTGCTGTTGCGGCTCCAAAACTTTGGAACGATCTGCCTCAGCACCTTAAACAGGCCTCTTCTCTGTCTGTTTTTAAATCTGGTCTTAAGACGCATCTTTTTTTCCTTGGCCTTCGACACTTAGTGAGACGTCGATTGTATTTATTTTATTTATTTTACTGCGTGCCTTTTAATTTGACCCATGTTTTATGTCTTTTAACTTATTTTCTGTATTTTATATAGTTTTTTATTTCATGTGAGTTGTTATGTATTTTATTGTACAGCACTTTGGTCAACTGTGGTTGTTTTAAAGTGCTTAACAAATAAAGTTGGATTGGATTGGATTGGATCATTTCATTCTTTGTGCACTAAACAGGTTCAATTTAGCACATTTTCTCACAAGCACACTGTTCTATCTCCAGTCTCCGTACAAATCAAAATCTTAGAAATGCCTAAGTAATCCATAAAGAACTGTGAAAACTTTCTACAACAAACTTTGTCAAATGATTGCAGGGAGTTGATAATCAAAGGATGGTGTGGGAGAGAGCAACTCTACAGCGGAGACAACTTTCATGGAGTGAAAGAAAAACAGATGCTAAACGAGAAAACAAATGTTCGACGAACCGCACTCCTGTCATGAACACTACGGCGCCGCTACACAACATCTGGTGCTTTTCAGACACATTACCAACAACAAAACTGTGTTTATTGGGCATATGAGGATGAATGAATACAATCACACACACAGTAGATCACACATAGTGGTTTGGAACAACATCTGAACAAGGCTGGATCACAGAGGCAGAAGTTGCTCAAAAAGGTGCTTGCGGTGGCTGAGGCCATATGTATCTGCTGCGATAAATTACCTTAAAGAGTTCCCAAGACTCTCCTGTGTCTTCTGGCATTTCTACCTATCTCCGTTTTGATTACCCAAAAAGAGACCACTGTCTCTTACAAGCATCAAAAGTTAAAGTCATCTTTCTGGAGGAAATTGTCTGCTATGTCATTCTCTATGGATCCTTAGAGTATGAATACAGATTCATATGTAAACTGAGGAATACTGCCAAAGTTTTACATTTCAGCTGAAAGCACAGTTTTCGTTTTCTCCAAATAATTGTTAATTTTCTTCCTTTGGGCCTTTAACAGATATATCAATGAAACCATCTGAATATGTAAGATATCTACTGAATTAAATAACTTAACTTAATAACTAAGATATCATCAGACATTAAGGAAACATGCTATGTTGAAGTGCTGGCTTCTCTGACAACAATGCAGCAGCCAGTATGTCCTCCTTCTAACTTTAGATTCTGGTCCTGAATGGTCTGGATTTGTTTGAACCAGAGGAGGTAGGCGGTTTTAAGGCACCCCCACACGGCCGTTTTGGACGCCCCATGGGGAACAGGTGTTGCAGCAATGGAAGCGGGCAAGCAAACTGGTTCAGATGTAACTGATTCGTCATCTCTAACACTGAGTCATACTTCTATCGTGAACACACTACTTATCCTCACACAGTTGAGGGGGGCTGGAGCCAATCTCAGGTTACACTAGACAAGATGCGGGGTACACCCAGAACAGGAGAGCAGTCAATCATGTTCAGACAAGGGATATTCAAGGTCACCAAATAACCTAAGGGTCATGTCTTTGGACTGTGGAGGGAAACCAGACAAAACCATACAGGGCAGAAAATAGCGGGCAAAGTCCAGGAGGAAGGGTCCAACAAAGCTGGGAGATGTACCAGTTTCATCAAGGATAGTGTTTAGCATAATAATCAGTTTTCAATCAACTTTGGTTGTAAAAAAAATACTGCCACTTATATAAGTTCCCATGTTGGTCATGATTACACAGGAGCTTTCACACAAAGCAAATCCAACGTGGAAACACATACAAATGTGCAATTTATCCCAAAAAAAGGCAGACAAATGCCCTCAGAGGTCTGCAAGTGCTTGTGTTTTGCACCATTTGTTCTCCATAAGTACCAAAGTTGGTGAAAATTGTGTGGCAACCAGAAGCAACACTTACAATTGATGTCAGCATTTCAGACAGAGGCACAAAACTGACTAGGGACATTGAGTGGCATTGTGATTGGACCAGATAAAATCAAACCGAACACACCTGTTTTAAACATCAAACATAATAATAACATTAAATGACGTATCACCAGGCTCAAGACTCCAGTTTGCCCCTACCACCAATTAAAAACTTTGTATGCTCTAAATATCAGCACAAGTCTCTGACCTCCAATACTTCCTTGTAGAGGTATATTCACCATGACAACACAGGTAGTGTGGCATTGTGGGAAAACTAAATTACTACAGTATGTCTTTATTGTGTTAAAGAAACAATTTAGAAGAATAGTCAAGTATTAACCGACAATGCTGTTAGCATTTAGCTGTTTTCATTTTGACAAACAAAATAAAACAACTTGACAAAAAGTAGTTAAGAAAATTATGTTTTTAGGAGCTTCGACATCCACCTTTAAAATTGTACCTTTTGGCTCGTGGGTTAAACTTGATTTGTACTAAAACTCTGCCAGAATAATCAGTGTTGGGAGACTGTTTGCTACAGACTGGCAACCTTTGTTGCAATAAAAAAATCCCCCTATAGGGTAAGTTAAATATATCAGTGCTGCAATACTGATATGTTTTTTTATCTGACACCACACATCTGTTACATAACTGTCCATACATTATGAAAATCTAACTTCATGTCAACAAGAGGTGCCTGTAGCTAAAAGTAGAACTTCTCTTAATGTGATAATGCATGCAGGTCACAGATCCAACATATTACCTGCTGCTCTTCATGACTGCTTTGCCAACAGGATGTTTGACCTTTCTCCTCACGGCTTAGTCCATCATCTAAGATTTAACTTACCAAGGCCTGGATTCAACAAGCATCTTCGGGGAAGTAAATCAGTCCAGACTGGCTAGAAACTCTCAGAGTGATGTTTGGTCCTACGTTTAGGCCCGGAGCTATACTATGGAAATGACCGCTATCTCAGGCACTGAGGTTTTGAAATGATGTATTTTTGACAAACATTTAATTCAAATTTGAGTGGAATGAGAAGAATTCGGTTAACAAGGGCTTAACAGCGTCATGTCAACAAGGGAAATGTTTGCAATCAACAACTTTGTTCACACCATATCAGTCTTCATTGCACTTGTTGCAACCCAAATACAACTTTTTTCAGATTTCTCGACTTTCTGTCCAACCTCAGCGTTGTGTATGTCTCATTTAAGGATTTAACCAATACAGAAAATGGGATTACCCAAAGGTTTTAACTTCGCAGAGTCAAGCACATGTGTGCTATCAGGCTGTCTGCAAATCATGTTGGGCTTTATTTCTCCTCCTTCAGCCAGTTCTGTGGATTTCATCCTCCACTACCTATCATTTTCAGTTTGAGAAGATGCCTGGAGGGCAGATAAACATCATGAAGCGCTAATTAAGCTCAAAGTTGCCATCCTAGTCAGAAGTTCCAAATTTAAATGGGCTGACTTCGCTGGGGCCAAATCTCTGGGTTTTCACCCCAAGGCAGTACAACAAACATCAATACTGCATTTTTAATGGAAGTAAATGGGGGTATGCATAATTTAGGAGCTCATTGATGTGCGTTTGTTGCTTTGAAAGAGACGTATTCAATTCAGTGTGTCAAGCTTAGTTTGTAAATGATTTACATTTTATTCAATCTTGAAAGCTGTTTTTTGGCTCATAGGCTAAAGATGGTTTCAATCAAATCCCAGGTCCCAAAGATGAAATTATTCAAAATATGATATGACACAAGACCACTGACAGGTGATTGTGTATCTTAACAGAAAGTGCTTTTGTAATCTAAAGAGGAGGAAAAACACGTGTTGACCATTGGCAGACTCAGCAGTTTATCCACTTCAATCTGATCACATCGCGGTCAGAAACAAGAAACTCAAAGTGTGACTGTGTGACGTGACTGCTTAGAATACAGCTCAAGGAAGTTAATTGAGACAGTGGTTTGGAAACGGATGGTGTTCTTTAAGAGAAATGGGAGCAGATGAATTTAATTATGTGGGTTTTTTTTTGTGTACCTCTTCTGCTTTAGTCTGCTCGAAGGCGAACTCCATCGTGGGCACAGCGAGTTGGTTGGCGAAGAAGTTCACATCTCCAGGCAACTGCAGCGAGCTCACATTGGGTCCTGGGCAGTTTCCACCACGAATGCAACTCAGCAACTGTCTCTGAAAGACAGAAGAAAAGCAAGATAGTGTGATAGATGAAATACACAGGTGGAAAAAGAAAACACCACAGATGGGTGTAGGAGTCCAAAAAGGCACAGAGGTAAACGTAAAGTTGCTGCCCAACATTAGTCTTCCTTTAATACATTGGTTTAACTCTTTTCTACCAAGGCATAAAATACCAGCGTATGATTCATGCTTAACTATACAATTCTACACAAAATTAATTCAAGGACCAATATGTTATGATGTTTTCTGAATTAAATCATGCGTGACCTTACTATATCATCAGACATTCAGGAAACATGCTATGTTGAAGTGCTGGCTTCTCTGACAACAATGCAGCAGCCAGTATGTCCTCCTTCTAAGTTTTGATTCTGGTCCTGAATGGTCTGGATTTGTTTTGACCTGAGAAGGTAGGTGGTTTTAAGGTACCCCTACATGGCCGTTTTGGACGCCCCTCAGGTGTTGCAGCGATGGAGGCTGGCAAGCGAACTGGTTCGAACTGTTCTACCCGACCTAAAAAGCCTCTGCATGTTTCTAATAAGCTCCACGAGCAGAAACGTGCTCAAACTAGGATCAATATTGGAGATGCTTTTGAAAAATGGAGAGAACACAGAAAGGTTTACAGACCGATGCAGAGCTGGTTAAACACTGAAGCTTCAGTGTCCACCACATGGCAACCTGCGTGAGCATCGATTATAGGGAGGAGGGGGCTGGAGGAGACAGCCCTCTCTAAGACTTCCAATGTTTTGAATTTGGACCACAATACCCATTTTAGGTGTCCGAGTTATATATTGCTCCTTTATCAACGAAACCCAAACTTGATAGTAATGCAACTTAGTACTGGATAATAATTCAACTTGCCCACTGATGGGTGTCGGATAAGAACTTTATCTAAGATATCTTCCATTTTCATCCATTTCTTTGAGGTGGTACTTCTCCGGGGCCAGCATGTATGTAAAGGTACACTGGACACTGATTGGTCAGGTGCTCAAGAGAGAAAGTGTGTGTAGTTTGGCCTTTTTTTGAATTAAATATCAATTTATAGCTTGCAGCTTCTGCAGTCCAACTTTTCTAGGGCAAAACATGCGAACCCCAAATTTATCCCAAGGGCATAGCCAGCAGTCTGTAAATACGTAAAGCTGATGGGCACTTTATGCAGCAGCCTCTGCCAACAGAGCGTGAATGTGGTATGAATGGGTGAATGTGACATGTGACGTAAAAGTGCTTTTAGTGGTCAGGACTATGTAAGTACAGCCCATTTACCATTTATCATTTAAAAAGACTTGGATAAAAAAAAAATATATATATATATATATATATATATATATAAATAAATAGCTGGGACACATACCCTATGATATGATATGATACGGTATGTGGTATTAACACCTTCAATCCTCAATGTAATTCTTCTTAAACATTATACAAAATGAAAAATGCATCGTTGATTTAATGAGTGTTTCAGTTTGTGGATCTTCATGCTTAGGTGTTGTGCTAATCAGGGAGAAAACATTTTTAAGCCATCAAAAAATGATACAAGTTGTTTGAACACTGAAGCCATTCAGAATAGACAAGGACAAGACTTAATCAGGCTAAATAAACAGTGATGAGATTGAAAAGGGTAAGATGAGGCTCGCCCAATGACACTATTCAAGCTGTTGTCACGTTTCTCCACAGTTACCATGTAGCTGTAGCTTGTCACCTGAGTTGACCGCTTTCTGGTGTTATTCCAGACTGAAGGAACAACAAGGCTGCTGTGAAGAAAAGTGTTGAGACCAGAGTCATGGTGTCAGAAAACAGAAGTCAGCAGTCAATCAATAGAAGCTTATCTGAACTGTCCACGTCCACTGTGCCCGTCCGATGTTTCCATGTTCTTCTGTCACATTGCAGTTACCGGTAAAGTTTATTCAAAGTCTGTCAAGGAGAGAGCTCTGGTGTCCAATCATTCCCTCTACTGTCACTTGCACGCCGTCATCATCGTTTTCTTAACATTAACCCCTACTCTGAGGCACTCCCACCCTAAGTAAATAAAGGACAGATGATAATACCTTTAACCTTGACATGTCGGCCTGTACCTCAGTGTCACGTTCACTTTGAAAAAAAGAAAAATAAGACTAGACAGAAAAAAAAAATGTACAAGCACATCAAGATTCATGAAGGGCATTTCATTACCCACTTACAGCTGCTAATTGTGTGAGTTAACAGGGTGGGAATAAATGCTTGTTCATGTGTGCACAATTTAAAAGGTGATGGAGATTCATAGAGGGAAATTTGCCCACTGAGGGCTGACTTATCACAAAGTTAGCATATTCTCCTTTCCAATCACTTACAGAATCCTGTTAGAGCGGAGGTCAAGCAAAAAGGCTTTACATGAAGTCTAAGGTCAAATACAAACACTGGAAATGATGAATGTCTGAATAATTAGCCTTACACCATGCATGGCCACCATGGGCTTTCCACAAAAAAAAATCTAGTTGTTCTTTAGCTTGTATATTTGTGTATCAGTTTCAAAAAACATTTAATAAAAAGATAAGTAAGACAGGATGAGACAGGCACACCATTCCCAAACCCCAAGAGCAGCCCTCGTAGTGCAGGCAGTAAGCCATGTCATTTTTCCAATCATACGCAAGACTGGCAGCTGTTTGGTGACCTGAGCATACATGCTTACTCTGAATGCAGGTGTAAACCCAGAGTTATTGCAAAGTCAAGCAAGAGGGACCAGTGACAGCCCTCTTCACATCTGCTGTGAGCTTTCTTTCCTTCTCAGGAGTTCTATCACTCACTCACTCACACTAGATATGACGGGGTGAATAATCTGGGACGAACACAAGGTTGGAAGAAGATAATTCCTGTATTTATATACCACTCAAGAAATGATGCAATGAACAGCACAAACATCTGTTGCACAGGATCTGCAAGAACCACAACATGAAAGAGAGGGGGGAACTAAAAGATAAGAATGTCATTACTCTCTTGCACAATTGTCCCAAACTTTGCCACACCAAGGACCCCCCATGTAGCATCAACCCCCAGCAACATATCTTTTATGGTACGATTGCAAAAATTAAACAGCTACTTCATGTTTCCTTATTTTATGAACAGCTTAAAATCTTGTTTTTCATCCATTTAAAGATACAGTGTGTAGATTCCACCACCAGGGGGCTCTCAATCAATACTACATTAACAAAAGATGACGTCGAGGCTAGCGGGGAATCATGTCAGTTCTCTCTGCTTGGTTGTCTGATATTTTATAATATCTGAAGAATGTCGTAGAAAAAGATTAAAATGTTATCATATTAATTTAAGGAGAAGTTGATTTTGGAAGTTTCCGTGGACACCTTAGAACCCCCTGGTGACCCTCCATGGGATCAGGACCGCGACTTTGAAAAACATTATTTACAATCTTGATAAATACGACTGACTACAACCTAATCTGTTGATTCAGGTAGAGATCTGGCGATGCATATGTTCCCCTGACTTTATTTAGAATGGTATTACTGCTGGCTTCCTATTCCCCACAGCGAACACCTGTGACTGCACAGATGTTAAAACTCAAGAGTCTGGGTGGGTGAGCTCCATTTCCTGCAGCCAGGACTCAATCTGCTGTGGGATGATTTCCTCTAAATGACTCTAAACTTCACCAGCATACTGAGCAAAACACCATTATCATTACAGCTCGGCATGCTTTGACTGACGGGGTGAAACCGTGCAGGCTAAAATGAGCAATAAAACATGAACTCTAACATTTTCAAATAAACTTCTTTTGTCATTTTCACTCATACTCCCAAGTACATTTTGAGGGTGTCATGCAATTTATAAATAACTAACCCTAACCCTATGACACAAGTCACCAGATGTGTGAGTCAAAGCTGACTCAAGTTAGACTCAGAATGAGTCCTTTCCACACTTATGCTATTCAGCATCAGTAACCATGCAGCTTGATGCCATGCAGCTCATTTGTTTTGCATTAAATACCATTATTGGAACATCAAATGTGTGAAAAGGGTGTTAACTCAACTCTGAGCAGTTAATAACGTTTGTTGTGCTCTTTGCTTTGGATTTTTCACTGGGTGTAAATATATTGGATTACAATGTCCAGAGGCAGCTTTTATAATATCCAGTGGCCACCATTTGTACCAGCTCAGTCACTCCCCTTCATCAGCCCGACTACAGGCTACAACTGCATGTCCTCACCTCTGCATTCACCGGCTGTGCTCTCTACTGGAACGATGCTGCTGAACCGATATTGGATGAACTTCATTTGAACTTGATTTGCATGAATGCCGGTGATTAGAAAAAGGCTCTACCACTACCGAGCAATCCAATTTGTGAGCAAGTATGCCATTGAACGAGCTTTGACTGTCCACCACCTTGTATCCATGAGTGAACAAGTTAAAACAATTTCCAGCACTATCTCTGAGGGTCAGTGCTTAGGACAAACACTATGGTGCAAGTCTCTATAGAAAAGACCGTCCAAAGACCAGACTTAGGAGTCAACATGAAGGGATTTCGTTGTACAGTCTGGCTCTTCCATCGATCGCAGCATGAATGTGGATCATGTAGAAAAACTGGTTTATGATAACCACATTGCATTACGGGTTTTCTGAGTTTCCAATGTAGATAAAATGTTCTTTTTTTTTCCAGGGAATAAATAAATAACATGAATGATAAACAATTTCCAGTGTGGTCAACTTATGGAGTTTTATTTGGTCCTTTGCTCCATGCATCTGAAAAGTTGTGTGCAACACTGTGCACACACTGGCACCACGTATATTTCATTAAGGTGGAAACATTTTAGGCTATGTGGGGCTATCTGCTATCCAGCAGTTTATAATAGATTAAGCTAGCTCTGACTTTGCCAGCTAGCTATATAATGCATCAATTGTTTTAATGCCAACTTAAAAAACATTAAATTACAGTAGCCCTGAAGGTCAACTGTGCAAATATTCCAGGGACTGCGAAATGCATTTCACCTGCTGCAAAATACATTTCACCTGCTGCAAAATACATTTCACCTTCTGTGAAAAACATTTGACTTTTTCGCAGCAGGTGAAATGTATTTTGCAGCATGTGAAATGTATTTCGCAGTCCCTGGAATATTTGCACAGTTGACCTTCAGGGCCACCGTATTATATACTGTGATGAGCCATTTTGCATAACAGGAAATTTTCCTCAAAGGAGCAACATGTAACTCTGACACGTAGTGTTTAAAAATGGGTACTGCAGTCAAAATTCAAAACATTGGAGAGAGCTGTCTACCCCCGCCCCCTCCTCCTTAGAGTCGGCGCTCACGCAGGTTGCCATGTTGCAGACACTGAAGCTTCAGTGTTCAGCCAGCTCTGCATCGGTCTGTAAACCTTTCTGCGTTCTAACCTCTCTCCATTTTTCAAAATCATCTCCAATATTGATCCTAGTTTGATCACGTTTCTGCTCGTGGAGCTTATTAGAAACATGCAGAGGCTTTTTAGGTCGGGTACAATCACTTCTATCTGAACCAGTTCTCTTGCTCGCTTTAATCACCTGTTGGTTTGCTGTTTGCCTGGCAAACTGAGGGGCAACACAGTCGTGCTGGGTTGCTGCCTACTTCTCTGGTCAAAAAAAAAAGAAGGAATTTGAATCTAAACTTAGAGGGAGGACATACGTAAGGTCACTTTATGATTTAATTCAGTAATATCTTACATATTGGACCTTCAAGGTTAAAGCTTATCATTTTACTAATACCATTTAAATATCATATCAATATTTGAACGCAGGACTCTTATTTGTAACACTCTAACTTTACACTGTGCAGTATTATGCTTCCTTTTCCAGCACTTAAATCAGATTTCGGTAAGTAAGATGGCCTGTCCTATTTAATTATCTGACCAAAACTAACCTACCTCTTTTCAATAACCAGCCCCACCAGTTTGAATGGGCATGACTAGAGGTGGTAAAAAAAATCGATTCATGTAAAATTCGAGATTCTTCTCTTCTAAGATTTAAAATCGATTCTTAATTTCCAAAAATGGATTTTTTTTTTTTTGGGAGGCTAATCAGTCACTCCCTGCTCTTTAACTCAGTAGAATGCCAGACAGAGCAACAAGAAATTCAGCCAGTCTCACAGATGACTTGAGTAGATACTGAAGTATTTACTAATTCAAAAATAGACTTTCAATCCATGGATCCATGAATCCAGAATCGTTTTGAATCGAAAATCGATTCTGAATCGAATCGTTACCCCAAGAATCAAAATCGAATCGTGAGACACCCAAAGATTCCCAGCCCAAGACATGACACATCTGTTCCTACCCCACACAGCATGGGATATTCAGTACATCCCTGTTTTTGCTGCTGCCTGCCAATTCTACCTGGACAACTGTGTCCTTAGCTACTTAAAGCCAACATATGTCTTAATATAGCATTTAGGGGAGAAACTTTTGAGACTGGTAGGAAATGTCCAAATTAAAATAAACCTTTTTGATATGTTGTTGTCATACAATATTGTGCAAATATTTCCTGAACCCCTCCCATGGTCATCAACCTTCAAAGGCACGTCAAAGGTCTGCAACCAAATACAACCCAGATTCAGATAGAGAAAAAAGAGATCTATGTATTTATATTTACAGTCAGTCAATGAATATCATTGTTACATTATTACAATAAGATAGCCTACATGGTCATGTATTTGAGGGGATGATCTTAAACCCATCTTAAAGGGATCCAACCAATACAACAGGTTTCTTCTCTCCTTGGCTAGTATCTTATATTCTCTCTGCCATTAAAAAAAACTAATCTATATATGTTAGTGACTGTACCTGTTTTATATCTATACAAACATTCAACGGCTGATTTTTAAGGTTGTAAAAATCCAATAATCACTTTTTCAACAACAACTTATAAAATGTTCCTGAAAAAACTAACTAAAACAAAATCCCCCCAAACTCTAATAAACATGACCTGAGTACTTGACCCAAACATCCCTCCAGTGTTTCTCATGAAATTAAGTGCACCCAGTTTTTCCCCATCCAGCCCACAGGCCGTCAAATGTCGGTATCTCCCAGGATACATAAACCATTAAAGGGTTAAACCCATCCTAAAGGGATCCAACCAATACAAAAGATTTCTTCACTCCTTGGCTGCTATCTTATATTCTCTCTGCCAGAGGGAGAACTATTTAGGATTGCCATGTTGGATAAATATCTAGCTTAACCTCCACCTTTGTTTTTATCGTGCAAAGCTTTAAAAATATATACAGCAGGTTTTGGAAGAGTTTGGGTGACCTTAGGTTATGGCGTTCACTCAGCTCTTTAAAGGCCTGTGCAGTCTTTGAAATCCAGCAATAGAGAAAATGGGTGGAAAAGAGAAATACCTCAACTGAAGTCACAAAGCAGGATTATATATAGAGATAGACTGTCATTCCATCTGCTAGAGAGAAGATTTAAAGTCAGACCATGTGCCTCTCCCTCCTCTTACAACCAGACAGTGCATTAAGGAGAGTGTAAGGGGAAAAGAGAAAGGATACAGACAGAATGAAAGTAGAGTCCTTTAGAGAGGGAATAATAAAAAAAGAGAGAGGTGTAAAAAAAAAGAAAAAGGGATGCAGTGGGAGGACACAGAGAATAAACAAGTGAGCAGAGAAAGAAGGAGTGAGGGAGGGAGCAGAGAGAATGGATAATTTCAGCCTTTAGTGCCACACCAGGAATCAATATTTAATTTCTTTGTCTGCTATGATAAGGAAAGAGTGGACTCATTTTGAAGTCTCAGCTTACCACTCAATATCACTCAGTCTTGAATATCATGTCTGATACACAGAACGGCTCGGTGGATTTAAAAAGGCGTAATCGCTTCACCTTTGGTAATCTTTCTTAATCAGTATCTTGAGTCTATTCTTACTTGTAAATAGATACGCAGCAGTTATGGTAAGCCTATGCCTATGGGATAAAACGATAATGTTAAATATGGTGATATATTTTTTCTCAATATAAAAATGACAAATGTTCAATAAAACTGTGATAAATTAAACCTGTAATTACACCACCCAAACACTGGGAAAAGGTGGGGGCGGGGGGGGGGGGGCTAATGCACCTTTAATGGTAGTTGCCACCCAACATTAAAAACAAGAAGAAAAAGACGTCAAACAGCCAATCGTGTCTCAGAGATATGGGTAGGCGGGCTTCAAGACGTTCGGAGCGGAATGGAAACACAGCTGAAATGAGCGATTTGACACTGAAGACAACGCTGATCCTACCGGCTCAAAGCACGGAGAACACATCGCCAACAAGAAAGGAAATGACAAGAAATATTTACAGTCCGACAAAAATGAGAGTAACGTGCTCTGTTCACTGTGCCGAAGACGAGTGCAGCTAAAACAGGAGAACACACCGAAGGAAAGAAATGACTGAACATCCAAAACCAGTGTTAGTGTGGACCGTATTGTAAATAATATAAACAGTGTATGGTGTGGACCCTCAGTAAGCAGCTCACTGTCATATCAGCATTTACCAGCTCCGTGCACTGAGCTCATGATGGTGAAATGTTCCTCTGTTCATGTTTAGTTTGTCATGTTCTGACAATAAAGAACAATTAAACCATAGTTAACCATCTGGTTCTTCAACTTTCACTCAGGAGCAAAAATTAGACTTTAAATTTGAAAGAAATAATGATTTAACATTTATCGTGATAATTATCGATATTGACTGATATGACATTTTGATAACATTTTTACTCATATCACCCAGGCCTAGGTAACCCTTTGTTTTATGTCTATAAAAACAACAATATAGGAAAACAGTCAGATACCACCACAGGCCAAGACAGCAGCACATGGATCAACTCAGTCATTAAACAATCTTTGCTCACCTTTGTGCACATCCTGCTTCTTTTTACAACCAACGTGGGGGAGAAAACAACAACATTTCTCTCATTTCCAACAGAAATACAAGGCTCTAATATGTTGTATTCTCTGCGTACCTCAGCGTTATGACACATCAAATAAGAGCAGGGATGCAGAGAGTGGCTGTGAAGCATCATCAAAATGCAACTCACAGCAACAATAAAGTGGAGAATGACAAAAACAACTTTGCATTATGTGTGTGATGATAATAATAATTCCGTTCCAGACTGTGGTCTTTGAAAAAGCCATTTACAGCTGTTGAACTGAAAAGCATTTCCTAGTCATCCAGAAATGACTGACTGGGATATTAAATAGACAAAAAGAGAAAGGTAGGGAGGAAACTAAGGAGGGAGGGAGGAAACTAGAGAGGAAACGAGGTAGGGAAGAAACTAGGGAGGGAGGGAGGAAACTAGGGAGGTAGGGAGGAAACTAGGGAGGCAGGGAGGGAGGAAACTAGGGAGGGAGGGAGGAAACTAGGGAGGTAGGGAGGAAACTAGGGAGGCAGGGAGGGAGGAAACTAGGGAGGTATGGAGGAAACTAGGGAGGCAGGGAGGGAGGAAACTAGGGAGGCAGGGAGGAAACTAGGGAGGGAGGGAGGAAACTAGAGAGCAAATGAGGGAGGGAGGGAGGAAACTAGGGAGGTAGGGAGGGAGGAAACTAGAGAGGAAACGAGGGAGGGAGGGAGGAAACTAGAGAGGAAACGAGGGAGGGAGGGAGGATGGCACAGAGGCAGACACATAAAGAGTACACCATAAATATTATTTTGGGCCTTTAACCTTCTCTAGTCCCCTTCTTCTTGATCTGAGTTCAGTCAGATCAGACGTTTTTCAAAGTGCCAAACATGGGTACGAAAATGAACTCTGGGTAGGCAAAGGTAAATCATTTTTAAATCATGTATCCAACCTAAAAATGCAACAGTATAAAAGATAATATATCTTTTTATCAATGACATGATGCACCTTTTATTTATCTATGAAAAATTCATGAAGGCTGGTTAGAAACATTGAGTGAGTCAATAAATATATTTGAGAGACAGTGTGTGGGAGTTTTTCTCATCGTCTGTAAAAATTTGTTAAACCAGAAGAAGTCTTATTAAGATTAAAAAAGTCTCTTCTAAAGAGTGTCCTGTCAAAGACAGACAGCAGCATGTTTTCAAAGTCACAGAGATAAACGCATAACAACAGGCACATGCAGAGGACTTTAGAGGGTCCGTGTACGAAGTATAATTCATTTGCAGTAGTTCATGATGTATAATAAAACATGCCAGTTTAAGGGGTATTGCCTAATTTTAATGTCCGACTTGGCGAATGCAAATACACGTTTTCGCACGTTTACTCATTCTCCCACAGCCGACTCAGCCTAACGTTGTTAACGCTTTGACTGTATTATTGTTTCATTGAGCGAGGACGTGCAAAGCTATTCAGCGCAGCTTGTTGCATTATCCAACTTGTACAATGAAAATTGAACCAAGGAAGTCGACAACCGGAAACAGACACAGCTCGCCTTCAAAATAAAAGCTGTGCGTTTTGGTTTTGAATTGTGTTAGTTGCGTATGTTTTCATGGAGGACAAACTTTTTTTTATGTAAAGTTATTGTTTATTCTCGGTTTTGTTAATTTGGTAGAGATTGTGCAGGTGAGGTTAGGTATTAGTGGTTTAAAGAAGGTTTAAACTTTTTAATAAAGGGGGAAAGTTTTAACGTTGTTCAAGCCGTTCGGCGAAAATATTCACGGAAATGAGCAGTTTAAACAGCATTGAAAGACGTTGCTGCGCTGCATTATTTAATCTTGTTTTAATCTGAACTTCGTCTACTAAGTGGAAGTGTGCACTGCAGACGCAAGCATTTTTGATGATCTCCTGTCCAGTCCTTTCGCAATATATACAGTTAAAAGTAGGTAGGCTAATATGCTACACTTTCTAGCAGTCACACTCTCTTAATCAAATAAGTAGACGAATACATTGACATGAATCAAATAACTAGGCTAATAAAAGTGTTCGCCCCGACTGGCGAATGAATTCACGACCAACAGATGGAAATTATCACGGCAACCAACGCCGCTTCATAGCGCCCAACTTTTAAGGCGAGCTGTGTCTGTTTCCGGTTGTCCACTTCCTTGGTTCAATTTTCATTGTGCAAGTTGGATAATGCAACAAGCTGCGCTGAATAGCTTCACACGTCCTCGCTCAATGAAACAATAATACAGTCAAAGCGTTAACAACGTTAGACTGAGTCGGCTGTGGGAGAATGAGTAAACGTGCAAAAGCATATATTTGCATTTGCCAAGTCCGACAATGAAATTAGGCAATACCCCTTAAACGTGCGTGTTTCATTATAAAACATGAACTATTGCAAATGAATTATACTTCCTACACGGACCTTAGAGGAGCAGTGGCTCAAATATGCAAAGAGGCATTTTTAAATGAATGAATGCCCTGAACTTCTACTTTCACGCTCTAGTTTGATGATGTTTTATGCACTCTGTAATACGGCAGTTTCCTCAACTGAATCGGAGATTTCTTTCTGAAGGAATTGGCATCTTGGAAATTCCTGGCAGAAAACAGACTCTATGTCTGTGTCCATAGGCAAACAGTCACAGCACCGACAACACAAGTCTGCCCCGGCTCCTTCTTCCTTGTCACAGCCGTGGACCTAGCAAGCTAGGCTAGCTAGCCTGCCTGTCGGCACCAGCAGCCGGCTCGCCGCTATATTTCGGCTCGTAGAAAGAGCCACGAACATCCGATTCGAGCACAAGGCCTTCAAAATCCCCTTCAGTCATATCAGTTTGAAGTTCAAACATACTTTTTTTGCCATTCTTGGTTATTAGCTTTCTCCATAGAGCCTGTTAGCACAGCTTACAACTAAGCAATATTGCGGATGTTAAGTTTCGTTTTTGGGAGTGAGGTCCTGCCCACTGATCTGTGATAGTTCTGTAGCTTCAGTGGTTGAAAACATGAGGAACTAGCAATGTAGTTTCACCCCTGCTAACCACAACAGCCGCCAATGATGCAATATGACGATTTTTGCGTCATTGGAGGCTGCTTCTCAGAAAAATAATTACAGATATTTCTCATCTTAGGGGGAAATGAGGGCTGGATGCAAGACCATTCAATAAAACCACAAGTTTACTACTGATACAAAGCTTAATGCAAATGGGTGAAGTATCCCTTTAACAAACTGACATTGTTGCCTACTATTGCCTATTATTGCCCCAAAAGGGATTCATCTATGCAGAAGGCATAGCCACAAGGGCGAGCCGAGACCAATGACAATGTGTTACTCATGTATATGCAATATACCTACACCCTGTGAATGTATAAATATGTTCTGCAACTGGGACTGCCCCGGGAATCTTTGATGCATTCGTGATTGATGTCACTTCTGTAGCTGATTTCCCCTTTTTGCAAAAAGAACACTTATTCTATGCAATAAAGTACACAAAGACAAAAGACTTTGACTTGAGATCTTAATTCAGCAAACAGAAAAATCCACAACAGTCTCCATCATGTAGTTTATTGATCTGATCATTTATCTCACTTAGGAAATGAGAAGGGTTGTGAAGAAGTCACTTCAGGGTTTAAGTTTGTTATGATTTGGGAAAATCTGAAGAAACTGAGTTGTTGTTTTTCTGCCAGGACATGAACCCTCCCACATCTCTCATGCTCCTGCTGTAACACTGACAGAGTGCCTATGCATGTGTGTATGTGTAAGTGTGCATGCCTTTGCACGCAGCAGCGGGCACTTTCTCTGTCAGGGGCAAAGCGCAGGTGCTGGAGCCCCTTTTTTGTCTGTATGTGTACACGTGCCTGCATAACAATTACAAACACTAGGTTCACTTGGCAGAAAGTCATTGGTCAAAGCAACCTTTCAACCTCGTGCATCTTTCTCAAAAGCCTTCAATCTACGTTTGAAAGGATTTAAGGAGATCAGCGTCTTCTGACTCATATCCTCCTGCAGAAGATTCCAATCCGCAGGAGCACTGAACCTGAAACCCTCTTTTCCAAATTCCAGCATACATTGTGGGAACAGTATGTCTTTAAGTAACTGAATATCTGAAGAGTCTAGCTTCTCTGAGTTTGCAAATGTCACAAGTTTTGTTTTGATCGGGTTCAAGACCCATTTCAATTCATGAAAAGTGTCCTGAACAGTATCAAATAGGGTAAAATTTGATTTATGTAAAACTCAAGATTATTTTCTTCTGAGATTTTAAATAGATTCACAACTTCCAAAAATGTATTTTTTTTTTTGGGGGGGGGGGCTGATCAGTCACTCCCTGCTAAGTGCTAAAGCTAGCTCTTTAACTCAGCAGAATGCCAAATGGAGCAGCAAGAAATTCAGTCTCACAGATGACTGGAGTAGATCCTGAAATATGTACTAATTCAAAAATAGACTGTGAATCATCCAGAAAATAGATTCTCCATCAAAATGTGACCCCAAGAATTGAAATCGATTCAAATCGTGAGACACCCGAAGATTACCAGCCCGAGTCTCAAAAGCAATACATTAAACTTGAACCCTAATGCCGTATGTCTCTTTCCACTTACAGTAAAGAAACTATCTGAACTTTTCTTTCCAGCAATTGATAAAATGATTGCTGAGTGGGTTAAAAGTCAACCTTGCAGAAGATTGCCCACAGAGAAAAAACAGTGCATTTAGGGAATAGGCATTGATTAATCCTAGCTAAGAGCAATTATGTATATACCAGGTTCCATAGGCTATACACAAATTAGACAGTAATCTGTCTTTAATCCATTTAGGGGCCATCTATTAGGTAGCAATAAATCTGATGAAAGCTCTGGCTACATGACTACATCTGCAAACAGTAAGTCTTTACAAGGCCTCTGCAGACCAGGCAAGCTCCAAACTGCTGTTGGATAGATGCATCACACCACCGCACCTGACGAATGCCACAGCCACAAGTAATGACAGTGCTCATTCTTCACCTAACACACATTTTCATATGCGTTCCTCTACTTATGTTCTGTCGCTGTGATATGAAACTGTGATAGAGGAGCCGCGCTGACAGTCACATAAATACCTTCTGAGGCCGAGCAGCTCCTCGTCGTGATGATGCATATTCATGGTGCCCGCCACAGTCACACAATGCATTCCCAGACAACACAAGAACTGTGGTAATTCAAACATATTGCAGGCGGCATAGTATTTCAAACATTATGCCAAGTGTGCTGTCGAAAGCAGCTCGGATTGCTGCACAGCCATAAAGTCAGGGACTCATTGTGCTGATTTATTGTGAGCTTCTTTCCCACTGGTTTTTTTATGTGGGAAAACATATAAATTAGACACATAAATTAGGCTTCCTCGCATATTCCCTAATGTGGATGATGTTCTTATTTACCATTTAACAGTGTGATTCTGGAGCCGGCCCATTGTCATCCCTTCTTCATGTTTGAAGACCCGTCATGGTGTCATAATTCAATTAAAGTGTGAGCCGTAATTTTGTCCATTCAATGCATAGTCTGAGAGCGCGTGGCGAGGGGAGGTGAGGGTTTGTCACAGTGAATACAACAAATTGGAACAATGCTGGCATTGGAGATAAAAACATGTTTATGATTTGAATTATGCATGGTTATTGTTTCGGGGGAATGGCCCGAGAGAGATCTATGAATTATTTCAGGTGGATGTGGATTGAGCATGCAGACCAGACATGTAAGATGATGATTTGTGTTGGTTTTTGTCTCATAGATGAGTCGTCGTGTTTGTTAAAATAAGCTACGTGTTCTTACACTGTAGACGATACCTGGGCGGGCCACCCACGTATATTTATGGCCGCCCAGGTATATTTTCCTACCTGCACGAGAGAGCGGGGGAAAGAGAGAGAGTGCGCAAGAGTGCAGGCACACGCAAAGACCTCACTGAGCGCACAGAACTTTGAACTCTGCCTGAGCCCTCAGTGGCTCCGTGCAACATAACAAAACTCCCGTTTAAAAATAATATTCCCTTTCGACTCCTGCAGAGAGATGAGACACAACAAAACCAAGAGAGCAGAATCACATCAGCAGAGAGAGAGAGAGAGAGAGAGAGAGAAGGTCCACTGTCCGTACATCCCTCTTGTAAATGCACCGATTGAGGTGCCTTGCTCCTATAAAAACTGAAGCTTCTCATGTCTTCGTTTTAATAATGTTAATGCTTGCTGCTGACGCTGAACTCTGATAAATAACGGAATATCGCGTGAAACACCAGGCGTACTCCTGGTGTTTGTGTCTGTGCGCGTAATTATTTAAAGTTACCGTGTTAGAAAACCTTATCACACTTTTCAAAGAACTACAGACTCCTACTTTCTCTAAAGTTTCCGAGGGAGGTTTCAGTCAGACGCAGGCATTGGCAAACAAAACATGCACTCCGACTCTAATCAGCCTTGACCCATTTGAAAGAATAACACATTTGCCTGTTTATTCCTGAAAGGATTTCATCAAAATACTATCAGCCTGTCAGACTTCATTCATGTCCATATCACATTACTGAATTATTCAGGTGTTTAAGGTTCAATATAGTAGAGATAAGAGGGTGTGAGAGAGAGAGAGAGGGAGAGAGAGAGAGAGAGAGAGAGAGAGAGGGTGGAACGAAGACACATCAAGAAAAAACAAAAAGAAAGATCAATCTTTGTGTTTCTGAAAAGAATATTAAGTTGAACATGTTCCTCCATCAGTGGGCTCAATTTGTCCTGATGGAGATTCATTGTGGTGTATCTGATTGTGAGAATTGTGTTTGATGGGTAACAAATTCATCTCCTGATTCATACTGAAGTAATTAAGATACCAGTTTGGCCAGTGGGAATGAGTCAAATCAATATTTCTTCCATCACTAGTGTTCGTTCTTCGACTGGCTGCTGGAAAATCTCTCATCAAATCAATCATCTTGACTGATGAGGTTCAGGTTGGTATACCGGGAGAGAGTTTTAACAACTGCATTTCTACTGACCTATTGAACCGTACGTGAACACAGCAGTATGAGCAAAACGTACTCAAAGACTGTCAGTGACATCAGGTTTGATGACAATGACTCATCAAATAAACAAATAACCAATGGCAGCGAAGGCCTCCTCCTCCGGTGTCTTAAAATGATGGTTTCAAACTTTACAGTATGCTGTGATAAATTAACTGTTCATGAATAAATAAAGCAGATGATAGAGAGTTTGTGAAAGAAACAAGAAAAGATTATTGTCTAATAATTAGCCTCATATACATTAAAGGAAGAATGTGCAACTTTTTGATCCAGTAGATGTCGCGAGAGAGACAGGAAACGCTGGGAGGATAGAAGGGGGGATGACATGCAGCAAAGGGCCGACGTCGGATTCGAACCCACGACCAACACAACCAGGACTACAGCCTCTGTACATGGGGCGTGCGACAAAACCACTAGGCTACAGTACCAGCACCTCTCACTAAAGCATTTTTATACAATTTTCAACTTTGTTAGCCTTGCACTTGTAACTGAGCTTTTTGTGTTTGCATACCTTTTAAACTTGGTCAGAGTTCAAACTTCTAAAGCTACAGCTTTAGCTTTATTCCACTTACACACACGTGCACAGATTACAGCAACAACTACTGCTTTACTGCAGCTATGGTAACTCTCAAGGGACACATTACTCCAAATGGTGCAAGCACATTACAGAAACACTACAAGACAACAGTAATGTGCAGTGCAGGATGTGTTGTTAAATTTTCATATCATAGAAATATTACTTTCTATGTTTAACCACATGTGCTTTATGAACCCACAGGGAGAAAGCTGCAGAGACAAATAGCAGACAGTCTCACTTCACGTCACTTGCTGGCTCTGTTGGCACACATTGTCGTGGTGATTCCAGAGCGAGGAAGATTAGTAGAGGTGTGGGAAGCAAAATCAATTCATATAAGAATCACAATGATCAATTTATAAGGTTTGGAATCGGTTTAAAACGTCCAACGAAATCACAGCCAGTTTGAGCACAGCAAACCCACCACTGGCCCCCTCTCCACCTTCCTTGTTACACTGATGCAGTAGGGAGTGTGTCAAGCGAGGGCAGAGCTGGCGAACTAGCATTAGCCAGTTAGCGTCAGTAATGTGTGGCTGTGTCTGACACACTAACATTCTGCCTGTGCTGTCTATGGAGCAGGACACTGTGGAGGTATTCAATATTTGTATTCTTGCAAAAATGTAAGTGAAGTATGTCAGGAATTATTCTGTGCTCATATAATTGCCACCACTTGGAGTTGAAATAAGTGGAACAGCCAACGACTGCTGACCGACGCTCACAGCTTCACTTTATAGATCAATGCCAACCAATTCTGAGCGGGCAATAAAAACAAGTGCCATCATCCAGACGTACTGTCCTACAGCGTTGTCAACACTGAAGGCTTTAGATTTATGATCACGTCATTTTTTCACCGGCAAGTTTATGATGAGCATTTTCTTGAGCTTTTTAATGTTAAATAATTTGACACTCTCAAATAATAAAGTGCACAGCTGAAATAAGCACCCCTTTGTAACAATCGAGGACCAGTTTGAACCGAAAATGAATTTAAAATCAAAACGCGACCAAAGAATCTAAATGTAACATATTGAAAGATTAACACCCCTATAGATTAGCCTTATGTCCGGATGAACTAATGATGAAATAAGGAAAATGGTGACTGGAGATATTCTCCAGTTACGTTTCTCTGGAAGGAGAAGGCTTCTGTGAGCTAATGGCGTTTGTTGAGCCGGAGAACGAGCCACCATCCCATCGAACAACAGATACAAGGAGTGGAAAAATTGTGTGAGGAAAGCCCAGCAGAATAGTGACAAACAGCAAAGTGGCTGTTACTACTGAGTCATGGACATGCTCTCACCACAGAGTCATGTCTTACCATCACTTGTCATTTTATGCAGAACTGGAAATTTTAAGACCACTGTCCGACAGACGAGCAAAAGACATAGCTGACTGCTGAGAGGTCCGTGTCTGACGTTTTTTTTAATGTGAAAAATATATAAGTATCTCATACTCGTTCATAGGTAGTAGTACGATAGTACGCGAGTCGATAACTGTAAATGCCATTCTCTAATGGTCATGCACTCCTGATTGTCAAAACCATACAGCCTTCATGCCAACAACATGTATCTTGATAAATGTATCTGACTTCAAGTTTTGCCCAACAGCTTCTGAATAGAAAAGACATTAAACACACACAATTACACAAACATTGCTAGTCTACACAGTCCTGGCAGCATTCTCTAGATATCATATTTGGAAAAAGATGCAAGTTGGAAAACCAGTGTTGGTGCTGAAGTACAAGGTTATACAAGTTAAATAACCAAACAATGAGCAAGTCATGTGCCGTTTAATACTTATATCTCCACAAATGAGAATATAACTGTAGAAATAGTGTTATAATTAATCCTTGGAGCTCCATGTCAACACCATATGGAGGCAGTATGGAACATGTCACAATGATTTAAGGCCTAATGAGGAGCGCAGGACACATGGTAGCATGTACTATAAACAACTTAAGTCCCCACACAGAGCTCATGGGGATTAAATCCCACCATAGCAACTGGCCAAACTTTGAGAACTCCATTACATTAAGTCAACGTGTGCTTGTCGACACAAACACACAGCTGCGCAGGTCAGTGACTATTTCTTGGAGAGAGGGCAGATGACGAATTTGCCACTCTTTGTCTTTTTTCAGTCTAACAATGCACTGTCCACTGATGACCATTTGTTGTCGAATGTAGGTACCTGCTGCAAAACACCCACGCTCAGACTGGGGACCAGACACACGTACATCTCTGGAACAATACCCAATTAAGGCGCAGGCTCCTCTCTCCATTTGTTTTGTGATCTTCTGGCCAACTAAGCCTCCCTTGCCTCTCGCTTTCCGCCCTCGTTTCTCATCCACTTGCCTTCTTTTTTTGCCTACCTACCCCCCTGTTGTCTCCTCTCACTGTGTAAATCCCCTACAAAAGAGGCATCTAGTCGTGTTATAATTGGTTCCCAAGCACCCATTCCAAAACTATCAGTGCAGCAGCGTCACGATTTGGAAGACAGGTCCCAACAAAGCAAGATAAGTAGGAAGTATAACGGCCGATGCGCAAACATGATTAACGATATGCTTAGACCTCTTTCCAAATATTGGGAGGTTGGGAGCGTACCTGGGGCAGCTCTGAGACTTTTGAGATGATGAATAGGGCGATAGAGTGTGCCAGAGATACAGCTGCCACGGAATGGACAATTAGGTATAAGCAGGCCAGACGAGATGAGGCGGCAGGGTAAATAAAAAGCAAACACAGAGGGAGGGACTGCTGGAAGATTCTTTGGTACATACAGTATAATTGCAAAGCTAAAGTGATGCATTTGGTCCTTTTTGTGTGTGAATATATGAACAGCCCTGGGACAATAAAGGTCTATATAGAATAGCTACATGGAAACATTTCAGCATGAGTCTCCTTAAAGAGTCACAGCACTAAAAGAAGGAATGTTAGTGTCACTAATGGTCCAACTTTGAGAATATACAAGTCATGAATACGAATGTTTCCTTTCAGTACAAAAAACATCTCACTACAAGATCAAGTTGATGAATATTGTTCATATTTAACGGTTTACTGAGTTTAAGGAGTGGCTGATTTGACAAGGTTTAACATACAACAGTGGGAATGTGTCCACGAGTGAAGATTTGGTATCAATTGTTCTACCTTTTCTTCCCTGAATGCAACATGATCCTAAAATCCATAATGGCAATGTAATTAATTCCAATAACAAATAAATGAAAGTTAGATGATGCAAACACATGGATGGAGTTGCCATCGTTTTTTGGAGTTTTTTGAGTTGCCACAGTTTTTCTTTGGGTGGAGAAAAACTGAGCCATGGCAGGCAATCCACCTGTTTGAACAAGCCTTTAAACCTTTTGATCATTTATGTTTGAGGGAGGTGTTTTTTGTGTGTTCGGAAATTAATCAAACATATCATAAGGTGTGTTTTTCTAACCAATTTTTACTTAAAATTGAAAGAACAATCAACTCCATAGGCCATCATTTATTCTGTGATACATGTTTGAAAAGATCTGCTCATTGGTCGACATTTCCCTCTTGTACAATGAGCTGAGACACTTAAAAAAAAAACTTTATTAATCTCTGAGGGAAATCCTGGATTACAGTCTGTTATTGAGAGACATGATTCTCACACACACATAGGCCTGAATCACACACACTCACAAACTGGACCTGAGTGCGGCCGCTACACACTGCTACACAGGGAGCGCACCAGAGCGGTTAGGGTTTCAGTGCTTTGCTCAATGGTACCTCAGCAGTACTTGAGAAGTTCCCTGGCACCTCTCCAGCTACCAGACCAACTTCCATATCATGGTCCGCATCTGGACTTGAACCAGCGACCCTCCGTTTCCCAACCCAAGTCCCCACAGACTGAGCTTCTGCCGCCAAAATTTTCCCACATTCTGCAAGTTAACACTAGGACCGCCAACATTCTAAACCCCCCTCCAAGCGCCGCAGCCGTCTATCAGACGGCATAATGTAATTTCATTGTTTGTACTCAGAAGCACACAAATAAAGCATTTTTTTGATGAAGTCATGAGAAATAATTATAAATACAACTTACTTAAACCAGGCAGGATTCGTAACCTTTTAAATGTCTTATGTCAATGTACAATATTTTTCGGCTTTTTTATAGCGCCATTTTTTACTGCTGCTCCACGTCTCCCGTTGCTACAACACATTCTTCAAGAATGGAAAATGCATAACTTTTAGTCTATTACATTGTTGGTTATATTAGGCTATGCATTTTAATGAAAACACTGCAAAAAGAGAGATAAACACCGAGATAAACGCCCACACACACACGCACGCACGCACGCACGCACGCACGCACGCACGCACACAAACGCGAACGATTGAATGAACAGGTTGTCGCCACAACGCTCCGGCAAACAACAAAAACAAGGCTATATATTGGCATGACAAACTATATTCAAAAATAAGTGCAGAACTCCATAACAGGCGATCAGCACCTTGGACAGCGGCGCGGCACCTAAGGCACACACCTCGGGCAAAAGTGCTCAACCTTTACGGTGCACGTCCCACACACGGGGCGCTTGCATCCCTTGCAGGAGACAACGGTCATATTTTTTTTGCAGTGCGTGTTTGTCTGACACTGCCTCCTTTCTAATTAATAGAAGATAAAAAAAAACGCGAGGGAAATGTATCATTTTCAGCTGCCGTCTGTATGACGGCGGCGGCGGTCAGAGGTATAAATGCGCAGAAACCTTGTGTGTTTTGTTTTAGTAACACATAAGCTTCAGCAAACATACAAGACACATATTTAGGAAAAGTCATAGCATGAGAGGCTTGTAGTTTGTATTTTAACAGAGTTATTTGTATTATAAAAACCCAAACCGTTTGTCAGACGGTCTTGGCGGTTCTAGTGTTAAGGCAAGTGAATGGTTTGTAAATTCTTACAGCAAAAACAAAACATTAACTATGACAAACGCCAAATCAAACATCTTTACAGAATGTCATTGTACATCTCTGTAGAGATTCAGAGACTCTCTTGGGACATCAGCTTGTCAATATTATCAACATTAAGCAGAGGCTACCGAGAGCCTGATGATCTGTCCTTCTGGAGGTCTTGCTGGAGTTAAACATGGATAACGAAGGCAGAATATAATCAGTACATTACTGCATCAATAACTCCATTCTGCTATAGTATAACTTGACTTCTTTTAACCTAAACCAAGCCTATGTGGGCGTGAAAATAAAACAGTCTTCTTGGGACCAAATTGTTGTATCTGCTTTCCAGGTATAGAGCTTTTAAACCGAAGACTCAAATTTACAGGTGTGATTCATGCACCATCAATTGAAGTTGGCACATGGAGTAATATATAGGCAATTAGGCTCTAGGTAGCAAGATTTGAATTGAAAAAGTGTCAAGCGGAGTGAGAAACTGTCCTCCGGTAACGAAGAGAAAGCCAATCAGACGGGAGCACTATGAACACAGGCTCCTCTAAGCGTCCTCTTTTCCTACAGCATTATTTACAGCAGCACTGGTGTCTCCTGGGTATTCATGACCAGAAGAATGACGTCTGAGCAGAAGGTTTATGTAAACCATATTCCTTCAAGGAGACAGGATTTGAGCTGCTGCCACGGGCAAGAAAAGCTGAACACGAAGGCTGACAGAATGAATGGAGGAGCTGGAAACAGAAGCAGCAGATGCAGAGGATCGGATATGAGCTCACATTGTCTGAGTCTTCCTTTTTCGTAGAAAGATATTTTATTAAAAGGACTTCAAAAGTTTCCTTTGCTCCGTCTCATTTTTCTTCCTTCTTTAATGCAGCTTTGGCAGAGGCTGTCTGTAGATTCATTACAGTTGAATGTCACAGGTATCCTGGACCATTCCTACTAATTAGTTTATGGTAGAGCAGGGGGAATAAGGGGACACTGGACTGTACTTTCTGTCCGCTCATGACCTCTTGTACCTGCCTGGGTGACTGGCAGGAACATGAATCTTCCCCCAGGATGGATGACTAACCTAAAGACACAAATACAAAAAAAAGCTATGTAACATACCCCGAGGAGATAGAGAAGGCAGGAGTGAGAGTGAGATTTTAATGAGGAAAATGAGCGGGTGGGGAGACGCAGTGCTTGTTGCTGATGAAAGAGGAGATTAAGAAGTGATAGAGAGAGGCGGGGAGAGAGAGAGAAGGATGTAGTGCTTAAGGGAGAAGGGGAAGAACAAAATAGGAGGCGGAGGAGGAGGTGGAGGAAGGAAATCAGAGAAAGTGACGACGAGGTGTGTTTTTTTTTTTTCAAAAGGCAGAAGTTTCCAAAGTTTCAAAAGATGGTGGGAGTTAGGAAGAAGATGTCTGCGAGGGTTGAACATGTCTGCAAAACACCCCCAGGTTGGAATAAAGAGAGAGTTTGGTGGACTGAATCAGAGAGCTGCTTTAGTTAATCAGTAAAATGGCCAATGAGGATTGTGTGTGAGTATGAAGAGTGGGCTGGGGTGACAGGAGTAAGTTTTATTTTAGACAATAGAGAAAGTTATCCTCCCCCTCTCAGAGACTAGGTGACACTCTTACATAATAGTCAGCATCTCCCCTCTTCTTCTGTGATTGTGTTTCTCTTTTCATCCAGTTAACCATCATGTCTCTCTATCCTAGTGAGAAGAAAAAGAAATGAAAAAGTATAGAGCCTGAACAGAACATGGAGCTGAAGTAACGGGAAGCAAAACTAGAAACATGGAAAAGGTGAAGAAGTCAAAGGACTGATTCCCCATATCTGGAAAAAGCTGGGTCAGACGGTGCACTAAATGTTCCAATAAACAGTCATACATGTGTTCATAAGTTATCTTGGGGAGGAATGAGATGCTTAATTCACTTTATATGGTGACATGATGATGATTAACAACATGTTTGAGAATAAATGTGTTGCAGATCGGAGAGGACATCATTCTGACAGCCAGTGAAGAGCTTTGGCAAGTGGTATAGGGCGGACCTCAACGGCAAGCAGAGTGGTAAAGAGATGCTCATTCAAGCTGAGACCTTGATGATATCTCTGGAGAAGAGCGGGCTACCCGGCAAGTATAAAGCCAGGGGATAACAACACGGGGTGCTTCCCAGATGGCTCTGGCAACTACAAGTACAAGTCTCATTTGTTGTGGGGCTTGAGAGGCAGCTGAACACCTACCTGAGGAGATGACTAGGCCTCCTGAGAAGCTTCTTCTCTATTGGCCTGTACAGTTCAGGCAGCAAGCTGTGGCTACCTGTAACATCCGTAGTCGAGGAGTACAAGGCAACAAAAACACGTCAGGCCATGATGCTGCAGGACAGCAAAGATGCAAGAGGACGTCAGGCAGACATCGCGGCATATGTTGTGTTTCGCTGGTAAGAAGACGTCTTTTATTAATTCCATACTTTTACACTCTGTTATTGAGACATGCTACACACACATAGGCTGAAATACACACACATGCACAAACAGGATGACATATGGACATGCTCTAATGGAGAGTTGTCAGAGAGAGGCTGCACATGAAAGAGCGCCCGAGCAGTTTGGGGTTCGATGCCTTGCTCAGGGGAACCTCGGCAGTGATCAGGAAGTGAATTGGCAATTTCCAGACTTCACCGCAGCTGGACTTGACAGACTGAGCTACTGCTTATTTTAATATCAGGCCGTATTATTAGCCAGGGAAACTGTTCAAGTGTATTGTGTACATGTTTACTGACTTATTCCATGATGCGTGTACATTATCATTATCAAAGTACCTTTAATATCAAAATAGACGGACAGATTTTTCCTGTGCCTATTGTCGCCTCTGCAGCAGTTTAAAAACCTGAAAAAATGACTGAATCACTTTTATTTCTCTTGATTATATATCGAATGTGCGATAGTCTGAATATTTATATTGCCAAAAAATCAAATACACCCTATGTGAACATATTTTTAAATAATTTCTTCCTAAAAAAAACTCCTTCTGGGTTTGTCGTTCTTATTTCAGTGTTCACATGGATTGGGCGGCCCCTTTCTTCAGCTTGTATATGTTTCGCTCACAGGCTCAAACTGCTCTCATGTCCTCCAGGTCGAGGAAGAGAGATGGCCCCGCCCACTCAGGGAAGCTGTGTCGAGGGACATTACAACAGAAGAACCAGCACACTTTACGAACCGAAGTAAAGACCGTCTATGACCTAAAAAGACAACTAACTACGAGAACTTAGACCTGACCTGTTTTGGTTTATGAACTGGATCTTATGTAAACTGTTTGGAAGATTTGAACTAAGATGAAGTCGATTTGTTTGTTTTGTTTGTATTGGTGTATTGTCTCTTGTGTTGGTTTGGTTGAATCTAACCTCTTGGAGTGTTTTTATTTGGGGGTGTTTTATGTTATTGCTGCTGTTTTAATGTTGACTAAATGACGTCTCGAAACATTTGATTGATTTTCAGTTAATGTGTTTGAATAATTCCATGTGGGAGGGGTCATGTAAATGACCTGACACGAAATAACATATCCATTCATTTATTCACTACCACATCAATTAACTCTGAGATGAATATCATAACAGAGTTTAGTTCTCAGATGTTTTGAAGCTGTCGTCTGCTGCCTTACAGAACCCTGCTGGTGGAACAGGAGGGGAGGCGTAGAGTTGGGGGTTGGGTGAGGGATAGTGGATGGGTGTCTGGCCAGAGCATTGTTTTAATCTGAAAACCTGCTCTGAACACCCTAGTGTCCCATTTGTAACCATGTCCACATATGTATTCTTATGTAATAACCTAGTAGCCCACTGGGTGGCTTCCTGCAAAAGTCCTCCTGGTCATTAACCTCAGAGCTTGACACCATCAAATCAACACATCCTGCTGAATCAGTATAGCACTGAAAACAAAAACCAGACAGCTCATTCTTCAGCTGTTCTATCCTCAACGCTGTGAAGAACGGTAACATTTAGATGCACAGAGAGATGAGAGAGCATCTTATCAAATAGTATGATTTATACACAGACATCACCTGTGTGTTTTGTATGTCCACTCAGTGCTACAGTCTATACATGGAGTTTACTTCAATCTTTCAATCAATCAATCTTTATTTGTATAGCGCCAATTCATAACAAGTGTTATCTCAAGACGCTTTACAAAAAGCAGGTAAAAGACCTTACTCATTGTTATGTTTACAAAAAGCAGGTAAAAGACCTTACTCATTGTTATGTTTACAAAAAGCAGGTAAAAGACCTCGCTCATTGCTATATTATAAAGACCCAGCTTAATCCATCATGAGCACTTTAGCAAAGCAGCAAAAGTTACACTGGTAAGAAAAAAACGTCCTTTTAAGAGGCAGAAATCTTCGGCATGATCCCAGGCTCATGACGAAACAGCCTTCACTGGCCTAGACTACAATTTGATGTCTTTAGGCTGTTGTGTTCTTTTGTGTTGTTCTAATGTTTGGATAGACTTATTACTGTGTGTGCCCGGCTGTGCATAACGTTACTGTAAATGCTCTCACCACCT
Source organism: Tautogolabrus adspersus (assembly GCA_020745685.1). Taxonomy (NCBI): domain Eukaryota; kingdom Metazoa; phylum Chordata; class Actinopteri; order Labriformes; family Labridae; genus Tautogolabrus; species Tautogolabrus adspersus. Next base: position 29,111,777 of record CM036536.1, read on the forward strand.
CCAGGGACACTAAGGAGTCACCGGTGTCTAGCACCGTTTCTTTAGTGGTCGTGGGCTGAAACGTTTCGGACCACTAATCTCAGGTATTTATTCCCCATACAAATATTAAATGAATGTTTTGCACATGGATTGCACTGAATCTACTGTTGCATTCTTGCCACTGAACCTGTGCCATAATGCATGTTGACATCGGAGTGCTTGTAGCCGCAGCGGTACTTACCCTCTGTATATCTGAAGTGAGTTGCAGCAGTGTTGGTGAAGCGGTTGCTCTGAGAGTTTCTGTTCCTCTAACAGGACAATTCAGACTGATGTAGGCCACAGCACTGCTCTGCAGGACAACGCTGTTATCCTGAAATGAAAAAGGCACACAAACACAGATGTCAATTATTACTCTGTTGACAACAATTCATATCTTTGTTATCATCAGACTCAACACATAACCATTATCAATCTCTTAAGTCCCCCAACAAATGTTTGATCCAGTGTCAAGGACGGCACTGTCCACCTTGGCAGTAGTTCTTTTTTTTCTGCTGTCGCTAGTGATGTCATTTAGTCATGCTACACTTACATTTTAATCTACAAATTAAAGGATCTGTAAGATATCTACTGAATTAAATTATACTGTATCATCAGATATTAAGGAAACATGCTATGTTGAAGTGATGGCTTCTCTGACAACAATGCAGCAGCCAGTTTGTCGTCCTTCTAAGTTTAGATTCTGGTCCTGAATGGTCTGTTTTTGTTTGCACCAGAGAAGGTAGGCGGTTTAAAGGCACCCCCACATGGCCGTTTTGGACGCCCCTCGGTTTGCCAGGCAGCAAACGGTGGAAGCAGGCAAGCGACCTAAAAAGCCTCTGCATGTTTCTAATAAGCTCCACGAGCAGAAACGTGCTCAAACTAGGATCAATATTGGAGATGCTTTTGAAAAAAGGAGTGAGGTTGTAACACAGAAAGGTTTACAGACCAATGCAGAGCTGGATAAACACTGAATCTTCAGTGTCCACAACATGAAACCTGTGTGCACATCGACTCTATGGAGGAGGGGGCGGGGGGAGACAGCTCTCTCCAATGTTTGAATTTGGTAACATTATCAAACACTAGGGGTCAGATTTACATACTGCTCCTTTAAGGAAGTATGAACAGAAACATTCCCTTGTTAACCTGGTGGTTCTATCTGAATTATGTTGGGAGCCATTGTCAGGTGAATTATAGAGTCACATAGGAATACGAATAATAAACAGCTCAATTATGAAGGTGACCTTTCAATCAAAACAAAGGTCTGATGGCAGCTGTGGCAGGTTGCTCTATCTTTGGAGAATACAGAGGGAACACCAACTGATTTGAATGGATGGCCTCTTTCTTCCATCAATAGATACTCATGGACACTTACCTTTGACGAAAATATAGACGAGCTTCAGATTTCTTTAATCGAGGGTCCAAACAAGCTGCTCACTGGACCAGTTAAGTTTACTGTTATGGGTGTTAGCTGGCTAAATGCTAACAAGTTGTCAAAGTAGAAGATGTAAATGAAAAGATGTAAAGGTTTCTTCCTTTATATTCTTTTCATCTTGATGTATCGAGCTCTAAATCAACGTGTTGTAGAAATGTTGGCTGTCAGCCTCGTTTATGTTTTGACTGTAAGCAGACAAAATGCTAACAGGCTGTTGAAGTGGCATGTGACATGTTACAGAAAAAGGGAACATTTTCTGAAAAGAGAAAAACAAATGTTTGACCTGTGTGACAGCTAGCACTGAATTATGGTTTTATAGAAATGTGTTTTCGCCTCAGTTGAATCAGTCAAGTATCAACAACCTTTTTCTTCCTTAGCTGACATTTGATAAAGCAGATGCTCTTGTGCTTGCTGACCTTTCCCCACTCAAAGGACCCGATGTTCCCCAGGGCGGAGCCTCCCCAAGAGCAGAACACGGTTGTCCGGTCTGGCACCCAGCCTCGTTTGGTCTGATCTGTCAGCGCGGCGATGAGCTGATTCATGATAGCAGAAGCCCCACCTCCCTGGTCGCTGTCATGACGACTGCCAACCAGCACGTAGCGATCTGAAAATGAATGAAAAGATATGAGTGGCCTAACTTATGCAATCATTTCTTCTGATGCTGGGGAATATAGCAACTATGTTTTGGTTCTAAATACTTGTCATTTGTGTCCACATTATACAAACACAACAACTGTGTTGTCCTGGTCAGCCCAACATGACAGAAGGTTATTGTATCGTTCATCAAAGCAGTAAAAGGTATTTGATATTGTGAGACTTTGGACTCCATCAAACAGGATGTTAAACAAGTGGAATTGTAGATATTAAACAAACATACCAATAAAACAATCACAAGACAAAAACTTTAAACTGCACCGACCTAAAAGAAGCCTGTTAGTTCTGGGAAATAGGGGGAAAACATCATTTCCCTTCATGCCTCACTGTAATATTAATGTTCTTCTTTCAGGACAAGTCTTCTTCACTTACAATAAATCTGGAGTGGATTCTCTACAGATACTGATTTAAATTCTGGTGCGTAACGGCTTCAGACAGGGAAACACTGATGTGTGTGTGTACGTGTGTGTGTGTGTGTGTGTGTGTGTGTGTGTGTGTGTGTGTGTGTGTGTGTGTGTGTGTGTGTGTGTGTGTGTGTGTGTGTGTGAGATCTAGATCAGTGAAGAAACAGAATTGAAAGCTCGTTTTTTCTGCTGCGGTGGAATAGTTTGGTTCATTTGCTGTATTTGTGTCACATTTCAAATTAAGGAAAACGACTACGACCTTAAGATGCATGTTCAGTAATTATTTCCATCTATTGATACTACTAACTATATTACACAATGAACCTATATCTATAATGACGCTGTTGAACACCGACCTGATGACTCTACCTCAAACCTATTCACACATATGAATACATTTTAACCTTGATGCTTTTAACACAAGGGCCACGTTTATCCAGCTCTATTAGGTATAACTACTTCTAATTATCATTACAGAATATTTACCTTAAGGGTTAAATGGTTCAAATTATTTTCTTTTCTTTATGTGTAAAAGCTCCAGACACTAAAAAGCAGTGTTTACTAAATGAGGTCATCCGTGAAATGCAAACAGTGATTTACAAAAGAAGCTACTGAACAGAGATTTATAAAATGAAAGTACATGATACAATAACCCAGTGGGACTGACACAATAAAACTCAAGTACAATTTCTAAGTGTGGATTTCCAACAAAGCACACACACGCACGCACACAAACGCACACACACACGTGTGTCTCCTTAAGGCTTCTTTGTACGCCTTACATTTGCTACAAAGACAGAGTGTTAAGTATGGATGCACAAAGCAGCTTCCTGCAGGCGAAAGAGGAGAACAGAGCAAAGCTCATCACTCCAACACAGAGCGCTGATGACTTTGTTTGAGGAAAGAGGTGCTTAGAGAAGCCTGCTAGCTTAGCCTAAGAATCTGACAATGTGTTATTGCACTGAGAGCAGCTTCCAGGGTTCGAGTTAGCCCAGGAGCTGCTCTCAGTGCAATAATATGCTGTTATTACTGTAAAGCGCTTGAAATCAGTCACATGTGAGAGTGCAATTTGCTGTTTCTTCACATAGAATTGTGTTTACTCTTGGCGGGTATTTTTATTACTCAGAAGGGATTAACACACTAACAGTTAAATGAAGCGTTTATGAGAAACATTCAATGAAACAATTACATGTCAAATATATACACGTAGTTGTGTTGTTGCTGCCCTTCAGCTCTGACAAATCAAGGTGAACGGTTGAACAAAGGTTCAGTGCAGAAGTGATGGAGAAGTTCTTTTTTTAAATTATGTTTTTTATGTAGTAACTTTTGGTCAATGGGTTTCCAGATTGTTGGTTTTTGCCTGAATTATTGTAACTCAATTTGAAAAGTTAAAGTTTCAATGACGGTCTGCAATCATTTTCATTTTCTGCCAAAGTCCACAAACTTCATAAGATCTTACAGATCATGGCATGATGATTTAAAGGTACAATATGTCGGATTTTATTACAATGTTTACGTTCAAATATATACAGTAAATTCATTAAAAATGGACTAAACTATGATAAATAGATTTTTGATGAGTACTAACTAGGCGTGTAAAGATTAATCGTGAGGCAGTTAAAATTCGATTCAAAGGTGTCAAGGTTCACATCGATACTCTGAAAAATAAATCACAGTAATATAGTGAGCGTCAGCAGCTGTAGAGCAGAGGCGGTTGGTTGTAACAAGCAGGCGTTACCATGGCAGCTGTGGAGGCCGAACCATACTAACAAGCAGGTTTGTAGCCCCGCTCGCCCAAACGAGTGTAAGAGCCAAAGAGAATATGAGGTGCATTGGTGTTTTCATGAAAAAATTAAAGGAATCTTTTTCAGTCACAATTTGTCTTTAGTCTCATTTTTTAAAATAAATCATGAGAGAATCGTATCATGAACCCAGTATCGTGAATCGTATCGGGAGTTGAGTGCCCTAGTACTAACATGAATTCAAATGTTTCCAAAAGTTATCAAAGCCAGAGAAATCCTTCATTTTATAGTTGTTACGGGATGTGTCTTGTCTGCTACATAAGGAAGTGGGAACTTCTACTGAAAGTCATACAACAAGGAGTTTGTTTTTTGTCCTGGGGGGGGGGGCAGCAGCCGCGACATCATCATTTTTGTTATTGTTTTGATTGAGAGCCCCCTGGTGGTGGAGTTTACATACTGTGTGTTTAATGATTGATGAAAAATACTTCATAAATCTACTGCGTGCCCTACCGCAGAATGTGTGGCTTTCATTTGCTAGATGCATGGATCTGTTCTGGATGAAACTACATGGCTACTTTCTACAAGCCTATTTGCTTGTGTAGGTAAGAAACTGAAGGATTTTTTGTAGAAGTGCAGAAAATGACCCTGTAGATTATTGAGGCATGTAAGACTTAAAACCTCCACAATGTGCCTGAATATGAATCCTGTTGAGGGGTGGGAATGAGCATGGAACAGACATATGATCAAATGCCAACAACCAGTTAAAGCGTCACTCTTTCCAGAGATTTGTGGCCCACATTATTCGCTTTAGTGGCCCATTATGGCTGCCTAATATCACATTGTAAATCAGAGAGGTAATTTTCCACCAGTGAGTGGGCAGGACAGGTACAGTAGCAACGTACTGCTACAAGTAGAGGGGAGGGTGGGAGAGGAGGCTGGAACAGGAGGACAACTGTGGAGGTGAGGCAAGGACAAGATAAAGGCTGTCCTCTCTGCTGAATAACAATTAAAAAAAAAGGATAAGGGCAAAAACAGCCCAGCAGAAGGGGCTGTGTTGCCATTTAAACATTAAAGGGACATAATGTGTTTGGAAATGACCTGAGCTGACACAGGACTGGGACTGCAGAGGACACCAGGGAAGGCAGAGAGAAAAAAAGCCATTTAAAATATGAACCAGCATGTCACCGTCCAAATCGTTTAACCTTTTCTTTGACTGATAATTAAAATCTGTTCATGTTGCCGAGACTTGTCACTTTATACATGTCCTAAAAAGGAAATATGAAAGAAGCTGTGCTTTGAAACAAACAGCAACACACAAAGAACCCCCGACAGAAGAGAGCGCTGCAGACAAAATGTGAAGCTACATTAACGAAAATGAATTGTTATATATTTAAATGTATTACACGTCATATATTTTTTCTAACATTAACATGTGATCCTAGTCGGTCTTCAAACCCCCCAACTATGAGAAAAGTCCATCCTCTCCATCTTTTCAGAAAATGTGTGCTCAAACAGGCCGTTTGGAGATTTTCCCTTCATGACATCACAAAGGGAAGTAACCCCTCCCCCAGGTGGGTGACACTCCCACAGCTAGGTGTTTGTTCTGCCCTCTGAGTCTGCCTTCTCACCATAAATAATCGGGCATCGTGGACGAAAACCAGAGGCACACCAGAGAGGGGCGTGGTCAGACACAGCTCATTAACATTTAAAGCTACAGACACAGAAACAGTCTGTTCTGAGCAGGGCTGAAATAGAGGGGTTTATAGACATGATCAAATACAGGAGCAGAGTGGATTTAGAACAAGAAACTTCACAGACATGTTTTAGGGAACTCTGAGACTTATTTTAACTGGTTAAAAAGGAAGAGAATATGTGACCTTTAATAAGTCAATCAAACATCTAAGTGTAATTTATATGAGGTCTCTTATAGAAATAATCTGCAGAGTCATATGACCCGACTTAAACCGTTTACAGAGCCTCTCAGGGGGGATTTGAACCCACAGTAGCTGTGACGAGGAGTGAAGCCTCTGTAAATGTGTCACGCAACATACTGTAACCGCTAGGCTATCGGCAGCCTGTTAGACCTCTTACTGTATATCCCGCTCACAGAAATGATCCATTCCATCAGTTTTCGGACTTCTTTTGAACAATAGAGGGGATACAAAATAACATGTTCAGATAAATCCACTGTACACTCACTAAATGGCCCACAGAAAAAGTCACCAGCTGTTGGATTCAGTGGAGCAAATAGCAACAATATTTCCCCGAGTTGTTTCCATTGCTGAACATTTTTGATATTTTCTACATTATATGGATCAAACAAAAAACATTTGTTTGCGTACTTCTCCTATTATTTAATGGATACAGTAGGAAATGGGATGAAGGGATTGGCAAATGATGTGCAAGAACAGGGTCCAAAGGTCTGAGTCAAACCCCCCTAACTCTCTTGTCATTAAACGTTTTGCCTGCAGTCTTTTTTCTTGTCCACAAAATTTGTCCGAAAACACTCATGAGCACACAAGTCATTCTCATTGATGCCCTAACTAAGAGTGAGGAGTGAGGGTATCATTTGAAAAACAGTTCCTGTTATTTGTACAAATACAAGCGGACGTAATAAGTGGTGCTTTTTTTTTTTTTTTTATTCACTCACACCTCTGAATCAGCTTGATGATGGCAGGAATCTACAGCTGTAGAGCCCTTGGTATTATTTTTGGAAGCAACTCATATTCAATTTTCAACATGAATCATATCTACTTGTCTAACGTAGCTGTGGACAGGATGAGTAATGGAGCTAATTCTGAGAAACCAGAGAGAGTGAGACACGTGTGCCATAATGTGCAAGAAGCCTGCGCCATGAAATACAGAAAAAATATGAGATTTTGTAGAGTCTATGAGAGGAATATTCATCAAGGATTAAGTTTCACTTGTTTTTTCTGGAGAAATACTTGCCTACACATTTACATGATTGCTGCCTGTACGCCTGTTTAGACCACTCAGGCCTCTGCCCTTACCCAATCCCCCACTCTCTCTCCCATACTGCCTCTCTCTCTTTAAAAAGGACTAAAAGGCAAATAGCCTTGAAAAATAATTGCATGTGAATGACGAAGATGTGGGCAACCAACATGATTCACTACAAACTCATCCAATCTGGCAGCTAAAACAGAGGCTGTTTGCTTCCAACCATGATGATGTGTGTACTACTCAGATGGCAATTATAAACATGCAGCTTTGGGTTAGAAAATCCAGGTTAAGAGCATTTCCTTTTGCACATGCCTTTGAATGAATCGGGGAGAGAGAGAGAGAGTGGGTAATGATATGCGGGAAAGGTGCCACAGGTCGGATTCGAACCCGGGGCGCCAGCTTGGAGGACTATAGCCTCCATACATGGAGGTACTAACCACTAGGCTACTGACGCCCCAACAGGGTCATATTTTGAGGCGTTGGAGCACTAACAAAGCTGGTATAAAGATTGGAAAGTGACAACCGGCTTGCACAACACTGCCAGATTCAAAGCCTCATGGCTCTTTGATTTCCTGCAGAAACTTTGGTCGTTCTCCAGTTAACTATATTCAAGCTATGTTCTTCTTGCCATTGATAACAATGCAAAAAATAAAAAGTACATAATATGAGGTAATGATTACTAGAGAAAAAACTATAAAACATAAATCATTTGAAAGTATCATCTACAGAATGACGCTTTACATGAACTCAAAACCCTTCAGCACACAACAAGAGTTTCACCAGCCCTTGTAGCTACTCTTACATTAAAGGGGCAATATGTAACTATGTAGCCTAGTGTTTAAAATGGGTACTGCAGTCCAAATTTAAAACATTGGAGAGCTCTGTCTCCCACCCCCCCCCTTCCTCCCCAGAGTGGATGTGCACGCAGGTTGCCATGTTGCAAACACTGAAGCTTCAGTGTTTAGCCAGCTCTGCATCGGTCTGTAAACCTTTCTGCGTATAACCTCTCCATTTTTCAAAAGCATATCCAATATTGATCCTAGTTTGAGCACGTTTCTGCTCGTGGAGCTTATTAGAAACATGCAGAGGCTTTTTAGGTCGGGTACAATCACTTCTATCTGAACCAGTTTGCTTTCCCGCTTCCATCACTGCAACACCTGTTGGTTTGCTGTTTGACCGGAAAACCGAGGGACGTCCAAAACGGCCGTGTGATGGTGCCTTAAAACTGCCTTCTTCTGATCAAAACAAATCCAGACCATTCAGGACCAGAATCTAAAGTTAGAAGGAGGACATACTGGCTGCTGCATTGTTGTCAGAGAAGCCAGCACTTCAACATAGCATGTTTCCTTAATGTCTGATCATATAGTAATGTTTAAATATGTACTATATATACAGTCATTTAGTCATTTAATGATTAAATTCAGTAGCCACATATTGGTCCACTAAAGCTTTCTTGTAGTTGAGTACTTGTATGTCTCTGTCAGCAGGTAAACGTTTATTACAGGCTGAGGTAATATCAACACAGCTAAGAAGATCAAGGTGTGGGTGTGATAACATCATTTCAGTCGATCCTTTTCGTTTCTGTGTAGGAATAAGATCTGTGTATTATTGTCTGTCAACCATTATTAGCTTCACCTGGAGGGTTTGTTTGTCTGACATGAGATGTTGCTTCAAAGCCAAACCTCCAAACAGTTTACAAACCTGGGTTCCTCCGTCCTTTCAGGTATCCCACGACATTGTAGATTTTCTTGTAGGACAGCTGGTTTCCAACAGTCAGGGTAATCTTCTTTCGTTCTGGGAAGAAGAGAAGATAAAGTTTAAGGTGAAGGACAGTGAAAGAACATTTCGGAAATTTCTTGCCAAACTCGCTCCTCCTTACGACAAACCTTGGCCAATTTGAAGCCGTTATGTGAGTCGCTGAGTGATACTGAATCTAAATGTGTCCCCAGTGTGATGAAAAGAAGGAAATGGAATCCTTGTTTTGTTAGTGAGGGCCCAGAGAGAGAGAGGCTAAATTGGAAACAGCATGGCTCACAGTCTCTGTCAAATGTGCTACATCTGTATAAACACAAACTCGGAGAAAATCAAATAGAAATCAGGGTGAGATTGCTGGTAGACAATTTTCCGTTCACAGTATGATTGCACGTTATGAAATTACTTTTCAAATGTGACGGGTGAAAATTTAATCGAACAACAGCAGATCAACAGGTAGTTTGAAGATCCTATGAGAAACTTTTGGTTTGTGTGGATGTTTTTTAGCGACCCCTGTGGACAAAGTGATGCTTCTTGGCTCTTTGCTGATATTGTCCATCACAAGTGGAAGTCGAGTGTTTTCAAATAAATTCTCATCCTGTCAAACGTATCACTCATCCAAAAATCTTTGCAGTGGAAAATATAAACAAAGGTCATTTTGTCAGCGTGCAGTCACCACATGGCCTAACATCTACAGCAGCATCTACATTTAAAATCACATGAATAGTAAATCATCATACTGATGGTGGGGTTTGCTTTCAGGTCATATGTTGGCATTGGTGTTAATCTCAGTCTGTTTCACAACAAGTTAAAAACTCCATATAGGGGATTTAAAGGTCACATATATGCCAAAATACACTTGACCCTGTTTTTAATATGTGCCCCTTGTCTGTCTACAAACCTCCCATCATGAGAAAAGGCCAACCTCTCCACCTTTTGCCTGCTCCACTTTTCAGAAAATGTGTGCTCAAACAGGCATCACAAAGGGCAGTAACCCCTCCCCCAGCTGGGTGACACCCCCACAGCTAGGTATTTGTTCTGCCCTCTGAGTCTGTATTCTCACCGTGAACAATAGGGCATGGAGTGAGAAAGCCCGAGCCACACCCCCTTCCAGAGAGGGGCGTGGTCAGACACAGCTCATTTACATTTAAAGCTACAGACACAGAAACAGCCTGTTCTGAGCAGGGCTGAAATAGAGGGGTTTATAGACATGATCAAATACAGGATCAGAGTGGATTTAGAACAAGACACTTCACAGACATGTTTAAGGGAGGTCTGAGACTTATTTAAACTGGTTGAAAAGGAATTCATGTGACCTTTAAAGAATGAAAAAAATTGGGTAAATTTGGTGAAAATGCACTGGTCTTGTTTCCCTAATTGTAATCTGTTGCATTTAAATGTGGTACATCTGTAAATGCAACTTCTCTGATCCGTCTCCCATTCAGCAGTGGAGACAACTCATTTAAAATATGCAACTCCAAAACAGCCCTTTAGAAAAAGTCTGTAATTTGTGTAAATCTTGCCAGTTTTTTTATTTATTTATTTTTACAATCATTCAACATTTTACCTGATTTAAGTCAAAATATTAAAGTGTGGCGGTCGCATCAGCTGCTGCCACCTTGTGTTAGTATTAATTTATTTATCTGAAAAAATTCTCAGCCATGTAGTGTCCTTTAAATAATTCACACCACACATTTTCCTTTGTTTACATAAATCACACTTTATTGCTTTCGTGACAGTTGTTTCCTAATTTGGGTGCACACACAATTTTGTTAATAATCTGTCACATTAATTCATTTGCTGGCATATGGTTTCATTTGTTAGTAATACTTACCTTTCCTTTGTTGGCCGAGATCCTCTGACAAAAGGCTGGCTGCCATTCAAAGATGGCCTTTTAAGCCCTGCCCACAGGAAGTGGGAGCTACTTTCAGTGTGGACCAGAGAAGGGGAGATGTGGACTCAGGATTTCACAAGAAAATATATTTTTCTGTTGACTTTGATTTCTTTATTCAAGTATATTCATTTCTTTGTAGATAGTTTATTTGTAAGGTTGTTTGTGTTGATGTTTTTCTAAGTTTGTTAGATGTTTAGTTTGTTAAAGTAAGTTAAATTCCCCTTTGTGTCTGTGTTGGACTAGTCCATGGTCTATATAACCCCACTTGTGTCAGTTAATGGGAGGTCTGTTTAGTTATGTTTTGTTAGGTAGAAGTCTTAGTTATTTTATTAGTTAACCTCTTTTTGATTTTGGGCCTTATTTTGTTACATCTTAAATGGACTAACTTTGTTACTTACTTTTTTTCAACTTAATTAAAGCAAATTTTCTCTTTTTTACACCTTTGTCCTTTGCCTGATTGCTTGGTCCCTGACATACAGTATGCATGAAGCCTTAACTTAAAACAATTTTAAAGAAAAACAAAAATGATGCAACACAGCAATAGGTTGTTTCAATGCGTCTCATGGTTGCACATACAGCTCTCAAGGTCGCACGCACGCACGCACCTCGGTATAAAGTGCACATATTGCAAATAAAAATCCAAACTTGCAAACATAATGTCTCACTTGTTTCAAATTATGCTAATTTCACTCTTATAGTACATGACCGAAGTCAGGGCTCATACAGCTAAAGCAGAATCCTTGCTAGCTTACACACGCACACACACACGCACACACACACGCACACACACACACGCACACACGCACGCACGCACACACACACACACACACACACACACACACACACACACACACACACACACACACACACGCTCAAACTTGAGAAAACTACAAAAGAAGCTCATAAAATAACTTGATATTAATGTGCAATTAAAACTAAACAAACACAAACCTTGTGCTTCTGTCAGTCAGGTGCTCAGGCGACAAAAAGGACCATAATGATCGTTTTGAAGACACCTATCGCTTTCACTGTGTCTACAACTTTCAACTTCTGGTCATTACCTTTTCAGAATAAGAGCACCAGTCTTTCTAATGTAGCCTAAACGATAAATACCCACAGAGTTTTAATAAGCACGTTTTAAATTAAAACAAGCATTAACAACACAATGCTTGTTGTTATTTTGTGTCAGTAACCGACTGAAGTAAAGGACATGCATTCAACTTGATTCTACTGCAGTTTAAGGAGAAATGATACCATGTGAGTAAACAACTAACTCATTAAGTTAAGAATAACCAAAATGAGCCTATAGAGAAAAAAATGTCCTCCTGGCGAAGGTCTAAAATACAACATGGCACTTACAATAGGCCTCATTCACAAATATCTTGTCAAGATAAGTTCCTAAAAAAAAAACGTGGGATTCTTAAACTGCTGAATTTCTCCCACCTGTGTTCTTAAATTGATAAATGCCATGTCCTCATAAACCGGAAGCTTGTGCATATTTTTTCCTTGTTAGCATATAAAAACACCTCTCTTACTGTATGTCCAAATATGGGCATGAAACTGCAGGGTGGTGTGCACACAACACTCACACACAAGTAATTTTGGATCCAAATGAGAGGTCGAGAGACGTTGTTAAAACGATTGCACACTGGACCCAAAGTTAGGAAAAGTAGGTCTAAACTGAATGTTGTGCTGCTCGAGATTACAACACAACGGGCTTATTGAATTGAATGATATTTAGGAGCATACATATACAAAATGTAAACTACAAAGTAGTTCAATCTTGGGGATAAAGTCTTGAAAACAGAAGAATATCCATCCATCCTTTATCTATACCGCTTTTCCTGATGGGGGTCGCGGGGAGACTGGAGCCGATCCAAGCTGTCAATGGACGAGAGGCGGGGTTACACTCTGGACTGTTTGCCTGTCAATCATAGAGCTGACATACAGAGACAGACAACCAGCCACACAATTCACACCTACGGGCGATTTAAGAGTCACCAATTAACCTATTGAGCATGTTTTTGGACTGTGGGAGGAAGAGAACCCACAATGCCCTGCGAGAACATGCAAACTCCACATAGAAAGGCTCCTGTCCGACAGGGGTTTGAACCAGGAACCTCCTCGCTGTGAGGAGCAGTCACTCGATATTGCTCTGCTGCCTTGCTGGACAGCTTTGAGCTCTGGGGAGGACGATGGCCGGATATCTGAGGGAAATGCAGCCGAGTTGCCAGTAAAGATGTGAAGCAGCAGCTCAAACTGTGTGTGACAGAGGTCCCCTGCCTACAGCACAGCACCACAGCATGACAGCCCACTTTCCCAGCCTCGCTCTCCTGTCCTCCCTCCCTCCCCGCCTGCCTGCCTGCCTGCCTGTCTCCTCGCCCCCCTCGCCACCTTTTTAATACATTATAAAAATTCACTGCTTTCTCTCACAGGCACCAGATAACCCATTTATCACTTTTGACATTGGCACAAATGACTTTGGCTAAAGAGCAGGGACGGAACATGTGGCCCCGTTTGTGTATTCAATCTGCAGACGTACGCACGGAGGGCAGCGAGAGATTTGTCACAGAGTAATTCTCCTTCATGATGAATGGGTTTACAGATAGGGCTGCTGCTACAGGTAAGAGGTGACTGCGTTACGTTTGTATAGCTTATAAAAATTTTCAAAGGGACTATAGTATGTGTCTGATTTTCACCCTCTAAATGAAATGTGAAAGCAGATATTTCAATTTCACCTTAGAAAGTATTTCCCGAGAGATCACGCCGTTTTCTACCTGATAGTCTTCAGATAAAAACAGTGAGGCAGTGAATAGAAATACTACAAAGCAGCTGACTTCAACATACGATTATAGGGGATTGTCATGTAACCATCATGGCTTTATCCTCAAATGAGTTTAAGCAATTTCCCTTCTGAGAGATCTTTTTTTTCCCCTGTAAGCAGCAGGCTGGTTAAACAGACCGTCTCTTAGGAAACAGGTCCTCTCCTTTAAGAGCCAATCTGTCTCTGCAAACAAAACAAAGAAAAATACTTAAAGGAGCAATATGTAACTCTGACTTGTCGCATTTCAAATGGGTACTGTAGGCTCAATTCAAAACACTGGAGAGAGCTGTCTCCCCCCGCCCCCCCCTCTCTAGAGTTGATGCTCATGCAGGTTGCCACGTCCTGGACACTGAAGCTTCAGTGTTTAGCCATATCTGTATCGGTCTTGAAACCTTTCTGCGTTCTAACCTCTCTCCATTTTTTTTTTTTGGGGGGGGGGGACGATTTATGCCTTTATTTAGAGAGAGAGAGAGAGAGAGAGAGAGAGAGAGAGAGAGAGAGAGGTTGGAATTGAAACCTGGGCCGTCCGCTCTCCAAGACTAAGCCTCTGTTCATGGGGGGCTTGCACTAACCACGAGGCTAACGGTGCTTCATTGGAAAACCTGTTTTGGAACATCAGGCTGTTAACCCAAAACAGTTTGATAAGCACTGAAACACATCTCTGATGGTTCTAGTTTACTTATTATCGCTTTTAGAGTTTCTTTAGAAGACATCCACAATCTCCTGTTGGTTCAGAAATCTGAATGCAGAAAGATACAGAGAATAAGGAGGTATCCATAGGTGTCATATAACTGTTGCATGATCAATAAGTAATTGTGACATAGTAGAGACAGCACAAGATAATTAGCTATCATCTCAGAGATGAAGACACATTTATTTCATGTTCCAAATGATACAATTCCCAGGGGGCGTTAAAAAAGATCAATTTGTAATTTGTCTTCATGCATTGTCGTGAACTTGTGATAGTAGCAGACTCTGCTTTGCTGCCAGTAAATATTTCTACATTTGAAGCATTACTATGTGCACTGTATGGCTCATACGTCAGTGATGAGGGCAGCAGACAAAGCGAAACACCACATGTAGTGACACATAATTAATTCACATCATGCAATAAAGCAAGCCAAGTTAATCACCCCACACATTGAAACCATAAGTGGCACATGTGAAAAGAGCATATATATAAAAGCATAGTGTCTATATTCTGAAGCGCTCCTGCTCTGTTCTCTGCAGGGTATTAAATGCAGAGTTGAGAAGAAAAGGCAGTAAGTGAATGATCAATAGTGGTGTAATTAAAGGGCCTGGGAGTCCTTTCTATAAAGCCATTTCAAGTTGTTCTGCTTCGCTCGCCTCGGCGGCCTTGCAATGTAATTGCTACGGATATTTGTTACACTTTTGGCATTTGTTCTGAGTGGGGGACTGAGAGAGACGGAAAGAAAGAATTGCACGTGTTGGAAAAATGAAATGAGAAACAAGACAAAGAAGGAATTTATTCAAAGCTGACTTTAATTTTTCCCACAGTAGAGTGGTTGGTATAAAATGGATTAGTGCAAGAGAGTGACATGAGTCAGGGAGAAACGGAGAAACACAGAAGGGTTGGTGAAGTTTCGACCTTTGCCCCTCCTCAGCGTAGAGTCCCTTCCCCCAGGTAAAATAAAGTTTATAAAGTATGTAGGAATTATTGGAAATGTTCTGCGTTGCACAGCAAGAAGACTGCATACTTTTTTGTTAAAGATCATAACTGGAGTATACATTAGATACACACAAAGGAATGAAAATGATGACAGGTGCACAGATTTGAACACACAGAGATACACGCAGTGCTGAGGGTATTGCAGGATCGTTTAGGTCTGAAGATTTCCATGGAGGGCCCCTGAGCAATTAACCAATGGCCAGCCAATACAGCCAGACTTAAGTGAATGCGGATTAAAGGAGAAAAATAAGGAGAGAAGGTATTACAAAGAGAGAAACGAAATGAAAGGAGGCAGACAGATGGAAACAAATGATAGCAGGATCCCAGGAGTGGTCAGAGGTGCAGCCAATCGATTGGAGACAGATTACAACTCTCTCGCTCGCTCCCTCTTTAACTTCCCTTTTGTCTCTCTCCCTTTCTCGAGCCCATTCTCTCCCTCTTTTGAACGCATTTGATGTAATGGAAACACTTCAAAAAGGAGCCTACCTTGCAGAGCCTTGTGGTGTACATTAAGCTGGCTCTACACAGATGCCTGTCTTCAGAGAATGGGGATAAACACAACTGGGCACACACACACTCAAAATGTGCAGATCAAAAGCAAACAGTACCTCTGCCAGAGCTGGAATGGCTTCTGACTGACAATCCAGATCCTGTGACAGATGAAAGGTATCTACTGACAGACAGAGACCACTTTCATACGATTGTACACACATTAAAGTCGCAAAAAGCATCACTAAAGGCAACTAAAAACCTTAAACTCAAATACAAGTGAAATCTTCTCAACTAGAACTGAAAAGCCAGGTACTTAGAGCTCACCGTTTGAAACAATAGGGCAAGAGATGAACACACCTGCACAGTTTTGCCTCCCTGCACTTAAGGATCAATTGTACTCGTGTCTTCGGCCACTGCTTTTCTGGCGGTGCATTATTGATTGCCAGTGTGACTGACACAGGAAGCACAGGTGCGTGACAGTGACGGCCGTGTGTGTGTGTGTGTGTGTGTGTGTGTGTGTGTGACTGTTATCTGTGCAACATGGGAAACAGCAGAAGTCAGTGTTCCAGTCAGTGACCAGCAGCTGCTTGGATTTATTGGCGGATAAATGGAAATGGACAGAGCGTACGCATGCACAATGGGGAAACACGCTGGCAAGAAATCATGACTACCTTGCATGCCCCCTCCTCAAAAAAAACCCTGCTGTGATAGGAAGAAGGGAGGGGGTGAGTAAGAGGAGGCTCGAGTGAATGACAGAAGAGTCAGGTTGAGAGAATGATGGATCAGAGGGTGGCAGTGTGGTGGAGGCCTGCAGGGATGATGCTGAGATATGAGAGGATTTACACTCTGGAATCAGGAAGCAGGAATTACCCTGTAATACAATCTCATCTCTCTCTTACTCACATATGATAACTATGCATGTCCATAAGAACACACCAATACACTCATACAGTTTTACACCTCACACCTCAATGTGACAGGACTGCTCTCCCCATTACTTCTAGTAAAACACCTCTTTGTGGAAGAAGACCAAAACTACTAGATGTCATCAAAGCTATGACGTGATGGCAAGATAGACGCAGCTGTTCGTAACAATAGAGACTGGAAACCCATCCCCCCAAAAAAGTGTTGGTTTTACATACTAAACAAACATGTTGTTATGACAGTGAGTCATTTAGGTATTTGAATGTTTTGTTATTATCGTGTATGCTTTGTGTTCTTTGTTTCGTTTGTGCGTCTCTTTGTGCTGTGTTTCAGGTGCCCACCCCTGATTGGAGAAACGCAGATGGTGCGCGCCGGCCTCTGAGTGGAGGGAAGCTGGTGCTGCGTCCTGATTGGAGGACACCTGAGGGGGCCCGATTTTAAAAAGAGAGGCTCTGCTTTTTCCTCACCTCCAACGAGAGACGTTGTGTGAAATAGAGAGATCATTTGTTTGCAAATTGAGATTATTGTTTATGTTGTACAGTCCGGTTTCTGTAGGGGAGAGTTAGCCCTTTTTCTTTGGTTAACATTTTCTCCTGTTTTTCAGTTAGGGAGTTAGGCAAGATGCCTGTATTTTCTTTTCTTTATTAGAGGGAAGGTAGTTTGGGTTCAAATAAGATGTACTGTTTATTTTTTTGCCGGCGCTCTCCCTGAAGTTTAGTATCGCGTTTATTGCTAAATAAATAGCATTGTGGACTGCTGGTTAATCACCGGGGGAGTGAGGAAGGAGAGGGTTACTTTTGTGCTATGGCTGGTTTCCCCTAGGCTGGTCGTAACAATGTGATTGAGGTTCCTGGGGATGTTCAATAATTGCTGTTGTCTCTATGATTCAAAGTGGAAGTACTGTGATACTTTGTACCAGTGGTTTTTAACTGGTCTAGTCCCAGGTCCCACCACCAACCCCTTAACACTAGAACCGCCAAGACCGTCTGACAAACGGTTTGGGTTTTTACAATACAAATAACTCTGTTAAAATAAAACCTACAAGCCTCTCATGCTATGACTTTTCCTAAATATGTGTCTTGTATGTTTGCTGAAGCTTATGTGTTACTAAAATAAAACACACAAGATTTCTGCGCATTTATACCTCTGACCGCCGCCACCGTCATACAGACGGCAGCTGAAAATGATACATTTCCCTGGATTGTTTTCGCGTCTTTTTTATCTTCTATTAGTTAGAAAGGAGGCAGTGTCAGACAAACACGCACTGCAAAAAAAATATGACCGTTGTCTCCTGCAAGGTATGCAAGCGTGTGGGACGTGCACCGTTAAGGTTGAGCACTTTTGCCCGAGGTGTGTGCCTTAGGTGCCGCGGCGTTGTCCAAGGTGCTGATCGCCTGTTATGGAGTTCTGCACTTATTTTTGAATAATATAGTTTGTCATGCCAATATATAGCCTTGTTTTTGTTGTTGTTTTTGTTGTTTGCCAGAGCGTTGTGGCGACAACCTGTTCATTCAATCATTTGCGTGTGTGTGCATGCGTGCGTGCTTGCGTGTGTGTGTGTGCGTGTGTGTGTGTGGGGGGGGGGCGGCGTTTATCTCGGTGTTTATCTCTCTTTTTGCAGTGTTTTTTTATTAAAATGCATAGCCTAATACAACAAACAATATAATAGACTAAAAGTTATGCATTTTCCATTTTTGAAGAATGTGTTTTAGCAACGGGAGACGTGGAGCAGCAGTAAACGGCGCTCTAAAAAAGCCGAAAAATATCGTAAATTGACATGAGACATTTAAAAGGTTACGAATCCTGCCTGGTTTAAGTAAGTTGTATTTATAATTATTTCACATAACTTCATCAAAAAAATGCACTATTTGTGTGCTTCTGAGTACAAACTATGAAATTACATATGCCGTCTGATAGACGGCTGCGGCGCTTGGAGGGGGTCTAGAATGTTGGCGGTCCTAGTGTTAAAGACAAATGAGATGCAAATTTCTGAGTTTTTTCTCTTAATTTTGGACCTTGTGGTACTAAATGTGACAGGACAAAGACATGGAACAAAACAAACATGTTTAAAAAGTGCTTCTTCGACATTTGTCCCCACACTATTATTTTCCACGCAAACATTCCACTGAAAACAGCTCTGTGACCCACTTGTTGGGTCCTATCCCACCAGTTGAGAATCATTTTTTTGTACGTTAAAAGAAGTCCTCTCTCTTAACTGCCAACAGACTGCTTAATGAGCAAGTGGACCCTTGTCAGAGTCACTAACATCCTCACATTTTCCTGCGTCCAACACGTTAATCCCAAGGATAAAATGTTCACTTGCTGCCTAACACATTCCAAACACTGTCAGGTGCCATTGTAAAGAGAAACTCAATGTTATTCACTACACCTGTCAGTGTTCATGATGCCGTGGCTGATTGCTGTATGATTAACTGATTTGTGCCTTAAACCTTGGTGTTATTGTCACTGTGCTAACACACTACATTAAGATGGTCAACACTATAACATAATACCTGTCAGTGTAAGCCAATGCTAACATCAAAAGGTAAGTATTGCCATTGTAAGCAGGTTAGCATACTTATGTAAGCAGCTCTGTGGGATAAGGGTACATGTCTGAGGAGCTACAAATGCACAAAAAACCCCGATTTCAAACTGGCACATTCTGTTTGATCATTATCCATCCTGTCTCACAAATCCTTGACACAATGATCAGATACACTCTGTAAATGTGTCTTTTTAATGTTAATATTATCCATGTATTGTTACTTGTTGTTTATGTTTGTCTCTGCTTTGTAAGGTGACCTTGCACCTTGTACTAATACTTTTTCAAGTAACTTACAACAGAATGTCTTGAACTTGGTAGAACCTAGCGTAGCAACCAAAGCTAATAGTGACAAGAAAATAAATAAATAAATTCTAAAACAAATATATATCTCTTTCAACCTAAGCACTGCAGCATCTGTGCAGGAGTTCAAAGAGGTACAGAGGAGCAAGTTTATGGATGGCCTTAAAGGTGACAAGCAGCATCACCATCCATTCAACTCCATAGGTTAAACACTAGACAGGTGTCATGGCATGCCCCCTTGATTTCCTGATCGTTTGAGTTAAATTCATTCAGCCCACAGGCCACCAACTTTTGACCAAAGACACAACTGTAGCGGTTTAGACTGTAGAGATGCTAAGACACTAACTAGCATCAATTAGATTAACAAATGATCTATTTGATATGACAATGTTTAGTAAAAAATAACCACAGCATTACAAGAATCCTCCTTTCCTAGGACTAAAAACCCCTGCTGCCGTCTTATTATGTCACTGGTTATGTATGGCTGAGGGAATTGAACTTTTGCAACATTTCTTTTTAAACATTTTTTCTTTTCATGTTTCAAACTGCTATGCTTTCCTTTCACTGTGAGTGAAATGGCTTTGCTGCTCGTAATTATTCCTGTCCTCTTTTGTCGCTGTGTTTTTACAAAGTGTTATCCTTTCACAAGTGTTATTTTTGCTCTTAGGGTCCTTAATGTCCTGCTCTAATTCACCTGAAAATGTAGTGTCCTTTTTCTTCAAGGAGGATTGTTGAAAGCCCAATCATAAGAAAGTGTCTTTTTTTTTAAAAACTTAATCCTTCCATCTTTGTGTTCGTTCTCCTTTTATGTGAAGGAAGATCTCCTACAGTTAGAGCATCTCTCCTCTCACCTCATTCACTGCAGGTTAATTAACAACCGCATCTCATTTATGATGACCTGACCACGAGGCGCAGGCAAGCAGCAACTCAAATTACAAGGCAATCAAAACGGTACAGCAATAAAAATAGTTCCAGTAATTAAACAGCACAGAATAACAAGAGCAGGGACGACATGCATCCACAATAAAAAAGGGAATGTAATAAAACAAGGGTGAGAGAGCAAGTCTATATATAAACTCCTATCAATTCTATTTTTTTATTTATTTTTTGGTGGGGGGGGGGATTTTTTCACAATGTTTTGTGCTAAGAGATCCAGGAGTGATGGAGTGAGAGCATATTCTGCATGAGTCACCGACCAGCCTGCAGGGCAACAGGGACAACTATCCATAA
This sequence comes from Tautogolabrus adspersus, assembly GCA_020745685.1. Taxonomy (NCBI): domain Eukaryota; kingdom Metazoa; phylum Chordata; class Actinopteri; order Labriformes; family Labridae; genus Tautogolabrus; species Tautogolabrus adspersus. The sequence goes on from CM036536.1 coordinate 29,132,639, forward strand.
TGCAAAGACTGAATGTTATCTCTGCATGCCTCTTTAGCTGCATTTATAACTCTTGTTTTTCATTATGTGCACATAGGGTCAAAAGATATGGTCCCTGATATGGGCTCTTGAAGCGGAGCGCCAAACACATTTAATGGAAGTTGCTATATCTTAGAGAAGAAGTGGAAAAGCCTCTTAAGTGGCATATAGACACACAAAGGGCATTCAAAAAATAAGCTATAGGTTTAATAATACTATTACTAAGTAAAAAAACAGACAAGTCTTCCAAATTTAGACAAAATATATGTGTGTTCAGAATCAGACACACTGGATAGTGAAACAATCTTAATTCTCTCAACCTTAAAAAAACATTCAGGTCACATTTTATATCCTCCTTTTCAACAAGTTTCAATGAGTCTCAGAGCTCCCCAAAACATGTCTGTGAAGTCATCCTGTATTTGATCATGTCTATAAACCCCTCTATTTCAGCCCTGCTCAGAACAGGCTGTTTCTGTGTCTGTAGCTTTAAATGTTAATGAGCTGTGTCTGACCACGCCCCGGCCTGGGTGGCTCGGGCTTCACTCGCTCCATGCCCTATTGTTTACGCTGAGAAGGCAGACTCAGAGGACAGAACACCTAGCTGTGGGAGTGTCACCACCTGGGGGAGGGGTTACTGCCCTTTGTGATGTCATGAAGGGAAAACCTCCAAACGGCCTGTTTGAGCACACATTTTCTGAAAATCGGAGCAGGCAAAAGACAGAGAGGATGGACTTTTATCTCGTAATAAGGCTTTTTTTAGACAGGCTAGGGGCACATTAGTGTTAGATTTTCTAGGGAGCCCTTTATAAAATCTGGCCAGGGACAACAGATGAAAATTAGCCTTTTGGCTAACTCTGGCATATTTACAGAAATGTTTATTAATATGCACTGTCCCTGTAAAATATAAATAAAATTAAAAAAAATAAGAAATACATGGTAAAGTGGGATTTGCAGAATATGTGACCTTTAAATCCCCATCACAGTACTGATACTGTATTCCTAATGTTTAAAGGATTAGGTTGTGGTGAGGGAAAATGACGAAAATACTTGATTTTGGTCAAAGCCACATTGTTGTATGTATTTAAAAATACATTTATTTTTGTATGTGGCACCTTTAATTGAATTGGTTTAATTCAAAGCCCGTTGGTTAAGGCTGCAGGATAACCAAGGTCATATACTGTATACAAGGAAACAATATTTAACTGAGATGAAGAACTGGAAATAAAAGTCTGACATTTTGTTGACTCATCCATCCTACCTCACCTAACCTTCTGCTCATTCTGTCTTTTTTTTGTGGGAAGCAACACAATGGGGTTTATTCATCTGTGCTGGCCTTGGAAAAGGTATATACCTCCTAAGGCCACCATAGGGTTTGTTACTAAAACCTGAATATAGAGCATTTACAGAGAAGAAAGTGGCTGAGGTTTTACAGACACGAACAGTTTTCTATCTTTACAAGTTTTGTTTCTGCAGACCTGACAAACAACACAACTGGTTATAAACTATCAACTTGCCCAGTTTACTGGATTCCAGAAATTAAAGGAATGAAAGTATTGATCAAAATGTTGTTTTTGTTTGTCGTAACCCACATTAGTCAGGGAGTAGAGATAGGCAGATGATAGCGAAGCTGTGGAGCTTGTAGTACTTGTTCAAACAGAATGCAGTAGACCTTGTACCAAACGTGGAATGACATGTGCCTGAAGCTTCAAAGTCACTGATGCTTTAAAAAGTACCTCACCTTCAAGCTTGTCAGTTTATGAAGTTTTACAGCTAAACTTTAGGAACTGGCACACAGAAAATTAATGAAGAAATATTGCAATGCACATTAGAAAGACACAGTTGTTAAATCTTCAACTGATACCAAGCGGCAACCTCTGGTGTTGAAAAATGAAGCCAATGCGCAGTTTTTCGAGTGTCCACTTGAGGCTGGCTGTAGGAGCCTTGGATGTCACAAACACACCCATTCAAAAAAGCCAGTTTTTACAGCAGAAGTTAACATGTTTACAGCCTGGTACAAACATTTGTTTTTGTCTGATTAGTCATTGTCATCATGGGCACACACTGTACAGGGTGTGTATTTTTACAACGCATCTGTTTGGATTTTATGAACGATACAAGTTATGCATAGTTAGGCGCGTAGCTGACATGACTGATAAGCGATAAGTGTAGTGGTTTATCAAGAGACTTAAAACCTGCCTCAGCTCTCAGCTTGTCGTAAGGCCGACTGAATGTTAGGCTGAGACAGGATTAAGTCCGTTAATACTAACAGTCTATGTTTGATACCAGTTAATAATGAAGTAAAAGTAGCCAGCTAAGAGAATGAATGTGAGTCTTTAACGAGTGCCAGGGGACATATTGAAAAAGAACACCAGCTTGTGGAATTATGGCAACAACACGAGTGCTGTTATTATGACTGTTGCAGCTGCGACGTCGATTGTGGTTCCAATTGTTTTCACTTCTGGTCACTCGAGTTTCTGTGAGATCTCGTGTCCATGGAATCAACACTGTGAAATCCTTACAACAAAGGGCAGGTGTGTGGTCTTGAGGTCTAATAGTCAAGTGTGTGCGTTAAGAGGATTATAATGTTAAACATTGGTTGAAACTGTCCTTATGTCTGTGGTCTCCCGCGTTTTTAAAATTGGTTAAGATTTGAAAATCGTCTAATGGGAAGCCAGCCTTGGACTTTTATTTCTTCCATACAAGACATGTCAGCAGTGTCAGGGTGCCTCCGACCACCATTAAGGGGGCTGTTATAAGTTTTAATTTCACAAAATGTCATTGTGTTTGCCGAGTTTGAAGCTTCAAAGTTTGGATCTTTTTCAGGCACTGCTGAGCCCTATGAGGCTTTATCCACCCATCACTAGCAGTGGGTATCACCCATGAAAGAAGCTCGCCAGCTGCTGACACAAAAAAGTCATGCGGGGCATATGAAAGAGTCTGCAACAAACCCTAAAAATCTGCCAAATCAGTTTGAGATAAACAGAGGAAACTGTTAAGGGCAAAAATATCGAGGCCTAGCATGGCCTTGTTTCTGATGTGTTCAAGCTTTTATCCAGTTTGTACTGTGGTAGGAGATCCTTGAAATAATGGTGAGTCTACATGAGTCACTGACCAGCCTGTAGGTACAAGTGCCCATAAAATTGCGACCAAATGTTATCTCTGCATGCCTCTTCAGCTTTATACCTCTTGTTTTCTTTGTCATTAGCACTTAGGCTCAAGAGATATAGCCTCGACGCGGGCTTTTGACACTCAATGCCAAACACATTGGATTGGAGTTGCTGAGGGATTTCACTTTTCTCTGGAAATGTGGAAAAGCCTCGCAAGCAGCATAGAACACAGAAGAGGCATTTACAAAGGGTGTCAGCTTCAATATTGGTGTGACTAAAGTCCACCAAATGAAAGTAAAATATGTTGATTGTAACTCCCACAAGACAACACATATATGGGTTACTTGATCTAACATCCCTACCAGTGTAATGACCTTATTTGACTGATTGTTAAAAACTGGACTATCCCTGTAAGCAGCACTTCTTTTCAAATCATAATCCCAAATGGTTAAGATCTGGTGGTAATAGTACAAAAGGGTTTGGTTCTGAGAAACGTTGTGGTTTGTTGTTGAATGACCTTTATTTCCTGGGGATTCCTCAATCATAATGGTTAGACACTCGGTGATGGCTACAGGATGATCAGGGTAATAAAAACAAGAAGGACACATAAATATAAACATGAAGGGACGATGAAATACACAATTAGGTCATATATTCATCATAATTAAATCAAAGTCATATTCAACACGAGAAACATCTAGTCAAAGACTAAATTTCCCCCAGGGGATTAATAAAGTATTTCTGATGTATTAAGATGTTACCTCCCCCAAACACTACTTGCAGCTAACCTAGGGAGAAATCTTACATGACGATACGATATGTCATGATCAGATACGATTCATGATAAAGTACTTTACGATACAAAACAATAATTTTCCCTCCAGAAAAATGTGTCAAATTTTGAAGAGCCAAAGGACCTACAGGAATCTACAAATGTCTGAAAGCAGTTTCAAGAACATATCATCAGTTATCGTCTTGTTTTCACCTCTTCAGCAGACTCTGTAGCAGCAACCCTGATCTATTGTAGTTACCTAGGTAACACCTTCTTAAATATTTCACTCATATAAATCCTTTCTCTGTTATTCGCTAAGTTCACTCACATTACAGAGGTTTTCATGACCGCTTGTATTTCTTTACCTTAAAGGAGCAATATATAACTCTGACACCTAGTGTTTAAAGTGGGTACTGTAGTTCAAATTAAAAACAATCGAGAGAGCTGTCTCCCCCCACCCCCTCCTCCTTAGAGTTGATGTGCTCGCAGGTTGCCATGTGGTGGACACTGAAGCTTCAGTGTTTAGCCAGCTCTGCATCGGTCTGTAAACCTTTCTTTTTCAAAAGCATCTCCAATATTGATCCTAGTTTGAGCACGTTTCTGCTCGTGGAGCTTATTAGAAACATGCAGAGGCTTTTTAGGTCGGGTACAATCACTTCTATCTGAACCAGTTCTCTTGCCCGCTTCCGTCGCTGCAACACCTGTTGGTTTGCTGTTTGCCTGACAAACTGAGGGGTGTCCAAAACGACAGTGTAGGGGTGTCTTAAAACCGCCTACCTTCTCTGGTGCAATCAAATCCAGACCATTCAGGACCAGAATCTAAACTTAGAAGGAGGACAAACTGGCTGCTGCATTGTTGTCAGAGAGAAGCCAGCACTTCAACATAGCATGTTTCCTTAATGTCTGAGGATATAGTAAGGTCACTTTAGGATTTCATTCAGGAGATATCTCACAGATTGGACCTTAAATGAAAATGTCCGGGTAGAAATATTCAATAATGTGGGGAGAATGACTTCAGTTCGAATAATAACTCGAACAACTGCAAAACTATCAAAGTAATAATTTCACATCATATGACGTTTGTGGATGAAGGGTCAGGTAAAGAGTTGTGGAGAAGAAAAACAGAAAAAGAAATAAAAAGTGAAGTTTCATGAAAACATGCAGTTTGTGAAACATTTCTGTTGATATTGGAACCACAGTGGAGTTGAGGTGGTCGGGTCACATCTGTGACTCAACCAAGACATATTTTCTGGAGACTTCAGGTTATGAACTGAATTAGTCATCATAGAGTGGGACTGATACGCTAGCAGAGGTAGGCGGTGGTGAGGGGGATGCTTTCAGATGGAGCTGAGTTGAACAAGAACAGCACAGACGCAGTGAAACCAGAAACCCCAGAAAGCCACTCTTCAAACTTTCTTTGCCGTATTCATTTGAGTGTTTTGTCAGCCGCTGGACTTCTTGAGTCTCCAGGGCTCTCACCTCCATATCCAATTATGTAACGGCAACACATCATCAACAATGTACAATGCTTTAAAACATACAATGAATGGATCAGATCAGTGTACGAATTTCATTCGATTATGCAAACTGAAAATATTCTATATCCTGACCTGGAGAAAAGAGTCTTGGAGCACTGTGGTGGTCAGGTGTGCTCCAACAGCACAACACGTAGCCTACAGTGACGATGTATGTACAAGTGGTAACTGTGCTCAAAGCAAAGTGAAGGACAATCGTCCTAATGACTGATTTCATTATCGATGAATCTGTCTCATGATTGCATGGTTTCTTTGTTTAATGCTTCACAAGAAAAGACTGAAAAGGACAGAACAAGCAGCAAATATTCACATAGAATACAATTCAAGAGATTGGTCGGCATTTGTACGTGAAAAATGACTGTTCCATTACCCAAAAGTTATTTTTCTTGCTTTCCATTTCTCTGACAATTCTTTAATCGTCTCATCACTTCATTTGTAATCCTAGTCAAAGACAAGGGAGGCATCTTAATACACATAACAGCAACCCGCCCTGACACTGCACTCCATCTGATTGCGAGGGTTCCCTGCAAAGCTTGTAATTGGATGCAGCAGGACATCTGTAGGACAGATGATAATATAATCACCACTCTTATCTCTCCAAACACTTGTTTAATAGAATTTGTTTTTTTCCCCTCAGAATGAACTCAACATCCTGACACAAATACAATCACTTTTTTTTACTTCTGTTAAGACTTCGGTGGCAGCAGACAAAACTAGATACAAGCCCTTTTCACACACGCACCCTGAAATTTTCCTGAGATGCTTGTTAACAATTGTCCCTCACAACATGATGTTTCCCCTGTCAGTCAAGGGAGGGGGAAAAGTCTGGGTACAGCTCAGCCACAAACATTCTGGACATTTTGAGTAGTTCTGTGTGCATTTGAAAGCACTACCAGACTGTTTCTCCTATGCCCAGCTCTACCTGAGTGACCCTGATGTGGGGAAGCTGTGGCTCAGTTGGTAGAGTTGGTCGTCTCTCAACGGGAAGGTTGGGGGTTCAATCCCCTTAAGCCCAGTACACTTCATGGTGTACTTTGGCATGGAACAGTTGCTCATGCACGAGCACAAGCCCCCGGTACGCGGCCTGGACATGACATATTATCAATTCCTGCCTTGTGTAATCAAGAAATCCAGGATTGTTAGAGGGCCCCATCTGACTGAAGCAACTCAAAATAAGCCACAAAGTCGGTAAAGTTACAGAAATGTTGTCCATTGTTAGAAAAGAGAAAATAGATTGTGCCGCTCTAGTCTGTGGCAGCTATCTGTAAGCTACCAGAATGTTTAAGGTGGAGTGCTTTCTGTCATGTCAATCAAGCCACGCAAAATGATTACTGACCATTGTGTATATTTTTACACTCTCTTGCATGACACGTTAGTGATGATCAAATATTGAAGCTCTCAAAAAAGTGTATATGAACTTCATTGTTCCTGGGTACTATGGTACTATGGTGATGATGTAAATACAAGAGGTAACCGTGCTCAAAGCAAAGTGAGTGCAGACCAGTGGGAAGCTGGGGAGGAGGGACAATCGTCCTTCAGCACGGTATGGGGCAACTGGGCCTAAAATGACTGAAAGTCAAGAGCATCACCTTCAGGCCCTCTTTTTTCTTTTTGGCATTATTCCTGTATTAAACCTGTATCATGCACAGGCAGAAAAACATCAAGTCAGTCCTATGCTTCCACATAGTCATTGACAGGAGAGAAAACAACTGTTGTGTACATTATGATTTGAATTTACCTGTGTTGGGAGGCATGGCCAGAGGAACACAGGAGTCAACCTGTCCTGTTGAAGGAGATGACAGTAACGTCTTTGCCAGGAAGGCAGAGATGGGCTGAACCAAAAGAGAAGTCAGTCTTCCTCCAGCCTCTCTTGACACGTCAGCTAGGGAGAAATGCAGATTAGAAAATGAATCAGTGGAAATCAGAGTGAAACGAGAACAGTCAGAGAAAGAAGATCAGTGATGCAGAAAGTGTTACTGAAGCTGTTCTGATGCCATGGCTGATACGACGGTAATATAATGATTTCCACAGGGTGTTGTGGGTCCCTCTTGTTTCCTCCTGTGAATGGAACATTTTAACATTGTTAACACAGGTGTGCCCTTGAGGTCACATTTTGTCAATGGCTTGAATGAAGTTTAAACCTTCAAATGACTTGTTTGGAAAGTTATGTAAAAATAAGAGCAGACATACTTTTAAATCCTGAGCAGACAGACATGTCCTTCATCTCCAACAGTCTGTTTTTACTGCTTTTACTCCACTAAACTCACTGTTACCATGACGAAAGATTGGAGTTGATGTGTTCTATATTTAAAAAAACATGTGCTGCTTACAGCCTGTCCTAACAGCATGCGACGCAGTATTAAATTGTTTCCTAATGCAAGTGTCCTAACTGCCCACGAGGTGCCACGTGGCTCGCCTTTTTACTCCGACACCCTGTTACTATTTTCCTCTCTGTCACCAGCGTAGGAACGAGAAAGGACGGGGCTCCACGGGTCACCGAAACTCGCTTTTCTCACTCAACAATGCTCGTAAGCTTGTTTTACAAAGTGAAGATAATGGTGCATTAATAATATCCATATCTGTGATTGAAATGTGGAGCTTTGACTTGTGTCAACACCGGAGAAAAACTTGTTTTACTGACGAGCCTTTGAGTGGTGTGATTTGAGTCATCAGCTCGTCAATATAAAGCACCACAGATCCGTTTTTCACCTTCAATAAAAAAAGCACCAGATGTCAAACTGTTTGCAAACTAAAATCCACGGAGCAAAGACTGATATATTATTTATCGCATGCAGTGAGGTCAGAGAGCATGCGATTGTGTGATGCAACACAACATCCAACGCTCGCATGCTGTCAGGGCACGGTGTGAGGCAGGGATTATCTCATGCTGACTTTTTATATTTCAACTTGACAAACTTCAGCTTTGCTGGAACTAGATGATTCTATTATTCATTATTAAAAGTGCTGTTACAAAATTCTCCAACAAGTCGTTCTACAAAACCTTTGTGTGACAGTAATGTCAGAACACTGGAGATAAAGGAAACACTGGACAATTATTTTGTATCGCACTAATTCACAGCAAATGTTATCTCAACACACTTTACTTAAAGAGGTAAAGACTGTACTTTTGTTTACTAAAGGCTTACTTTTGGGTTTATGGGGCCTTTGTTCAGAGACAGTACAGTGGATAGAGTTGGAAATCGGGGAGAAAGAGGAGGAACAACACGTGGGAAAGGAGCCACAGGTTGGATTCCAACATGCCGCACCCACCACACACTCACACAAACAGCCGACACACTGATTAACTAACAAACACTCCTCACCCTCTTTGTAAATGGCTATTGTTTTTGGTACTTTGTATTAGACTTTAGTTAAAACCGTAGGTTTCTCTTTTTTTTGTCAGGCCTTGAGAGCCGGGTCGTGACAACATAAAACACTTTACATGGAGCTGAAAGCAAAGCAAAGGTAGAGAGAAGGAAAACTAAACCTGAAACTGGCCCACATTTTTTGGCTTTGTCTGTAAATGGAACCGATGGTGTGATTTAAAGCCTCATTAGTTGTTTCCCCAGTTAACTCGTAACATCAATGTGAGAATAATGAGAGGTTACGTCCAGGTTTTCAGACTGACTTGGGAATCAGATGCTTGTGGTCTGCGCTGGCTCATAAAAGCCTGTTCAGCACACAAAGAAACAAAAGACACATGGAGACAGCGACCTGGAATATGACAAACTAATCTGTCAAAGTGAGTTGTCTTTACTGAATCCCTCTGTGTTATTTTACATCCGGCCAATATCTGGTTGCCAGTTGAAGTCGTGGTGCGGTCCAAGTCTGAAAATTGGTCTGGAGAGGTGCTAGTTTACTTCCTGAGCACTGCCGAGGTGTCCTTGAGCAAGGCACGACCGACTTGATGGTAAACTCTCTTTAGGTTTCTTTTGGAGAACTACATATGAAACTTTGGGTTTTTATCTGGTGTCAGCTTAGACTTCAGGACATGTTTTTTTACTTGCTTCAACTTGTAGTGCAGCTACAAACGTTTTATTGACATTGTACATCATGAAGACCTGTAGCTGTTCCAACTTGAGAATAGTGCTGGCTAGGCTCGCATAGATGAGGGTGCTGAGGGAAGTCATTCTAGACAATGAAATCATACTTTCTGCTGTGCATATCCATATTTTTTAAGAACCTTTTATGTTCAGGATTTTTAATACTTGACCTGATTCAGGAATATATAGCGGCGGGTGATAGCTCCAAGAATTGAGCATCATTTGCTCCCACTATCTGCTCCGCCTCAACGTCTTATTCACAGAGCATGTGCATAATATTCAGGCGCAAACATGCACAAAAAGTGGTCCTGCTCCGTGCAGTATGTATGTATGTAGTGTCTTGTTTTGCGTCTGAATGGGGAGAAAAGCCGTCTGCTCCTCTACTGGAAGCAGAGTTTCCTGAACCAGCTTCCGAGCAGCATGGTGAGGGTAACAGAGGCTCATGCAGCAGGATCAAGCAGTGTCACTCTGATAACCTCCAGACAGCTGGACAGTGGAAAAGCCCTTTACTGATAGTAAACTACAGCTGGAGAGCCCTGACGGGAAGAAACTTTAGTGGAAGTTTACTCCCAATCTCTAAACGCTATCACACATATTGGATGTACTACATCATATCCAATAACCCATAAGGGGTAAACTTAAGTTTAAATGTTTTTGTAAGCTGATGGTTGTGACTGTGCATGATTTAAGGGGGTGCAGAAAGCTGCCTAGCTGCATAGTGTCCTACTTCACAAGACTATTTCCATCCAATATGTCTCAGGAAATCTTTTAAAGGGGACATATTATGAAAATCCACTTTTACAGTGTTTTTGAACATATATATTTGGGTAACCTGAGTGTCTATTACCCAAAAAATTTGAAATAAATCCATCCAGTCCTTTGTTTGTGGTCTGCATAAGTCCTACCACACAGAGAAAAATGCTCTGTTTCAAATTTTCTTAGTTTGTGACATCACAAGTTGGATTCTGGTTAAAAAAATCCCCTCCTTTGCCCTGTTTTCTCCACCCATGGACTCCACCCCCCAGCCTAGAGCAACATTTTTGTGCAGGTCTGCCATTTTTATTCTCGCTACAGAGGAGTGATGTCTACCGGGAAAACTCAGGGGGGCTCATTGCATTTAAAGAGACACACATCAAAACGGAGCATTCTGAGAGAGCTAGTTTATACAGGGTCACAAACCTCCTCTGGTGCTTGATTCATGTTATATTTTGATCAAAGCACAGCACAGATGTTTCATTTAGACCACAGGGGACTGTTTGAAAAGGTGGAAAAGGGGGATAATATGTCCTCTTTAAAAAATTCAAATGCTGGAACTAAGGAATAAGAATTTGCTGACTTGGAAATCAAACTTTTTCACCCTTTTACAGATAGTTAAAGTAATGATAGAATGAATATATACAGTATAGCACCTTTTAAGGGACCCAAGGGTGCTTGACATGGTGGAGGGACCAGACAAAGAACCATTAAAACAAAAAAACGGGGCCAGGTAGCAAAAGGATGGGAGGCAGAGTGAAGAGAGGTTGTACGCTGTGGAAGTTTTGAAGTTGAATGAGTACAAAGATGGGGCATTGCGGATGTCTGAGGGGGAGGGTGTTCCAGAGGCTGGGGGCTGTGACACTAAAGGCCCCGTCCGCATAGCTGTGGAGTCTAATGTGTGGTATGGACAGCATGCCAGTGTCTAAGGACTGGAGGTTTTGGTACGTGGTGTGTGGGTGGAGGAGGTTGGAGAGGTACTGAAGGGCGTTAATAAGTGTGGAGGAGTATTTTGTATTTGATTCGACATCTAATTACATTCTGTTTATCTTAACCAACAAAGTCACAACTCATTACAAAGGTATGCATGCTTTCCTGTAACATCTTTGCCATTTGCATCTTGTATACCTCATTAACTCAAGCATATTATTACTTCTCTACTTTTCATGCAGCTGAACCAAACTTTTTTTAACTCTGTGAATAATCGTTATTCTAACCTTAGCTGTGAGGACAAGCTCAGCAACCCCTGAAAAAAATCCCTTGTGCTTACTTTGAACCAAATGTGTAGTCAATAGCTTTCTCCGGTGGGTCTAGAGAGTGTCACAGAGGCATTCCAGCTCCACGAAACGATTAATAATCCATGAACAACACGGGAGACAGGACAGAGAGCTGGGGGGTTAGGGAGGCGGGGGCTGAGAAAATTTAAGACAGGAAATAAGGGAAAATATGAATAGGGAAATGCAAAGTAGGAGACGGCTGGACAGATTCAGAAAAAAAAAACATGAAAAGTTAAAGGAGAGGGAATAAGTAGAGAAGTGAAGAGCAGATGAAGTGACAAGAGAGGAATAGGTTAAGAGAACACGAGCGGAGGGGAAGGACAGCCAAAAGAGATGAGAAGACATGAAAAGGTAGGAGTGGAAGAAAGATGCAAAGCTAGGGCAAGAAAAAGGTCAACAGGAGGACAAGAGAAAGTGTGGGAGAAAGAGCAAAGAAAGATGAATAGTGTGGGGGCAGTGGAGAGAGGGTCACGCAAAGTTAACGTTTCTGTTCTTTAAGATGTCAAAATGTCATCATTTTTATTGGTTAATAAGATTCTTCTTTAATACCGACTACTGGAACAGGACTTGCTTTGTATTCAGTCCTACAAGGAATTATTCAACCAACTTAGAAAGTGGGCCAGTTGTGGCTCAGTTGGTAGAGTCGGTCGTCTCTCAAACAGAAGGTTGGGGGTTGGGGGTTGGGGGTGTGAATGTGTATGAATGGTGACTTTACATAGCATTCTCTGCCATCAGTGTGTGAATGTGTAGGTGTGAACTGTTGTGTAAAGTAGACGAGAAATGAGCTTTACAAGCTCAAGGCCATTTACAATTTACCAAAGTAACTGATTCTAACAGTCCAAAACTGGTGCCGTCATGACAACCCAGAGAATCCATAAAGGCTCAGAGTCCACCAGAATATAAAAAGGGCAAACCTTGCAGCAAAATCAATTTCTCTTAGCTCTGCATGACGATTCGCTAATTGCTTCCGTGCCTCTCTCGGGTTCAACTATTGTGAATACTGATGTTTTTCGTAGAACCAACCACATTAATTTGACACTGCTTATCTACAAGGGAATTAAACGCTTGCAAGTCCAGAAAAAAAAGAGCTTGTTGACAGTTTAACACTCAACTTCCACCAGATATGTGTGCATTGCGTTTTAGCTCCGGTACGGCTCCGTGCCCCCTCGTCCGTCAGCACCCACGAGTAGCACTGCTGGACAGCAGGAGTCCCAAGACAAAGAGTTTCCTCGGTAAGTACAGAATCTCACGCTACAGTGCAAGATAATACGATTCACTGTATGTGGTATTAAATCCTCAAAAACAACAACAAACCGTCAAAACGGAGTGTTTTATGCTGAAATTAACCAGATGCTTTAATGTTGTTTCAGTGTCTGACTTCCCGTCTCGTTCGGTCTGCTCTATGAATTGATGCGTCGTGCTCCAGCATCCGCCAAAAATAGAAGCCTTGTGTATCTGCTGCAGAGGTCTCCGAACTGCCGGAGCTGGGACGAAGCTGAGAAGCAGCACAGCAGAGGCAGTAGAAGCACACACTAAAGTCAAAAACTATCAGCTCAGTTGTCAAGGCGAAGCGGAGATGATCCGTAACGGGAGGACAACTATCAAATTAATTAATTGAAGTTATTTGTTCTTTTTAGAAAGGAGCATTTCCTTCTTATCAAAGTGATGATGTCGAAATTGCCTATCAGTGGTGGTCTTGACCGGTCTAGGTTTAAAATCCAGAGTCCACCCAGTCTGAGACCGAGTAAAAATGCTCTTGATTCGTAGGCAAGACCAAGACCGTCAAAAAGTGGTCTCGAGACCGACTTGGAGAACTACAACACTCGGCCATATGAACTTAAAACAAACTGCATGTAATAAAAGACAAATCAAGACAAGCTTAGTCCCTAACATGTGGCACCGTTGAGTTAACGACAAACTGACTGACTGTATAAAATGTTTCAAAGTGATGATCAGATAAGAACTGTTTTGTTTCAACATACGAAACGTGGGGGTTTGGTCTGGCTCATAAGTACTCATCATTTCACACAGCCTTGCAGGGATAGAAATGAAAACGTTTTTGTTCACGGTAGAACTCAACATTGAGATCCAGAGCCCTTCATTACCACACACTCCAGACTTTTTACCAAACCCTTCATTAAAAGACGCTTGAGAACAATTTTCTTTGATGTCTGACTTTTGTTTTTCACCCTCATCTTCTCCCACTCCACATAAATCCTGTCTTGACAGGCATCTTACATGTAATTACAGCTTGCAGTGATTATTAAGAGTGGTGTAAAGAAACTGAGCTTGCTCTTCTTTATTTATGGGGAAACACTTCCTGATATCAATACTATTACTTCAACTTGAATGGTGGACTCTGAGCAAGTTTCTGAATTTTCTGCAGCACAGCGTCAGTGACGTCACCCATATGTTTCTGAAGAGGTATTTTTGAGGCCTAACGATGGCAGTCGCCAGATTGGATATGTCGTCTCAAACTTACTTTTAAACAATCAAAAAAACAACAACAGGCAAACAGGTGGAGATGAGGTGGGCCTTAAGCCTCCTGGCAAAGAGCTACAGTACTGTAGGCCTACAACATGTTCACCTGTCAGTCAACTCAGCCATGCCCCTAATTATGCAGTTAATAACTTTTACTTCAATCAAGAACTGAGTTTTTGTTAGAGTAAAAATAAAATTCAACCAGTCTGTTATAAAAATGGCCATTTTAAAATGGATGTCAATGTGGCTTCCTGAGCTTTTGGAGCCAGCCCAAGTGGACAATTGCTGAACTTCATTTTTCTGACACCAGAGGTTTCTGCTTGGCCCAAACCCTCAGGCCCTTGATAGTTATATAAAGGGATATGCCACACTAAAATTGTACTTTTATGTCACTTCAATAAGGGGAGAATGTTGTTCACAAGACCACCTCCAAAAAACAGTATACTACATTAACCTGAATTCAAATCTTTTACTTTTTAACAGCCCCCTGTTGAAGGACAGTTTCTTAACTGTTAGTAAATGCCCTTCACTCCCATACTCCATAATCCTCAAAGACTTTCTAACAGGGACTTTCTGTTCATTTCCAAAAAGGTGAGAAACTATTGATTTTATTGTCAGTGTTTAATTCTCAGACTCAGTATGGGACTTCCAGAACCACAGAAAATGGAAAATTGTAAAATCTGAGGACAACATGAACTCTTCCTGGTTTTCTACCTCTATTATTACAGTTTGGTTAGTTTGGGAATTTGCAAAAGTAGAGAGAACTCCCATGATTCGCCGCTAGCCTTGACGTCATCTTTTGTTATTGTTTTGATTGATAAGTTAGTATCTAAAGAAGAATCTTTTACATCCATACACTGGAAACAGCAGCCGAGGAATCTTAGAGTCATAAGAAACTGTTAAGTCCTGTACAGTTAAAGGAACGGTGCCACATTGTCGTATATGTGAAGGCATTGATTAAGCACTGTAGAAGTATCCTGCATTCGTCCATATGTAGAACATCAGATCAAAGGCGAAGTGAACATTTAAAAATAAAAGGCGTATTTGTGAATACAACAAATCTTTTCCAGCTGACTTTAAAGAATTTCATCGTTCAGGTTTTGAAAAGAGAGAAGCTTCTTATGAGTGTAAATGTTTCAACTTTTACATTTCATACTTTGATCAAAGAAGTGTAAACCACCTCTGGTTTCTCCACACAGCCGTATAATGTTTAAAACACAAAACTCCACGGTTCATAACAGCCATAATACCGACCAATCCAATGAAGCAATGAAACACCTTTTGAAGGCCGTCTTGTTGAAATCTCAGAAGTATTGAACGTCATCTTTACAGCCTATCCAGTACTGGACACTGATATTAACTGATGTCTGGACTGACGCACTGGATCAGTGCAGCCAGGGTTTCCTTTTGTGTGGTTTGTGTGTCGACCAGCCAAGGCCTCTGACATCTTGACATATTCAACAAAAAGGAAAAGACCAGCTGCTCACTTCATGATATTGAGGGAAGGAAGTGAATGATGAAAACTGTCAAGGATAAAATTGAGATACCCAGAAAATACTTCTTGGTTTCCTCACCAATGTCTGGTTATTTGTTACAAAATGGAGATGTATGTTTCAACCTTCATCTGTGCTTTGTAATTACTCTTAGTTTGTCTGATAAAGAGAGAAAGTGTAAAAATAATCTCCTCACCATGTTCTGTTGTAACCTAAGTTTCTATATAACCATTTTTTTAAGGGCAATCTATGATTCTGGCCTCGAAGGTCTGAAAATAGCTGTATCATTTTTGTGTTTTTAGAAAAAGTAAAATCATAAAGAAGGAGGACAGTTTCTCTTATATCTTTCCCTAACATGTCAGGCTGGCATTATTGAAGTTTTTTTAAAGTGTTAAAAAAAACATGGAGAAAAAATATGCACAATATCATACTCAATCGCTTAATACTCTGTACCACAGCCCCGTTTAAAAGATTTGGGACATCATGGCAGCTTCTTGATTGGAATTGTTTGGAATTAAAAGTACATTTTAAGTTTTCAAATTCTTTAAAAGTTGAATACGTTGAAGTGGTTAGTAAGGTGATGAAATGTTTATTGGTGTTGTCAAACACAGTTTTTTCCAATGCCCTTTTCTCAGCTCAGACACCTTTAAAATGTTCAGGTTTTAAACTTACAGGGAGTCCGCCATTGCTGTTGTAGTCCACCTACTCGTGAGTGGCTACCGAAAATGACCAGAAAAATATTTGCATTTGAAACGGTCTTAACTGCTAAATAGCTTTGTTGTAAAATAATGATATGTCCTTGATTAAAATTGTTTAGAATTAAAAGTAAATTGTAAGTTTTCATTTTCCTTAAAAGTCGGATATAAGGTAGCGAAATGTTAATTGGGGTTTCCAATGCCCTTTTCTCAGCCCAGGAAACTTGAAAATGTCCCCATTCATGTTGGATGATTCAGGTCGGCCCACTCAACAGCTCGTAGAGTTTAAACTTGAGATGTGTTTGATGTGATAAGCCAACTAATCGTTTAAACTTAGTGACCCTTGTTTAACAGCACAATAACTACTTGTCTATTAAACCAATAGTTAATATTCTTTTATTAATTCAGGCCAGCATTGCGGGTCAATTGTTGTGTGTAAGCTGTAACACAGCTGTCCACCACTGGTTGGGTCATAATTTGGGTAAATGGCTATTACCATACTGCCATAATGTTCTACCACCCAGATGTAAGCCATCACAGGGAGTCGATGGCATCTCGTAGGAGCAGTTGGGCAAACATTGACCTAGATAAAGGTAGGTTGAGTTTCTACACCAAATAAGCGAGTACATTTCTAGAAAATGTTGACAACAGAACTCAGTAATCCGCCATTGCTGTTGTAGTCCACCTACTTGTACATGGCTATTGTCTGAAAACGTAATGGAGTGTGTGAAATGTCTCAGTTTTCAAGAGGAATTATGTTTTTCCAGTTTACAGGACTACATTATAAACGGTGTGATTGTTCTTCATGTTGATAACTATAATGCTGGAAATTCCCCGTAGCTGAGCTCCATTTAATTAATTATATATAAATTCAGTCTAACAGAAATTGCGACCTTACATGACCTTAAAAATATTGACATTTGACACGGTCCGCTAAATAGGTCATATTGTTTTGTTTTTTGTATTTTTTTTCACTAGTTCCTGCTTTATTGTGTTTTTTTAACTCCCTCTTGTCTTCAGATCCTGCTCCTCATGTTCCTGAGTCCCCTCCCCTGTGTCTCTTATCCCCTGATTGTTTGTGTATTTAATCCCAGTGTGTTCTCCCTCATATTGCCAGTTCTTAGGGGTTTCTCTCTTGTACCTCGTCCCAGCGTTTTTTCTGACCCTTCCTTTTTGCCTTCTCCTCTGGATTTGTTAGCCGACTGTTTTTCCTCACTGTGTACCAAACCTGTGACTTTATTAAACGACTTGTACACTTGCGATCCATTGTAGACAGATAGACGTACTTTATTGATCCCAAACTGGGAAATGATGGTTTTCATCAGCAGGTTGTTAAAGCAAATAAAACAACAACAACAGAGGAATAAATACACCGAAAAAATAAGCTCTTAAATTATAAAAAATACAAATCAGAAAGAAATATACTTCCAGAATTGAGCTTAACATTACTTCTCAGTCTCAAATGAAGAAAAAATGTGATTATCAAATTAGTCGAGTGTATAACTGAATGTAAACATACTTGTTTACACTTCGCTGGGGGGCAGGGTGTAAATGTGCAAAACAGTGATCACAGTTTTAAATGTGCAAATACATTATAGAGAGCTGTGCAAATCCTGCGATACATTCGTTAAAGTGCAAATAAGTGTAGAGTGTGGTCACACTGGCAATCCGTACCGTACTCAAGCACGATTGCCCCCCCGCCGCGCCATTCCCCCACTTAAACCATGACACAGCGTTAAAAGATCTCAGTGAGTCAGAGAGTGCTGTGCCACATTTAATATATCTGAAAAGAGATAAACTACTGGGACAGAGAGGTTCCCTCCAGAGCTTTCTGCACCGTGAGACAGCACAGGTCCCCTGAGATGGCAATGTAGTTCCACATGTACCTCAACCTAACATGCTTTTTTACACTTTCTCTCACAGAGCTGTTAACCTGCTCTCTCTCTAAGTCTAACTAAGACTAAATCTTTAATATGCAAATTTCTCTCAGTGTAAAAAACAGTCAAATATAACTCACTGTAATTCCACACTCCAGACTGACTGGCAGACAAACAGGCCATCCACCCACAGTGCCTACACTACTGCCATGCCACTCATAAAAACAAGCCTGAAGACCTAAACTCTACGCAAAATAAAAGCGTAACAAAACATATTTTCCCATGTCAGACTGTCACAGTACACGACATGTAGCCCCAAGACTTGGCTCATTCAGGCCAGTCGTGTGTCAGTATTATAATTGTGCGTATGCTTAATTTCTGGAATGAATGAGAGAGAATCACTACGAAGGCAGATGATTGAAAATGGAAGACATGAAACAAATGAGATGGCAGGAAGCTTTACATGGTCTCCCACCGTGATCAAAGCAGGGGGAGAGGAATGCGTTTCAGCTAATAAGCACTGCAGGAGGGTGCTTCCTTCTCATCCCTGTGAATATGACATTTACTATGAGACATTTTGCTAAGCTAACACCAGCAGACAGGGATGAAGAAGAAGGAGAGAGAGGGACGGAGACTTAAGAAGAGAGAGAGGAAGTGATTCATTTTCTCTATAACACAATGCCAGATTAAATCAGGCTTATTGATTCGGACAGAATTATTCATATTTTTTATCCCTCCTCGTCTGTAGTAATTTCTTGCTTTCCTGCTTTGCCGTTGGCAGCTCTGACTTGTAAGTGTAAAATGCTGTTGAAGGTCTTTTTTCTTAATCCAGTCACATACGGCAGATTCTTCATTATGTCAGTGCTGGCTTGAAAGGGAATCTAGATACTATTGTTTCTGACTTGTTGTTCCACTGTCAGAGGCATAAGATGTGAATTCCTATTAAGGACATTTCTGTTGTGAAAAGCAACCAGACAGAATATCTGTAAAAATACAAACATTCCCTTTTCCTGAGTCATGCAAAAGCTCGCTTTCTGCTTTCTTTGTGTGAGTTATAGCTTTGCAAGTCACAAGTAAGTCTCAAGTCTTTGGTCTCAACTCCCAAGAAATGACAGGCGAGTCTGGAGTCGAGTCAGAAGTCCTAACCTTTGAATTTTCGGTCCTGTACAGGTCATTAGATCTCTTCAACAAATGAAATTCAATTTGCACAGAGTGATAATCTGTTACATTTACAAAATTCATGATTGCTATTTGAATTATTTTTGTAGCCTACTTCTTAAAATAAAATAAAAAGACAGTGTGACTGACCCTGTTTTGTTATTTTCCCAAATTCAGTTTTTTCCATTTGAATTTTTCCTCAGTTTTGTGTTTAACGATGTGTTCCATTGGATCAGATCACTGATTTGGATCACTTTAATAGATAAGTTCAGGAGATAGAGACATAAAAAGAAATATATTTGCTCGCCTTTATTTAAAACAAAAAAGGTAGTAGTGCCCAAGCCCCCCCGCCTCCCCATTTTTAACAGTCTGTGTGGAGACGTCCACAGATACAACAGGCTGTGGAATAAGTCTGAGTCGAGTTGTAAATTCTCCATGATTGTGCCGGTTTATTAATTTACCTGGAGAGAATATCCATATAGATTCAAAATCTCTTTTTCAAGAGTGTCCTGACCAAGACAGACTGCAGCACAATTTACATTATTTAAAGTGGCAAACATACTCTTTTTTTTTTTTTTTATTAATTTTTTTTTTTTTTTTACAAGGCTTTTTAATTACAAAGACCAACAAATTAACACAATACACCACAAACAACAACATGCAGACACATTACAACAAAAGACAATGAACGAAGATTGACAACAGCATTTCTCACAACCAGCAGAGCTTTCTAAATAAAGAATATTTCATACCTATTCTATTCAATTCTTTTTGATATTCCTATACACATTACACTGAACCATTCCTCTTTCAGAAGTATTGCCAATGGGGACCATTCCCTTACAAATACCTCAAGAGCACCTCTGAGTACATGAGATAATCTCTCCAAAGGCAAAATGGACATCAGTTTTTCATACCACATGGAGATATCAGGAGGATCTTCGTCTAACCATTTCTGCAACACTGTGAGGCGAGCAGCATACAGAGCAACTCTAATAATGTACCTGTGCCTACGGTCACAGAGGTCAAGTCCAAGAACAAAATAATAAGGATCTAAAGGAATATAACGCCCAAATATTTTCTTTATCTCATTTTGTACAGAGAGCCAGAAATTTGTGATTTTAGGACATGACCACATAAGATGACCATAAGTGCCGCGGCTACTTTTACATTTCTGACACAATGATGAGCACAGAGGGTCATATTTACATCTGATAGCCGGGGTCACATGCAGTCTGTGGATGATCTTATATTGAGTCTCATAGGATTTGTTTGAACATGTAATTTTTTTTGCATTGAATAAAATCTCTCTCCACATCTTGTCATCGAGATGGGACCCAAAATCTTCAACCCAGGAAGTTCTGCTACTAAAAGTAGGAATGTTGATAAACATTTGATCATATATATAACTTAATGTTTTCTTGTTTAAAGACGACGCTTTTAGTATTATATTTTCCAGTGGAGTCATATGCAATACAGTATTATATGCTGGAATGGATTTAATATAACTCCTAAGCTGTAGATAACGAAAAAACTGTGTTTGAGAAAGATTAAATTCATTCATGAGTTGGGGGAAAGATTTAAGAGTCCCATCTAAAAGGAGATCTCGTATTTGTGAAATACCAGAACTCTTCCATGTTTTAAAACCCCCATCTGAGCAAGACTGTACAAAATCAGGATTACATGAAATAGGCGCCAAAACGGAGTATTGTGTCTCAATCCCAAAATGCAAACGTACACGATTCCATGTTTTCAAGATATTTCTGACAATGAAATTATCTTTCATTCCCTGTAGTATTATTGCATTATTTATGAATGGCATATCGGATAGAGCAGCTTCACATACAGTATTTTCCAAATCCAGAAATGTAGAATTGGCATCATTTTTAATCCATTCAATAATGTATGTCATTTGTGAAGCCCAGTGGTAGTACATAACATTTGGCAGAGCTAATCCCCCTTTGTCCACTGGTAACTGAAGTTTCTCCAATTTAAGCCTTGGACGTTTATCTTTCCACACAAATTTAGTTATCATACTATGTAATGATTTAAAAAATTTGACTGGAATATAATTGGGTAACATCTGCATAGGATATAGCAGCCTTGGGAGGACATTCATCTTTACAATAGCAACCCGGCCAAGTAATGATATGGACAAGGGGCTCCATCTTTGAAGATCTTTTCTAATAGCACTCACCACTGGGTCTAAATTCATTTTTAACAAATTATCAAAATTACAAGACACCTGAATCCCCAAATATCTGAACCCATTAGAGGACAATTGAAAAGGTATGTACTTTGCTAGATCAGAACATATTAAGTTTCCTAAAGGTAAGGCCAGTGATTTCTCGTAATTGACTTTATATCCAGAGAACACCCCAAACTCATTTATTATCTGAATAATAGCTGGGACTGAGGACATGGGATTGGACAAAAATAAAAGAACATCATCTGCATACAATGAAATCTTGTGCACTTTTTTCTTGGTTTGGATACCAATAACAGAGGTGCTAGATCTAATCGTCTCAGCTAACGGTTCCATTGCTAATGCAAAAAGTAAAGGAGATAAGGGGCATCCTTGTTTTGTGCCTTTATTTATTGCAAAGGGGGAAGACATTTCCCCCATAATAGATACTGATGCTTGTGGTGCAGAGTATAACAATTTGACCCATTTTATAAATCCATCTCCAAAAGCATACTCCTTTAAGGTTTTAAATAAATATTCCCACTCTATATTATCAAATGCCTTTTCTGCATCTAATGTCACCACTAAAGCATTGAGTTTTGTTGATTTAACATACTGTAAAATACCCAATAATCTCCTGATGTTAGAATATGATTTCCTATTTTGAACAAAGCCTGTCTGGTCAGGTCCCACAATTTTGGGTATAATATAATTAAGCCTGGCTGCCAGTAATTTAGCTAAAATTTTGCAGTCTGTATTTTGAATACTTATCGGTCTATAGGACTCAGGGAGATCTGGGTTTTTGTTTTCTTTAAGTAATACTTTGATAGTGGCCCGTTGTAATGATTGTGGAAGATTATTAACAGATAAGGAATATTTAAACATGTTAGTTAATAGGGGAGAGAGGATTTCTTTAAAAGTTTTATAAATCTCTGGCGGGAGACCATCTGGTCCACAGGCCTTTCCCGATGCTAAGGTACCTATCACCTTCTCCACTTCCTTACAGCTTATATCCATATCACACTTAGTCCTATCTTCTTCAGAGATCTTAGGGAGTGTTATACGTTGAAAGAAGATATTCATCTTATCCTCCATGCCCAGTGTTTTTGAGGTATACAAAGAGGAAAAAAAATCATTAAACACATTTGTCATTTCATTTTTAGTATAATGCAGCTTCCCATTTTTATCCTTAATTCTCGTAATTGTATTTTTTTGAGCATTTGTTACTTATAAGATTAGCTAAATACCTTCCTGATTTATTCGCACATTCATATACCTTGTGTTTTTGTTTAAATAAAACCTTTTCTGCCTTTTGAGATAAAAGTGTATTTAGAGCGGTTCTAGTCCTAATGACTCTGTCCCAGTTAGCTTTGCATCCATTGCGTTTATGCTCAAATTCAGCTTCGTGTAAAGCTACTTCAAGGCGTCTCTGTTCTTTCAATTTCTTTTTCTTTTTGGCTGAACAATATGATATAATTATGCCCCTTAAAAAAGCTTTAGTTGTTTCCCATAAGTTTGAAGGGTCTGTATATTCATTGTCATTTTCCTGGATAAATAATTTTAGTTCTCTTTGGGCCATGGAACAAAAGTCTGGGTCAGATAGAATAGCTCTATTGCATTTCCAGCTATATCTGTTTGAGGAACTATTTGATATACAAATACCTAAAAAGACTGGAGCGTGGTCTGATATATGAATAGATCCAATATGACAGTTTTCTACTTTTTCAATAGAGATTCGTGGAACAAGGAAAAAATCAATTCTAGAATAGGACCTGTGAGGATTGGAGTAAAATGTATAATCTCTATCATCTGGGTTAAGCATACGCCAAACATCTATAAGACCAACTTCATTTAGCATTTGATATATAGCTTTTTGTCTGTGGGTTGGGATGGTTGAAAGATTAACTGGCTGCTTATCCAATTTCCCATCCAGAACACAGTTCCAGTCACCACCGAAAATAACATTTGGGGAACTATACTGTGCAAGCAATGAAGTTAATTTTGTAAAGATATTCAACTGAATATTTGGTGCAGCATATACATTTAAAATGATTATCGGTTCGCCATATAAAAAACCATAAAGAAACACAAAACAACCCTCTGGGTCCGATTCATAATATTCTATTTTAAATGGGAGGTCTTTATGAATTAAAATAGCAACCCCCCTACTTTTGCTATTGTATGAGGCGGAAAACACTTGCCCAACCCAGTCTCTCTTTAATTTTGAATGTTCCAAATTTGTTAAGTGTGTCTCCTGCAACAATCCGATAGTTACTTTCTCTTTTTTCAAGTAGGACAGAATTTTCTTCCTTTTAATGGGATGTTTACACCCTTTAATATTCCAGGAACATGTAAAAATTGAATTATTAGATGACATGAAAGATTAAATCATATCTTTTAAGGCTCATATTCCGCCCACTGTTAAATAATTTACAAATTACTGCTCTGCTGGTAACATTCATTAATAAGCTAGACTCATTGACAACACAAAAAACAAAACAAAAAACAGAGACAACATCTACAAGACAAAATTTAGACAAGACACCATCTCTCCCACCCAAACAGCGATAGGCCCAACACAGGTCAGAGAGACCTGTGTTGTGCCCAACCATACCCTAACAACTACCAAAAAGGAGCCTGTGTCTGTCCACTATTACAGAAAAAATATATTATTGCCAGAACATTGATATATATATATTTGTTTAATCAAAAACAATTACAAACTGAACCAATTGCATTTCCAGTCTTATTGCTGGTGTTTTAAGAGGAAGGAAAAATAAAGAAGAGAGAGACAAAGTGAGAAAAAAGAAAGGTGTAGAGCAAATTGCCAAAATAACTAATATCAGAGATATTCACACCATTCTCTACTATTTGTTCACCTCTCTTAATATTATCATAAGAGAATTGATTTTGTGATCAATTTAGACCCAATAATATATGCAGGTGTAAATCATTATTCACGCTGATGCAGGCCACAGCACAAAAATTCCTAAGCCGAGGGATATTTGTTTTCGTTCCGTAAATTCCCCATATTCAATCAAAATAAGGGCAGCGCATCATTAAGGAGCAAAAAGTATAGAGAAGTGACTACCTGAGAATATAAAACAAAACAAAACAAAAAAAAATATTCCTGCACAAATTGTTCTTGTTTTAACCAACCGTTATTCAGATTTGATAGCATATTTTTGTCTTACCAATAATGAATATCGCTGATTAGGTGATTGTTTTATCCATCCTTGGAGCGGACGCGGGCCATACAGTCTGATGGGACCCTGTCAATCCATAGGTGATGACGGCTCACTGACCTGGATTTCGTTCACGTGACTTTCTGCCTCCTCAGGTGAATGGAACCTTATTTTATTGTCACCATGTTCAATAGATAATATTGCAGGGAAGAACATAGCGTATCTAATTCCCAGTGTACTCCGTACACTGGCAAACATACTCTGATGCAGAGTGTTAATTATTTGGACCACACTAGTCCACAAGCAAGCACGAGGTGAAAGTGAAAATGTCCATTAACCACATCGTCATTGATAGGTTGGGGAAAATGCAATGGGAGGAGACAGAGGTACACATCTGGACAGGCAGGGATATGAAATAAAGAAAACTGAATTTTAGTCGAAAGTTAAACTCAATACAAACTGTATCTGATTTCAAGCCACTGCCTTCTATGTCTGATTGAATCTTGCAAATTTAATATTAAAAATCATTCATTCAACAAAATCAAATTCCTGACTGGAGTGTTCAAGAAGAATGTGTCCAATCTCATTTCTATAATGACTTGCTCTCTCCTACACAACTTTAAAACACCTCTATATCTCAAACCGTCTCATCCACCGGAGGAATGCTAATGAAGCTTCATGGAAACAAAAGGAAGCTGAGTCTGCAGTTTGGACTGTGCCTTGATTTAAAAAAAAAAAAGCTGTAATTTGATGTTGCATTAAGATTTATTTTGGCACAGCAAGTATTCAAATATTAACTGGTGGTCAATATCACATATTGACACTTAGCTATAGTGGTGTCTACACCAAACTTTGTTCTCAAACTGTGTTTGACCCAAGCAGCAACCACTGGTGTGAAAAACAAAGCCAACGCAGGAGTGCAAAAAGCTGCAGTTCCTCGAGTGTCCACTTGAGCCTGGCTCCAAAAGCCAAGAACTCCCCATAGGTCTCATGTTCAAATGCTCATTTTATAATGCTTCAAAATCAAATTCAAATAACTTCATTTATCCGTTAGGAACTTCAGTTCAGTTCAACATAGCTCACATGACAGCACAAAAGACAAACAAAACACGCATATCTACTTCAAAAGGGTTTTTTGTATGTACGTATGCATATGTGTATGCATACAGTATGTGTATGGGTATTTGTATATATATCCTTTTAATGAGGGGATGCCTATAAGGGGTTCATTTTTTCTTGTGGTTTTTGTTGTTGTTTGTTTTAGGAGAGGGATCTCTGTTTGTCTTTCTTGTTAACGTGTACTCACTACAGATACTTAAGAAAGTCTATTACCTCTTTTGTGTTAAAAAAAAAAAAAAAAACTTGAATTAGAAAACAATGCTAATTTTCACAGCAGAAATAAACATGTTAACCCCAAACAGATCATTACTTTAACAGTAAAACGGTATGAGAGGTGATCATGTTATAACTAGTCTGTTTAAATCATGATTCGGCTAAGAGGTATCCATCAATTTTCAAAAAATGACAGGTGGGCGTATTGTAGCTTTTTGCCAGGAGGATTAAGTCCCACCCCAGCTCCAGACCGTCTTTGTAAATAAGAATTAGTTCTTAATGACCTGCCTGGTTAAATAAAGGTCAAACAAAAAAATAGAAATCCACCCTTTTGCCAGTTGCTATAAGGTGATGGAAAGAAAGGTTGAGATAGAATTTCAAATATGGCAACCATAGGCTTCAAAACATCTCTTTGATGTCACCAAGTCAACAACCCCAAGGTGACACCCTCAGTCAACACTGAGGATGTCACCATAGGTTTATCATACCGCCAAAATAAACCTCCTCTCACTCTAGAAAAAACTAAACAAACAAAAAAACACCAGTTGGTGGAAGCCAACTGGTGTTTCTCAGCGGGCCGGCGACATCATTGTTTTAATAGACTTTGATTGTGTTTGGATATTCCTTGAACCACTGAAGTGTTGGATCCAGGGAATTACTAATCCTTCTCTAATGATGATGGTGTTTTAATGAAAGCTTAATGACACTCTTAAAACCCTGGTGTACTTACAGCCAGCGTCTGCCAAAAAAACCCAGAAAGAAGAGGAGAGAAAGAAGAGGAGAAGGAGTTGGTATTTTGGTTCAAGTTTGAGTTAATGAATATGCATAGATCGGTTACGATTTCAAAATGAAGCGGACAAGTCAACCAAACAAAATGAGCAACGTCACAGAAGTCCAGGAAGCCTTGTACCGGCAGCAGAACTAGGCTCTCGAATAGAAAGGGGCTCCCCCAAGCTTCAGCGAGGTGATCTGGCACTACTACCTCCCGACGTCCCTGATGCCCAGCCACTACCATCAGACTGTGTCGTCCCACAACCACCGCCTGACACCCAGCCACCATCGGACTGTGTCGTCCCTCAACCACCGCCGTCCTCATCCATGCACCATCCAGGCTCTCAAGTAGACAAAGCTCCCCAAACCTTCAGCGAGGTGATCTGGCACTACTACCTCCCAACGTCCCTAATGCCCAGCCACTACCATCGGACTGTGTCGTCCCTCAACCCTCGCCTGACGCCCAGCCACCATCGGACTGTGTCGTCCCTCAACCACCATCGTCCTCATCCATGCACGGCCTCCATCTCAGCGGCAAGGAGGTTTGGACAACAGGAACTCGAGGAATACAAAGGAGAAATCCTGCCTGCATATTATCCCATCTGCTCTTTTGTTAAGTGTCTCGAGATACCACTTGTTATGAAGTGGCGCTATACAAATAATGACATAATTGACATCCATTAAGACGTACAAAGTAAGACTGCTCAAGAATTTGAAATTCTGTTAGTATTAAATTTGCAAGAACAAAAACGGACATTCATTGTTGTTTTATAACAAAAGTACTCAACAATTTCAAGGGTATTCCGTCTTTGTTCCCTGTAAGACAGGCATCAGACAAAACGGCTTGTTATGATGTCTGTGTAGAATTATTATCCATTTGTACAAGGATAAGAGCTTTTCAGGTATCGCCCAAAGCACCACATATCTTTAAGGGGTATTTCACCATTGTCGAGCCAGAACCGACAGAGATAGTGTTACTCCTCATTAACCAAGACCTGCTGTTCACAGTAACATAATGTATGAACTCACAGCAGAGTCAGACACAACAATATGCTCTTTAATGTCTGTTGTGTAAAGGTAACAATGTTTAAAGTATTGTATTATCTTGCAAAGTCCTACTGCTGGTGCATTTATAGCTAATGGAAATAAGAACTGAAGCATGTGCAACTATGAGTTCTTAGTTTCCTGTCTGGATATCAACATTAACCCTTTTCTGCAGGCACTACTGATTGGCTTTGGACAAACACCAGCAAGGAAGATGATGCAGCAGAGGAATACCTTCCTTGGTATATCTTTCATGACAAACATTGTATATACAATCATACCCAGTCAAGGTTCGGACAACAAGAACACCACCATCAAGTTTAAAAATACACATTATTGACAAATATGATGGTTGCGGTTAAAAAGAAACAAGACTATAACCTTATTTACCCATTTTCCATTACCTAATTCTTTCCTTGGTGTACCGAGGCGCTTGTCCACAGACAAGGCAACTGCTTGGGGCCCCAAAGCAGTAGGGGGGGGCCCTGAGGGCTAACAGACTTCAACAAAAGCAGTGGACCAAAATCTGCAAATTTTGCAATCACAGAAGAAAATCTCCATATGGCAGGCCCCATCTGACAGCACTCACTCTTGTTGCCCTGCTAAGTGTTGTATGCATTATTGCTGTAAAAAACAAAGTTTGTCAATGAAAGTCAACAAAGAAAAATGAAAAGGAATTATCCGTCCAAAAAAAAGTGACAGGAAAAAAAGAGGAAGAGGAGTAATGGTTGGCTAGCCGACATAACGGCGATGAACTCTGGTTGGAGGGCCTCCCAATTCATTTTTTGCCTCGGGCCCCAACAGACTGTAGAATCTCCACTGTTGGTGTATGTAATATTTTTATTGAAAAGCTGAAATGCATACACTTTTTTCAAATGGCATCAGTGCTGTTTTTCCACCTCCACCTCATTTCTGTACAAATAGCCAGCAAAGGTCTCCGTACGTCAAAGAACTCCAGCATCTGGTCACATCATGCAGGATTTACCTTACTGTATGTCTGGAAGATACATTCATTAAAAAACAGCCGCACACATTTTACCCCTCTCTGCCAGTCAGGATAAGTGACTGACATGTCGGGATAAAGGTTTATCCAAATGCACTCATATTTGTTTTAAAGAAAGCAGATGATAAGGCGGAGTGCAGGTTAGCTATGTCAAGACGTTTTTGTTATTGGTCAGCAGCACAAATCCATGTGGTGAAGTTCACCAGAGACGAACTCAACTCAGGGGATTGGTGCAAACATAATTACCACTCATATCTAACATCTCTTAAATACATTTTTTTAGGTGGTTTGTTTACAGCTGAGGGAAAGACTCCGCTGAGCCAGGTGCAAAAGTTTCAGACCTTCCTGTTAAGTGTGATTTCTAAAGTTCCTTTACACTCCAAAAACTGCTCTGCAGCTTCCTTTTTATTAGCAAGAAATCCAAGTCTGCTTTCTTTATAGGTTTACCTGTTCCAGTTTGATCATTGCCTTTACTGTATTAATCTGTTGTGTTTCCAGCCAATATTTAACTGATGGGTGATTCTTTTTTGAATCACCCATCAGTTAGTGATCTTTTGTTTTTGGCAGATTTCAAGCTAAATCCCCCATGCAAGACAATTTGAATAGGTTGAAAAATGAGGGAAGAAAATAGAAATGGATCTTCTTTGAACTAGTCCACACGAAGGCGGGTATTTTTAAAAACGTAGCTTTTTCTGTGCGTATTGGCCTTAAGTAGACATGCAAAGTGCGTTTTAGGTCACTGAAAATGCACCTTTACGAAAACTTCTTCTAGGGGGAAGATTTTCATAAATTTTCATAAATTTCATAAATTTTCATAAATTCCCTTTAAGATGTACTTATTTATTTAATGTGCAATCTGTCTTTTAACCGGTCAACTGTGCAATATATTTATAATTGTATATACAAGCAATATGTCTATACGTGCAATTATCTACACACTAACACCGTGCACTACCTCTTCAACACCTGTAAATTCATCATGTAAATACTGTTTATCTCTACCTTGTACATATGTTATTATAGTGTTTACTGAGTACTTACTTCTTGCTTATTTTTATTACTATTATTATCTCTATTTCCTACTGTGTATTGAAGAGCTACGCTGGCACCCGAATTTCCCCCCGGGGATTAATAAAGTATTTCTGATTCTGATTCTGATTCTGATTCTGATGTTTATGTAACGTCACAGTGTGCACAGGTTTCTCCTCCGTTTCACCTCATTGTGCGACGCTGTCACTTTTGTTTACTTGAGATCAGTGCGATGGCAGACGTATCCAAACTAGCGCTGGTGTTAACGTTACTAACTGGACTTTTCACATGCTCACACATACACAGTTACTCTCCCACTATGTTGATGATCAGAGGGGCCTGAATGGACCACGGAGGTCGCTGCTGCTTCATACAACACTCTGATGACATAAGCCTGTTTTGGACGAGACCCGGCCGGACTTAGTGCAGAGGAATAGGGTGAGAAATAGGGTTGCAAATTCTAAGCACTTGACTTAGTCGACCAACATGAACGTTTTGCTTAAACAAACAATACCAAATGCGTTTTTTTTTCTTCCTCAATCAAAGCTTTATTTGCTCAGCAACATAATTTCTAACAGAATTGCATTATGAAACATTGATATGTCTGCCCTCTACATATTTAAAATGTTATTAAGGCTGACTATTTAACGTTAATTGAATAGTGCGTGCGTTAAAAAAATAATCTCCGCTATGCAACCACATTATAATTATAGCTGTCTTTTTTCCCAAAGGTATCCAAAGGTGGGGGAATGTCCCGCAAAAAGTTATCCACCTCCGTATCCATGCTTTCAGCGACGGGAACTGTTGCGTGTGCTCCCCCAAAAGAAAAGCCATCGCCGAGGGCTGATGCACGGCTGCAGCTCCAGTCGTGCCCAGCACCGTTAGCCTGTGGGTTAAGGATGGCCACCTGCACTGCTTCTACCAATTCAAACAGCTTTGATTTTGCATCCAGTCTCTGTGAGTTAAAAAACTCTGATGTTTGTGTTGAGGGTCTAACATCGTTGCAACATACTTTTTAAATACACCATAGCACTGATAAAAGGAGACACGTTCTTGATATTTCAAATTAGTAAATCCAGTTAATTTTTCTAGCTTGAGCAAATTCTTAACGACCAATTCATCCCTAGTGAGAAAAGATTTGCATGTCAAGGACATTGTTGTTGATCGGCATGCTCATGACAGATGTAACCGTGCGTTTTTGTGTTTCATGTGGACGAAGATGTTTTAGAGAACTGAGCGTGTGTGAACGTGATTATTTTGTTACACGGAGGAGGAAAAAATACCAGCCTACGTGTGGACTAGGCCTTAGAGATAAAAAAAAATCCTTATGCCCTTGGAACAAGTTATTCCTAAATGGCCAATCAAGAGTGACATTGAGATTATAACTACATTAAATCTTTCTGGGCTGAGATAGTAAAGCTGCAAAAAAAAGAAATTTTCATAGAGTAAGATAATGATGTTGCTCTGCTATAAGAGAACATCTCTGCATGCACATATTTGCAGAAAGTGAAATAAAAGCAACATGTCAGGGGTCTCCTTCCATTTTCATGAGGAAGATAACGAGGTATGAAGTCAGTCAGAAGTCATCAGATGCCAACCGTGTGCATTATTCAGACTACAGAGATGTTAATAAAGAGGTTATGGCCCAGAATTACTTCCTCTCAACAGGAAATGAAGAGAGAGCGCTAACACAACACATAGGCACACAGTGTGTATCCGCATACATGGGAATACACAGGTCGTGCCGCTCGTAATTACTTCCACTTGACAGTGTGTGAAGATGGCAAGCCTTGGCAGCGCGCTGTACAGTGTGCAACCTCGAGAGACGAGCCAGGTTAAAGCAGAATTAGCCTGACACAATTTTCATGCTAATATGAAGGAACATAAGGGAGTACTCATTTAAAATGCCAAAGAGAACCTTGCCCTTGCAATATGAATGTGCTTTAGATAAGAAGTGTTGCTTGTCCTGCGTCTGTTGACTTAGATTTTTTTGTGATGTCGAACACGTTTCTCAGTAAACATACAGTAGGGATGACCTGTTTGTGCAGTGCGCCTGTATTGCCTCTGCTCAAATGTAATATCCAGCAGAGCGTAAAAGCATCTGTTAGAACTCCATACATTATGAACATGTTCCACAGTTCTTAAACAAGACAGCATTCATCTTATTCCATCCATCCCTGCTCCCACAGATCAATGGGATTAGGCAAAATAAATAACATAAATAGGTATGAATAATAATATTCTGATATAAGATGTAAATACTCATTTAACATATTCCAGAAACAGCATGAACGGGTCAGAGATCGAATGTGTCAAGGGTCAAAACTCAAATTCACTATTTGTTCCTGAAGATAACTTCTGTCTGCTTTGATTCTATTAAAGATAAGAGTTTCAATTGCATCGCTAGGGGCGTCGCGGATTTGTGAGTGACTTAAAGGAAGAATGTGCAACATTTTACACATAAATACAGCAGAGATCAAGTATGTAAATATCTCTCTGAGTCATGACTGTCTCATAGAGTGTGACGCGTGAGTCCCGCTGTCTGTAATGTTGTCTGAGCCGAATCTACACCGTGTTTACATGGACGGGACGGCCAGACCATCCACGCCCTATGGTTTAAGTGAGGGACTAGAGAAAAGAAGAGGAACATACTCACTGCTTATTTGAATGTCATCTAAGCATTTTTAGATCATGGTCATTGCGTGTAAATGTACATGCAATGTGAAGCTACGAGCTAACTAAAGAGCGCTACCATTAGCTTGCTAACATAAATGCAGCTCAAGACAAGGACAATTTTGTCCGCCGCTTGCGAGTTGAGAGGGGTTGGAGGTGTGTCGCTGGATTTTTGTTTTTTTTTGTTTCATGCTGGTGCTCAAGGGCGACATCTACTGGATCAAAAAGTCACACATTCTTCCTTGAATGTGCATTATCTTTTGGGTCCTTAAAGAAACATTAACACATTTAAAAACCACAGAGAATGAAATGTATTTTCAAACAATATCAGGTGAAAAACCTTCAATAGAAAAAGATGCTACTCTAGAATTTAGTCTGCAACCACTAGAACTTCTATTTGTACTTTAAAATACAAACCTGAAAAACATACAAATACTACATTTTAAAAAGCAATATGTCATCCTCCAAATAAAATAACATGTAACCAATGCTATAGTAGATTCTTGTGTATGTTGTCCCGTTGAATAATAGATTTCTACGACACTGTGTTCCATCAAAACAAGCACTTATGTAATGCTGTTTCACAAGAGGGCACCACTGCTGCATCGCCTTCATGGAGTGGAGCTT
Source organism: Tautogolabrus adspersus (assembly GCA_020745685.1). Classification (NCBI taxonomy): domain Eukaryota; kingdom Metazoa; phylum Chordata; class Actinopteri; order Labriformes; family Labridae; genus Tautogolabrus; species Tautogolabrus adspersus. Next base: position 29,165,697 of record CM036536.1, read on the forward strand.
TACTCCCTGCAGTAAAGACAAGTGGCCTCTGTATGGACCACCTTACCGTATAGACAGGCTCCCAGTGACAGAGCCTGACCCACTGCAGTTGGTGTGTAAGCCAGAGGGAAGACATGCTCGGTTAGTGGCTTCAGCTCAGAGTGGTGCTTCTAAAGCTGCTTATAGGTGGAGAGAGAGAGAGAGATAAAGAGACATACTGACAGACAGGGGGAATGAGTCAGAGAGGGATAAACACACACTGTTTGATTTGACAGACTTTGATCAACCCCAAGAGGAAAGTCTTTTTCCTCCCTCTGGTTGGGGTGTGAGGCTAAGTGTTCTGTCCAAGGATACTTCAGTGTGTGTCCATGTTTGTGTGTGTAGGCTGTAAAAGATCCAACCTGTGCCCTACGAGACCACATTTAACCAGCTTAGCTTACCTAATGAACAAAGCTGCCGCCCTGTAGAGGTTATCCTGCCCCATGACCACCAGGGCAGACGTAGGAGTCATTTGTTTTCTCTTTGAATTCCTTTTTTAAAGGGCCATGAAAAGCTGAGGTAAAAAAAATAAAACAAGGAGCAACCGTGAATGGATTATGTCAGTTCCTTTGCCAAGAAAAAAACTCCTGATGTTTGTTCTTGATTGATCTCAAATCAAATCAAATTTGGCAGCTTAATAAAAGGCCCATTGCTTCAGAATATGGCGTTATGGGTACCCCCTTTAGCCTCATTTCTAGAAGCAAGTTTGGAAGTCTGCTTTGGATGATTCTCTGGGTCACTGACTACTACTAATAAAGACAATATTCCGATTGCGTAGGAGTCATGTAAACACCTTATTCCAATTGTCATAACCCGATTAAGCTCATATTCCGATTATTAAAAACCCTAATAAGACCCCTGGCATATGCCTGTATCAACCCGATTATTGGGTCATGTAAACGCGTTAGTCGGATTATGCTCCTGAATATGCTACTTCAAGGATTTTGTTATACAAGTAGCGTATGTCTGTCTGTGAAGGAGCTCAGTGCGCATGTGTGTGGGTGGTGGAGCGAGTGAGGAGAGAGAGAAAACGAGGCGAGTGTGTGTGTTCTGCAGATGTGTGCGAGAGGCGCGTTATGATGCCGGGGACCGGAGCAGAATTAGGCAGAGAAACGTTAAACTCAATGGTAGGCCTACTGTTATACAAGTTTGGTGTGTGCGAAATAAACGGCCTGACACCTCAAGCTACCAGCCGGACTCTCCGTGTCTGTTTTACAAGTTGCTGCACCCCAGTCAAAGTGACGGGGTTAGCCCTGAAGTTGAGAGATACTTCGGCCCTGGAGCAGACAAATAAGTCTCCCTTGTGCGCTCTGACCACGGTCGGAACGCCGAAGCAGGACAGGTTAATCATTTGTTTATGTCCCTAGATGACGTCTTGTCATGACGCTACTACTACTACGGTTTATTCGGAATATGCTGATTAACATGTAAACGGGAATATTCCGGTAGCTCGGCACTCTGCGGAGCATGTAAACACCTTTTTCGGAATATTGCCCTAACCAGAATATTGACATTAATCGGAATATGGTGTGCATGTAAACGTAGTCAATGACTGGGACATTAAAATGTTGGTCTTTCAGTCAGATGATCAGGGTTTGATTTCTGTGTGATACCATTAGTCAATGTTGACTGAGTACATGGGCCTCTCAAAAACCTCTCCCTACACACTTCTACTCCGTTTGCACACTCACATGGAGGGTCCGCCACATTGAGTGGGGTCTAACTCCCAGTTTCCACATAATCTGTGCACGCCGACATTCATCAGGGCTGTGCAATACGCCACTGTCATAGACAATGCTCCTGTTACCACAGAGTTTGCCACATTCTGTCTCAGGAGCGTCCCCCTCCTCCGTTTCTATTTTCAACAGAGCACACTGCAAGCACGCATCAAGCTCGACAGAATAGAACGACCCGAACAGGATGTCAAAAAACGAAACGCACAAAGCGATCGGTCAATTTCAAAATAAAACACAATATATGGACTCACGATCGTATTTTTCATCATTTTATCAACATAAAGTCAAAACAGGCCCAGAATGAATAAACCATCAACCACAGGAAGACAAAACTGCTCATGGCTGCGCTCACACTCCAGAAACGACCCAGTGGGGTAGGGCGTGGATAGTCTGGCTGAGCAATACCGTGGTGCTGACAGACCACGGCGTGCACGGAGTATGTGCAAATTGGGACTAAGACCTCTGAAAGCAGAGTGGGATTGCATTGTTGAAGCCTCAAACAGCAAGTCAGCACCGATGCTGCTTAAGTGAACAACTCTTCTCTCCACGTCGTGGAAGACGCGGCTCAATACATTAAAGTTCTGTATTATCACCAAGCGGCAACCTCTTATTATGTTGCGTCTATTCTTGTTGATGTTGGTCTGATTTTATTTTGGGTTCTTTAACTGTTGGGGTTTTGTTGTTGTTGGTTGAGTGTTTCACCAGTGGGTTAGTCTGTTGTGTTTTTTAGTTGGTATTTGGGTTCCTATGCTTTGTTGTTATGTTTGCTTCTGCACATACCAAAGCAAAAAGTGCTGTACAAATAAAGTTCATCATTATTAGCAGTATTGTAAACCCTGAAGCACATCACCAGCTACTAAATGGGATGATCCCTCTGTTTAAAGATATACGCCTGTATACTTCTATTTAAGAAAGAAGAAGAAGAAAATGAAGAAAGCGGGATGATTTGTAGTCATTGAGATTTAAAAGTGTAAACAAAAAGGATTGGGTTCAGAGCAGAGTGTTGGCTGCGTATCTCTGGGTTACATCTGTGGGCTGGATGTGTGTTTTTAATTGTGTGTAGGTAAATGTGTCCTGGTCTGCAGCTAAGACCAATTTAATTATGGAGAGTCAAGCCTGCGCTCACTACTTTTGTTCTTTAATTGTCATGGTTTTTTTTGGGGACCTGGAGAGAATAAAATAAATGATTTAAATCACAACGTTCACATGCTGGGTGTATCACTGGATAATTGGAGAATTGTAAGTCTCAAAGAACGATTCATTTCTTTCCCACCATCATTTTATCCCTGGCAGAGACGAGTGTGCTTTGAAACAGCATTCACGATGAGAAGTTAAACATTAAACATGTCTTTTTTTTAGTGATATTCACGCAAAACTTCCACTGGAGCTTTACTAGAACCAAAACGAAGAAAGAAATACTATTGGTGAAAAACATGCTGACACTAGCATTTAGATTAAGGGCGTTTTCACATTAGTGAATCGTGCCTGAGCATGATTGCTCCCCCCTCCCCTCTCTCCCGCTGATCTGCGTTCACATTAGTAACATCATTCCCTACCTGAGTCCACATACGTATGTACACAGTCTGATACAGCAGGGGGCAGTATGCACATAGTTGGTTTGCAAATCCACCAAAAAGCAGCAAGAAGAAGACGCAACCATGGCAACCACTCGCAGATTGAGTCCATCCTACTAACTTTTTTATTTCTCAGATGCCAACAATGACCCTCTTCCTTGTTCCACATCTACCGTGCAGCTCAGAGGATGTAATAGGCCCGTGCTATGCGGATACAACATTTTTTGAGGGGACAGGAATTGTTGGAATTACACCATATAGGGCGCCACTTCCTTGTTTGAGCACGGTTCACATCTCCCTCGGACCGTACTTGAGTACACATGAATCGTGCCCAAGAACACCTCTTCAAGCAGACTCGGGCACGGTTCCGGAGTAGAGTACGAGAACAGTACGTTTGTGGTCACACTGATCAAATGAACTAAACTATGGGGTCAAGCGTACTCAGATCTGGGCCCGGGTCCCTAGTGTGAAACCACACTCAAGCCTGGCTCACACTGCAGGATAACTCCCCGACAATCGCAGGGTCGCTCCCGACTCAAGGCTGCTCGGAACCGATTATCTGCCCAGATTATCTTGTAGTGTGAGTGGTACAAAGTTCCAATCTTCACGTCCCCGATCTGCTCGGCGATCGTCGGGGACGCCCCGATTTATTTCAAACATGTTTGATATTTAGGATCTTGGCAGAAGTCGCGCATGACTACAATATAATCATAATATTATATAACCTCTAATTCTCTCTGCAAAACGCACACAGCTACAGTCCTCGTCTCCTCATCCACCTGCAAGTCCATATAGTCCGGCGTTTCTTTTCTGTTTTTAGGTTTCTGTTCACATGACGGCACAGATTATCAGTGCAGCACTTTTCTGAAACATTTTATCCATATCTCTACGTTTGTATCAAATTTCCTTTATCCTACAACAACTTCCACTTCCTTCTCTTTGATCAGCCGCTGTCCACTGGAGTCCGCTAGAGTTTTCTAATGAAACTTTATTAACAGTTGTCAACGCTGACATGCCACCCTGACTTCTATACAAGCGGGGGAAAATCGTACAGTGTGAGCCCAGCTTAAATCACCACTGTAATCTCTCGGAGCTGTACAGCTGTACAGCATGGCTGTAGATCCTTGGCCATTTACGTCATACCCAGACACTCCTAAAAAGGAGCACAGCAGGCCTAGCCCGGCTGACCCTTCCCCACCTACCCAAGTTATTCCCATTCAGTGCCAAGCACATTGAGCTTGCATAAACTAAGCTGTCTTTTGTACACTCATTTAGCAGTTTATGAGTTACTGCTAGGTAAAGCTAACGCAGGGTACGTCATCACAGCACCGCTACAAATCCTTCCCTCAAGAATGATCTCCTTAAGAGGGGTGATTCCACTGTATGGTGAATTGACTTTAAATTTTTGGTGTGATTAAGTAATGCAGTACCTTACTCAGAGATATTTCTCACTATGAAAAACCCTTGACAGTGTACCACCGGACAATTCAACACCATGAAAACAAATGTCTTTTTCTGAAATGATTAAATTGCCTTGACCTGCCCTGCCTTTCCTTTCATGCTATTTGCCATGTGCACACAAAGTATTGCACAAAAGGGGCCTATGCAGGGGGTCAAACTCAAGCTCTGTGTTTATTATGGAATTGAAAAGGCTATGTGAACTTGTTTTCTGTTTAAGTCAGTGACACGCTTGCAAACTCACAGCTTTTTTAAATTTCAAGTCACAGTAGAGTTTTGATTTTCACAAAAGTCTGTTCTCCTCTTTTTCCTAACATAGTCTGCCCTCAGATGTTACATGTGTGGTTGTCCCACAGTCCAAGTCAGGCCAGCGGATTCAGAGCCAGGATTCATAATGACCACACTGGAAAATGACCAACATGAACACACCGGAGGAGGAGAAGAGAGGAGAAAATAACGTCCCTCTGACACCTCTGTCTGTAATCCTCTCCCTTCCTCTATTGCACATTCAAATAAGAGCTAATTTGTTTGTTGGGGTGCAAGGCGGCACGGTCATGGTCACAACAAATCTTCGTTGGGTAAACCACTTTTGCATTTGGCCAGACTTAAGTGTCTATCTCATCCCAAATGAGCTGCAGGGAGCAAAGGGTTCAGAAAGGATTGAGGCGGAGAGAGAAGCCAGAATGGAATACAGCTTAATTGGCCAGAAGAGGCAACCGCAGCGAAGATAGAGGGTTTTGTTACTAATTCTGCCTCAACGCTTATTGCCATTCAGTCTAGCTTACTTTGTGGGGAGAGCAGACTAAACCCCATGAATGAAAAACAGACTGGTTATAGGCTGCTGAACAGAAAAAAAAAGGCTGAACAATGGCTGGGAAGGAAAATCCAGAGAATGTCAAGTACAAAATCCCATCCATCGTACATGTATTCATGTCATCTCCGCTTGCCTTGTTCTGTCCCATTCTCTATTCCCTACTGGGACACAGGAACCTTTTCCTCTTATGTGATCGATCAATGTCGACTCAGTCTATCAACCGAACACTTAAACCTAACCCAAACAAAAAATGTTTCTATCTTGTTCCTAGGTTTCAGAATATTGTCTTTATTACCCTCACTAACCTGAATGTTTATGTGGACGAGGTTAGATTTGTTATCATACGAGAATGGATTTGACCTTGGCTGTTAAAGTAAGCACTACAGGTCACATATTCTCCTCCTTTTCAACCAGTTTAAATAAGTCTCAGAGATCCCAAAAACATGTCTGTGAAGTGATCGTTCTAAATCCACTCTGATCCTGTATTTGATCATGCCTATAAACCCCTCTATTTCAGCCCTGCTCAGAGCAGGCTGTTTCTGTGTCTGTAGCTTTAAATGCAAATGAGCTGTGTTTGACCACGCCCCTCTCTGGAAGGGCTTGGGTGGCTTAGACATTGTGACATTGGTGCAGTTTAGCTACAGCACACACGTGAAAAGCACTGTACTCTTGTAATTTCTTGAACACATAGTCTTTTTGCTGTAGTTCTAGAAGCCTTGTCGGACTTACGACTTTGGTCTTTTTGATGAAAAGGCAGAAATTAGCGATGTTAAAGCTAGGGTTGGTAATTTTCGACAACTAGCATGATTTTGAAAGTAGCATTCCCTCCGTGCTCTGTCTTCACCCACCCCCTCCCCTCTGTGCTCCCTCAAAAGCCACGCCCCCTCACTTACATGCACTAGCGCCATTGGTCCAGAAGCGGATTTCAGCTCATGCTTTGAGTGTGGGCTCGTGCATGCATGGGGTAGAGAACCAGCAGGGAGACAGGGAGGCATGATTGGTTTATAAAACTCGTATCGAGTGCAGACATTGGTCGAAGTTTTTACGAGTTTACAACTGCTACAGATGACGGCTTTTCTTCGTTTCTTTTTCAGAGCACATGAATTATTAATTTCTGTCAGGACCTAAAGACAATTTCAACTAAAATCTTAAAAAGTGTATCTGGAGAAAATTACCTACCCTGCCTTTAATGATTAATCGATAATCGATTAATCGCTAAGAATCTAACCGATTAAAAATGTATTAACCAACAAGCTGTTTACAATTTTACCGGCAGTCACATGTAATACCATTTTATACCAAAGAGGGTGTCCTTCACCTTTGCAACTCTGAAAACTACTGTTAATACTACGAAAGGAAGAAGCCACATGGAGAAAAGTGAGGCTAAAATGAAGCGGTCAGCGGAGAGAGTGTTGTCTGCAGCTGGACTTAACGTGAATAGACTGAGCACACGACTCAGCCCCGATCACTTAGATATGATCACCTTTCTAGATAGATATTTTATACTGAGTAGAGGATTTGATGCGCTCACAACTCACTCCTGAACGTCTTGATGCCTACAAAGCAGAAAGAGTCAGTGTATTGTGAGGATGCTCAAATGGTTTTATTTCACTTGAGTACAGAACTTCATGTTGATTTTAGTTGAGTTTCATTCGGTCAGCCTTCTGAGTCTTGAAACGTCAGTAGCGCCCGATTGGCATTGTTTTGTAAGCAGTGTCGTTAAATAAGGACAGTCCTACGTTTAAAAGAGCGAGAGCCTCGTTGTTTTATTAGTTCAAACTGTTAATGAATGAATGTTTCCAGTAACTATTGTGCTGCTATAATGGTTTCAATAAAACATAAATTGAGAAAAAGACGTGCATTTTGGAGCTCATTAATGATGAATCGATAATCGATCGTTAAGGTGTTCAACTATCAGTTAAGATAAATGACTGAAATTTGCAACCCTAGTAGAAATGTTTTGACTCTGTTATTAACACCAAAGAAGATTAGTTTTGGAGGTTGGGGTGATGGATGTGTCAACAAAGATGCTGTTTTTTCCTTTCCCATGTTCAACCTTTATGTATCTTAAAACAGAAGTTTGGTACCTGAATATAACCAATAATAAGACAGAGTGATTTGTACCAGGAAAATGTTTTTTTATGAAGAATAACTCTGGCAAGCAACAATGATCCGCAGAGAGAGGAATCAAATCTGGAAAAAATAAAAACACTGAGCAGTAAGATATTTTCAGATTTAAATGTTTTTCTGGAATGATTATGATAGATGTTTGCCATTTATGAATTAATGGTTACTTTCCAACCTTGCTATGTCTCTATGGTGTAGCCCAATACAGAATGCCAAATTGACCCTTTGTCCATCCTCGTCTTTACCAGGAAGTAACCTTCTGTCAAGACACGCCCTCCTTAGTTACTGTTACTAGGTTAGACAAAATCTCTTTTCTCCGTGCTCCTTCCTGTTTGAAACTATTGGAAATACCTCAAGATTAGACAGACTGTTTAATTAATTTAATGTATTTGATTCTTTTAGAAACTTGGCCTCAGTGAAAAAATAAAGAATTTAAAATGTGATGGCTGTCTGATGTAGGCTAATGTTAGCTGTCCTTCTGTGGCTGCTAGCTGTAGCACCTCCAGTGACTTATCTCTGGACTCCATCAGTGACCATTTCTGGAGCCAGGGGTCTGAAATATATCATGATATCCTCTAAATGTCGGCAATAGGGCCTTCGATACGCAGCTGAGAGTTTTGTGCACAATTTGACAATCACAGCAACATCACTTAGTGCTAAAAGTGTCAGATCCATGCGGAAAAAAACTGCACGAATGCGATGTGGATATTTTGAGTCAGTCTTGAAGATACCCCGAGCACCTTTTAACCATGTTTAGTAACAACATCAAGTCTTTTCACACTGAAAAGACTTGGTCCAGTCGAAAGTTTGTCTAACCAGAAGTAGCCCAGCAACGGTTGCTATGAGAAGGGGCTCTCTGATTGGTCAGAGAGCCAACAAAGGGTCAATTGAAAAATAATTTATCCAGTCATGATTAAATGTGAAACAATTTTAAATGACTGGTGAACACAGGGCTTTCTCATCACCAAACGGTGATCCAGCCATTGAAATTACAACATGCAAGTTCAAACCAGAATATTCATAAAGCCCTGATACGCCATGATTGGGACTCAGACGTAAAACTTTATACATGCAAAGTGTTTAGTTCTACAGCTAATCTACTTTCATAGTGTCCATAAAACTTTCTATGTGTCTTTGTTACTGTATGTGACCTCGTTCACAGCACTCTATACAGAATGATCACTAGTAAAATCAATATGCATGATTGAAATATGATGAACACCGTTTTACTGTTGAGTTACAAAGTTCACAGTAGGTTAGCCAAGTTTGAAAACAGGTCTGAGTGTTGAAGTCAGAACCCTCTGAGAGCATAAAGATAATCAAAAACATGGCCATGCTCATAAGAAACACGGCCATGCTGTGGCCTTATGCAGAATTTACAGACACAATGTCATAAAGACATCTTTTGTCTTTAAAACTGAACAAGAATACTAAAACAAACTTTGTTCTTTTTGTATTTATCACATAAATAACTACGCAGTGACAGTGTTGTGAATGATCTTTTTTCTATTTTTGTGGTCCTTAGTCTCGAGAGGCGTTTAATCTTTCTTTTTAAGACACTCTGATAGTTTTGATTGGATGAAACTTTTTGTTTTTAAAATCACAGAGACATAACTTACTTTTTTACAACGGCCTGCATTAATCCTCAAACGTCGTGCTCGAGCTCTGCGTGTCCTTTTGGGAATACAGCTCAAAAAAAATTATTGAAAAGACTTCAACAAACTGCAGCTGGTTGGGTTTGATCTGAGAGCAGCTAACGACGTCCAAAAGGCTCTTTTCTAAGTTTTTACTTTTTTTTAAACCAATGAAGGATAAAGACGATTAAAAAGAATAGTTGTATTCAAATGCAAAGAGCACAAGCTGCAACTATACAGAAGAATAGGTTATTGCCAAGTTAACCATGTTATATGTACATATTATTCTTTTTGTCCCTTTTGATATTCTCTCTGCTGAAACAGATTTTCTTGTAGGCATACCATCTATTTCCAGCTCTCTCCTGGGCTTAGTGAGGCAGTGAGACACAGATGTTCAAATTTCCCTCTGGACTCTATTCTTTCACACATGCACATCGAAATGGCACGCAGAAACCTTCCGGTGGAGAAATTGCCTTGAGAATGGCAATAATTATGCCAACGCAATTAAGCAAACACGCTCCACATAAGCCACATCTCAATTTGTCACGCTGTAAAAAACCTTAAAAAACCAACAGGACCAAGGCTGGACTCCACTTGAACACCATTCACACGCTGTCTTTAAGTGAGGCGGAGCTGTTGTGTGGAAGTAAAAACACACGCCTGAGCGAGAGGCAAACTGTAGTTTAGAGAACACAATTATGTGAGCATACAGTGTCTTTACACCGCAGTGTGATGTTGGTTTTGATGAGCAATTAAACTCGACAAATGGAAACTTTGACAGCTAACAAATAAAAAAGCAGCGAGGACACCAAATGAAAAGGAAAATGTGTTGGCACACGTTTCCTTTGGTAAATGGAGTAAACAAGGGAAAGGAGAATAGCACTTTGATCACTTGTGCTTTCTATTTCTCTTCCTGCCTTTGAGTGCACATCTTCCTCTCCCCCCCCCACTCCTGCAGTATGCTGTGATACAGTGTGTGACAATACAAACACCTCATTCTGTCACCGTCGCCTGCTAACAGGCTCATTGGACTGCCTTGTTATCCAACTCAAACAGTGAGACCCAAAGAATCCGCGGCACATTTCCATAATGTTGTTGACCGAGTGCTGAGCCGCCACGCCGTCTGGAAATACACGCACACACTCGCGTGTTATTTGCATGTCTATTACCTCAAAAAAAACGTGACTCTCGACATGAGAGGCAAGGAGAGCCAATTTGAAGCTCGGCTGCACATCCGACATCCCTCCCCCACCAACCACACCTACACACAGACACCCAACACACCAGCCGGCGCAGAACAGAGCAATGCATTTTGGGAGGCAGGAAGTGGCATAATGGAGGCCAACTATGTCCTTTAGTGGGTTAAATAGACACACTTGACATGCATGATGGATAGGCCGTGAAATAGGCTGGAAGGCAAAGTTGAGAAAAGTCAGTGTGACAGGAATTTCAAACAGGATGTACCTGTCTATCTTCCTAACATGATGTCAGGCAGCTTCACTGGTGTTTAGATTGTAAAGAGAAGATAATAGGATCCTGTATGACACAGGTGGCAGGTTTAGCTGTTATGACAGTACGAGGGGGGATTACGCCACAAAGTCGGAGGACGTGAGCGGGATCTTGGTGGCTCAGTGAGCTGAGGGTTTGAACATGATGTGTACTTGCAGCGTGATTAAAAACACAGATTACAGTGTACATTTAAAGCTCAGGAGCCTCGATTTTAAAAACCATCAAGCAACACAACTACCTTAAAAACACCTCTATCTTACTTTGCTGGTTTTATTTGCACAGTTTTTACAAGTTAAGTCCATGAAGTCAGTGGAAAACTTTTTAATTTGCCTTTCTTAACACCTTAAGGTGATGTCATCAGGGTTATTTTCTCTTGACGACCACAGAAAAACTCATGATGCAAACCTCATCAAAGAACAGATGTAAATTTCACCTTGAATAAAAGAAAGATATACCAAAGTTTTATAAATCTGCTTGAAAAAAAAACAAGAGAACTAAAGTTCAGAGGCCGGAGGATCAAACCGGAAAATGCTGAAGTTCCAGGTGAGATCTGAGATCTGAGGATGAGCTGTCACACAGCAGCATGGATCAGAAACACACAAACTGGCTTTTCCAGTAAGCTTACAGTTCATGCCTTTAAAGTCTGTGCATTACCTTTTTGTCCTAAAGAAAATATGGATCCTGTCTGGATCCAGAGGAGATCTTAAAGCCCTTTAGTGCATGTAAAAAAAATGAAATCTGTTAGGTGGTATGAAATAAACAAAAACAGGAATTCTTATTTTGGTAAAAGAGAAATACGAGAATCATTTGATATAATAACTATCTTTTTAAAGGGTTATTTTTGGGGCTTCATTTGACAGGACAGATATAGAGAGGCAGAGAATGTTGGGAGAGAGAGAGGGGGACTAACGCCTCCGTATACGCCTGTTCAACCAGCTGGATTATACAAAGGTCCATGATAAATATTTTGACACTAAAAACACACCGCTTGCTTTCACCATCATAATGTTTCACAACCAGAATGCAGATGAAGATCTTTCAGATCAAGCAAAAACCTGGGACCACTCCCCCCCCACTGCATGATCAATAAAGAAGAAGGACCCGCAGGTTATTTTGGGATACTGCTAACCTTAAACTACTTCCTCTATATAGTATAGTTTATCGTTGCCATGGAAACAATGGATGTAACCTCAAAGACCGCTGCATAAGGAAGCGGGAGCTGCTTCTGAAAGCTGCCGTACTGTTGCTGTATGTGCTGCTGTGATAAAAACGTCATGTGAATTATACTTCATACTACAACGTCGGTAAACAGATCCTCTTCTTCAGATCTGTTTTGCAATTTGTTCTTGACTTCAGTCAACTCAGAGTTCGTTTTCATCGGGGGCGGGTGGGGAGTAGCAGAGAGAATCACTCCCATGATTCCCCCCAGCCCCGACGTCATCTTTTGCTATTGTTTTGATTGAGAGCCCCCTGGTGACGAAATTTACATACAGCGTGTAAAGAAGGTAAAACCTTGATTTTATCCAATAAAAACATAAAAATAAATGTCAATATAAAAAAGAAAACCTATAAACCCTTTAATTTACAAACTTTAATCCTGCACATAAGCAGTGCCTCTCTCTTTCTGAAGAACCAATCCATGAAGCTGTAGATCAAGCCATGACGACCATAAAGCCGGTGCTTTCTTCTGGGCTCAACAGAGCTTTTTCGCTGCCAGACATTTTTCTTCCCAAAATATTGGGAGTTTTCCTCATGAAAAATGTATGAAACTGTAAATTCAGTGAGCACACTCTGTTTCACAAATGTTGGATGTCGATGGGATAATATCATCATTTCGGATTTGATTTGCGTCCGGTTTTGTAACAAAACTCTGCGGTGACCATTGTGAGAGTGTCATCGTTTGGTATCGCTGCCGCAGACCTAATCCATTCCTATCTGCGAGCAGACATTAATAAACCACAAGGAGAAGCTTTTAGAGGCTTTAACCCCCATGCATAATTCAGCCTGTGCTGATGCTAATACTACAGCTGCAGCTCCCACACTCAACGTTTCTGTAGCGTCCCACTAAACAGCCAATTAACTCTAATGAATCCAACAAAGTCCAAATCTCAGCAGATTGAACAGAGAAAGTACTTTTCTCCTGAAAACTCTGCCAGCTAAGTCCTGATGAGAACTCTCTGAAAGTTTTTTTTTTTCCTCCCACCTTACAACAAGATGAAAGGTCAGGCGTAGTGCGATAGTTTCACTTTATACTGAATAGATTGAGTTCTGAGCAGGCCGAGGACTGTGAGGGTAGACTCTATAAGATACATCCTGATGAAGGGCTCTGCATGGTGAAACAGTTTCATGTAATGTGATGCTCACTGCATCCCCATCAGGTGGTTCTCTGCGTTAAAAACATATAAATATGATAGATTGTGTTTTTTCACAAGTGCTGTTCACGCACTCTGTAAAGAAGCATTTTCACCATAAACGAGTTCTCTATGCATTATTACCATATTTGTCTTGTTAAGGGTCTTTAAGATAGGACGCGGTAAGGCTGCGCTCGCCGCGGAGTAGGGCGCAGAGCAGAGGGGGAGTGCACATGAGCAAAAAGCAATGGCAGACGTTGCTAGGTAACCAAAACTATAGTCCGGGAAATAGCACATTTTTGAATGCACAATATGTTTGTATCTGTCCACTTTTCAGTAGAAAGCCCTATTCTTTCTTCTGCTGAGGAGGAGGAGATGAGAGGGTGTGTGTTCACGATATCTTCAGGGCACGACAGTATTTGGGAGAGTTGAGGCTCGTCCAGAAGCTGCAGCTCTATAACACCCGCTTCACAAACACGACACATTTCTGCTGCTGTTTCAAACACACCTGGTACTCCCAAACTGTTGGACGTTTCTTTACAAACTAGAGATTTCTCTCTGATGTCCCGGTGGGTCTGTAAGCTAGAGCTCCGCAAAGTGGGACACCGTTTGTTGTGATCTGATCTTCCCTCCTATTGGACGCGCAGAGGTGACATCACGGGGTTGAACATTTTGTAACTTCAGCGCAGCACACTAGAACGACAAGCGAGACTTTGCGCTGCGATCAGCTCGGTGGGGCGCAGATACGCTCTTGCGTGGAGCAACACAATAGGCGATGAATGGGCTTGACAAACTGAAAAGCCCTTTATGTTCCCCCCCTTAAACAGATCTGAATGACAGGGGTCGTAAGTGGGGGAACTAACAAAACACTGCACTTGTTATGAAAGGGTACAAAATAAGCAGGCCTTGGCAGAAGAGCACAGCCCTCCAGAACCACCCACTGATTCTATCAATGTGATAGATGAACATAAATTGAAGCCCAAAACAAAAAAAAGTTGGAGTCAATGAACAGAGGGGAAAACCTGTTCCTTTAAAGCCCCACAGCCCAGCTGATTGTCATCAGCCGACAGCTGAGGGAAAACATCACATGTGCAGTCAAAAGCACCTGATAAGCAAGGAAACCTGTGACCTAGTGTCTTGGGAATCTATCCATAACGGTCTGAATAAAAGCAGACCCTGACATTTCCTTTTACATTGATGTGGAGAGGTTTTGTTTCAAACAGCTTCTAATACATTTCCATCATTCATGGTCAATCATCGTCATTAACGGGCGTCGGATAGCCTAGCGGTTATGTTCTGCGCCCCATGTGCAGAGGCCATAGTCCTCGCTGCAGCGGCCGTGGGTTCGATTTCGACCTCGTCCCTTTGCTGCATGTCATCCCTCACTCTCTCTTCCCAACATGTCCTCTCTCTCTTTGGCTGTCCTGTCCAACAAAGGCAAAAAAGCCCCCCAAAACAGCTTTAAAAAAACATTCATTCATTTAGTTTAATCTTGGTGAAAAAGTTCTGTTTTTTAAACTCGTTTCACTAATTTTCTTTCAACTTGATTCACTGGCTACCTGCAACTGTACTTTATGTTGTAGAGAATTTTCTTTACTGTGGGTTTTTAGAGCTTCTCCACGAACAACAGCTGCCTGCTGGGGCTGAAAGAGATGCTACAGGAGTGGTGAGAGTGAGACAAAACAAAGTCGTGGACTGGAGATGCTCAGCAATGAGCAGAAACTGAGAGGTAGACAAATCTAACACCATCTTTCCTTAAAACGTGTGGCCTGTGAACATCCTCCACACAGCTTATACTTTGCAACCAAAAATCTTTAGCTTAAAATGTACTAGCATATAAAGTAAGTCGCGTAAACAGGTTGGTTTTCACTAAAGGAAAGCCAATTGTGTTCTTTCTTCACCAGATAAATAGCAAACAAACAATTCTGATATCCGACATAGGACCAACCGTAGCTCCGTTCCTCTATTCAAATTACCAAAGCTATGATTGTCCATATAAAAGGGAAAAATAGATGTCTTGCAACAACCTTGTGTTTAAATCAATATGCTAATGACTATGTTCCATTCAGGGGGTTGATTTGAATCCAGCGGAGGTTTCTCAATAACCCAGGGGACCCGAAGAATATATCCACCTGCCAACCAGTTCAAAAAATGAACATTGGTGGGGAACGGGTTGAACAATCTCTGTTTGGCTACATGAAAGCAGCACAGTTAGAACAAAAAAAGGCTGCATGTTAAAGGTTAAAACAATCATTGATCGCAGTGATACACACGACCAGCGGTGAATACGATCAAAGAGATCACATACAGAGAGCAATCACAAGCCGATGAGCGGCAGTTCTCATTTGTTAAACACAGCGAGGAGATGAGGAAAGAAATCAGTGAAAAAAGAAGCCACCACATGGCAGCAGCATTCAAAGACCAGAGGAAATTGCCAAACTACCAGGGGTAACAAATTGGCCCAAAAAAACAAGAGGTGTTGGATAAGGAAATTGTGCCAGAAACAATTATTTGTTCTTTTCTTTCCACACAGTGTCTGTCTGTCTCTTCCACTCCACTCGCTCTCTCCTGAGTCTGGGAAATGGCACATCTTTCAGGCAGATTGCCTCCATTGTTATAATGGACAGAAACAAGTCCAAAATCATCATCTGCACCACTTATGATGCTGCAAGTGACCCCCTAACATCTCTATATCTGTTTACAATCAATTCATTGATTATTAGTTCCCTATGTAGCCCATTATTTCTCTGTCTAGCAGTCAAGACATTTCCGAACAACTCTGATGGTAATTGGTCAAATCTGCATATTCAGTCATTTCACTACTCGACAAATTCTTGTTTAGTTGAAATCATTCTGATTTAGGATTCCAACTTCCCTGATAACATGGACACTAATTGAATGGTGAATGGTCTGGATTTGTTTTGGACCAGAGAAGGTAGGTTAAGGCACCCCTACAAGGCCGTTTTGGACGCCCCTCAGTTTGCCAGGCAAACAGCAAACCAACAGGTGTTGCAGCGATGGAAGCGGGCAAGCCAACAGGTTCAGATAGAAGTGATTGTACCCGACCTCTCTCCAATGTTTTGAAGTTCGGCTGCAGTACCCGTTTGAATCGCTAGGTGTCAGAACTGCAAATAGCTCATTTAAAGTGATCTTATTGTGTGATGCATACATTTATATCCAGAGTTTAATCTACCGCAAATTTCAGAAGAAGAAGCTGTTGCTTCCTACTAACATGAGTGAAAAATGTGCTCTCAAGTGTGAGAAAATGATCTCTGCTCCGTGGTGTTTACACGTCTACATAGTGGACAGTGGCAGCAACCTGATATGCTCTGGTATCAGTACGTCAAGAACCTGTTTTTGTCAAAATGCATGTCTTGACAAAATGTTGTCGTTGGAGTGAGATCCAGTACAAGTAGAACTGATGCCCTGATGTTTATTCAGACATTATTGTTATGTTCTTATTATTATGTGTCTGGCAGATAAGCCGGACAGATGTCAATAAAATATGATGGATCATGTCTCTACGGTCTTGAGAAGTAATGTAGACAGCAAAATAGGCTGGATTTGGATTTCTGTTGATGCTTAATATTACTGTGGACTTTGATATCATGTTTTCATTTCAGGCTAAATTTACAGACGTGAACTTATTCACAAGTGCTAGAACCTCAGTTTATCAGTCCTTTCTAACGTTTTTTTGTTTGTACTCGTTCAGCTTTCTACAAAGTGTTCAGAGAGTTAGAGGGCAGGTTGGAAAATATCGGAGCTGTGGCATCTCTTCCAAGCAGAAATAAATGTTGCAGCAGCATGGTGCATATCAAACTAGATGAATTCTGCAGCAACACGGAGGAAACCTGACAGCGAACACCTGCCGATGATATCTAACCGAACAATGTGGGAGAACTGAAGACAACTTCATGTTTTTTCCTCAGTCATGCAGAGCGACATGTGACATTGACAAGCATGTAAAAAACACATGGGAAACATGTTTATTTACATATACCCATTCAAAGAACGCCTGCAGGCCTTCAAACATGCACAACCTTTTTCTATATCTTCAGATTTTTTAATGCATGCTAAACAAAGTCGGTTCCTCTCGAGCGCCTACACACTCCGACAACCCACGCCTTCACACTGACACGCATACGCACATGCATAACATACTACATAACAGAAAAAGGGGAAAGATGTATGGATGAGATAGCAGAGGCTTTGATTTGCTGTGGCTGTCTCAGCAGGCAGCGTATGACAGCACAGCGGTGATAGAACGCTACACGGAAGAGTCAAATTAACAAGCCGAGGAAGGAGGAGGAGAGGGTGGAGAGAGGAAGACAACAAAGTCCAAACAATAAACCGAGGGGTGGGGAAAAGTCGAGGGAACATTATATACAGAGCTCTAGCAAACAGTGGAATTACATTTTCTGTAAACAGCTCTTCCACTGGCAGCGTTTCCACCAGGGAGCACTCCTGACAGCTTCTTGTGTCTCATTTTTTCCATTTGAAAAGGAGGCTGCTTTTGACACCGCTCAGAACACAGTGTGTTTTAACGCTTGTAAAACACAGAGACCCAGATATGTAGAAGCATTTTGACTCAAGCAAAACAGGTGCAACTCAACAAGCTTTTTAATAGTCAAACAGAGCAGAAAGGAAATGCTTCATTTCTCGCAGTGCACGCTCAAACTAAGTGTGGCAAAGTGGCCTACATTTCACTAAATTGCAAGCGCTTTTTGAAATCAGATTTTGTGCACAGGGTTTATGTGAATTAACTCTGGGGCATCTTCATGAAGCATTAATAGCACTAAAAACACATTTCCTTTTTGCTAAATTCTGCAGGTTTAGCAACAGAGCAGTCCTATGGTGAATTTCTCTCTCATCCAGTTTTATTACAGCTTCCCTGTTCTTTCACCATGAGATGCACTTATGCTGACTTTGGCCTACAGGAGGACGTCCATCTCCAAAAGCTTCAAATAACACAGCAGCTCAGACACACTGAAAACACTTTGAATACGTTCTTCTAAAAACACTTCAAATAGAAACCTTCTGAAATGGACCCGTTTATGATAGGATCATGGTGCAGGTTACTTTCTTATACTAATGGATCAAACTTCCATCTTGCAGAAGTGAAGAGTTATTCAAAGATAACGCTGAAAAGCTCACTGTAAGTGGTAGTCAGCCGGCGTGTTGTGAAGACTTTAGGCCTCCCACATCAAGGAGTGGTGTCATGGTATCTCGTTCTTTTGAACAGAAAGAGAACAGAAATATTTGTTTCATATGAAACACATTGGATAGTTTTATCATATGTGGAATAACTTTGGAATAAATCTAAATGTGTTTATCTCCAGTTAATGAAACATTTCACATGCTGTGTTTCATATATCAGTTATTGAATTGGTAAACGTTGAATGAAGACTCGATGGAGGAGGACACTGAGAGGAAGAAGGCCAGATATGCTTTAAGACTGCCGCAAAAGAGAGAGGAAGACATGGTGCCTGCCAATGGCGTATATATAAGCAGTGCAGCCAGTGCAGTCGCGCTGGGGCCCGTGGGGTGGAGGGGCCCGTGAGTAAGACGGACCCTTTATGCAAGATCGCCATCTGATCTTGTGAATATCAAAGTCATTGGTTGTCAGTGACATTTGTGTCCAGAGAAACACTTGCTCCCATGGTGCCATTGGTTATATATTGCCTTGTAGAGCCAGACCGATCTCTGTCATGGTTTCCTTATGTGTGCGTCAGTCACAATCTATAACAAAATGATTTTCTTACTCTACATAAACTATAAACAAACTATATTTTACAACGATTCCATTAAATTAATAATATATATATATATATAACTATGTATATATAGTAATATGTGATCATGTGATGTAGCTAGTTTAGGCCAAAATCTGAGGCGAGCACAGCGTACATCTCGGAGTCGAGCGAGCAATTCAAAATGCTTTTCAAACACAAAAGCGTCCAGAAGAGGCAGGCCATCAAGCACGGCACAGATGGCCTCAAGATGGCTGTGGTTGAGGAGAGGCAAGCCGTGGAAGAAAGCTGCTCAGACACATGCCGAGGTCTGATCAGCTGCTGCTGCTGGGTCGCCCTGAAGAGGGTGTCTGATGTTCGTGACCTGAACCACCCTGCAACCCTGGGATGATGTCTTTGAGTGCATCGTAACATGTATGTTGCAAAAAACAACAACTTGTATTTAGATTATCATTGACGGTTCAAACAATCTAAAGTTTACAACACAAACTCCGACCTCATATCATGACACACGGAAACTTCATTTGCACTTTGTGTGAAGCTCTTAAAAGAAACACTAACCAAAATGTTAGAAAAGGTGCAAGTTTACGACCAAAGCTATTTTGGTTTGAATCAAATTACGTGTTAGAGCATTGATTTTCAGATAGATAAGATTCTTACAGTAACAACTATCATACTGGGTTGTGTGTTTTTCTTTGCACAAGTACATGATGACTGAAAGACACTTTCACTACCAGTTCATCCTGACTTCTCTCGCAATTTAGTCACATCAATACTGTGAGGCTAATGGTTGTAATTACTGCAAGTTATGCATTACACAAGCACCGACACTGACACCCTAAGAAACAACCAACATGAGGGTAAGTAACCTGCACACTTTATTGTATATGAAGAAGTGATTCTAAGATGAAAAAGCCTCAACCAGAGATGACATGTGGGTGTAGATGTCTGAATGTACACGTGCAGAAAACCACGAAAACCTGGAATTATGTCAAGGGACACATTTCTGTACAACATCATCATTAGACTAACGAAGAACACACACGCACGCACGCACGCACGCACAAACACAGTTTCCAGCATTTTTATGCTAAATTAAGTTGGAGCGTTCACAATATGCTCCAAGATAAATGCAACATGCATGTTTGATATCTCTCTTGATCAGTGTGAAACGTGTGAGCACGTAGATATCCAGAAGGAAAAGGCTTTTCGTCAGTTGAATGGTTGATGAGATTTAAAATGAATGAGTGCAAACATTCATTTTTACTGGCTCTATATTAAAGCATACGTCTGAAGTGCTGCATAACATCATTTGCAATGATGGAAACAGATTTAAAAACAGCATTTTGAAACAAATAAAAAGCAGTCATACCATGTGACAGCACATAGTGTAGATTTAACATTCAACATACCTTCTGTTATGTTGAAGATTGCAGCAAAAAGCTGATGGCAGTAGATACGGTTTGATGCGTCCCTAGCCGGTCTACAAACCCTCAAATGATGAGAAAAGTCCATCCTCTCTGTCTTTTGCCTGCTCCACTTTTCAGAAAATGTGAGCTCAAACAGGCCGTTTGGAGATTTTCCCTTCATGACATCACAAAGGGCAGTAACCCCTCCCCCAGGTGGGTGACACTCCCACAGCTAGTCGTTTGTTTTCCCCTTTGAGTCTGCCTTCTCACTGTAAACAATAGAGCATGGTGCAAGAAAGCCCGAGCCGACTAAGCGTCTAGAGGGGCGTGGTCAGACACAGCTCATTTGCATTTAAAGCTACAGACACAGAAACAGCCTGTTCTGAGCAGGGCTGAAATAGAGGGGTTTATAGGTATGATCAAATACAGGATCAGAGTGGATTTAGAACAAGACACTTCACAGACATGTTTTGTGGAGCTCTGAGACTTATTAAACTGGTTGAAAAGGAGGAGAATATGTGACATTTAAAACAGAGAACAGTGAGATTGATCACAATCATGTTCTGGACAGCATGCATTATGTCCTCTGAATCCTTCACGGTAAAGTTGAAAATATGAATCTAGCCTGGAAAAATACTGGTCTCTCTCACTGCCACTAACAAGTTAAAAACTGATCTCTGAATGTAAACTTTATATACGTTATAATATGGACAGCTTACATGGATGAAACGGATGAAATCATGAATAGTGATAGTGAGAAATCAGGTTTGATTTCGAATAAATTAAGCTCAGTAGAAGTTCAAACTGGAAGACTGTTTTATACTCATTCATGCATTCATTCAGTAGTCATCATTCATTCATGACACTCTCCCTCGTTCGTCCTGCTCAGGTGATCAGCTGATTAGGGGCTGTGTAGATTCTGCCACGACCTCTATCAGCCAATCATCCTGCTGCTGTCATATTTGAAAAGCGGTTTCCCTCTCTTTTGCTGCAGATTTCCCTTTTCAACAACTTGTAAATTAAATAATTTTTCACTCATAGTTAAGTCTCCCTGACTCAATTAATAATATTATCTAATTTATTTCATGTAAGCAATATTCATGCCATTTCATGGGCCGCAGTTCTTTTGCATCTTGTGCAGATGTAGCGTGTTACATCCCCTGAAGGGATCATAAAGACTTGTCTTATTAGGGATATTCTCAGGTGTTCAGATGATAAAAAAGATGACAAAGTAAAGACTTTATGTGAAGCATTAGAAAAAAAAAAAAGTGAGACTCCAACATGACACTTTAATCTTTAATTAGAACTTTAAGGAAATTGCAGATTGATGCCTTTTTAAAGGATTAATTGGTAGAAAAGAAGCTGGTGGTTCACCTCTAAGCATTCATTTCAGATAATATTTGAAGCATTAAAAATATAGAGATTGAACTTAGGCCCTCTCTGGCAGATAAATTAAGAATGGTTGATATGAGTAATGAGCTGTCCTTTCACATATTCTGTTCTCGTGAACTGAATTAGCACCAGGGACCTGAACGCATCGCGAATGGCAAGAGACTAGACAGCCAGCATCTGTCTCCCTCCCTCCCTCTCCATCTCTCTCTATTCCACTTAAACACACCTCCATGCTCAACATTCACACACACACACTCACACACAGGCTCTTACACATGCTCATGCAGGCGTCCAGACATCTGGTGGGGCTCTACTGGGTCTTGCCACTTTGGTGCGGGGGACTCTTACAAGGACTAAAGATACTTCAGCGGTAATGACACATCCCTATTGGCCAGCCCGGGCAGGAAAACAGGAAGTGGGGACAAGACTGAGTGTCAGAGAGGTCATTCATCTTGGGAGAGTGATTTAAATACAGTAGGAAAGAGTCACAGAGATACAGAGAGAGATAACGTCCTCTGTATGAGGCCAAGTTCAGGAATGTGAGTACGTTTCAGGCAGAAACCAGATTTAAAGAGAACGTAACTGATCTAAGAATGACAATTAATGAATAAAAATAAGTGAAAAGAACATTTAATCATGAGTAGGATCTGCTTTCTACAAGATATTTGGAGACTATTTCTATTGTATTTCTATATCCTGAGTAAGACAGGAGGCTTGTTCAGCTTTAAAGGTCACACATTATGCAAAATACACTTTACCATGTTTTTCTAACACAAACATGTGTCCCTGCCCGTTTGGAGATTTTCCCTTCATGACCTCACAAAGGGCAGTAACCCTTCCCCCAGGTGGGTGACACTCCCACAGCTAGGTGTTTGTTCTGCTCTCTGAGTCTGCTTTCTCACCGTAAACAATAGGGCATGGAGCGAGAAAGCCCGAGCCACCCAAGTCCTTCCAGAGAGGGGCGTGGTCAGATACAGCTCATTTGCATTTAAAGCTACAGACACAGAAACAGCCTGTTCTGAGCAGGGCTGAAATAGAGGGGTTTATAGGCATGATCAAATACAGGAAGGTGTAGGTGTCCACATTATGGCCACAGACTGTCACATCTTTAAATTGCTCTCATGTACACAGCACTGTCAGTGTCAGCCCTAACAACCTTTGAACCTTTGCCAAGTCCCTCATTCATTCCTCATTCATTCCCAACTCAGCGTACCTTAGTTAACCAGTGGTTAATCAAGGTATACAGTGACCCCTGGCGGTTCTAGTGCTAATGAAGTTGTACTCCTCATTTCCTTTTTCTGTATCTGTTATTGTTTCATCGTAGTGGAAAACACTGTTTTACAACTGAGCGCACACTGCCTTTTTCTTTGTTCACAATAAGTCAGGGCTCAGTGTGCAGAGACTCGAAGCAATGTTTCATAGATGAACTGCAAATACAAAGTGCTGGTTATAATTGACCATTATTTCCTTTGCACAAGACAGTTTTTAACATTTTGATGTGGTTAGATGTGCAGTACTGTCATACCAAGTTTCTATGAAAGCAACAACAACAACAGAGATTTTCTATTGTATAAGCACAATGAAGATGTATTTACAGATACTAGCAGGGTCATCATGTTTTTCAGATCATCCATCCTCTCATGTTTCTTTAGATATTGTGAAAACCTTTCCTTTACCAGTTTCCCCACTGTGGGCTACTTTAGATCATGTGGTCCAGATCAATTCATTATTAGTGCTTTCACACTTGCAGAAAACTCCTGAAAAACTCTGTGAACGTAGACAGCCATATCTTTCACTCAGCCTTCACCTTTCTCCTGCCAGCCCCCTAGAGTTTTTTCCAAAGCAAGTCCGAGTGAGCTGATGTGAGAACAAAGCAGGAGAATGAACCTCAAACCAATGGGAGAGGGTGGTGACGTTTATATCCTGTGATTGGAGTCAGTGCATAGACTGTATGCATGCCACGGCTACGATCTCAGTAAGAGAAATTTGCAAGCGTGGGGTCAGAGCCAGAGGCTGATAATATAAGGGGGTCCTTGACCATGACAAAGTTTGGGAAACTCTGGTCTAGAGAGTTTACTTAATGATAACATTTGCATATGATCTTTGAAATTAGTGGTTGATGAAAACTATTAAATACAATCATCACAACTTTGTGATTCCTGTCTTTAAAAAGAAACCACAGTCACTGCTCCCCAACCTGATTTCTCTAGACAGAAAGACATGAAAAGTACAATCTGCTCATTAATCCGTGTACACTCACCAATGGCAGGGTTCCCTCCGGGGTTGAGAGTGACTCTGAAGGCTTGGTGCCAGGTGCGGCGTCCGGGGGGAGCATCACATGGGTCAATATACAGCAGAACACCTCCAAACCCCAGCTGAGACAGCAGGGAGAGCTGGACACACACAAAGACACAGTGAGAGCCAGACACAAGTCAGACAGACAGACAGACAGACAGACAGACAGACAGACAGACAGACAGACAGACAGACAGACAGACAGACAGACAGACAGACAGACAGACAGACAGACAGACAGACAGACAGACAGACAGACAGACAGACAGAGAGGCACATCTGTACTGACTAACACACTGCTTTAATGTGAGTCTGGAAAACCACTCACACCTTCACAGACACATCAAAATAATGGAAACACATTTTCAAAAAGAGACATGTTGGTTGTTTTGGAACAAGAGGGAACAACACTGGCTGATTAACACAAATAAAGTTGTTAGGGCTTGTTAGAAATAATACTTGTTGGACAAAAAAAAAAGCCAATTTACACGCATCCTGAGGGGAAATATCTGGCTCCGGATAGACTTTTCACTCTATGCTAAATTTGTCTTTCTCGTTTGTTTCAGATAGAGGAGTCATTTTATCAGAGATCCCTTTTTCTGCAGGAAAATAAAGTTAATGAAAACAACAAGACAGACAAAGACTGGGCCTGTTGATATTAGGCATGAAATAAACCGTCAAAATAAAAGGATGAGTGCAGCTGTAGAATTTATCCAAATGCAAATTAAAACAAGATGTTTAGTTAAAAAATCATAATATTCCTTATAAGAGCTTTGTGAAATGTGGTCAAATATGAGTTATTGATCATTGTTTGAATTGGAATTGTTTTTATATGTACCGTTTTTGAAGACTTATATATACTTGGTACTGTAACGTTGCTGTCGTAGCAGGGTGGGAAATTAGCACCTGCCACCTGCCAAATGTGGTGATTTGGTGCATAAATTAAGCCAAAGGAAGTTATCAATTTCATATATCTGGGTCCAAAAGTTATGCCAGCAGTTTTCAGCTGAACAAAGCAGGCTTTATTTGTATAGATATTGGATGTTACTGTGATTTAGTTGGTCTACATTTGATGAAGTTCAATGATATGTTGATGTTTTTGGTACAAAGTCTCTCTAAATCACATTCACGTCTTTTCTTTTCTCCTTCATAGATTATTAATCACTACAGATAAACATGACTTATAGGAAAAAACTTCGACAGTAAGAGGGTGTTATCAAAAAACATTGTCCATTGCAAGAAATATTTTGGTAAGGGAGCAGTATTGTGCGTTTGTTTCATAGACTGTAAATATTAATGGATGAAGCCTGAATGACATCACCCATCTGTTCCTGCAGGGGGATTTGGACTCCCATCAATGCTGCAAATGCTGTCTCACTCTAACTCTCAGTCAACCTAATGACAGGCTGAGAGCTGGAGCTGAGGCGGGTTTTAAGCCTCTTGTCAATCAGGTCAGCCACGCGCCTTATTGTGAATAACACTTATCCTTCATGAAATCAAAACGGAGGAGTTATTAAAAAATTCCCCCCCGTACAGTGTGTGCCGATCAAGACATGAACTAACCAGACCTGTTTTGTTTTTTGAACCAGGCTGTAAACATCTTAATTTCTGCTGTAAAAACTGGCTTTTTTGAATGGGTGTGTATGTGACTTCCGGTGCTTCTGCAGCCAGCCTCTAGTGGACACTAAATGAACTGCAGGATTTCGCACTTCTGCATCAGCTTCATTTTTCAACACCAGAGTTTGCCGCTTGGTTTGTTTACAATCATCTCTTAAGCTGGGTGCACGCTGTACGATTTCAGATTGATTTAGACCTTATTTTTTAGTCACATGACTGATTCTGAAGTGGGGCCAAATTTCAGCCCGATATCACCTTGTTTGTCGTGTGATGTACAGGGGGGGGCACAATGGCCGATAAAGGCCCAATCAGCTGCATCAGACTGGTCGGATGAATTTCTGGCATGTTTGAAATGTTGGTCGTATGACTGCATACTCTCTAAGAGTGAGAGCACCGCTATCAATCAATCAATCAATCAATCTTTATTTGTAGAGCGCCAATTCATAACAAGTGTTATCTCAAGACGCTTTACAAGAAGCAGGTAAAAGAACTTACTCTTTGTCTATTAATATTACAAAAGAGCAGGTAAAAAGACCATGCTCATTGTTTATGTTACAAAAAGCAGGTAAAAGACCTTACTTATTGCTATATTACAAGGACCCAGCTTAATCCATCATGAGCACTTTAGCAAAGCAGCAAAAGATACAGTGGTCAGAAAAAACTTCCTTATTAAAAGGCAGAAATCTTTGGCAGTGACACCCCGGCTCATGACGAAACAGCCTTCACAGCCTAGACTGCGCCGGGCTTACAAGCTGATTACCTAGGCCCTGCACAAACTGTCAGCATCTGAAAGGACCATGGTACCAGCAAGCGTGCCTGTTTAATGTTTAATTCCCCCATCTCACGAAAGAGTAGAAACGTTGGCAAGAAAAGCTGCCAGAGAGTATTTGTTATGATTAAGTAAGCTAGTTAGCTTGTGTTTGTTGGTGATGCTGTGTGTGTGCATGTGTGTGTGTGTGTGTGTGTGTGTGTGTGTGTGTGTGTGTGTGTGTGTGTGTGTGTAAGAGAGCTTTTTAAACAGTGTTTGAAACACAGATCTGGCTTCAACCTCTGTTCAGAACAGATTGAACTCGCACAGTGTGAGCACATAAATCGTGAGCTTTGGTCATGTGTGGTTAATCATTCAGTGGGTACAGTGTGAGCTGACATAAAAGACAACATTTCGACAAATGTATAGTCTAGCCCCGACTTTGGACAAACTTGGAAGTGTTCTATACTGCTTGATGTGAGTGCATGTCTTGGTAGCACAAGACATAATTGAGAGTGAGAACTGTGATGACCAAAAGATGTGCTATGAATTTTTTTCTGTTTTGATTTTTTTTTCTGAACATGACTTCTTTTATATCATCTTCCTGACATAGTTCTTCATATGACTGGTTGTACAAATACACGCTCTGTGTTACTGTTTATGTAGTCAGCATCATTGGTATAATCGAGAGGAGTTGCTGGCTGGGGGGAATTGTGCTGCTTCTGCTGCTGCTGCATTGTGCAGTGCAGTATTTCATTGTTGTCCATGGGAGATGTAGCGTCCTTGTCTTTTATGAGTGTAGATGACTATTTTATTGAATATGTGACACCAGCCACGGTCATTCTCCTCTCATCACAACTCTGTCCTTCACTGGAAAAACAGGGACAGTGCTCACAAGCATACACAGAGCCACACTCAAGTACTTCCTTATGAATGCAAACAGAAAGCACACAACATCACCACCACCAGCACACTAAAGGAACACCTTGATGCAAAGATGTCTATGCAACACACATATGCACGCATAAAACACACTGAAATGTGAGTGAGCAGAGTAGTCTGCACAAACTTAAGCATGGCAATGCATTAGCATAGAGTACTTCCTCTTTAACCCATTAAGACCTGATGAGACGCAGACGTGCTTCTACCTTTAAGACGTCTACGTCGCATAAGGCCATGAACATGAGTGCAAAAGAAATTTTAATTTACAGTTAAAGCCAATAGGTTTAAGTGTTCAAAAGTTGTATTTTTAAGGTCTCTATCTGATACAGAGACAAAGATTTTAGTAAACTTTGAAATTCTGTGCAGTTTTTCTGAAAACCCTCAGGTTTTGGGAGGTTGATTTCAAATGTTGATTTTCAAATGTATGACCACATTTTTTGAAGTATTAGAAGACCTTTCATCACCCCCCAAACGGGGGGTGGTTGGGTGTTGGTATTTTTAAACACCTTTGCTCTCATGTACATATTTTCTTTATTTTGGGGCATGGCTGGGAAATGTGGAAAAAATGCCATCTTATTCTAAATTGATCACATTTATCAAGCTATAATTTGACAATGCTGCTTCTAATGAAATAGTTATGATAATATAAGCATAAATAAGCTAGAGGGGGCTGCACAGTGTGGCCTCAGAGTGAGAAGGCTCCTGGTTCTAATCCCTGTTGGATAGGAGTCTTTCTGTGTGTAGTTCTTTTCCGGGCTCTCCGGCTTCCTCCCACAGTCCAAAGACATGCTGGTTAGGTTAATTGGTAACTTTGCATTGCCCATAGGTGTGAATGTGAGTGTGAATAGAAAAAGTGGTAGAGATAATGGATATGTTACTGCTGTGATGAAACACATCGTGGAAGGCAGGAAGAAAGACTGTGTCGGGAGGTTGTGAGGCGTCCGATGAATTGGCGTTGATTGTCATTACCATGACAACACTACCCAAGTTAAAATGAACTATTTTCAGGGCCGTCGGGTCCCAAATCTCCTCCTCTGCTGAATCAGGCTAAAATCGTGCTTAAAACATGTAGACTAACCTCGGCATAACGCAGT
The DNA here is from genome assembly GCA_020745685.1 of Tautogolabrus adspersus. Classification (NCBI taxonomy): domain Eukaryota; kingdom Metazoa; phylum Chordata; class Actinopteri; order Labriformes; family Labridae; genus Tautogolabrus; species Tautogolabrus adspersus. The sequence continues at coordinate 29,194,165 of CM036536.1, forward strand.
CATCCAGAGAGTTACATGGTCATACAAATGACTCAAGTATACATGTACTGGACCCACTTTATAGTGTTGTAGTCAAGTCCGCACTAACCCAGACCAAGACATACCCGAGACCAGAGTGCTCCGAGTCCAAGACAAGACAAAGACATTTAGGGATCGAGACTTAGTCAAGACCAAGACCAAGGCAGGGCAACATCGAGCCAAGACCAAGACCATAAATATCACAGAAAAATCATCATCATGTGTGCAGCAGGCATGTCACTCACTTAGACCGTAACACCAGGAAGGTTGGGGCGTAAATTTATGAATACATTAAAGTTATTTGTTGTTTTAGAAAGGGGCATTTTACTTCTAATCCCCGTAATGATGTGGAAAAATAGCCCGTCAGTGGCGATCTTGACTGGTTTTGATTTAAAATCCGGAGTCCGCCCAGTCTGAGACGGAGACAAGGCCGAGTAAAAATGCTTTCGATTCCAAGACGAGATCGAGACCTTCAAAAAGTGGTCTCGAGACCGTTCTTGAGACCAAGACCAATTTGTAGTACTACAACACTACTACTTCCTAAGACAACTGTCATGTACAACTGTTCATCATCGGCATAACCATGTTAACAATCCCAAAGGAAACCAAAAATCTGACCCAGTGGTGCCAGGTACAGATACTTAAAATGTCTTTGTTTTGATCCTTCTATTGTGTTGTCTTACACCCTAACAATAGCAATCTTGACCTTGTGGTCATTGGAAGATTGAGGACTACAGCACCGTAACCAATTGAGTTACACTAATATGGTCCAAACATGTGTTCCTTGTGTGTACTTGAATCCAGCTGTATGTGTAACATTGGGCCTGCAGTCACCGTCACACACTCATTAGTGCGAGTACAAGGCTCATCAATCATTCTTCCCCATTTCTCTGTAAAGGGCGATCATTTCTCTCAGCTGCTGACACACAGAGACATTATGAAGCACACCTGATCAAATTTGTCACAAACTGTGGGCGAGGAGGAAAAATGGGTCAGCAGACTGTTGCTGGAAGGGTCCCATGTGGCAGGAGGTGCAGTGTGATTTAATGGATTTTTAAAAGTCTAACTGCGTAAATGTAAATGCAGTGTATTTGACCCCTCTTTTAACATCCCATCTCATTTTTTTTTGCAACCTCGTTAGCCTGTCATTTATCACTAAGCTCGCATTCAGAAGTAGAGCAATGTTCAAATTAGAAGGCAAAGGAAACATCTGAACAATCCAGTTATATCATTTGCATTTTTAATTCACAGCAATGATTTTTTTTCTTTTACACAGATGGAAATGTTGAACTTCTGTTGAATCACAATCAAGGGAAGGGTCCTTTTAGCAGCTCTTACCAGAGCTTTCAACTTTAAAGAGCGAAACACATCTGCTGATGGAGGTTGTGTAAGACTGTTGAAATATCCTGGAAAAGCTGCCAGGTGGAAGTTGAGTATGGTTTGTTTTGATCACTACTAAAGCCTAATTGTCTGAAAAATAAATGAATGGGGGGAAAAAAGCGTCGCTGCACAGAGAAAACAATCATAGTGCACTGCTGGGCTCTGTCCATGGTCCTGAACTGTCAGGAGCTGCATCCTTTTCCACAAAATACTGCACTCTCTCTTTGTATGTAAGCCCTATGAACATATATTTCTTCTTCTACATGGGGCCTGATTAAAATGAAGCATTTCATGACTCCTTCGTCTAAACTTAATGGTAATAGGTTAATGTCAAACCAATCAAAGATATTTTTTTCTGACTGGGGGTGCAATAAATTGTATTTTTTAGGGGGACAATAGGCTTTTAGTCAATGTTTCTAACTGTTGGGATGTCTTCACATTTCCCACTACTGATTGAATTACCATTAGTCACAAATTGTGTAAAAAAAATGCACGTGTACTTCATTTTCTAGGGTGGACTGGATTCTCTTACACTGTTATGTTTTCTGAATCTGCTTATCTTTCTCTATTTTTTGTGTCATCTGAATTTGAAGTGTGTTTCTCCATTTTGTTCTGTTGTCTTTGTTTGCTGGGGGTTTGGTTGTGTCCTCTGAATTTGTAGAAAGCGTCTGCATTTCCAACGTGTTGTTTTCACGTGTTTGGCAGCAGTACCTCGGTCTAAAGGGACTTAGGTTGGGAACCAGAGGTTGCCGGTTCAATGCACGAGTGACCTTGTAACATAAGGTGTCATTCAGTTTAAAAAAAACCCCGTCCAGCACGATGTTTTTTTTTTCTTCAAAGGGGAGTATGTTTTTTTGGGGGGGACAATGGGCTTTTAGTCTGTTTTTTTTTTTTTACCACTAGGATGTCTTCACATTTCCCACTACTGAAAGCTGTATATGACATATGCTAGGGTCATCTGGACACGCTCCCACTGTTATGTTTTCTGAAGCTGCTCATCTTTCTGTATTGTTTGTGTCATCTGAGTTAAAAGTGTATTTCTCCATTTCTTTCTGTTGTCTGTGTTTTCTGACTTTGCAGAATGCTGATTATGCATAATCAAATAGTTAAAACGTTTTTTTCTTTTAATGCTGACAATGTTTGCACTGAAGAAGTGCAACTTAAGAGACAACTATGATAGAATAATGCAAATGAGAACTAATATAAAGAAGGTGTAATGCATGAGCGACCTTGTACAGTACATAAGGCGTCATTCAGTTGAAAAACCCCTCTCCAGCACGATGTATTTAGTTTCTTTAAAGAGCAGTAAGCCATAGAAAAAATGCAAGAAACCAGTGACGGAGCAAGCAGCGCACACACCAACACACACGCTGACAAACATACCGACACACAATCCCACTCTGCCAGTGTTTCTAATTTCTCAGTAATTCAGGACATTGTCCTCCTTTCCTTCTTTTTCATAGCGCGGCCTTTAGAGCTTGATTTTATCTTACACACATTTATTAGACTTCACAGCGCTCTTACCGTGTGGTGTGTTGCTCATGCGCTCCACTCTGTCCCATCTGTGCCAAACAGAGGCGGCCCATTTCCGCATAGGAGCCTAAATAGGCGGATCTGGCTCGCAATAAGGGTCACATGATTTGAATAGTTTGATTAAATGTTTCTTTTCACAGTATCTCCACAAAAACGTTGCTGGGTTGTTCATTAAAATATTCATTAAAATGTTTAAATTGTTGATGTTTAAAATAGATGAGTTTAAAGGGTTAAAATCCTTTAATTTATAATAAAATGTGTTTTTTGTTAAAAATGTCATTCATAACGCCCAGTGGGAGGGGCTTCTGATTTAAAACATGTTACTTCAAGGTCAGTCTGGTTCTGAGGAGGGAGTTATTTAGTGGACATAGAAAACTTGGTGCTAAGACCTTCTCTCTCAGAACAATATCAGGAAATGACGATTTACAAAAAGAGAGAGCCAAGGCAGTGATATGCTTCCTTAAAATCACAGGTCTTTATCCCAGGGATGCTGTAGGCCTGATAACTGTTTATCGTCATCACACAGGTGAGTGGCAGCGATGCACTTAGTGTGTCTAGGCTGCCGGAAAAGAAGAAAAAGATCAGTTTAGTTGTGGTTACAGAGAAGTTAACAGCTGCTGTTTACTTTTGAAGTGTTCAAGTTTTGTTTGTTCATGAGGGACTTTTGCCTTTTTGGCAGTCTTTGTGTTGTAAATATTGTACATAGGATTTTTCCTGTTTTGCATTGTTGGCGCTTTTGTAAATATCTTTCACTGCACCTTGGGAGGCCGGCTAAAATAAATAACCCAGAACTTCCACCAGATGTGTGTGCATTGCATGTCCCCGTGCTTCCTCGTCCGTCAACACCCACAGGCTCGGTTCTCAGTGCGCAGACAAAAGCAGCCGGACAGCCGGAGTGCCGAGACGAAGGAGTTCCCGTAGTAATTAAAGATTACACTCGGGACAGCGTGAGATAATATAATGTATGTGGTGTGAGACCGTATAAAAACCTTATAAACACAACAACAAACACACATAAGGTCATTGTTCTGAACCGTCAAAACAGAGTGTTTCATTCTGAAAATAACCCGGATGTTTTAATCTTATTTCGGTGTCTGACTTCCTGTCCTGCTCGATCGGCTTCTGGCAAAAATAGAAGCCTTGCGTATCTGCCGCAGAGGACAACAGACTGCCGGAGCAGGGGTGGAGCTGAGATGCAGCGCAACGGAGCCAGTGGAAGTGCACACATTGAATAAAGTTAAAAGTATTCGACTGCACCTGTGTTTTTCTAATTTTTGTTTCATTTGACAGAGAAACCCGACAACATTTTGGAAACTCATTTTAAAGCCTCTCATTTGAAAAAGCTTTTCACACATTGGGATAAGACTTATTTTAAAAGATCAAAAGATCTCATTCCAGGGTGAATATTCTTCCTGTTGCAGGATTATAGTCTTAGCTGGATCACAAGTTCAACATTCAATCCCAGGTGTGAATCCCCAACCAGCAGAGCAGAGCAGAGGCTTTTTGCAGAGCATTGATTTGATTTTACCTTGTACAGCAGAGGTGCTTGGCCAAGCTTGACTGCAGCGATCTGGTTGGTGAGGTTCAGGCTGTCTTTGGCTCTCCGCAGGTCATCCACGCTCCCATATTGGACGTCCACCACCTCCCCCTGAGGAGAGACAGCAGAGGGGGTCAGCAGATTTTCATTAAAGCACTGTTGAATATCACATTTTTTACTTCTCTTCTGTAATATGCAACGCAAGGAACCTACATTTAATAACACATCATAAATGTGCAGAGGTGTGTGTTTATGTATGTATACACCATGATTATTCTATTTGGATTTAGTGTTTGCTAAATATTCTGTCTCTTGATCCAGCAGGTGGCTCTTTTTCTTGATCCTTTCATTTATATACAAGTTTTATTTCTACGTCTCCCTTCTTACCGTGAGATCAAACCTGAACGTAAACAAATTTGAATATGATTATTTCAGCGAAGGAAGGTAGGGTCTGGAACTGTGGATTGGTTTGTTGGATGGAGGCGTGGGGGGGGAGGCTTAGTGGTACTTTGTTTCGTCTTTGTGAGAGATGTGATGAACCTCTTGTTAATTAGTATATCTGTGAAGTGTCACTAATAAACAAAGGGAATAGCTTCACAGGGAACACTTTAAGGAACAAAGACATCAGTGATTGGTTGTTCTGCCATGACATGTGAAATGTCTGTAATGAAACCAGCAGTTTGATTATGTATGTTACCATTGTCAGCAACAACTGTACAGACTTAAAGAGTTCATGCAAAAAAAGAAATGCAACCCACACATGTGTTAAAGAGTTAATACGTCGTAGTCAGCTGTGTCCTTCCTCATTATCATCCAAGGAAATCAGATTTACACTTTGTCTCTGCCCTCAACGTTTCATAAAGAAAGCATATGTTTTATTTTATACCAACCGGCTGACACGAAAGAGTCTGGGTAAAAACACCTTTTGTATGATTTGGCTATCAAACTACATGGTTGAAAATGTAGAAAACATCTGTTTTGGGTGTAAAAAAGAACTCTGCTTTCTCTTAAGGTTTTACATTGGACTCATCCCCAGGTCTCAAGGTGACAGTCCTGTATATTTGGACCCATCAATTCCCTCTTTCAGCATCCTATACATACTGTATCTGTTTTCTGGGTCTTCTTTTAGAGCTGCTTGGCGCTCTGAACCTCTTATACGGCGAGGATGGGTTTACATTGGTGTAAGAAGAGAGACCGGTGCCCGTCATTGAGACGCTAAATGAAACCTCGCAGTGTCAGTGGAAGGGAAATAACGTTCCATTTAGCGGCTCAATGACAATCACTGGTCTCTCATCTAACTGAGGCAGAAACGTATTTGACGATCTTGTAAATGAGAAAAGCTGTCATAATGGCATGTCCAGAGTCTCTGCATGTCCATACTCTGATACTGTGCATCAGCTTCAGTACTATCTTTGTACTTACCAAAGTGTGCCTGTTGAGTCCAGTGGGGATTCTAGAGTCTGTTGGGGCCCGAGGCAAAAACAATCTGGGGGCCCTCAACTCTGTGTTCCTCACCTTTATGTCTGCCACTGTCCCGACGCTGCCTCCTCTTTCTCTTTTTTCCTGTTTCTTTCTTTCTCTCCTTAAGACGGATAATTCCTCTTCATTTTTTTGGTCGACTCTTATTGACAAACTTTGGTTTTCACAGCAATAACTCATGCGACGTTTAGCAGGGCGACTAAAGTGAGTGGGCCCACTAAGGGAGGTTATCTACTGTCTTTGCAAAATGTGCACATTTTGGGCCACTGCTTTGTTTGTCAGCCCTCAGGGGACCCCTTCTGGTCTGGGGGCCCATGCAGTTGCCTGTCTTGCCTGTTGACAAACAGCGCCTCTGGTTAAGTCCTGTGCTAACGAGGATTGCTTTGTGAAATTCAGTCTACAAGTTTCAGCAGGTACAATCCATTTAGCTAATCTAATTTAGAAGTTAAATTCTCTGGCTCCGTCTAAGTCTTCAACTTAGTCAGTCTGCTGCTAGAGAAGCCCATGAAGAGTAGAAACTGGGAGGTTCTGAGACATAGTTGCTTCTAAGCTCCCTTAAATCCTCCTTCCTCGCTTCTCCGTCGTACGCGAAGAAGTTCAAGTCCTGCTATCTTAAACAGTGTTCCAAAGCTATTACTGCTGCTTGAAGGAGAGAGGATCGACTAGAGAGGAGGTGGAATTGAGGAGAGATGAACGAGGATACACAAGAGCGATCTTGGCGCAAGTCTTTTTGCTGACAGACACGCTCCATTATTGGATAACACTTATTGATTAAACACCACGGCCGATCAAACCTCAATGAAACTTCAAATCACAAGATTTTATTTCCAGAGAACAGACGGATCTTAAAACAGACACTGAACGCACCTGGAAACAAACTTTTTCCATGCACTTATAAAGACTTGCCAGTGTCCATGTTATCATCTTCAGTGTTGGGCAAGTTACTTTAAAAAAGTAATTAGTTACAGTTACTAGTTACTTCTCCCAAAAAGTAACTTAAGTAGTTACTGAGTAACAAATTATAAAAGTAACTAGTTACTTTGGAAAGTAACTATTGCGTTACTTTCAAGTCAATTTTTAAATGCTCAAATGTGTTAAATAATTTGGACCCCACCTCCACCCCTCTTTAACAGAACTTAAAATACATGTTCAATTATTTATAATAAATCTGAATATTATAATGAAATGGACACTTATCAATAATGAACAGAAACAGTGTACACAAATCTAAACTATTTTAATGTTGCTGTGGGACAAAGTGAGACTAGCCTCCAATCAAATGTCATGTATTATATTATAATAACTATGTTTATATAGTGGATCCGTAAAAATTGTTGTTATTAAACACACTAACAAATTATATTTACTGTTTATTAACAGTACACAAAGTTATTGACTTTAAACCTTGGTAGCAAACGTTAGCTTTCTGGTTCAAAACTGAGCCAGTCTAGTCTCTTTCTCCCACTCTTTATCATATTCTTTTCCCCACTTATTCCTGGACATCGTCACTCTGTCAGGTGTAGTTGTTCGTGTGTGTGGGGGGGGTGCCGGATCGGGCGCGCGTGGTAACCAAGGAAACGGGGTTGTAGACAGATCCTGGAAAAGGACAAACTAACTACCGTGTTCATGTTTCGCTTTATTGTGGAGAGCTGGGAGAGAATCAGTAGGAGTTCATACAAGGAGCAAAGCAAGCCCAAATAAGCAACTACACTTTAGAAAACAAGCCCAAAAACCAGCAACCCACGACTTTACAGAAAAGCAAGCCCAAAGTCCCTTATAACAAGCGGACTTGGCAACACTGCTCGCCATCCCTGTTTCTCATTGACTCACTTGTGTCGTTCTGTGTCCGACTATGCATGCTTTCGAATTTGTGTAAACAACACCCGCCCAACTCTACCTCTGATTGGCTCACCATGAAATGATTCCCTACCTCAGCCAATCGTCATCATTTATGCGATTGTCTCGTGTCCGCACTCACCAAAGAGGAAGAACAGTAAGGCATATCTCTGCCACTCGGTTTAGAGATCCAGTTGGTCTGTCAAAGTAACGCGCTGCATTTTTTGGCAGTAACGGTAACGGCGTTATAATGATGGGAAGAGTAATCAATTAGTTTACTCGTTACTGAAAAAACTAACGCCGTTAGTAACGCCGTTATTTATAACGCCGTTATTCCCATCACTGATCATCTTACAATCATTATTATTAATATAATGACACTACAATAACATCTGATTACTTTTTAGAAGTGCTTAAGCCGTGTGTGTGTGTGTGTGTGTGCGTGTGTGCTTTCCTGTGTGTGCGTATGTGTGTGCGTGTATGTGTGTGTGTGCGTGTTTTTGCTTTCCTATTTCTTTGTGTGTGTGTGTGTGTGTTTGCTTTCCTATTTGAGTGTGTGTGCGTGTGTGTGTGTGTGTGTGTGTGTGTGTGTGTGTGTGTGTGTGTGTGTGTGTATGTGTGCATGTGTGTGTGTCTGTGAGTGTTTTTGTAAATACACATGCATGTGTCAGTGACTGAGTGTTTTCCTCTCCCAAACTAAGGTGACCCAGAAGTAGTTGAGGAAAGTCAAAGCATAGCTTTTTTGGGGTCTCTCTCTCTCTCGATCTGCATGTTCCCTCTCTCTCCCTAACCCCTCGCTCACTCTCTCTGCCCCTCCCTACCCCGTTCAACTGCATCACCTGGGCCTGATTCATTTTTCATGTGGCCTGGAGGCGAGTGTAACACGATGCTGCAGCGGAGAGAAAGTGAGGAAGAGTTCAAGCGAGTGAGAGCAGAGAGAGAGAAAGAGAGCGAGAGAGAGAGAGCATCTTTTTGCATCAGGGGTGCCCAGGAGAGGCGAAAGAGAGAGAGAGATTTATCACTCCTGCCTGCATTTGCATCATAAAAGCCCTCCATTTAAACTGCAGACCATGGAGCAGTACAAGATGCAGCAAATTGAAATACAGAAGAATCTCTGTGCGCACTCAGATGCTTGAACTACATCCACCTCTCTCTATCCTCTTTCTCTTTTTTTCCCATCTCATCTCTGCAAGGTAATGAAATTAACAGCAAAGTGGCCTCTGTCTGCTTGACGCTGTGAGCATCACTCTCCTGTTGAGACAATGAATTGTGGCTATTTACAAAGACAGGCATACACAAAAGATTTCAGATGCGTTTTTCAAAGATGATAATATAAATGATATCATTTCTAATTCTGTAAGAAGTGAAGATAAACTTCTCTCTGTGTCTGTCATGTTGGTCATCCATCTGAATCATAACTTATGCCTTTATGATAGAGATAGGACAGTGGATAGAGTCAGAAATCAGGGGGAGAGAGAGAGAGAGAGAGGGGGCATGCAGGTCAGGAGTCACAGGTCGGATTTGAACCCAGGCCGTCTGCCTGGAGGACCAAAGCCTCCGTGGTGCATGCACACTAACCACTAGGCTCCCGGCACCCTTGAATGATAACTTGAACATTACATCTACTACAATGTGACATTTGACATCCATGCAGGACGTACAAGATGTTTATTATTTACATGAAATAACTTTCATTTACAAAAATAAAAGTTAAATAAATAAACAATTTGGTGCCAAATTAATGGACAAAAATGAACCAGAATACCAGAATTACAGCATTTGATGCTCAGTAACTACGACTACAACTACTGAGACTACGACTACAAAAGAGCAATCCCTTTTCTGGGAAAGGAGGGGCAGCGTTCAGTGTCAAATTAGGAGAGACCCGTACTCAGGCCTGGGCCAGAAGTAGCCTAAGCTGGGACTCCAATAAAAACACAACACTTTGTTCTCTAAGTCTGAGTTGTCATTTAGGTAGAGTCAGAGTCTTCAAAGTTTGCAGAGTGTTCCTCAAAGTCAGGACTAGAAGGCAGCAAAGTCTGTGATCATAAAAGCTTTATTCATCTTTACAGAATCCAAAAGCAGTGAGTCCCTCAGCTGAAGGAACTGACACAATCATCAAGAACATCCATATTTAAACTCTTTGGAGGAGGCGTGGAGAAAAACTTCTCTACGCCTTTTTTCCTCATCTCAGTGGTTGGCAGGATTTTTATTGGTGGTCAAAGACGTCATGCTATTAGACCCTCCTAGGGGCAGTTGCTTTTCTCAGTGACTGTCCATGCCCATTTTGAACTCTATCCAGTCCGTCATTATGATGAACAAGGTCTTATCAGTCTCTCTCTCTCTTATCTTACTTGGGGTCTTAGGTACTTTCCACAGAGTTGTCGTCTGATGCTTGCCTGATGCATCCTTACAGAGCTGGGACTCTACAGGCTGAGCTGTTGTTATCTTGGCCTGTGACTCTGCTCTCAGGGCTCTCAGCTTCTGACATGCACATGGGTGCAGATTACATTTCTTAGCCTCAGTGGATCATGTTAACTGTCTATAATGTGCTGTGCACACTGTTTTCACTCTGTACTTTAATGTGAAGTTCATTAAGACATAGAGTTTACTGAGTAACATATGATTTATTGTGAACACTCAATACTAGTATTGATTATAGATATGTATGTCTACAGGAAAAGACACCACAAGCGCTCTTTATAAAAATCTCAGCCCAACTCAGGGGTAGGAATGTTTTTCAGTCCAGGGTAAATTTTAATCAGAGGTGCTGCTTGTCAACCGGCAAGGAAAGCAACTGCTTGGGGCCCCCTACCAAGGACTGACAAACTTTAAACCATATTTAGCAGCGAATCAGAATCTTACAAGAACAGTAGAAAACCTCCCTTAGAGGGTCCCATCTGACAGTACTCAATGTTGTTGCACTGCTAAGCATTCTAATATCCTGTGAAAACTTAGATGTGTCACTTAAAGTTGCCGTTGGTGTCAGGTTATTTTTTAACATAGTGGCGATGAATGCTAGTTGGAGGGCCCCACAGTGAATTCTGCTGAGGGCCACAACAGACTCTAGAATCGCCACTGACTTTAATGAATGTAGGCCCCTGATGAGATGAGAGATGAGATTCAACTATATCTTTGATCTACAGGGAATCCCTAATCGCCTCTAAAATAATGGGAAGATATTAGGTTGGGGTTTCAAAGAAGAAAACCATGAATTATACATCTGAGTTCCAAGTTGCTCTAAGTATCCTAAGTGTAAGAGAAACGAGGAGAAACTGTGAAGAAAGGATGAAAAGTCATGCAGCGAGTAGAGAGAAAGAGGTTGAGGATCGTTTCTACGCTCTACTGATTGAAGGTTCAAATCCAACCTGCAATTGACTTTGATCGCATCAAGTAAATTAAGTGGCCTCACAATCACCTTGTCATTTTGTCAGACAACAAGAAGAGGCAGGCTTTAGGAAAGTCATTTTCAAAGTATTCACAATACACCAGTGACTGCACATGTTTAAAAAAAACTCTTCTGATTTGACGTAAGATACAAAACAAAAACGATCCCTCTAACAGAGGATTTTATTTCACCAGTTTTGAAAAAGCCAGAACATTGTCTGCAATAAATGAAGTCTAAGAAACAACAGTACACTGCATGTAGTGATCACACTGTTACTTAAGAAATCTAAGAGTTCAGATATTCCATCATTTTACTGAGATTTATTAATATAACAGCTTCCTTCTTCCACTGCTTGCAGAACAGTTTAAGACTAACCCTATATTCTTCAATCACATTCAAACCCTCTTGAATCATGACTTATGTGGAGGAATATGAAGCATGGATTGATGAGTGAAGTTTCACTACACCGATGTAGCAAAAAGATATCTATTGAATTCAATCCTAAACTGATTTTATTATATGATCAGACATTAAGGAAACATGTTGAAGTGCTGGCTTCTCTGACAACAATGCAGCAGCCAGTATGTCCTCCTTCTAACTTTAGATTCTGGTCCTGATCTGGATTTGTTTCGGACCAGAGAAGGTAGGCGGTTTTAAAGTGCCCCCCACATGGCCGTTTTGGACGCCCCCTCACTTTGCCAGGCAAATGTCAAACCAGTAGGTGTCTGCGAGCGGACTGGTTCAGATATGACTCATTAAAAAAAACCTAAAAAGCCTCTGCATGTTTCTAATAAGCTCCACGAGCAGAAACGAGGTCAAACTAGAATAAAAATTGGAGATGCTTTTGAAAAATGGAGAGAGTTTAAAACACAGAAAGGTTTACAGACCGATGCAGAGCTGGCTAAACACTGAAGCTTCAGTGTCCTCGACATTGCATCTCGACTCTAGAGAGGAGGAGGCGGGAGTAGACAGCTCTCTCCAATGTTTTTTAAAGATTTATTTTTGGGCTTTCTGTGCCTCTATTGGAGAGATAGGACAGTGGATAGAGATGGAAATCAGGGAGAGAAAGTGGGAATCGACATGTGGGAAAGGAGCCACAGGTCGGACCCGAACCGGGGCCGCCCACGCTGAGGACCACAGCCTCCATCCATGGGACCCGCGCACCAACCACTGCGCCACCAGTGCCCCACTCTCTCCAATGTTTTGAATTTGGACCTTTGCAGTTCCCATATTGAACACTAGGTGTCAGAGTTACATATTGCTCCTTTAAGCACATCAAAGAATCATTTCAAAATGTGTAGTAAGGAAACTGTAACATAGTGATGTAACTGGTTGTTGTTGTTTAGTTGATTTAGTTGTGCTTGGCTGCACTTATTGTGAAGATTGTATTGCATGTTCAAACTGAAACAAAACATACTGTATACTCGTACCTTACTTCATTGTTAAAAGACAAATTCAATGTATGAAGGTGACTTCAAAATTCAGACATTTTCATCAGAACGCCACGACTATCATATTCCATTTAGGACGGATGTTTTGGTAGGTGTTTAATAAGTAACTATCCCAGTGCTTGTCTGGCATATGTGTATCATACATGTGCAGTATAGGCACGATAAGTACTCGTATAAAGATCTAAAGTCCTCCAACACAAAAATAACTCAAAACAAAAAAGGTCATCTTTCAGGACGTGTGCATCTGTTTTTACACGATGAAGTCACAATCCTGTGAATTCATTTTTGTGCCAGCACTTAACTGCAGAATATTCATAATCACTGTGCAGGCTGGCTGTATAAGAGGAGTTGATTTCATTAGATTCTCCAGCACATGTGCTCACATTTGCATATTAATGAGGCAAAACAGTTTTTCTTGAAACTCCAGAGAACGCCATTATCCTCTGAGAGGAAGGGTTCATATTAACAGCAGCTATGATTTATGTAAAGATAAGTATGGTGACATAGCGCTGGCTTCTAAATAACACCAATTATCTTAATTGCATATCTTATTAGTATAGCTTGTTATAATAAATGATTGTGGTTGATGAGGGATTAGGCATTTTATGTGTCTTGTTAATTTCAATTAATCTCTTAATGTTGGCATCATACACACTTAAGCAATAAGTAAATGCAATAGGCTCTCCACCGAGGCTGCAGAAACATCACATAAATCTGTCCCTATGACTACAACTCTGTGTTTTAATCAAATATATTTAGCTCTACCCAATGGGCCTAATTAACCAACCGTTCTTAAAAAGAAATGTGTTCTTAAATCCTTCTTAGGAACTTTCAAGGAGATTCTGGGATTCACCGATGTTTTCTTACGTGGGATTTGTTTTTAGGTAAGAACAGAATTTAAGAGCACTCTTACGCACATTTGAGTGCTGAGTGGCTCGGGCAAAATGACTGCTTATCGCATTTCATTTAAATCTACAGTTGTAAAATATTATAAGGGTTTACATTACATTATGTAGTTTCATAAATAATAAATAATTAATAAAAATGTCCATGTTCGTACAAATCCGAGTGTTTTTTTAAAGGTCACATATTATGCAAAATACATTTTAACATGTTTTTCTAACACTAATATGTGTCTCTAGTCTGTCAACTAACCCTCCAATTATGAGAAGAGTCCATCCTCTCCATCTTTAGCCTGCTCCACTTTTCAGAAAATGTGTGCACAAACAGGCCGTTTGGACATTTTCCCTTCATGACATCACAAAGGGCAGTAACCCCTCCCCCAGGTGGGTGACACTCCCACAGCTAGGTGTTTGTTCTGCTCTCTGAGTCTGCCTTCTCACATAAACAATAGTGCTTGGTGCAAGAAAGCCCAAGCAACCCAAGCCTTTCTAGAGGGGCGTGGTCAGACACAGCTCATTTACATTTAAAGGTACAGGCACAGAAACAGCCTGTACCTTTGAAATAGAGGGGTTTATAGACATGATCAAATACAGGATCAGAGTGGATTTAGAACAAGACACTTCACAGACATGTTTTGGTGAGCTCTGAGACTTATTTAAACATGTTAAAAGGATAATATGTGACCTTTAAAATAAATAACATACACATGCCTCTTCAATTCACGTACTTAATTTTGTTTATTGCATCCCATGTGTCTTTTTTTGTGTTCCTGTGTAACCATTACTCACACTGCTGAAGAAAACAGCTTGTTTGCTGCAGCAGTACCTCCACTTCACAACTGATCAAGTTTCTTCTCTGTTATTCAGACATTTGAGAACTCGTTGAATCTGACGGAGAGTCTTCTTAGAAACTTCTTAAGAACAACTTAAGAAAAATTGTACAAAAATTTGGAGATATCTGTGAATGAGGCCCAATGTCAATCCCGAGTCCATTACAGAGAGGTTTATTTTTGTATTTCATGATTAAATATTGAAAGATCTTATATAAGAAACACCTCAACAGCATAATAGGGCTTCTAGATTAAATTGGTTGTTATTAAGTTTGCTGCGATTTTATTAGCTAATCATCAACATGTCATTTTTTGAGTGCTGATTGTTCCAACAAGCCAGTTGCAGTTTACACAGAGGAGAAACATCCTGCAAATGTTTACTCTGAGATTATGGATGCACAAGAATACATATGCATATAAATGTCCCTGTTTGCTTTCAGACACATACACACACATTGGAAGTTTGGGGGATTTATTAAGTCAGCTCTCTGGAGTAAAGAGTTCATGTACAGTAGAACTGCGGAAATATATGTACATGCAATGGCCTAGTTATAATTGGTGGCGTGGGCTGTTTGTGCATTCGAGGTTGAATGCATAAGGTTTCTTTTAATGCATATGGAGGTGGGTGGTATACGAGGAAAATGCAGGGAGTGCAGGTATGGGTAATAAAGGAGGTGTGGCTTGATGTATATGGAGGGAGCGAATGTGCAGCCACTGAGAGAAGGGATCAGATACGATGGGTTTCTCTCATACATATTAGGATGCATTTGATATGTGCCGTATTAAACTATAAAGCAAGCTGGTCTTTTTAACTATTCATACCTATACATCAAAAAGCACTATAATAGCCTATAAACCATGCAGAAAGGGAGCAAGTTTAAAACTGTGAGCATCACTATCAGAAAGCAGAAGCTCTTGCCTATGTTGAGGTGTATGGTAAGACAGATAAAGACAGCTTAGGGTGGATGGTAGGGGTGACTAAAAGATGACGCACAATCAGGAGGCCAAGGTTTGTGTATGTGAAAGAAAATAAGATATAATTGAACCCACATGGCGAGGTGTTTTTTTCCTAACACTAAACCAAGTTGTTCATTCATTAAACAAACCCAAAAGACCAATTTATGATTACCAGGTTATGGGAATGCTAATTGGTACCTTGATGTAGAAGCTGAATTGTGCTGAGAAAGGTATAGCTAAAAACAGAATGACTTATAAAAAAGGTAACCAAGGACAAAGTGTCCGTATAGACTGTAAATATGAATTGATGAAGCCTGAGTGATGTCACCCATCTGTTCCCGCAGGGGGCTTTGGAGTCCAATGGATGGCGGTCGCCATGCTGGATGCTGTCTCAACCTAACTTTCAGTCAACCTAACGACAGGCTGAGAGCTGAAGCTGAGGCAGGTTTTAAGCCTCCTGACAAACGGTTACACCGCGTCCATCTGTCAATCAGGTCAGCTACACACCTTATTGTGAATAACTCTTATCCTTCATCAAATCAAAACGGATGAGTTATCAAAAAAATTCTCGCCCCGTACGATGTGTGCAAAATGAGACATGAGCCAAACAGACCAATTTAGTTTTTTGAACCAGGTTGTAAACATGTTCATTTCTACTGTAAAATCTGGCTTTTTTGAACGGGTGTGTATGTGACTTCTGGTGCCTCTGCAGCCAGCCTCAAGTGGACAGTCAACAAACTGCAGCATTTTGCACTTCCACATTGGCTTCATTTTTCAACACCAGAGGTTGCTGTTTGACAACTAGTGAGGATAATTTGTAAGATATTTGTGAGATTAACAAGAAACATTTGTGCTTAACTTGTAAATATCATTAATCACAATCATTTATTTTCATCACAAGGACAACCCTGGATATGCATAGAAGAACGTCCGTCTTATCACTTTCTCCCCCTTGATGATCTTCTCAGCCTCAGAAGTATCCTGCCTGAATATAAGGACAAAAACACAATTCTGCAGATACACATGGCATTTTCTCCCACCTGCACCCCAAGACCAATCCAGAAAACGAGGTGCCTGCTTGAGGTGACAAACAGTAGTATCGTTTAAAATCAAGAAACAGACCCACATTCCAGGTCCTCCCCATTCCCTGTCGTTCCTCGTGAGTCTGGCAGCAGCAGAGTGGGTGACCCCATTTCTCCCTTTGCCTCTGACAGCAAAAGACCAAAAAGAGCTTCTGATAAAGGGCAGCACTTGATACATAACATCTTCCCTCAAACAGTGAAGTTCCTAACCTCTTAAATACACTCTAAATCTGAGGCTGTCTCAGTGGAAGATGTCAGCTAATGCCGGCGGCTCCTCACCTGAGGTCAGGTCTATCATTCTTCTACCTGAGGTAAGGTGAATAAGGAAAAAGTGAAATCAAATGTCAGACTGTCTCCTTTACTCCTCTTCCTTCTTTGATTTGAGGTTCCAACGATTTAGTCTTTTTGGAGGGGTGTAGGCCTTATGCTAGTTCTTCTAATGCAAGTTTATTTGTTAATGAAGGGGGCTTTTGAAGCCTGTCAATGGAGGTCGCCATATTGGAACTGTCAAACTAACTTTTGGTCAACCAATTACAAGGCAACGGTCTGAAGCTGAGGCAGGTCTGAAGCCTATCGACAAACAGCTGCACTGGTCCTACTCATCAGTCAGGTCAGCCGCCCGCCTCTTAATGACTTTTTAACTCTTGAGTTAAAAAAAATGCACCCCCTGTACAATGTGAACCAGGCTGTAAAACCTGAAATTGGCCTTTTTTAACGGACGTGATATGGGGATATATACGGGATATGAATTCAGGGGCCTCAAGTGGACACTCAAGTGGACACTTGAGGCTGGCTGCAGGTTTTTGCACTTTGGAAGACTATAAAGCAGTATTTTAGCACCGCCATCTCCCATTTGCCCTTTTTTCTTATCCTGATCAAATAGTTTTGTGCATTAGCCCAGGGATGGAAATTTGCACCCGTCACCTGCCAAATACGGGTGATTTTTTGCAGTAACTGGTGGATTTGCTCAACCTACCCATCATGGTGGCGGGTAAATAAAATAACATAACAGAGTGCTTTGTGACAAAGAACCGTGTTAAATTAATCCCTGCGCCTGCTCTGACTTTATGAGAAGAGTCAGGCAGTCGTTCATAAGGCCCACACGGCTCCTCCTCCTCCTCGTGTCAGTGTTTACAATGATAGGCTATCTGCTGAAATGGCTTGACTCCGTGTCTCTTTAGCCAAGCGCAGCGCGGATTGCATATCAATTTCACCGGGTCTACCTGCTGAAGGTGTGTTTTAACTGATGCCTCGCTGTCTTAAGTCCAAGATGACTAAAAGAAGCGGGCCGTGGCGGTGTCGGTGACAAGTGGTCAAAAGAGTAGCTGTCAATACTTTCACTCCTGACAGACAGCCGTATCGCTAATCGTAGCTCCGCTGAAACGTCTTCCACTCGATAATAAAGACATTCTTTTTTTTTAAACTTAAATTTTTATTGAGTTTTTCACATGTATAAACAATACAGAAAAGAAACAATAATAACACTAACAGACCGTCTGGAGATGCTACTGTTCAGTCCACTCTTCCATTTAGCATTCGTTCAGTTGGTGTCATGTCTCATGTAAATGTTCCATTTTTCCATATCCCATAACATTTTTAACAACTGAGTTAACATTTTGCCAATATGTCTTAATTTTTATACAGTACCAGAAGATGTGTGCATGGTCTGCCTCAACGCTCCCACATAATCTCCAGCAGTCTTGTTGTATAGCGAGTTGCCCTGATTTTATCTTTGGAGTTATAAAATAGCGAGTTAGATTTTTCCAGCAGAACTCTCTCCATATTAATGAGTTTGTTGATGTAGATTGTGTCTCACACATGTGGTACCATTCCTCCTCATGTATTTGGATTTTTAGTTCAGCTTCCCATTTTGCCTTTATATAAAGTGTTGATTCCTTCCTGCTCTCCCCCAAAGCTTGATAGAAAGCAGAAATGGGCCGAGACCTCTTCTGTTTGTATGAATCGATAATAACTCCAATCACCTTATTTATAGTTTCCTTTGACCTTATCTCTTTTGTGAAATAATCTCTCAACTGCAAGTATCTCTAAAAGTCTTTATTTTCGAGGCTGCACTTTGTCTTTAGATCTTGGAAACTTAGAAATTGTCCACCTTCTGATACTGTACATATTGCTGTCGCACCTTTTTGAGCCCATTCTTTAAATGCTGGATCGTATATCCCTGGCTTAAACTTTAAATCATACGCAAACCACCTCAAAGCGCATACATCCCTCTTAAGTTTGTATTTTCTTACAACAGTGCTCCATATTTCAAGTGTAAATGCTACTATTGGATTCATAGCATATCTCAAATTACCTATCAAATGTTTATCCCCCACCAATATCTGGGTTTGAAAGCCCTGTACTTCCCTTTCCATATCTTTCCATTTAGACTCATAGTCAGGTCTACACCAACAGGCCAGATACCTAAGTTGAGCTGCATAAAAATATTCTGTAAGGTTAGGTAAAGCCATCCCCCCTTTGCTTTTAGGTAGTTGAAGTGTCGTTTATTTTATTCTTGGTTTTTTACTATTCCAAATGAATCTAGAAATCATCTTGTCCCAGGTTATAAATTTGTTTTGGGGGATATTAATTGGTAGAGCTTGAAATAAATATAAAATTTTAGGTAAAATATTCATTTTGACTGTCCGTATTCTAGCACTGAAGTCTAATAGGAGGGTAGACCACCTTTCTAAATCTTTTTGGATGTTTTTTCCAATTTCACTATAATTGTTTTCAAATATGTCGGGAAGTGTTTTACTCAGAATTACACCGAGATACTTCATTGTTTTAGAATTCCATTTCACATTATATTCATCTGTTATTTGTCGGGATGGAGAATAATTAAACGAGAGAATTTGTGTTTTTGATATATTCAGTTTATACCCTGAATAGTATTCATACTTTTCCAGAAGAGACATTAGGTGTGGGAAACATATATCTGGTTGTTCAAGAAAAATAATGACATTGTCCGCGAAAAGGCCAATGATATGTTCAGTCCCCCCTACAGTGACACCCTGCAGTTCCCCACTCTGCCTTATTGCCTGTGCTAAAGGCTCGACATATAAAGCAAAAAGACAGACAACAACCTTGTCTTGTCCCCCTCTCCAACTGAATCAAATTGGACAGGCTTCCGTTTACTTTGATCTTAGCTGTGGGCTCTTGATACATAGTTTTAATACATTGGATTACCTTTTCATTAAAGCCAAATCTCTTTAGTACCTCGTACAAGAATAACCAACTAACACTATCGAATGCTTTTTCGGCGTCTAAACTAACCAGAATTGTACTTGTACCACTTTTTTGGACATTGTCTAGAATATTGAGGGTTCTTCTAATATTATCGTGTGTTTGGCGACCTTTAATAAAACCGGTTTGATCTTCATCAATCAAATCTGGTATGAAGGCTTCAAGTCTTTTGCTAATAATTGATGTAAATAATTTGTAGTCTACATTTAAAAGTGAAATCGGCCTATAGTTTTTGCAGTCTTCTTTATCTTTACCTTCTTTAGGTACAACGGTAATAATCGCTTCCTTCCACGATGGGGGGAGCCCCCCCTCGTTAAGGGTCCAGTTGAAACAGGACAGAAGCAAAGATTTTAGCTCCTTCTGTAAGGCCTTATACCATTCTGAAGGGTACCCATCACTCCCTGGTGATTTGCTGGTCCTTAACCTACTAATTGCAGCTTCTAGTTCCTTAACTGTGAATTGTGACATAATAGTGTCATTCTGTGTCTCACCAATAGATGGCAGGTCAAGTGTGTCAAGAAAACTTCTTATTGTTTTTTCATCAGCTGATAATGGTTTAGAATAGAGTTTCTTGTAGTATTCTTCAAATATTCTTTCTATTTTATCTGGTTCGTGTGAAAGTTGGTTGGTTTGAGGGTTCCTTATTTTATGAATTGTGTTAATGGCCTGCTGTTTCCGCAGACGTCTAGCTAAGAGCCTTGTTGCTTTTGGGCCTGATTCATAGTAAGTCTACTTTACAAATCTTGCCCTCTTTTCTATATCTGTCCTGAGTATCTCATTTATCTCTTCCCTTGCCTTCTTTATTTGTTGTAATACGGACTGATTTTCTGTATTCTTATGTTTTTTTTCCAGTTATCGCAGTCTTTCTTCTTTGTGTTTATATATAGCTAGCCGAGCCCTTTTTTGTGATGTTGTCAAAGCGATTAGTTTCCCCCGAATGACTGCCTTCATACCGTCCCACAAAATTGCAGGGTTTACTTCCCCATTATCGTTCTCTTCTATATACCTTTTTATTTCATCTCTTATCTGCTCCACATTTACCTGATTGTTCAAGATGCCCACATTTAGCCTCCATACAGTATTTATTTTCTTTTTATTCAGGTGTATTGTCAAGCTGATCCCACTGTGATCTGATATATCTGCCACCCCGATTTTGCATTCTGTGACCCTGTGAATTTCACCTGTATTAATTAAAAAGTAGTCAATTCTGGAGTAGACAGAATGGGGCACTGAATACTGTGTATAGTCCCTTTCTAGTGGGTGGAGTTCTCTCCACACATCGATTAGTCCCATTTCCTGCACTGATGTATTAATATACTTGGTTAGATTCTTCTTGCTTCTTTTTAGGCTTGTTGTATCCAAGTTATGGTTCATGACCACATTATAATCTCCTCCACATATCAAAATACCTTCAGTTTCCATAGCAATAGTGTCAAGAGTTTTAAAAAAACATTTTGTGCTTTCTGGGGGGGCGTATACATTGATCATTGTTACCATTGTGTTTTCTAGCTTTCCTTTTATTAATACAAATCTCCCTTCATTGTCCCTAACTTCTTTAAGACATTCAAATTGAACTGCGTTTGTGATAAGGATAGCCACTCCCCTCTTCTTGCTGGGTCTGTAGCTACTATAAAATGTATTCCTAAAACCAAAGCGTTTTAACTTTTCATGCTCTTGTTGAGGCAGGTGAGTTTCCTGCAAAAATAATACTTGAGCCTTTTCTTTTTTCAATTTAGCCAGGACCTTGCTCCTCTTGACTGGATTATTCATCCCATTTACATTAAGTGACACCAGTTTTATATTATTGTGTGGCATTTAAATGTTCAAATCCCGTGTTACAATCTTCAGCCTCCAGACAACTTAAAACTGCGCAGACCTGAACATCTGGACAACGTGCGCTAACTGAAAAAAACAAAGAAAAAACATTTAACTCCCAAGTTGGGGTGGTTCTTCGCCACCCTAAGTCCCCGTTGGTGGGCTGAGGGGAGATCCTCTTCCAGGAGGGCCCCTCACTAGAGGTGAAACATGCAATTTCACACATCCTAACAGTCCAACGTCATCCGATAGCAAGTATTTTGTATTCCAAATGAAGTCTTTAGCATTGGTCTGGCTTATTTTGGCCCCATATACCAGCATAGAATTAAAAAACAAACAAACATGTATATACAGTATATATATTTGAAAAAAGTCTAATAATAATGAAGTAGCTGCCCTGCCAAACCATCCTATTTGAATGAAAAGAGGGTATCCCCCAAAATTAGAACAAACTCGTGTTGATTGTCTCTTACTACTCATGATATGAGTCAAATAATCAAATAATAAAGAATGACGAGCGGATATTTTTCCCTCTTTTTTTTTTCTCCTCATAACGTTTTAAGGCTCACATCATGGGCAGAAGTGATATATCAGTCAAAGCATTAACTTCTCACCGCTGGTTTCTTTAAGGGGCCAACCAAATTTCACATACCGTGGCAAGTTTGAGAATAAAGATTAGTTGGGGGGGAATCTGCTCAAAGTCCTGTAGTCTTTCCCTCGCGCGTAGCGCAGTGTCTGTGCTCCTCTCCCCGGCTCGCTGCCATGTCGGGGCCCGAAGAAGTCGCTCCATCTCCCGGCTCGGGTCCTCAGCACTGCCGCCTGGTATTTCCACTGAGTAACCTCTCTTCCTCAGCTCCTGTCCTGCGTCATGTGCGCTCTCGTACGTACGTGTTCCCGAGTCCCAGTGAATGCGCATCTTGTCCAGCAGAGTCTGGAAACAAATTCCTTTCTCTTTCAGGATCCTCTTTATCCCCGTGTATGCCTTGCGCTTCTGAATAACTTCTGTGGCATAGTCATGATCAAATGACAGGCGTCGCCCTTCAATCATTATTTTCTTCCCCCAGGCTTTTTTCAGTACTGCTTCTTTGGTGTTAAACTCCAGAAAATTTACCACTATAGACCTGGGTGGTTGGTTCCGCTCTGGTTTACGAGCTAAAGCTCTGTGTGCGCGCTGAATCTGCAGGCTATTGTCCGCTGTCAGTGCAAGTTCACTTTTCAGAAATTGCTCCACAAAATCAGGAACGGAGTTGCCTTCTTTCCCTTCGGGTACGCCGTAAATGCGAATGTTATTCCGCCTAGACCGCCCCTCCATGTCTGTCAACTTTTCTTGCATTGTTTTCTATCTTTCCATGGATTTAATGAGCGCCTCCTTCATGGCCATGTTAGCCGACTCGGTCTCATTGATCCGTGCTTCTGCTTCGTTCATCCGGGTTTCATTGGCCTGGATCCGAGCGGAGTTAGCAGAAAGTTTTTGGTAAATTTCCTGTTTGAGATCTCTGAGTTCATTTTTCATGTCTTCCTTAAGTTCTTCTTTGAGAGTGTGTAGATCCACTTTATGCTCAGTCCTGAAGTCGCGTATTTCCTTACTGATACTTTGAAGCACCGAGCACACGTTTTCCTCAGGGTCGTCGTTAGCACACTGAGTGTCGTCCATCTCCGGTGTATTCTTCCCTTCTCGAATGTCACGTTTCGCTCGACTTCTAGTTGTTGATCCCCTATTCATTCCAAAGTAAAATTCTACTATGAATTGTTCAGCAATATGAATTTAGGGGGGCTAAATCTAACTTGCTATCGGGAGCTCTAGCTCATGCAACCATCTTGTCGTCTTGCTCCGACTGGAGGATAATAAAGACATTCTATATCCTACAAGGTCTTCACAATTAAAGTTCCAGGTTTAAATGTCGATGACGGACTTTTATTGTGAAACAGCGATATCAGGAAATGGGGTATTTTCAGCGCTAGCAACTCAACACAACTTAGACGTCTGAAATGCAGGAGAGAAACAAAACTTTAAACCTCACAGATTCAGTTAGAAGCTACAACGTCCTGAGAAGTGAACCCAGTGACTAAACGACTTTCTAAATGAAAGTCTGTCCAGCAGAAACCTTTGATGATTGTGATGACTCTCCTCATTAAGCTATACTTTTAAAACAACACATTGATTATCTTGTCTCTCAGTCGAGCTTAGGTGCAGCTAAATCAGCCTTTAAGGACAAAACTGAATGGAAACTCTTATCAGCCTCAAAATACTAAACTAAAATAAGTAAACTTTTTTCAGTTTTTAAGTGAGATGAAGAGGATGCCAGTATTTTCTTTAATAGTTTAAGGAAATTCCCTTTTTAAAGTAGTAAATTATTTAAATACTGTAAGCCTTGATTGATATTATTCGTCATGACATTTTGCTGCCGGTAATAAAGTGGCAGGTAAAAAAAATGAGTGACGGGTAGATTTTTTAATCCACAAGTCACAGTGGCAGGTAGGCAAAAAAGTTAATTTCCAACCCTGCTTAGCCCCTTTGGATGACAGAAATAAACTACACTAGTTTCCTCAGTATGAAAAGCCCAGAATAAGCATGACAAATTGGGATAAAAAGGAGTTGGTCTCCCAGAACTTTCGCTTTGCGTCTCAAATATTCACTGGACAGTGCTGTCTAGCTGGTATGTCTCAAATATATGTCACACTGTACCCTTTCCCTCCAAGGGGAACGACAGAGTCTGTATTTGACCATTTATAAATGAGACCACGTTGGGATATTGGCGACCATGCTGGGGGGTTTATGTTACCACTAACAGCCACTTTTTGGAGGAAGTCAAGTCAGTAATATGGCTATATATGTGGATGGCCCACAAAACAGCTGAGCGGCTTGCCCCCCCTCTTCAAAGAGAATGTGTACTCACATTGCCAGAGTGTGCTCTGATCTGATGAAGAACCTCGACAGGGTTAACCTGTTCCAAAGCACATCAGGGTCACACTTATTCAGAGAACATTCACTTCAACATGGGTAAAAGCTAAATCTGTAACACAGCCTTGTAGTGAACAGGACAAAGGTGGGATCGATCCAAAGAGAGGGGAAAAGTGAAGTGATAAAAGGTGAAAAAGAGATGAGGACAGGAAAGAGGAGACGGGTTGAGGACAAGTACTTTTCTATAGAGCTGTTGCATTAGCTAGAGGATTTTCCACACAGCCCAGACTTGGAAGGCTTTAAAGTGAGCATTTATGAAGCATTAGTGAGTTGGGTTTTTTTACGCAGGGATGTGGAGTCACATTATGATCCTAGCTGTGCCTTTACCCAAGCTTGCCTTTGCCTTTTTTCATTTCCATCCAGCTGGATTTGAAGTGAATTTATTATCTTTTTCCTTTTTAATTTAGAATATGTCATGTTTAAAAAAGAAGCTATTGGCAGGAATTATTTACAGCCTTGGGATGAACAGCTTTGACTCATAGAACCAAAAATCATTGATGTAAAAAAAAATAGCACCAGATATAAAATACAGAACCATTAGAGTGTTTCCCAAATCATTTCTTTTGAAGTTCTTTTTTTTGTGTGGTGGTATAAAAAAATCCAAAATAGAATCCTTTATTTATAGATGAACTACGATCGAGTAAATAGTGAAGGCTATCAAGACCATGAGGAGTTTCTAAAAATAGAAGTACAACCCTACATAGAAAACTGTGGAGGCTTGTAAGAAAGTTCATTTAATGATAATAATAATAATGAAGAAAGACAAACCTCCATCCAAATCTTAAAAGATAAAAGCCATAATCTATTATTTCTATGTAACAACATTTCTTCATTTACAGAGGACACATGGGGTCAGAGTGTTTGGCCGTTATAAATCGACCCCAGTGTCACACCATGAGGCTCTTGGACTGTAAGGCAGAAGTTTTACTCTGGAGAGAATGAATGTGAGATATCTGAAAGCAAAGGTTTTCATATTGGTAGTTAAAGGAAGAATCTGTTTTAATGTAACCAGAAAGGTTGTTTGTGTTTCTACAGAAGAACTGCCTGAATATACTCGTAGTTTACATTTGTATTCACTTGGAATGATTCATATCATATTTATCTTCTACGTGACTAAGAACACAACATTACCAGACCTTTTGGCCGGAGATATTCCTCTGGAGATATACCAGAAAAAAACACTCAGGAGAAAATATTCGACGTATCAGAGAGATTCATGTTGTAAAAATACAAAGATGTATTTCACAACTGTTGGTCAATACAGCATTCCCTCACTCTACTAACTGGTTTTAAAAGGCCGGTAGCCTAGTGGTTATGTTGCACATCCCATGTACAGAGGCTGCAGTCCTCGTTGCAGCAGATGTGGGTTTCAATCTGACCTCGGTCCTTTGATGCACGTCATCTCCTGCTCTCTCCTCCCAACATTTCCTGTCTCTCTTCAGCCGTCTAGTTCAAGAAAGGCAAAAATGGCCCAAATACTGTTTATACATATTATAAGTGAACGGACACACTGAATCACCACTAAAGTTTTTACTGAATAAAATACTGCCCTCACCTGTGCGTGAGCAGTATATTGTCAGATCAGTGATGCACATTTACCTCCTCATTATGAACATTTAAGGGGGACCAAAAGCCAAAGGCCCAGCTCTGATGAAAAGAATAGGCTGCTTTAAGCTCGTTTTTAACTGAAATGAACCCAACAACTTAGTTTGTCAGTGTGTTCAGCCAGTTTCCTGTCTGAGGCCTGTTAAAATTGGCTTTACTTATTGATTTACATCATTAAGAGCCTTTGTGATGTGTTTACCTAGCGGTCGTATGAACTGAGGTGACTTTGAATGCTGTCGGGAAGACTTAAAGCAACACAACCTTAAAAAATGAGTCTCAAAGTGGATCTTACAGTAACAATGACTTATAACAGGGAGAATGGACCCCCTCGAAAACAAGATGGTTCATCTCAAGGGGCTTTACAGCAATCAACAGAATTTTCAACCAAATTGCATCGACCCCCCCATTTCCACAGAGCGCCCCCTGTCTGCTGTTTTCAGCACTATAACTTTTGAGTGTGTACGGTTAAGGGCGCTAGTTCATACAGCAGACTTCAGCTAAAAAGAAGCCAGTTAGCCCGTCTCTGTGCGGTTTGATACAATGGCTGAGGCTAAGAGACTGAGTAGGGCGGTGATGGATGAAGCTAAGAAGAGAAAAAGCGATAGTGACCGAGCATGAAGCAGAGTGTATATCCCTCTGCAGCTATAATTAATCACAGATTGTGACGTAACGTTAGCCTACAGGAAGTCATCTAATCCCAGTAATGTCTCAGGTTTGCATTCAAATATATAAATAAAAGTCTTCTCTTTCCTCGTTGATCTTCAAGTTAGCTTAATAGGGTTTGGAAACTTACAAACCTATCTCAATTAGGAAGTCAGAAATGACCCTCTCCAATGTAGCCGTTTAGCTAGTCTATAGATGCCATGGCAACAGTGACAACACTAACGTTACATGCAAACAGTTTGCCAAACAACACGCTGAAGACGCCTGCAGAGTCATATTCGTGTGAAGTCCAGCCACATTACTGAACCTTTTCAGTTGATATGGTTCTTTTGCTTCTCACAACGTCTTGTTGACTTTACATCCTCTGCACTGTGTTTTTCACGACAGTGCAGTTGCACTTAGCGACCATCGGTGGGTGCCAAAGCACACCAAACTCAGCTCCTATACAGAAGTTATTTTCAAGAAAATTGAGATAGAAGTTTAAAGAGAAATGACAATTCAAATCTATGGACTGAATCAATTAATTTAGAAGCTATTAGAATCAGTGATGTGATATATGATGTTCAATTTCGTCCTTACAGCTGTAAGCACATGTTCTTTGAGCTCTAGAGGGACGCTGGTCCCTCGCTTCACTTGATGGATAACACCGCCTGGTTAATGCGTGTGTTTCCAGGAGGATGTTGTTAACTTCATGGATGTTTATCCCATCTTCCTCTGCTGCCTGCATATTTTTTCAATTTCTTTTTAAGACCTAGATCTCTAATGACTGCTGCGCCTATCTGTGGTGTCCATTCCCACATCTGTCCCTGTTCTTTATTTCTGCTTGTTTCTTGTCTTGCATCATCAAATGAACTATTAACCACGGCACACATCATGCTTTCTGTGTATCCTGAGTTACAAAATTAAGACTACAAAGAAAATAAAGACTGAAAATGAGAGCAAACTAAAAAAGATTAAGGGCCTAATTTCCAGCCTTTCCCACTGAAAAGTGGAATTGAATGAAAAATGAAAGTTTGAGAGCCACTGCATTACAGTGTGCTGTGATGGAATAAGCATGAGCTACTTAATCCTGGCACTCACTAAAAGATTTAATCAGTCAACGATTTTTAAGTGTGAGTGAGCCCACACATGAGGACAAATTATGACAGATTTTACAGTTCTGTTCTTACTCCACATACTCTGTGCACGCTGCGGTCCGTCAGCGCCATGGTTTAGCTTCGTCGGACGTCGCAAACCCTGCCCCACTGGGTCCGTTTCTAGAACGGGAGCGCAGCCATGAGCAGCTGTCCACACATCACAGGAGAACTACAAGATCACGCGAGAATAAAGATAAAAACGTGCAAACAACAGGTTGCTGTTTGTTCATTTAGTGCCTGTTTTGATGTTGATAAAGTGATGACAAATACGACTGTGAGTCCGTATATTGGGTTGTATTTTGAAACTGACCAGATGCTCTGTGCGTTTCCTTGTCTGACTTTGTTCGGGTTGTTATATTCTGTCCAGCTTGACACGTGCCAGCAGCGTACTCCGTCTAAAATAAACTTGCAGCGTATTTGAGAGTGTAGTGGTGCTGGTGGCACGCTCTGGAGACGGACCTCTGTGAAAACACCATGATTGACTAGAGTGGCAGCGGACTCAGCGTAGTGCGCAGCGCTGATGGACCACAGCGTGCACGGAGTATGTGGAAATTGGGGGTAACAGTTTGTATTTTTAAATGCCAAATAATGCAATTTCAAACATGCGATTCATCGGGATTAACTATTCAAATTTGGCGATTAATTGTAATTATTTGACACCCCTACTTTTCACTAGATCTTAATCTCTTTCTCTGTGGTCATTTTTGTGTGTGCGTGTGTGTGTGTGTGTGTGTGTGTGTGTGTGTATATATGTGTGTATGTGTGTCAGCAAAGTGCCCACAGGACCGGAAAAAAACAGTGACTCCAAAAGCAGGACTTATTAGTCCAGTAAACTTGCTCTGGGTTGCCACCCATCCATCACAAACGCCATATTTAATTGTCTGAATGCCATGTTTAGACTCGGCAAACTGCCGCTTAATTCAAGGCAGCGTGCAGGAACCGAGCTAGGAAATAATCTGGTGATGGATGACTGTGACCCTCCTTTGGGTAGACTCCGACGAGCGGACAGCTGGATGGATCGAGCAGAGCAGAGAAAGGAGAACAAGGAGAGAGGGCGGGAGAGAAAATGGGAGAAAAACTTGGTATTCAGAGAATCACTCCAACTTTTCATCTGCCCTCAGGCCAGCAGGGGCTCAAGGGAATAACAAGCGTCTCCTTCAACCCCCTTTTTTTTGTTCCCGGGATACAGAGAAGTAAAACCTTCTAAAAATAGTGTATTTCATTGTGTGTGTGTGTGTGCGCACGTGTGTGTGTGTGTTTGCTGGCTAGCATGAGCAGACTTCATGCATAATGACTTACATTAACCTTCAAACTACTGAGGATGGCAGAGAAAGATTTACAGTGCATGAAGCATGACACAAATACTATGTTGAAGATTTTTACAGTATGGTTTTCTCATCGTGTTTCTTTCTAAGCCGGGAAGACTCTG
Organism: Tautogolabrus adspersus; assembly: GCA_020745685.1. Classification (NCBI taxonomy): domain Eukaryota; kingdom Metazoa; phylum Chordata; class Actinopteri; order Labriformes; family Labridae; genus Tautogolabrus; species Tautogolabrus adspersus. Next base: position 29,223,414 of record CM036536.1, read on the forward strand.
ATCTTAACTTTTCCTTCATAATGTGTGTGAACTACCTCTTGTTTTTGAGACATGGCAGGAGACAATCTTTCAGGAGACAAATTGTGCTCTTTAAAAGGCATTAATGATATATGTTTAAAGCTTCTGCTGACTAAAAAGCGTACACGTTGATCCTGACATATGAGCCCAAAAATCTCATTATTTCATCCCCAAATCCAAGTCCACCTTTGTGTAAATGGTAAAGACTTGAGCTTGTATAGCGCTTTTTTAGTATCCGACTACTCAGAGCGCTTTTACACCGCAGGTCACACCTACACATTCACACACTGATGTAAAGTGACCTTAAGAAGTAACTAATCCCATTCATACACATTCATCTGCGCAGATGAAGCAGCGGGAGCAACTTGAGGTTAACTGTCTTGCCCAAGAACACATCGGACATGTGGTCGCAGGAACTGGGATCGAAACCCCCGACCTCAACCACTGAGCCCACCGTGTGTATATTTTGAAGATTTAATCGAGTCATTCCTGAGATATTGCAGTCACAGGGATGTTCTATACATTCATATGAACAATCAATAACAAAAAATAACGTCCTTTTAGCCACAGCTGCCAGCCAGAACAGAGGCTTAATGACTTGTCATGCAGGCTGACAATAAAAACATTTTTAAAGTTAAAAAAGGTCATTAAGTTACAACAGTGGGTTAGAGAAGGGTTGTTTAAATGGAGCTTCTTTTGTCAGTTTAAAAAGACTATCTACAGGAAATATTGAGCAAATGGTGATCCAACTGCTGCAAAGACACGGAAATACAGTCTAATGAGGCTGACTCAGTTAGATAGTCACAGGCTGGACACACATTATGTCTTTGTTTTGCTGTTTTATGTGCTGGGACTTTTTTTCCTCCCAGCATCACCGCCTGATTAACGCTGTCGAGCTGTTCAACAAAAATTCCAAGATCAGTATTTTACAATACAATGTTCAACAATCAGATTGATCAATCCACCTGCTGAGATCAAATTAAAAGATCCCGACACAGTAACTAGATGACAGTGCTACTTGGTATGTGTGGCCTTTACTCCATCCATCCATTCATTTTCTTCTGCTTATCTGAGGTCAGGTCACGGTGACAGAAGGCAAAGTAAATCAAACAATATTTCCCAACCTCCATCAACATTTTTCAGCTCCTCCTGGGGGATTATGAGGCGTTCCCAGGCCAGATATATAATCCATCCAGTGAATTCTGGTCTGCCCCGGGGTCCCCTCCCAATGGGTATGACCGGAAGACCTCCAAATGGAGGCAATCCGGAGGCATCCTAATCAAATGCCAGAACCGCTTGTAATGGCTCCTTTCGAGCTCCTCCCGAATGTCTGAGCTCCTCACCCTATCTCTAAAGCAGACACCCTCCAGGAAACTCATTTAGGCCGCTTGTATCCGCCATTTTATTCTTTCACTCACTACCCATAGCTCATGACCATAGGTGAGGGTTGGAACGAAGATGGATCGGTAAATCGAGAGCTTTGCCTTCAGGCTCAGCTTCTTCTTCACCACAACAGTTCAGTACAACACCTACATTACTGCAGACGCTGAGCCAATCCAACTGTCAATCTCACAGGTCCATCTTACCCTCACTCCTGAACAAGAGCCCGAGAATACTTAAACTCCTTCACTCGGGGAAAAGACTCACTCCCCACCCAGAGGCAGCAATCCACTGTTTTCTTTCAGAGAATTGCACGATGCAAAGCCTCCTCTCTGCCTCCCTGAAGACGAACGTTTGGTGAACCTATTCCTTTATCTCCTCAGGGAAAAACTTTATTTCAGATAAGGACTAAAAAATAGTTCAATAGATCAATCTGGGTATAAACTACTTTTATGCTTTTGACCCTGTATTAGAGAAGGGGCCTCGAGTGCCTTCATTGGCTCCAGTCAGAGGATATTCAAATGCTTCATGTCTTTAGAATCCGTGCACCTTAGGCTAAAAGGCTAAATGTAGTCGTAACCCTTAACTTTATTCATGAATGACTTAATATACTGAAAAGGCAAAATTCTAATATTGTAAATATAGAAATATGACCAGAATCTCTGATAGTTGTTTGGAGCCGCTGAGACTTCAGATTACAAGATGCTTTTTGTGAGCAGACTGAGAAGGTGTTGCGATAGTTTTAACTACGATGGAAATACAATGACTACATAAGTATTTTTTCTGATAGTGATTTCTTTGCTTATTATGAGTATCAAAAACCTCTTGCTGTCACTTTTGGAAGGTCTTTTTTTCTAGTGGTTGAGAAAACTATTCCAATCAAATGTCCAAAAGAAAGAGGTCCTCAGTAGAGATGAGACCGAGCCGATCTTATTTCGGTATGCGATATTGAAGTAATTTACATATTGGATATGGGACTGACAGCGCCGATCCACATCACTGATCTTTAAATATTCTCAGCTCGTACAGTCTCACTCTGAAGACAGTCAGACTGAACTGTAAGAAGTGCCCACAAATTGTCTCCATGACAACGTTCAGACGAGATGGAACAGCTCCTTTTACATGTTAAAAATACAATTCTTAGACTTCAGTTTAAAAGATTTAATTTGAAAAACTTGACAGCTGTCACTGCTTCCTGTTTGTATGAAGCCAGCACAATGCAATGCAAAGCTGGGTTTACTACAGTTTTGTGTAACCTTACACATAAAACCAACAACAACAATAACACTATTTATGATAGAAAAATATCAGTATCAGTATCGGTACATATGTATCGGTTTAGGGGTTAGGGCCCTCAGTCCATCTTTGGGAACTAGTGTAGTCTAATATGGCATTCCCTCAAGCATCTTTCATTTTTTGCAGCTGAAGACGGGAGAAAAGTAGACGAAGAAATCTTTTGTTTTATCTTTTAAATCAGAAAAGAACCACATGACAATGTAATGCAGCATGCTGTCAGGGAGAACACATTTGTTTGTATCCTTCATCATCATCAGAGCAGAGCAACAAGAGGGTGGCAGATAAACCTTGTAAATCCAAAGAGCTTCTATATGTGATCACAACAAAGCCCCATCTGTGTTTCTCTTCATTTATCTTAATCAACTTTACCCTTGCTAAAAACAGCTGCACTACAACATTTTTGACCTTTAACTGCAGTTGGCCAAGAACATTCAAAGCCACAACCTCTGGCTCTGACCTTTACTGATGACCCTGTCGTGACTGGGGACCTGGAAAATCTGAGAGTACATGTGATGGTTGGAAAGGTGCAGAGGCCAGGAGGATGAAGCAACCTTTGGTTGAAGCAATGTCAAAACAGCGTGACGGTACAGTACCTGCACACTCCCCACAGCAGAGTAGGCGGCGTAGGAGAACTGCTGCTTGGGCAGGTCGTTGGGTCCACGCTGGTCACAGGGGATCCCGTTTGGCAGGAAACACTGGTGGCTGGACCTGTCAGTGATGGTGTTGGGTGTGGAGCCAGGCAGACTGAGCAGCACTGTGTGATTGGTTAGATGGACATCAGTCAAACCGAGTCCCACCCACTGCCTGTAGAGGTACCTGGCTCTGGCTTCCTCACTGTCATCTGATTGGCTGGAGAAAGACCTGTAACAAGAAACAAAGATAAATTCAAATTTGGTCTCACAACATATCACTTGAAGACTTTGTCACATGCAGCCTCTAGCTATGTCACTTTTTACATTGCCTACCACAGACGGCACAAGACGGGGGCCATTAAAAGCCCTCTAAAAAAAATCGGAACATTGGATGAAATTGTGGAAGATAACAGAATTTAAGCATTTAATACATGTTCTTTTTAACATGTTTACAAATTAATTTAAAACAGCACAAAAAAGCATTCCACTCATTTTTAGCATTGTGCTCCTTTTAAGTCCCAAGTTGAAATAAAAGTCATCAAAATTGATGCAACACAAACAGCATTACTCTGTTTTTCTTTGCACATATCCTTACAGCCTGTCCTAACAGCATTCAACAAGAGCGAGTTTACTATTGGAGTGTCCTAACTGCCAGAGAGCTTCTGGTGTGGTCTTCCTTCTGTCTTTGGATATATTTTTTGTCCAGCACACAGTATGCAACGATTCCAATGTGCGTGCTGTTTGATATTTAAGTATGAACTCTTAGGGCGCACTCACACTAGGCAAAGTTGTCCTGTACCGTGCTTAAGCACAATTGCCCGCCTTCCCAATTTCCTCGCTGGCCTTCACTCACACTGCTCCAGGACTAACCGAGCCTGAGCACTGTTACCTCTTGTAACGTTGTAATACAACACATGAATGGATTGAAGTAATAATGAAGTGTGCCAAATTTACAAGACAGGCAGACTCGAAACAAAAAAATAAAAGAACACTCCAGGATTTCTCTATAATGAAGGCTGTCCACGTTGTGTACCCGTGCTTGTGCTCGTGCATGAACTGTACCAAAGCACACCTCTTCCAAGCGTGCCAGGTCCAAGGACGTGTACCGTGCTTGAGCACGGATCGGAGCACTCACACTAGACAAACGAACTGGACTTTGAGGGTGAAGCGTGCTTAGGCACAGTACGGATTGCCTAGTGGGAGTGCGCCCTTATACTATTCTACCATGACAAGCATGTCACATTTATTCACATCACAAGGCTTTTAATGAACACCATAATGACATTCTTGAGAAATTACACTCATTAAAATGGAAAGAAGATTGCTTGAAAGACTGAATATAGAGAAATCCATTTGGCAATTCAAACAATTCAGAATAATAACAGTCATGTATCGCTAATTGTTCGTCCATCTTCTCCATTTCCTTTTTTCCCCCCCTAACATTGGAGGTTCTTAAACACAAACCTCTGGCTAACACACATTCCCCACAGGAGCTGTCCTTCTCCATCATCCTCCTGGCCATAATTACATGAAATACATGTCAATAAAATGTGATCCAGGCCTTATGTGAGTCTCCTCTGTTGGTTTGTTTGGTTCCTGGTGTTTACTCTTTTTATTGTTCTTACTCTGACAGGTCTGGGTTTAAATTTTCAGCCTTATAGACATTTCCAGGATGGACTGGCTGATATTTGAGCTTTTTTGTTGAAGAACAAATGCACCATCCAGCACTGAATAATACCTGGGCCTGGGAAGATAAGATATCTCAATAAAAAGATGTTCTCTCAAATATAAAGTCCACAAAGAATGAAGCCGTTTTCTTTGTGAAAAGAACTGATAATCACTAATGCATTTTCAAAATGTCACTATCAACGACAAAAAGCAGCAAACAGCAGACAAGGTGTTTAACTTCTTAGATACCAGTTGTTAAAACACTGATGGAGAGAGTAATACAATATTTTAGCATTAGCAAAAAAAACATTTTTATTTTTCCATATATCTCTGTGTCAGTGTGTCTAGAATAGAGGTGGGCGATATGGAAAAAATATCATATCACAATTTTTTTTCGTCAGTATCACGATCACGATTATATCACAATTTTTTTTCATACTGATCTTTTTTTTGGGAAGTTACTGACCAGTTCAACCACTTAATACCTCGCATAATTTTTTTAAATGCACAAATACTGTGCTGATAAGTTGAGTCTATTTAAAAATGTCTTTGTTGAGGGTCTGGACGACTCCCCCTGAACATTTTTAACATCAGAAATGTCTTTTCTACATTCTGAACATTTTTTATGCACAATTTGAGGCTTTTCTGCTCCACTTTAAAATAATGATTTAGTATTGTGTCCTCTTTTGTGTCTTTAATATATTTTAGTGTTCAGGTACATTCACACAGTTATCATTCATTTAAAAACATGAAGACTTCAAACATAATACAGAATATGTTAATTCTGGGACACATGGTCAAAATAAGTTTTACTGTTAGAAGAGTTTTATTCATAGAGGAGGCGGGACATTGTTGATTGACGGACAGACAGTCACCATGGTTACTCACTCTCACCTGCCTGCTACACACTGAACGAGAGGAGAGAGAGCAGCTGACTGACATCACTTATAAGCAGTGTTGTCACTAACGCGTTACAAATTAACGCGTTATTGTAATCTGATTACTTTCTTTCAGTAACGAGTAATCTAACGCGTTCATTTTTCCAAACCAGTAATCTGATTAAAGTTAGTTTCCTAAGTGGCTGTGCGTTACTATTTTGTTATTGCCTCATAATGTATGTAGAATGCAGAATTTTGTTGTCATTTTCGAAGAGAATGAGCAGAGCTGATACGTTTCACTTTATTCAATGTGTGTGCTTCCTCTGGGTCCGCTGCGCTGCGTCTCAGCTCCGTCTCAGCTCCGGCAGTCCGGAGTCCTCCGGAGCTGATACGTTTCACTTTATTTAATGTGTGTGCTTTCACTGGGTCCGCCGCGCTGCGTCTCAGCTCCGTCTCAGCTCCGGCAGTCCGGAGCCCTCCGGAGCTGATACGTTTCACTTTATTTAATGTGTGTGCTTTCACTGGGTCCGCCGCGCTGCGTCTCAGCTCCGCCTCAGCTCCAGCAGTCCGGAGCCCTCCGGAGCAGATACGCAAGGCTTCTATTTTTGCCGGATACCGGAGCACGACGCATCAATTCAGCACAGAAAATAACAAGCGGGACGGGAAGTCAGACACCGATACAACATTAAAACATCCGGTTTATTTTCAGAATAAAAGACTCCTTTTTAACGGTTCAGAAAAACGACTGTATGTGTGTTTGTTTATGTGTTTATAAGGTTAATATAGAGTTTAATACCATGTACATCGTATTATCTCGCGCTGTCGCGAGTTAATCTTTAAAATACCGCGGGAATTCCTTTGTCTCTGCACCCCAGCTGACCGGCTGTGCTCTGCTGGGGACGGAGCACGCAGCCGGTGGGTATTGAAGGACAGGGTTGCACGGAGCCGTCACGCACCGGAGCGGACACGCAATGCACACTGATCTGGTGGAAATTCGGCGTTATGTTGAGGCAGCGAAGGGAGGAAATCGGTAAAAAGTAACTAATAAGTTACTTTTAAAGTAACTTAGTTACTTTGATGATAAAGTAATCAGTAAAGTAACTAGATTACTTTTTTGAGGAGTAATCAGTAATCAGTAATCGGATAACTTTTTCAAGTAATCTGTGACAACACTGCTTATAAGTGATAGCAGTATGCATGGAAATCAATGCATAGAAATAAATGATTGTACTAATTCAAAAAAATTTTTAAACCACAGAGGTCCAGACCTCGCGGATATGATCGCCTCCCTCCGTTTCATAACATCGTTTCATTCTCATTTCCGTTATCACAACAGGTGAGCTTCAGGTGGAGAGGCTTGTTAGTAACTTTAAAAAACAAGAGAGAGCAGAATAACATCGGCAGCATCAATTTAAACACCGGGGTTATATCTCCCATCACTGACTGTCTGAGCTCTTCTCTGTCTGACTCTCTGCAGACTGTTTAACGTCTTTTGGGCTCGTTAAAACGGTTTGTTGTGTCGCCATCCAAAATAGGCTACAAACCATCACTTTGCAAACTCTTCAGATAACTGTTTCTTGCCCCCTGTCGGTTCTCAAACAGTCATAGACAGGATAGAGTTCTTTTAACGGACTAACTCTTAAGTTTCGTTTTCATGTTCAGCGGTGATCCCGCTCCGCTGCGGAGCAGACGGTGAGGGGGAGACGAGTCTGTGTGGGAGCCTAAACTGCAGCATGATGGAATAAACACATTAGCGCGGTTCTACGATCTCTCTGCTTTGGCAGATCGTCAACACGTTCAAATCCTTCACCATCTAAGATTGTCATCTCGCACACCACTAGTCTAGAATACTTTTTGTCAATACCATTTAAAGAATAGATGAATTAAGACATATTCTGATACCTTTGTGTCATATGTGTCTTATAGCACTCTGATGTACTTGGTTGCAAAGTGCTTCACAAACAAAGGGATACAAATAAACTATTTAAATGCAAAATGAATTAATAACAACATTGAAGAAAACCAGACTTGATGAGTAGTGGTTAAAAAGAGGAATATGTTACAAGGAGATCAGAAATGTGACTGGAGGAGAGGACATGCAGTGCTATGAGTTCAATAAATTTGACAATACATTTAGCAGACCCTTTTATCCAAAGTGACGGACATTAGAGAGTAAGTACAACACAAGCAAGGATCTAGAGAGAGACACAGGTGCTCGCATGCGCTTACAAAAAAAAGTGTAACCTCTTTCTGACACTGCAATGATTAAGATTAGACTGGACCACTATTTTAAAGTTTATAAACAGGATCCTGGGTGCTTAGCTTTGGATGTTGAACTGACTAAATCTCCTTTTACCAGTAAAGTTATCAATACAGACTGACATATGATGAGTACATTTATGTTATGAAATAACAAGCCAAAGGAAATAGTGCCTCCACTGTGGAACTACTTCACTCAACTTATGAGCTATTCTTGTATTTCCACAGAAACAATGTAAAGTATTTTCAAATATCAGTAAACTTTGTGTAAATGAAATATTCAGGACCACCATGTGAAAGGAATAACAAAAATACAGTTGTCTCTTTCAAGGTCACAAAACTGAAATTAAATCCAAAATCGATACCAGTATTAATATTCAAATCCTTAAAGGAATAACCAAAACAAACTAAGAGACTGTCTGCTAACCTTTTCAACCTAGATTTGTGTGTGTGATATTGTGTGCGTGTGTAAATATGAGTTAACACCTATTATCACAAACAAAGAGTTTAACTCCCAAGAGATTAAGATGAATTATTATTAAACCCAAAACTCACTCTTAAAGAAATGACCCTTTGGTTAACCAGTTTGAACTCTTTTAAATGTTCTTATTAGCACCAAGCGCTTGGATTTTTAAACGTTGGGGCCCATAAGTTGGTGCACATATGAAGAATGGAAATCCTTAGATCCTTTCAAACGCTCAGCTTTCGGTATGAAAGTCTTCAGTTTCTCACGCGACCACGATTTATGCAATTCGAATCAATCCAGGAGCAGGTAGATGACACAGCAGCGGGCAGCATGCAGCAGGTAGCCGTCTGTGAAGAAACGCAGCCCCGGCACACAGGATCTGTCCACACTGGCAGTAGCAACAGTTGCTAACACACGCACACCAGCAAAGTCCCCGGTCTTCTACCGTCCTCGGTGAAACGATATCCGTCGGTCACAGCAGACCGTTCATCACGAACACGGTGCTAGCTTAAAACGTCCACGCTTAAAGTCCAAACTTACACGTGTTCAAAGCGAATGAAAACAACAAACGCAGATAGCGTGCTACACTTTCACTTTCCACTGACAGAAAATAAACGAGTCCTTCACTGTGTTAAACACAACTTGTAACTTTGAAATAATGTTTACTCCGGGCTATAACAACGAGCATGAACGAGACAATGTTTTCCTTCTTGGAAAGTTTATCCCACTAACCGCACAGTGCTCATCTCTCCCCAAGAGTGCAGCGGAAGGGTCTTCCTGACCTGTGTCACCTCCTCTCCCCCCCATAGCTATTTCTGATTGGCTAAGACATACAACTTTACCAGAGACTGATTGGCTTAGAGTACATCACTCAAACAAAATGAAAATACATTGGTTGAGTAAACAGGAAGTAACAGCAAACAAAGGATTATGGGTAATAGAGTTTTCATAGAATACACTTGTATATGCAATAAAACACTCTTTTTAAAGAACCATATTTTGTAGGTCCCTACGAAAGTTTAAGTTAATGTAACGTCACCAACAACAACCCTGACAGCTGGTCTTGAGAGTTCATCTAAACCGTTAAAAACATCCTAAATATCGTCATCATCAATATCAGTTTGTAGGTGTCCACGAGAGAGCTGGGTCTTTAGCTTTTTTTTAAAGGTGCAAAGGGACTCTGCAGATAACGAATGGAGTTTGGATGTTTGTTCCACCACTGGAGGACGACAAAGGAGAAGAGTCTAGTTAGAGTTAGGGCCCTGTTGTGAAGGTTGGATCAGCAGTCTTTCATCGGCAGAGCGTAGTGGGCGGGAGGGAGTGTAGACCTGGATTAGAGAGTTTAGGTTAGGAGGAGCTGTTTATAATCGCTGTAAGCAAGAATCAGGGTTTTAGTTAAAAAGAGACGGGTGCCAGAATATGAGAGATATGAGACCAACGACTGGTTTTGCAATAATTCTTAGCCAAGGCAAACATGAATGGACAACTTCTGTGACATGATCATCCGAAGGTATACTGGTATGATACCATGATTCTAAGGAGCAGATTTGAGAAAATGATCTACTGTTATGGTGAAATTATCTTGTCCAATTAAAATAATTACAGTTTTGTCTGGATTCTGATAAATTGAGAGAGATCCAGTCTTGGGTGGCGGCTTAACAATCAGGCGTAAGGGACAGTGGTTCAGGTTAATAGATGTTTAGTAGTACAGTGATATGATGGCTCGTGAAAATCTTGCTTTTGTTTGCGAGTTTCAGCTCATCCACTTAAAACAAAAAAAGCAAGTGGGCATGGTGCATGTTGACCAAAACATTCAATGATACCTTTTAAGTTGTATCATTAAAGAAGGCCTAAAAGTGGGGTACACCTTCGTAATAATTACCACCATCTTTTACACCTGTCTGGGTTTTTTTTTTCAGTTGTGTTGGCAAAATATTTATTTTTAGGCCTTTTGAATTTTGTGTGTTTGTGTGTGTGTGTGTATGATATCTATATCAGTCTCAGTCTCTGCAGCAGATGGCCCAAACACACATTTCTGCTAGTCTCCTGTCAGTAGGCCAAGTCTCATGGCCCGCCAGGAGCAGCAGCAGGAGGCTGTGTGTGTGTCTGTGCTTGTGTCTGCGTGCTTTTGTGTTCCCATGCACTTACAATGTAAGCTTTTGCATATGTGTATGCTCACAGAGACCTTCATCTCGGACTTCCTGTGGTTTGGGAGACATGCCCCATGCTGGGTACTCCTCTTGTCTCAAGTGACTTTTCAAAGTGTCGCTCTTCACAGCTGTGTGTTTATAGTATGTGCATGTCTTTGTGCCTCTATGAAATTTTTGACGTTACTGTTATGTCATGGGAACACTTTATAACCCTTCCCCGCAGATTTGTGTGGACACAAACAGCCGACAGACAGCCGAGCGATGATCAGCTGATGTCATCTTCACAAACTGTCGTCACGTTTGCTTCACGTGACACTGTGGAGGAAAGGACATCTCATGTCACATTTCCTCGTTCCTCTCTCCTCTGCTGCTAAGACGCAAGGGAGGGAAGCAAGTGAAGGAAACGTGGATGCAATTTAAGAGACATGAGAAGTACCCCATCTGTATCAGTCTCCACATGCAGTATTGGCATGTTGGACCATCATGTTTTGATGCTAATTTAGGCCCACAGAGCCAGGAACAACACTTCTACATAGAAGACCTGGTCTGCCATCATAACTGCTGCTGTTTGTCAAAGTGGAGAACGATACAGATATATACTGTCTGTCTATCTCTACAGTATGAACTGGATAAGTGACTGATCTGTTGGCCTAGTTATGGTTGCTTAACCATAATCGAACAAATGACTGTTCCAAAATCAGTAAGTGGAGATTGTAATTATTGCAACCTTATGTCTTCTATCCATTTTGAATTCATGACAACATCTTGTTAAATCCCAAACAACAAAGAGTGGGTGCCTAATTGTCCACCAGTGGTGAAAACCTGACCTGAAATCATCAGGACAAATAGGGAGACTGTTTCATGTCTCAAATCTTCTGAAGGGCACCGGTCACTGGGCACAGCGCGACACAGTGGCATTTTGTGATGCGGTTTGTTAAAACTTTAATGGATCCACGTTTTAGACTCCACTAAAGCTGCCATTTCAGAAGGTTACTGGCCCATCAATATCATGAGGGCATGGATCTTGTTTTCAGGCTGATGGCTCTCTCCCTTGGCATTTCTTTCTTGCTAATATGATTTAACATGAATATCGTCTTCATTTTTGGTGGCAGATCAGAAACAAAAAAAAAAAAGTAAATCTGTATTACCCTCATGCTGTGCAACCTTTCTGATGCCTGCAAATATGCTGCGATTGTTTTGAAGTGTTAGCCTGCTGCATTTGATGTCCCGCGACTGTCCTTTTTTTATCTGATGAGTGGATTGAATCCTCTCCTCAGAAGTCTCTATACCCCACAGAGAAGGATAAAGAAATGTTTATCCACGCTTCAGCCAGCTACGATTTCGTCATGAAAGACTTGTGTAAATGTTTTAAATCTTGCCTCTTTAGCATCTCAGCTTTAATTGATTCTTTATTCTCAATATCACAAACAAGCGGGTGATACATCCAGAGTTGAAACAACAGTTCTGGGTTTGGTGCATAACTTCCAAAGCTTACATTTCTCCGGAGGCCAAATGTTTTTATTTTATTTAAGAAGAAAAAATGATTGCAGCTTCAAAGCTAGTCGTTTGCAACATTACAGCATCGACTTTGAAGGACAACAAACAAATGAACTCTGGCAAAGTGTGCATTAATGGTCTACAAATCCACTTAAAACAAAATACTTTGTTCTCTTTTTTGTAGAAACCAGTGCTTTATGCTTGTTACAATGATAATGTGAAAGAGCTATTAGCATCAGAGTAGGCAGATAAATCACATGTTCTGCTCATGCAGAGTGTGGGTATAATTGCCTTAGTGGGAGCTCTCTGTGCTTTCTTGGGCCAAGCAGACTTGGAATATACGCTGCTGTTGCCTCTGCTGGCAGCTGCGGATGATAATATATTCCTTTAGCACACAATCATTTTAATAGCTCATCCATTTGTTCAGGAGACAATTGATTTTCTCTGTTTCCATTCACGTTAGTCACATTTGATTTCTCTCATCCCATTTGCATTTGTCACATTTTAAGAGCATGGCGGCTTGTGCGCGGGCTTCAACGATAGGAAATCTTTATTCAGGTGCCAGAGCTGGTGTGAGGATGGAATCTAAGTGATGATGGAGGCTGCCAATAAAGAAGCTCCTGCACATCAATGGCTTTTCTGTGCTGTGCAATGTAGTGTTATTCAGAAGGGATTAATTCAAGAAGGTACAACATCCAGGAGTCCAATGGCTGATATCACAACCGTAATCGATTGGTGCAGTAGTCTCTTAGATAAATACAAAACTTTAACACTAAAAAAGGAAAGTAACCCATTTTTATGGGAAAAACTTGTCAATCATAAAAGCTAGATTTTGTGGAGTGATTTTGAGTCTATGGATCGCAATTTCTGGTTATCTCGCCATGCACTTTGAGTTCTGAGCACATCATTTCAGCTTTGAAACATTCATATTTTACCCGTTCCTTTATTCAGAAGGGTATATTTAAAGCTCCTCTTAGAATCAGAATCAGAATCAGAATCAGAATCAGAATCAGATTTATTGGCCAGGTATGTTTAACACACAAGGAATTTGACTTTGGTAGACTGTGCTCTCTTTGTACAAAGGTAAAAAATTAAATATCACAATAAGCTAAGAAAAATAAACAATAATTAAAGACTAATATGTACAAGACTAAATAAGAAATAGTGCAGTGGTGAGTAGTGCAACAAAAATGCTGTAGTGAACATGAGGTAGATATTTTTACAGTATTTACATTAAAGAGTGTGTGTAGATGGTAATTTAAATAAAATAAAGATACTATATATTTGCATATATGTACATTCACAGTGACAGTTATGTTCCAGGGGTTATTTCACAGCAGCAGGTCTGACACTCTCTGACTGATTAGCGTTCATCAGAGTGACAGCCTGGGGGAAGAAACTGTTCTTATGACGGGTTGTTTTGGCGTACAGTGATCTGTAACGCCTGCCGGAGGGAAGGAGTTTGAAAAGTTTGTGTCCGGGGTGTGAGGGGTCTGCAGTGATGCTACCTGCCCGTTTCCTGGCCCTGGACCGGTATAAGTCCTGGATGGGGGGAAGGTTGACACCGATGATCTTTTCTGCAGTCCTGATTATCCGTTGCAGTCTGTGTCTGTCCAGTTTGGTTGCAGATCCAAACCAGACAGTGATGGAGGTGCAGAGAACGGACTGGATGATGGAGGTGTAAAACATGATCAGCAGCTCCTGGGGCAGGTTGAACTTCCTGAGCTGACGCAGGAAGTACATCCTCTGCTGGGCCTTTTTCCTTAAAATGTCTATGTGGGAGGTCCACTTCAGGTCCCGTGAGATTGTGGATCCCAGGAACCTGAAAGAGTCCACAGTAGACACTGTTCTGTTCAGAATGGTGAGGGGGGGGAGTGAGGGGGGGCTTCTCCTGAAGTCCACTGTCATCTCCACAGTCTTGAGCGGGTTCAGCTCCAGATGGTTCTGACTGCACCAGAGAGCCAGCTGTTCCACCTCCCGTCTGTAGGCAGACTCGTCACCGTCCTGGATGAGACCGATGACGGTGGTGTCGTCTGCGAACTTCAGGAGTTTCACAGAAGGGTCCCCTGAGGTGCAGTCGTTGGTGTAGAGGGAGAAGAGCAGAGGGGAGAGAACACACCCCTGGGGGGCGCCAGTGCTGATTGTCCGGGTGCTGGACGTGATGCTCCCCAGCCTCACCTCCTGCCTTCTGTCAGTCAGGAAGTTGGTGATCCACTGACAGGTGGAGGCAGGCACAGTGAGCTGGGTGAGTTTACGGTGCAGGATATCCGGGATGATGGTGTTGAATGCCGAGCTGAAGTCCACAAACAGGATCCTAGCGTAGGTCCCTGGGGAGTCGAGGTGATGCAGGATGTAGTTCAGACCCATGTTGACTGCATCCTCCACCGACCTGTTTGCCCGATAGGCAAACTGCAGGGGGTCCAGCAGGGGGCCTGTAATGCCCTTCAGGTGGCTCAACACCAGTCTCTCAAAGGACTTCATGACCACCGACGTCAGGGCGACGGGCCTGTAGTCATTGAGTCCTGTGATGGCAGGTTTCTTTGGGACTGGGATGATGGTGGAGCTTTTGAAGCAGGAGGGCACTTCACACAGCTCCAGTGATGAGTTGAAGATCTGCGTGAAGATGGGGGCCAGCTGCTCAGCACAGGCTCTCAGGCAGGAGGGGGACACGCCGTCTGGTCCTGGAGCCTTTCTGATCTTTTGTTTCTGGAAGAGCTGGCACACATCCTTTTCACAGATCGTCAGTGCAGGTGGGGAGTCAGAGGGGAGGGGGGAGGGGGTTGTGGGGGGAGCAGGTAGGGCAGAGTCTAAGTGTTGGGTAGATGTTGATGGGCTGGGGGGTGGGTGAGAAAATCTGCAGTAAAAGGTGTTGAGGTCGTCAGCCAGTCTTTTGTTACCTGCAGGGTGGGGGGGAGGGTTTCCTGTAGTTGGTGACCTCTCGCAGGCCTTTCCAAACTGCTGAAGGGTCGTTAGCTGAGAAGCTTTGTTTTAGCTTCTCAGTGTAGCTCCTCTTCGCCACTTTGATCGCCTTCGTCAGTTTGTTCCTGGCCTGCTTGAACAGGTCCCAGTCCCCACTCCTGTAGGCTTCCTCCTTGGCCTGACGCAGTTTCCTGAGTTGGGGTGTAAACCAGGGCTTGTTGTTGTTGTATGTACAGAAGGTCTTGGTCTGCACACACATGTCCTCACAGAAGCTGATGATGATGTCACAGTGTCAGTGAATTCGTTGAGATTTTCTGAAGCAGCTTCAAAAACAGTCCAATCAGTGCAATCAAAGCAGGCCTGTAACTCCTGCTTTGACTCCTCTGTCCATTTCTTTACAGTCCTCACTACAGGCTTAGCAGTTTTTAACTTCTGCCTGTAGGTCGGGATGAGATGAATCAGACAGTGATCAGAGAGTCCCAAAGCTGCACGGGGAACAGAGCGATAAGAGTCCTTTATTACTGTGTAGCAGTGGTCCAGTGTGTTAGCTCCTCTGGTGGGGCACTTAATATGCTGTCTGTATTTGGGAAGTTCGTGGGTTAGATTTGCTCTGTTAAAATCCCCCAGAATGATGAGCAGGGAATCAGGATGTTTTTTCTCCACATCTGTAATCTGTTCAGCCAGGTGCTGTAACGCCTCTGTTACACACGCCTGAGGTGGTATGTACGTGCCGACCATAACAAAAGAGGAGAATTCCCGCGGGGAATAAAACGGTTTACAGTTTATGAAAAAACTCTCCAGGTTTGGGCTACACGTCTGCTTCAACACTGTGACATCTGTACACCAACCTTCGTTTATATAAAAGCATATTCCGCCTCCCCTCGTCTTCCCAGAAAGCTCCTTTACGCGGTCCGCTCTGAGGAGCTGAAAGTCCGGGAGGTGAAGTGAGCTGTCCGGGATGTGTTCACTGAGCCAGGTTTCAGTAAAACACAGGGCGGCGGATCTGCAAAAGTCCGTGTTTCTGGTGTTTAGGAGCAGCAGTTCGTCCATTTTATTAGCCAGGGAGCGGACATTCGCCAGGTGAATGGATGGAAGCGCCGTGCGTAATCCCCGCTGCCTCAGTTTAACGAGCGCGCCAGCTCGCTTACCCCGTCTGCGGCGTCTCCGGCAAATTCCATAGAGAGCTGCTGCTCCTCCGGCAAGAATCTCCGCGTAACTTTCTGGTTCAATGAGAACCGGTGAAAAAAGTTCGGCAGAGGACTGTCCAATGTTTAATAATACTTCTCTGGTGTAAGTGACCAGAGAAGGGGAGCAAAAAGCTACAAAAATAAACAAAAACGCAACAACTACGAGAGAGCTCAGTACCGAGGCGCCATCTCTCGGCGCCATCTTGGATAACAGGAGTCTAGATGGTTACCAAACAGACTTAGGTGTCATGATGACTCTAAATGAGCTACAACAGCAACCAAGACCATCGTTGAGATTGATTATTTCTATGTAGTTGTTTTTAATGCCAGTAACCCCTCCCACAGAGTCGGTGTCAGACGAGGAGATCGCCAAAAACAGCCTTTCTTCACATTTCCAAGGAAAAAGATTCAGTTTTGACAGTTAGACAGCAGGAGGATTTTTTTTCTTAAAAAATACTGGTTACGCAGGATCAGCAAAGAGATACATGGAACCAGTTTGTCAAAAGGAGTCGCCAAGATCGACACAAAATGAAAGTTCCTGCTATTTATTTTTAAGATTTATTTTTGGATTCTTGACTTACTTAAGATAGAACAGGCTAGAGTAGGAAATTGAGAGAGAGAGAGAGAGAGAGAGAGAGAGAGTGGGGAATGACATGCAGGAAAGGAGCAACAGGTTGGACTTGAACCCAGGCTGCCCGCTTGGAGGCCTCTAGCCTCGGTACATTGGGCACAACCTAACGGCTAGGCCACAAGCACCCCTGTCATTGTCAATTTTTATGTAAATGAATATTAAATGTCTGATGGCCATTGCCGGGTTGTGGTTCAATCTTAATACTATTTTATTCAACTGGTCACTTAAGGTGACCGAGCGTATGCAGTTTGGGCTCCACAGCTGTGGAACTCCCTGCTCTCCAGTTTATAAACCACTTCTTAAACGTACAGTATGTAAAATCTGCCACTAGGGGGCTCTCAATCAAAACAATAACAAAAAATGACGTCAAGGCTTGCGGTGTATTATGGGAGTAAAAACGAACGAATCAATACGAACGGGTGAAACCGACCTGAGAAAGACAATATGTGTACTGACGATGTATCCAAGTATAATTGACATGACGTTTTTATCACAGCTGCACATACAGCGACAGAACGGCAGCTTTCAGTAGCAGCTAGCGCTAGCTTATGCAGCGGTCTTTGACGTAACATCCGGTGTTTCCTTGACAAAGATCAACATTTCGGGTCTATCGTGGCGGCTCATCATGGCGGCCGCCTACAAGACACGGCACGTTACAACTATAAAATTACAGATTTCTCTGGCTTTGATAACTTTTGGAAATATTTGAGGTGATGAAAGTACTCAACTAAAAAATATATATAACATGGGTTTAGTCAATTTTTAATTGAAGTTAGATATTTTAATGTAAACATTAGCATGCAATTCTACAGACTGTACCTTTAAAACTCACTTTCAGCAGCTGGCTTTTTCTTTACTCTTGGCTTAATTGTTCTTTAACAGATTTTTATTGATATGTTTTATTTTTTGATCGTATTTATTTGTTTATTTGCTTGTATTTAATTGTTTTATTATTTCAATTTGCTTACATTTATTTGAACTATTTGAACTTGTTTTATTTGCAAAGCCTTTTTACCCATTTTTAAAAAGCGCTTCATAATTAAAGTTATTATTATTCAGCAAAGAATAAATAACTATTTATGTCTGTTCATTTGTAAACAGAATACAGAAAGCCAAATAGTTGTAAGAACAAGCAGTCACTCATACGTTTTCACATTATACCTCAGCATCTGTAAAGCTTTTATACATTTCTCTGGAGTTAAAGTCCTTTCATGCTGTTGTCTGTGTGTGTGTGTGTGTGTGTGTGCGTGCGTGCGCATGTGTGTGTTGTGTTGCAGTCATGAGCTAACACAGCAGTGATAAATGAAGACAGAGTTCAGAGACAGACTGACTCTGACTCTTAAATAAAGCAGCTGTTAAAGAACTGCTTCTCATCGGATGTAAAACAGGTCCAGTGTTGCTGCCCCCAACAACACTGCTGAATAGCAATGGGGACACACACACACACACACACACACACACACACACACACACACACACACACACACACACACACACACACACACACACACACACACACACACACACACACACACACACACACACACACACACACACACACACACACACACACACACACACACACACACACACACACACACACACACACACTTACCTGTGCATTGTTGGCCACTTACAGTCAGCATGCTTATACAAGTAAAACATTGTGTTTGGACAATAGTTAATACCACTATGAACCTCACATCCATGGGGCAAAGTATCAGGAACAAACATACAGTATCATCATATGAGATCATTTGATCCAAATGTACAATTCAATTCTAAAGACAGATATTTTGAACAGTTTCCCTGTGAGCCAGCCAATGAACCTCAATGCACAACACTTTTTAATGTCTTTGCTTATTACATCCATGCTTTTCCAAATATGACACGTCAAAATTAGGGCTGTATCAATGTGTTAACGTGATTAACTAAGGTTTGAATTTAATGCATTTTTTTTATCCCCACACATGCTATTTTGTCCCTTTAGGTACACCATAGATAGTCCTCCACAGTGTCTCCCTGTAGTCACAGTGATGGAAAAGAAGGACAGAGCTGCATCTTTGAATGTCTCATTTGACTTTAACAAACCCTCAGACAGCTCAGCTGACCAGTCCAAAGTAATATGCACCTTATGACATCATTTCCCTTTGTTAGCGTTCCTTTGAGCTGTCTGGCTTTAGTTTATGATTCGTATGATTCTTTGATTCATGATGATTGATTTATGATTCGTAATTGTGGACAGCAAAGTAAGAATTTCATTGTACAGGGAAACTTGTTTCTTACTGTGCATATGACAATAAACACTTTGAATCTTGAATCTTGAATCTTGTAACCAGTTCTTAACCTTCGATCTATCAGGTCCTTACTTTATTCCAAAATAAAAGCAGGGTTGAATTCAAACATCAAGTAAAGTCCCCTTAGCTTAATACGGTTCAAAAATTCTAAATAAGAGCCTGACCATTTTTATTTTTAAATGTGAAATAATGGAATTTCAAACATGCATTGAAAATGCGATTAACTTTTGGAATTTAGCGATTGATCAGGATTAAACATTTTTATCGTTTGACAGGCCTAGTGTAAATTGACAGGATGAATCCTTGAGGCGCAGCAGGCACTATAGAGAAAAAATACTCACTGCTTCAATCTTTATAAACAGCTTAAAAATGTCCAACAAAGTAGAGTAATACAACACCCAAGACCTTCATAAATTGGTGTTGCCAAAGGTACATACATGACCCTTGACCTCTTAATTATAGATAAATTGTAGGGATGACATCATGGCTAATGAACCACACATGCTTGTTTTACTGGATACAACCAAAGCCTACTAAAAGGTGATTTGTCAACATACAGTAACTCTAGGTTTAGTACAACTTTATTAGGGTGGTTGCCAAAGGCAGCCACACTCTTATTATCTCCAATATTATTATTATTATTATATCCTAAATTTGGGCACGCTACTCCTCCCACAGCGTTTGCGCCACACACATGAGTAAGGTATCAAAACGAGCGGCTAGGTCCAGAATAGTGTGCTATTACTTTGTGGAAACCTACGGCATACGGTGTGGACACAAATCGACTTTTAGAGAGAAAAAATTGGCCAAATTTTCCCCATTCAAAGTAGATGGCAAAATTCAAATCCTAGAGTGTAACTGCCAAAAATGTCAGTTTTGGAAACACATTTGTAAATCGCCATCCTGAAGTCCTTGTTGCTCGCATTTACAAACAAAATGCATCAAAACAAAGGTCTGAGTGTCCCCTCACTCATAAAGCAAACAAAAATTAAATAAAATGTTTCAGTCTTCCAGGGGAGGCATTTGTTTGACAGTCACGCCCCACATACACATACATGGGGCTCTCACTCTAACTCAAGTCGAGGATTTTACAGTTTTGACTCATGTATTAAAATTGCCACTGTGGTCCCAGTCTGAACGCTAGATTAAAATAAAATACATCTAAACGTGCGCCTATTTGTGCTGTCTCTCACAGTCCAAACAGATCGGTGATACCATTTTTAGTTTTCAAGATATTTGATGTTTTGTGGGCAGTGGTAAGCCCATAGGAATACATTGATGGAATGTTCGGTCTGTCAGTTGGGCAGTTGGAAGTTGAATGTCAATCAATCAGTCAGCAGCAGGGGTTCAGTGATGACATCATCGTTTCAGTGTGACAGAGTTCTGAAATAGTTGAAAAAAATCATCCCAAACAAATTGCTCTCCTGACCACAATGTTCACCCCACACACATAAATTTACCCTCAAAACATAGGAAAACGTGTCCTCTTTCACCCATTACGTTTACAGGACTAAAGGAGCAACGTTTTTTACACTGTGAGCTTCAAAGCGGCGGGTGGTCCCAATAACTCTCCATCTGCGGTAATGTTAAAATTCACCGGAACTCTCCTGATCCAATCTCTCTGGACTATGTTTTTAGATCGCTGTGGTTCCCACATTTCTTGCATCCAAGACATAAAAATCACATCAACGTGTTCAGCTAGATGTCCTCTTGCTCACAAAATCATCATTTAGCCAACAACTTTTAGTTTCAGCCCTTAAAATTTGCACTTTTTAGGGAGACGTTTTTCCCTTCTTCTCACTGTTTATATCACTCTGGAGATTATCTTCGCAGCTATTGGCTAGTTACACGGCCTCAGCAACCGACTATGTCACATGGCAACAGTAACTTTGGCCAATGTTCAGGGCTAGAGTGGTGACATCATCGTTTGAGTGTCATAGAGTTCTGAGATAGTTGAAAACAATCCCAAACAAATTGCTCTCCTGACCACAATGTTCACCCCACACACATAAATTTACCCTCAAAACGTTGGAAAACTTGTCCTCTCTCTCACATTACGTTTTCAGGACAAACAGAGCAGCGGTTTTCACACTGTGAGCTTCAAAGCGGCAGGTGGTCCAAATAACTCTCCATCTGCGGTAATGTTAAAATTCACCAGAACTCTCCTGATCCAATCTCTCTGGACTATGTTTTTAGATCGCTGTGGTTCCCACATTTCTTGGATCCCAGACATAAAAACCACATCATAGCGTTCAGCTAGATGTCCTCTTGCTCACAAAATCATTATTCAGCCACCAACTCTTAATTTTACCCCTTCAAATTAGCACTTTTTAGGGAGTCGTTTTCCCTTTGTCTCACTGTCTTAGCTGTGAGCTCACTGCAGTTAAACACTGTTAATGCAGTCTCTCACACACACACGCACGCACGCACGCACGCACGCACGCACGCACGCACGCACGCACACACACACACACACACACACACACACACACACACACACACACACACACACACACACACACACACACACACACACACACACACACACACACACACACACACAGACACACACACACACACACACACACACACACACACACACAGACACACATACACACACACACACACACAGCAACCACCCTTCACAATTTCTGCAGGAATTGTCTAGTTTCTTCTTGTTACCCTCAAAAAGAGCCCAATTGGTTTTTGTCTGAAAATAATTAAGCCTCTTGGGGGGAAAAGCTCATATTTCAGGACATCCAGTGAAGCACGTGGCTATTTGGAAGACATTTAAGGGATATTCAGGCTGAGAACTTCTTCTCTTTCCACTCAAACCACCAGCCGGAGACACGGGGATGGAGTTTGGGATGAGAGAATACATCTTACTGAGCTCGTTACATACATTCAAACTGTAATGTAGTTATCTGTACACTAAGATCAATAAAAGCTTAACTCGTGCCATTACCAGTCAAACAAATTCTACATGCATACACAGATATGCTAATAAAAGAGATTAAACAAAGACAAGAGCAAGGTGTCCTCTGCAGTTTTTTGGCTGAAGAAACTAAGTGGAGAGCACTAAAAACTGACCATCACACAATGGATCAAATGTTGCAGATTATGAGCCACATCAGTTCAGTCTTCAAGTATCAGACATTGATGGCTTCATTTTGTCTGCAATATTTGAAGAAGTACTCTAAGGAGAAAGCTTGGAGGACTGAAGTATCAACAACGTACGACTACGAAGTTTCTGTCCCTGCAGTAAGAAACCCCTAGCATTTTGTAGTGTTTGCATTCATCAGTGCTACAACCCTTACCTGTAGATTCTCCTGCTTCTTCCTTGTTACGTGCTGCAGCTCTGCACACCTGTTGCTCATTCCCTAATTAGCCCTCTGAGCTTCTGCCTGCCTCGTCAGCTGTACCTCAGCCTCTAATTAGTCTCTGTTTATATTGAAACAAAGAAAAGGTTTGCAATTCCACAACCTTGGAACCCATTGCCTATTGTCTGACAACAAAACAGCCTCTGGGAGTGATGGCCAACCTTTCAGGATGTCACCTGTTGATGAGCGATCTGGACAAGACTTTCTTTTCCATGTGATGCAAATTTAGAGCAATAAGAGAGGAGAAGACTAGAATTGAGTGACTTGAGAGGAATACATAAGCATACAGATATTTGTTTATAGAAAAACATACAAAGCTAAATCATCACAAGGTGACTGCTGGTTTTGGGATTGCATTATTCCCAATGTATACCTACTCAGTGGCTCCTCACACTCACTACTTTCTGCAAAGAGCCAAACAATAACACAGAACAGATTTTGTTTTCTAAAGCTGGCCACACGCTTGATGATTTTAGGCCAGATTTTGGGCCAGATTTGCCCCCCGCAACAATCTGATGCATGGTCCAATTCAAGGCTTGTCATATCTGATTTTTTGTTGTTGAACATGCTACACACACGTAGGCTGAAATACACACACATGCACGAACAGGATCCTGTGGACATGCTCCAATGGAGAGATGTCAGAGTGAGGGGGCTGCCCACAGCGAGCGCTCCTGAGTTGGTGGAGGGTTCGGTGCCTTGCTCAAGGGCACATAAGCGGTGCTCAGGGAGTGAACTGGCACCTCTCCAGCTACCAGACCAACTTCCAGATTGGGTCCGCACTGGGACTTGAAACGGCGACCCATCTGGTTACCAATCCAAGTCCTTACAGACTGAGCTACTGCCACCAAAAAAAATTGTATTAAAAGAACATTTATAAATAAATAGTAAAATAAAATTAAAGGCCTGTCCCTTTAAGTCGAGGTCCTGTGTTTACTGAGATAGTATCATCATGATCTGATCAAAGGATAAGGGCAACAAATTACCTGATAAGAATAAAACTAATATCTCTGTAAAGCAGAATGCATCCTTAAAGCTGAGCAAATACACAACATCTTTGTTTATTTGGCATCTTTGATAAAGGAAGGGACTTGGCATATTAGTCCTCTCACATCTGATATGATCTAATGTGAAAAAATAAAGAGTTGATTTGTTATTGTGACAGTGAAACAGCCCTCTCTGACCGTGTTGTTGATACAGCGAGCTGTTCTATATTCCGATGCTGCTCTGACAACTTCCATTTGACCTTAGGACTTAATCAGAGTGCTTTGTTCTCCGGTGACAGTTTGACAGTGACAGTTTGACATTTCAGCATTTACAAATTACCTCAGCTTCTCTATTAGGAAGATATTGATGATAACATTCAGGATATGGATTTCTGTGAACAAGACAAAACGCACAAACTAAACTTTGCTTTCAGCAGTGAGATACAGTCTTAATCCATAGTTCTTGACTCAAACTGTTCTTTTAATAAAAAGCCTTCCTAGGGACAGGACTATTAGAGCTCTTTTAAAGGTTGCCCCTCAAAGGTTGTCGAATAAAGAACACATAAATGGCCTTTTTGAGTCAAACCTTTGTTAGCATGCGTCATGAACTACATTTGTACAAGAGCCAGCTTTTTTCTTGACAGACACTGTGGGGGCCGGACTTTAAAATATGCACATAAAAGCCGTCAAGATTTATGTAAAGAGATTGGTGTCAGAGGGGAAATGTAATTTCTCCAAGCGGCAACCTCTGGTCTTGAAAAATCAAGCCAATGTGGAAGTGCAAAATCCTGCAGTTCGTCGAATGTCCACTAGAGGCTCCAGGAACACCGGACGTAAAACACAACAGGCAAAAAAGCCATTTTTAAAAGCTTTAAACATGTTTACAGTCTGACACAAAAAACTAAATAGGTCTGATTAGTTATTGTCTTCACTGGCACACACTGTACGGGGGGACAATTTTTTAAAAACAGCTCTGTTTTGATTTTGAAAACGATAAGTGTTATCCATAGTTAGGCGCGTAGCTGACATGATTGACAGGTGGGAGCGATGTAACAGTTCGTCAAGAGGCTTAAAACCCGCCTCAGCTCCAGCTCTCAGCCTGTCGTTAGGTTGACTGAAAGTGAGGCTGAGACAGCATTTCCAGCATGGCGGCTGCTGCCAATTAGCCTCCGGAGCGCCCTGCCATAACAGATGGGTGACATCACTCAGGCTTCGTCCATTAATATTTACAGTCTAATAGCTTAACTCAGGAGACCCGGATATGTGTCCTGTGTCTAACCAAATATCAATACAAGATCATGGTCTAGCACAAACAATGATCTCTTTCTAACATAACCTTGCCAAGTAGATTTTGTGGCTAATACAAACTGAAGTGCGACCATTTCACATATGTACGACATGTAAGAAAGGCTTTCAACAGAAGAACAAAAAAATAACTGATTCAAAAAGGACCTGTGCGTCTTAATGAGATTACAAGAGAAGTGACAAATCATTAGTGTACCATGAACTGAGGCGGTTTGTCAATAGGCAACTGCTTGGGGCCTCAGGCCAGTAGGGACCGCACAAGGGCTGACAAACTTTAAACCACAGCAGTGGGTCAACATTTACAAATTTTGCAATGGCAGTAGGATGCCTCCCTGAGGGGGCCCCATCTGACAGCACTCTCTCTCGTTTCCCTGTTAAGCGTGGCATGCATTTTTGCTTTGAAAACCAACATTTGTCAATGAAAGTCACAGAAGGAAAATGACGAGGAATTATCTGTCAGGAAGTGAAAAATAAACGAGAGAAAGACGAAGACAAGTTGGAAAACTGGCAGACATAATTGGTGATGATTGCTGTTCGAGGAGCCCCCGATGAGTTTTTGCCTATAGGGCTCAAACAGACTAGAATCGCCACTGACCATGAACGTATGAATGACAGGTTGGTGTATCTCACTTTCGTTAGGCTGATGTAACTCAAAGTGTACAGAACAAGGAGCTGTATGTCATGCCCCCTCAGAATACTAAAGCCTGGCTCACACTGCAGGATAATTGGGCCTATTTGAGGTCTGATTCCTCCTTCCCGACAATCGCAGGGTCGCTCCCGACTCAAGGCTGCTAGGAACCGATTATCTGGCCAGATTATCTTGTAGTGTGAGTGGTACAAAGTTCCAAACTTAACGTCCCCGATCTGCTCGGCGATCGTCGGGGACGCTCCGATTTATTCCAAACACGTTTGATATTTAGGATCTAAAATCTTGACGATTACGTCATAAACGCGTCTGGCAGAAGTTGCGCATGACTACAATATTATCATAATATTATATAACCTCTAATTCTCTCTGCAAAACGCAGAAACCTACAGTCCTCGTCTCCACAGCCACCTGTGAGTCCATATATGGCGTTTTTTTAGGTTTCTGTTCACAGGACGGCACAGATGATCAGTGCAGCACTTTTCTGAAACATTATATCCATATATCTACGTTTGTATCAACTTTCCTATATCCTACAATTACTTCCACTTCCTTCTCTTTCACCAGCCGCTGTCCCCTGGAGTCCGTTTGAGTTTTAAATGAAACTTTATTAACAATTGTCAAAGCTGCGTCCCGTTTTTCCCTCGTACAGTGTGATTTCTCAGGAGGTGCCTGACAATCGGGTCGTACAGTGTGAGCACATAAATCTTAAGGTCTGGTCGTGCGTCGTAAAAGATTCAGTCATACAGTGTGAGCTGACATGCCACCCTGACTTTTATACAATCGGGGGAATATCGTACAGTGTGAGCCCGGCTTAAGGCACCTACCTACACATTGATTCAAGACTACATGTTTCAGTTGAAGCATCTGTGTGAGAGCATATTCAGGTTACTACCATGTAGTACACTGCTTACATAAAGAACCTATCACCCTCCCACACTCCTTACATTCATTAAGGCAAATACTGTTCATCAGGGTGGACAGCTGCTTGGAGGTCTGACTTTGTAATACACATTGGAATCAAATCAAAGCATGGCAACTCATACTAGGAAAATAAACTCACAAGCAGGTTCACATGTAGAATGGAGAATGAGGGGAATGTATGATTTTTGCAATAAAAAAGAATAATAACACTCCCACTCTTTAAGAAATCCACATTATAGTCAATTTGCAGCAGCAAGTATCAAGTTGACATACAGTACATGCTGTTCTTTAAGAGGTGAGAAGTGAAAGACAGACTTGAGAATGTAGATTTTAGGTACATCGAGCCTGACTGTAATCATGCAGAGAGAAAACTAATGATCATGTTCTGTAGAAAGCTATTCGAGGGAATCAAATAATGGCCTGACAACCAATCCAAACTAAATCCTGACTGTCTTTGAAGGCCTACTGAGGGTTCCTCTGTGCTTATTTCAGTGGAGATCTACACCCAAGAAAACCTTTGTTCTTTCTTCCCTTTGTCGTCTATGGCTCATTAAACCGTATCATTTTGACCGCATCACTTAAACATACTCATCGCTATGACAACTGAGAAGGCCCAATCTAACTGCAGAGACTATGGAGCTAAAGCTGTGCCAAAAGCTGTGATAAGCGGCAGAGCAGATTTTAAATCTTGTAAAGAAATGCAAGAGGGCAGGTCCAGTGTCAAATCTTTAGAAAGATGGAACAAGTCTTCAGCTCAGTCTGACTCTCCATGGGGAAAAAGCAAGTATTTTGATCAAGCTCCAGAAAAGGTTTAAAATATGTCACATTTTATAATTTTGTAAAATTATTAAAAACTTTAAAACGACAGATATCAAGCACATCCTGACTAGATATATCTTTGAGTAATGACTTTCTAAGAAAAGAGTGAAGACGATCTCCCTTTGGGTTTGTTGTTCTCAGCTCCTTGTTCACACTGACGGGAACTGACGGTGCTTCCTTTAGCTTGTTTATGTTTCACTCAGAGGCTCAAACAGGTTTTTGTTTTTTCACATGAGCCCCTCCCTCCCCTAGCCATTAGCCCTGCCACCCCGTGGAGGAAGAGAGATGACCACGACAACTCAGGAACCCCGTTGGCAATCGCAGTGTCATCGCAAGGAGTACAGTTGCGGGACAACCTGACTATCTGAATCAATGCAAATACTTCAATAAGAAAATAACTCAACTTTGAGCTGCATATCAGAATGGGGATCACTCCTAAAATGGCTGCACTTTATCATTTCTTTAGTGTTCAAAATTGAGCCCATTGTCTTTGGAAAGCCCTCGACGTCTTTGGAAAACTCTGCTTCATGTGTTTATCTCTTGAAACCACAGAATAAGTCCTAACCTAAAATCAAGATGACGTGTAGGGACACAAACTGACTGATCATTGTTTTGTCCTGCTTTCTGATGACTATTTGTTGTTGAAATAAACCACCCATTACGTCCTACGAATTAATAAACCTTTATATACTCCAGTGCTTTGCTCAAGGGCACCTCTGCAGTGCTCAGGCAGTGAACTGGCAACTCCTCAGCTACTAGACCAATTTCCAGACTTGGTCAGCATCGGGACTTGAACCGGGGACCCGCCGGTTCCCAACCCAAGTCCCTCCAGACTGAGCTACTGCCGAGATGAATCACATGAAAAGTCCTCGACTGATTCATCTCTGTTGTCTTGACATAACATACTGTACATCCCCCAAGGATCAGAGAGTCTCTGTACCATGTTTGTATTACACAAACTACTGTAAAGTGAAAGTAGGTGTATATATCAGGAGTCTCAGAAAAAAAGGTTTATTTAAACGCATTGGATTTTCACAAGGCCATAAAAGCGTTCATCTCCCTCTTGCCTCGTCAAACCAACTCACCTCTGTGCGGCATGGTGGTACGATGGAATTTAGAATAAGAGACGTGATTCTTGCTAAAGCTGTAAATTAAAAATGACTAAAAAAGAGTATTCAAGGGATTTGTCAGAGCTTGGCATGATTTAAATAAAGTTATTCCTTCAAGAACGTCTGGCTGGCTTAAAGAAAGAAGAGCATCTGCAGTCGAAAAAGCCTTAACGCTTTTCAGTTATGGTAGGAAATGACGATTCAAATAACTGGGACATGAAAATATGCAGAATGGATGTTTGAAATGCTTTCAGCATATTTAGTGTTCAGCTTTTTCTCAGACTTCAATGATTCAAGCTTATGATGCTGGACTCACTCGAAGAGTCCTCAGATTTAAAAAGTAGATTATCATTTATTTCTTTGGATGAAGAATCTGTTGTTTTATAGTCAGACTTTGTGTGGAGTGAAAGTCAAACTTGAAGAGGACCATCATATCATTTGGAGGCAGAGTATATCAGTGGTGGTTGGGGGAACATCCCTGTGACCACTAAAAAAGTTGCAACACATAGGACAACCCTCATTGTATAATTTCATTCATTGATCTGATGATATGATACATACTTTGTCCCTGTCCAGTATGTGCTATAAATACATCATTGACCGAAATGTTATTTAAAAATGACTCAGAAACTCAGCTCAATAAAAATGTATGTTAGTAACCCTCCAGACCTCTCAGGTCGTCTGGGACGGATCTGCTTTCTGTCCCAAAAGTCAGAACCAAACACGGTTCAGTTTTTATCTCCCTGAAAACTGCAGGTCTGCTAAAACGAGGCTGAGGACAGCTTCTGTCATTGAACATTTTAATAAATTTATTTTAGTAAGATTTGAATCTATAACTCTGCACTGCAACCTTTACGCTTATTTTTTTTTTTTTGAGATTTTATGTATCTCAGAAAACATGGTCCTATGCTATTAATGTCATGTATAAATTAAAGAAACTGTTCATCCAATTTAACTTTTGGAGATTTCCATCGCTTCTCTTTGGTTTTGAAAAGCACAAAACTAAAGATGGCGGAGGAAACATATAAATGACGTAGCTCTGCTCTTTTATTGTGTCTTTTCTGCTGAAGAAAAAAAAAAGACACCAGTGTTGTCAGTGCAATCGCTGCTTTTTTTATACGGAGGTTATTTATGGTTAAAGAGTCACTGAAGATATTCTGAGGTTGTATTTGTTGTTTGACTTGAGATCCTTTAAGCCTTGGATTTTCTAATAATGAGTGACACTTAACAGAAATGCCGACAAGTGACATTTGCAGATTTCTGTTCTCTTTGATGCACGCACACACAACAACATCTGAAGGGAGAGACATCTGAGGGAGAAGAGAAGGTTGTAGTTCTGTGTTACACCTGTGTGATATTTTGACATCAAAACACATGTTGGGTATATCATTCGTGCAGCAGTGTTTGTGCTTCAGAAAAAGAGGGTGAGGAAGTTAAATGTGCTGAAAGGAGGAACTTGCATAGTGCTTTGTATGTTCTGCAGAAAAGCAGTGAGTTAAAGTCTTTGCAACACAATGATTATCATAAGCCGGTTAAAATGAAAGTTGTAATAGTGCATATATTATTATATCAATATCTACTTTAAAGTTGAATTTCCTTTATCAATTTGTAGACATTTATTTGACTCAAGTTGTCTTGTGACCCAGCAGTCAGAGGCGCTGCTTGTCAACAGGTATGACAGGCAACTGATTGGGGCCCCAGACCAGCAGGGGGCCCCTGAGGGCTGACAAACTTAAACCAAAGCAGTGGCCCAAAAAGTACAAATTTTGCAAGGACAGTAGGAAACCTCCCTAAGGGGCCCCATCTGACAGCACTCACTCTTGTTGCCATGCTTAGCGTTGCATGCATCATTGCAGTGAAAAGAAAAGTTTGTCAATGAAAGTCAACAAAGAAAAATGAAGAGGAAATATCTGTTGATAGGAGAGAAAAAAAGAGGAAGAGGAGTTAGCGTTGGGACACTGGCAGATGAACGCTGGTTGAAGGGCCCCCCAAATGATTTCTGCCAAGGGCCTCACCAGACTCTAGAATCATCACTGCCTGCAGTCAATTAATTTGAATGAATATGTATGATTTCTGCTTCACAAACATACTTCCATCAGTCTTTGCAGCCCCAGCTGGCAGCTGTTAACTGGAACATTTTTGAAGGACTCTGTCTAGTCTTGGAATCAAAAGCAGTTTTACTCGGTCTTGTCTCTGTCTCAGATTTTAAATCAAGGCTGGCCAAGACCACTACTGATTGGCTATTTTTCCACGTCATCACTGTGATTAGAAGGAAAACGCCCCTTTCTAAAAGAAGGAATAACTTCAATTCATTCATAATTAGATTTTCATCCCCCGGTTACGGCTGCAATCTTCCTGTTGTTACGGTCTAAGTGAGTGACATGCCTGCTACACACAAGGGGCCTCATTTATCAATCTTGCGTGAAAACAGGTGCAGATCTGAGCGCAGATTTGGTCTTACGACAGGACACACGTGCGATTTATGAAACGTTCGTATCTGACCAATCTGAGCGTACGAATGAGCGGGCCTTGATAAATGCGGCGGCTGAATTCGATCGTCATTAACATGTTACGCCCATAAATATTCCTGGTTCGGAGGCCTCGCCCACTGAGGTCAAACATGGAGAGACGAAACACTAGTAAGAAAAGAAACTTTTCTGACACGGAGATCGGCATCCTGACATCGGAGGTGGAAAGAAACAAAACAGTGCTTTTGGCAGTCTGAAGAGTGGCATAAAAGGGGCTCATAAAAACGCTGTCTGGAAAAAAATAACGGAGGCAGTCAACAGCGTTGCCGTACAGGAACGGACTCCAGCTGAGGTTTGAATATAATTCTCAATAACTTAACCCATGCCTAACGACTTAAATGAATCTTTTCATCCCCAGCTTAAAAGCTTATGTCTGCTAATTGATCAAAACAATTCTTTACATTTAGGTCAAGAAAAAATGGTCGGATTTGAAGCTGGCCACCAAGAAACGTGTTGCTGCGTTTAAACGCAGCATCAGGAAGACTGGAGGAGGCCAACCAGACTCCAGCCTGATCCTGACGGGGACGGAGGAAAAAATTGCCTCCTTAATTGGGTCCGAGTCGATCTGTGGCATAAGTGGTGGAGGTGACACAGACGCACTGGCATCAGACCCAGAGCAGAATGGTAACTAACAACCCCCTTTTGCTTGCATTGAAAAATCAAACTGACTGTACACCATTTCTTACAAATAATAAGGCTTACACATGTTACATGGGTGACATTTTTATTGTATTAAATATTTCAGAGCCAGGCACCAGCATGATGTCAGCCAGATCTGCTCCCCAGAGCGGTCCCACTACTGCCGAGAGTGAGCGCGTGCCCTCGGCCCCCCGTGCTGCGCCCAGACCGAACCTGATCACGGCAGAGGTCCTGGAGAGACAAGGGGAGATATGCAGGTTATTGGCCTCAGTCGTCGGCGCACTTGACGCAATTAATGAGACACTAAAAGAAATAAATGAAACTCTAAAAAAGCCATAATAAAATGTTTAAATGACTAAATGTTGTCTGTGTTTAGTATGCCTTTAGCCAATTCCACCAACAATACTTCACATTACTGATTAATACTGCAGAGCATTTGCAAGAGTTTAAGGTATACTTTACGTTTTAAAAGCGACAAATGAGGTCCTGTCTCCTCCGTACAGCCCCCTGTGGAGGCTGTGCTGGCCACGGCTCCATGGGCATGGGCTCATCCGGCTGCGCCGGCACATCGAAGGGCACTCCATTCACCAGTGCAATGTTGTGCAAAACTGAACAGGCCAAAATGATATCGCACACTTTGTCTGGGGTATACAGTAGCATTCCCCCTGCAGGTCCGAGACAGAGCCACCTGCCCTTCAGCAACCCGAAGCAGCGCTCGACTGTGACCCGTGTGCGTGTGTGCGCACTGTTGAACCTGCGTTCCTGCACTGTAGCGGGGTTTGCCAGCGGGGTTATAAGGTATTCCGTTAGAGGATAACCCTTGTCACCTAGAAGAACCATACCAAAATGTTAATCATCTGATACCTTGTTTAGTGTAATGCAATTTATCGAGGGTAGCCACTTACCGAGGAGATGACTTTGGCTCTGCAGTGCGCCCTCCTGCAGCCGCGCGCCAACAGAGCTGTTTTGAAAAATAAAAGAATCGTGTGTGTCCCCTGGCCACCTGGCCACCACGTTTAAAAGTGATAGCTTGGCATCACAAATCACCTGGACATTTATGGAGTGGTAGTTTTTGCGATTGATGAATGCGTAATCATTCATGGATGGTGCCTTCAGGCTCACATGAGTACAATCAATCGCTCCAACCACATTTGGAAACCCAGCAATCTCATAAAATTGCCTTTTAATCACAGCTTGCTGGGCATCATTGTATGGGAACCGAATGTATTTTCGGGAGAGAGATTTTATTGCAGCCAACACTGCTGGCATCGTCCTGCTGATCGTTGGCTGGGAGACCCCAGCCCTGTCCCCGACCTCTCGCTGAAAGGTCCCGGTGGCCAAAAACCCCAGCGTGGCGAGCACCTGAACTGGTACAGGTAAGGCATTTGACCGCCTGGTTTCTCTCTTTAATCCAGCAGCTACATTATTGCATAAATCAATAAGCACATGCCTTGGGAGCCGAAAGCGACTGATCAACCAGGCATCACTCTCCATGAGGAGATCCCTGCGGTCCCTGAAGACGCGCTCACGTCTGACACGCACGTATTGCTCCTCCAAAATAAGCAAGTCTGCCATCATCAAGACTTGATAACTGTCAAAGCATCTGTTTAAATAGGGGAATGAATAAACATCTGACCAACCACAGTGGAACGATGATTATCTCAACAGGTGCTTTCAATTTTTGTTCCAGTTCTGTCACACCCATCGGACAAAAACAAAAACAATTACACATTTTTGCCATTAGTTAATTTGCAAACACACATTTCTGCTTGTATTTATGATTCTTTCACATTTTAATGTGTAATAATTCGTTGTCATCTTAGGCTATTTATCCTATTGTTTAATTTTTTGAAAGTGGTATCAGTAAAAACATGGGCTTTAAAAGAAATGTTTTCGTTTTAATAATCCGTTTTGATCTGTTCTAAATATGTGACTGCTTATGCTTAATGACAGCTGAGGTTTGTTCATTATTTTCCGCCAGATTTTGCTGTGCTGCACCGCAAATCCACAGACTCGAATTTGCGTACACGAGCTCAGACCTGACGTGAGATCTGATCGCAGCTTCCGCTTACGTCCAAATTGATAAATGCCGAAGTTTGCGTGGAAATGGTCGTACGCACGGTTTTCGGTCGTACGTTCGTTTGATAAATGAGGCCCAAGATGTCTCTGTCTCGCCCTGCCTCAGTCTTGGTCTTGACTCGGTCTCGATCCCTAATTGTCTTTGTCTTGTCTCTGTCTCATACTGCCTTGGTCTTGGTCTTGACTCGGTCTCGATCCCTAAATGTCTCGGTCTTGTCTCGGTCTTGTCTCGGTCTTAGAGCACTCTGGTCTCGGGTAGGTCAGTTTGGTCTTGATTATAACTTTACATTCAGTATAAGCAGCTCAAACAGAAGGTGTTTTTCGCTATGCAACATATTAAACATTATTATAGCTGATATCAAATATATACTAAGAATAGTGTCATGGCTGGAAACAGGGAACTGGACCCAATTGCAGTACGAACAAAAATTATTTAATTAAACAAAAGCTCAAAACAAAACTTACTCAAAAACGTACAAAAGGTGAAACAAAAAATCCACAAGGGGAAAACAAAGGTAGCCACGAGGATCAAGGAAAAACAGGAACAGACAACATAAGACAATGAACTGACACAGAGGGGACGAAACACAGAGACTAAATAGACAGGGGGTAATCAGACACAGGTGAGACTAATGACACAGGTGAACACAATGAGGGCAATCAACACTGGAGGGAAACACACAGACAGGAATTAACACAAGACAAGAAACACTGAGGACAAATACAAAGTACATCAAGAACCACTTAAGACACACAGAACACAGAGAAACAAGAATAAGAAATGTACAAAATAACACTAAAGACCAAACTTAACCAAACAAGCAACACTAGGGAAGAATTTAAAACTAAAACAAGATAAGAAATCAAAACTCTGAAATCCAAACTAAACCAAGACCAAATCATGACAAATAGTCTAGCTGTGAGTAATACCTTTCTAAAAAAAGAGACAAGTCATATTCACACCTACGGCCTATTACAGTAAGTGTCACCAATGAACCTAACGAGCATGTCTTTGGACTGTGGGAAGAAGTCTGAGTACCCGGAGAGAACCAACACATGCACGCGGAGAACATGCAAACTCCACACAGAAAGGCTCCTGTCAGACAGGGATTTGAACCAGGAACATTCTCGCTGTGAGGCAAAAGCACTAACCACTGCACCACCGTGCAGCCCTAGAAAATAATGATATAATAGAAAAGCATTGTTAATCTATTTAGGGTGGGATTATCTGATATTGTTCAGCATCTAATGCAGTTGACGCGTGAAAATTGCAACAAATAGTGTACATGTCCTTTACTTAGTGCGGTCCACATCTATATATAAGAGCACCTTACCTCCTTAGCACTCCTCTTTCTCTGACTTAAAAGGGAATACAGACACATCTGTACTTTATTCAGCTGTGAAGCAGAGAAAGGTCACAGAATCTCTGTAATGGCTGAAATCCCGTCTTTAAATGACACCACTTATTCCCACTACCTGCATCGTCTGATTGCTCAATTTAAAGAAGACTATTTAAGACTCACATCAGCAATTCAAAATAGGCCTCTTCCACTTCAGTCAGCTAGTGTTGCAGTCAGTTCGGCATAAACAAAATCAATCTCTCCCCCTCTCGCGCTCCATTTAGCAGGTCATGGTGGATCTCTAGCTGTGTGTTAATTGGCCCAGCCTGATGTGTTGGCATTGATTATTAACCCTTCACAAAATCCCAGCGGCATGGCTTCGAATGTTGAATACGATCACACCTCTAATAACTTGCTCACTCTACCATGTGCGGATCGCTCATGTGCTTCTCCTTCAGTGATTCCATCTTATCGTCTTCCTGCTTGCATCATTACTCATCCTTTTCCCTGAGTTTGTTCGCTCATTTTATTTTTTCTTCACACATTTTTCTTCAAGCCTGCATTTTCAAATTGAAAGAAGCTTCATGGGCATGACAGATCAGTGTCTTCATGCTAATGACGTGGAAGGAAAATAGTATTGACCAGTATATTGACCAGTTATCTGTAGAGTCTATAAGATGTGCAAATGATACTTCGACCTTATAAGGGCCATACTAAGCAATGAGTGACAAGTGTGTGTCCCGCCAGCTGTATTGTTGCAGCTGGTTGTTTACTGTACATGGTTACTGTTCATACTCACTGCTAATTTGGATGCCAAGTAACTGTCTTTAGCTATGAGTTAACAACAGTGGGCTAACACAACAATGCAGGCCACAGGCAATTGCAGCTCAAGCAAAGGACAATTATATCTGCAGCTTGTGCTTAATGGTGCTTAATTATGGTGCGTTCTAATTGATAACTCCTTCATGTGAACGCGAGTGGAGAGGGGTTGGAGGTGTACCGCTGGAGGAGAGCGGAGGCTTCAGAATAGCAGAGGTGTCGCCAAACAGCAGTTTGGTTTGGTTTCATGCTGGTGCTCAAGGGCGACATCTACTGGATCAAAAAGTCACACATTCTTTCTTTAATAACGGCTAATAAGCAGCCAGTATGCTACTAATTAGCATGCTATGGCAAAGTGACTTTTCCAACACCAAAGCAGCAATGGGGGCGAGGTCGGAATTGAACAAACGGCTGCTGTGAAGAGGGCAACATGGGGTCAGCCCTATGTTCCCACAGCCCAATGGTCCCACATTTCCAAGATTTTTCTTACAATTTAGGGTAGGGGTTAGGGTTAGGGCTGTGGGAACATAGGCACGCTCCCGGTAACATAACCAATAGGCTATCTGGCATCCATTTGATGTTTTTTATTTCAATATTCAATTAACTTGTCTTTTCTTTTTTGTTATTGTAGAGGACTTGGACGGTCAGATTGTTGGAAGTGTGTCCTGACTTCTTGCTGTGTGTGGGCGGGGCCTCAGGACCAACTGGCACAGAGGGTTCTTATCTCTCTTTAACTCATGGCACAGAAGGGTTTGTACTGTCTGAAGATAGAAAGTTTGTCTTTTTGAAGATTTCCTTTTGAAATACGATTAATACAGTGCAGTTCTGGCCTGACTTTCATTATGAGGTGTGTGTATGTTGTTGTACAAACATGCTGGCTGTGACTCCACTGATGATTTTCTTCCTATTGGGAGAATCTTGGCTTGTAAGTAGTTGTAATTGTAATTTGTTTCAATCAACGTTACACATACACATTCATACGCCCCCGATGAAGAAGGAGCAACTCGGGGTTAAGTGTCTTGCCCAAGGACACATCGGACATGTGGCTGCAGGAGCTGGGGATCAAACCCCCGACCTTCCAGTTTAGAGACGACCACCAACTGAGCCGCAGCCGCCGCTGTGCAAAGCTGAATTTTGTTATTTGTATACTTTTCTTAATGTGAATCCTCAAAGGTCAATATTGTGGTCCTGTCCATAATTACAGCTCATGTCCATAATTGACTGAACTTGTGGAGGATGTCTAGGCTCCGCTGTAAGCCCTCTCTGGAGTAAAAACAAAAAAAAATAGAACGAGAACAGGGTCATCAGCCAACATCAGACATCGGACCTCTGCGTCCTCCAGAGTCACACCAGGGGCTATTTATTCATGCAGTTTTCTCTAAATCTACTTATATATACAGAAGGTTGAAGGGGGGCTTTGGCTCATGTTGCAGTCTAGTTTCACCTCCATGTTCTGTGTGGAGAACTGCACATCTGTTATTCAAATGTGTGTTTTTAATTAAAGCAGATTTTACCCCCATGCCACTCTTAATTAACCTATGCAAAAGCCCTGAGTGCCAACTGCAGGAAAAAAAGCCTTTTTTACAATCTACAAAACATGAATGAGCTTTATTTTTATTTTGGTGTGCATGTGTGTTAATGACATGGTGGGGTCCAAGCTATGGTGGGATTTACGATGATTAGGCATGCATCCAATCTGACTTTGTTTAGTAATGATTTGTTCTAGAGTTGAAATTCTTTAAAAAGAGGTTGAACAGAACCACTATTCTCTTAATGTATCTCAATGTGTCTTTGATTAGAATCCTTCCAGTCTGTGACGATGAACGATTCTTTTCAAGTTTGGATCAAAAAGCAGATTGATATCTGACTGTGAGTATTTACCTGCGTCCACTAAGATCAGCGAGTAACGTCAGGAAAACAAAGAAAGTAAAACCCTCAATTGCTATCTAGCTACCATGTAGGACACAACAATGTGAGAAGACTGTTTTGTTTTTCCATTGTATTTCTGACATCCTTATACCTTTACATTGTTTTAAAGTGATGAAATATTTACCACGTGTGACTAATGGAGCTCAGCGTAGGTTCAAGCAGGAAGACTGGTGTTCTTGCACTCATTCATTCACCTCCTCATTTAACTTCAAACCACTCCCCCTACTACTCCCTCTATCTCCTACTCTGGTGATCAGCTGAATAGGGGCGTGTATCAATTAAGTAATTAACCAATCAGACTCTGCACCAACCTTTCTCATCCAATCACCCTGCATGTCAAATGCGTAAAACAGCTTCTCTCTCCCACAGCCACTCGTAACCTCCTCCGCCCCAGTCACCTCCATCCAGCTCAGCTGAGTCCAGATTCAGGCAAAACCCACTCCTCATCACAGCCTCCATTCCTCTTCACCACCACCAGTGTCTAGACTCCATAGGGGGGTATCCTGTCCGGCGTTGGCCTCATGACCCCTCCGAGTACATGAAGTCGTCACGATGGAGTCTAGCCCCCTAAAGACTTTGCACATTTCATTCTAAATTGTTGCAAATTTCATTGTTAATAAATAATTGTTCATTCTCAATTAAGTCTCTCCTGATTGAAAATGATTCACTTCTACTCAGCGATGCAAAGGTCAGTTTTTATTGGCTTATATGTGGATTTGTAATTTGTGTTTTTTCCTTGAACCCAGTGTTTATTAAGTCAATGAACAATACTTTCATTATTTAAAAACACACAACAAAGAGCAGAAGAGAATAAGGTCATCACTAATAAAGGTGAACAGCAGCTTAATGGTGTGCTGTTAAAAACTACCATGGTAGTTTTTGTTTATATAATTAATGTGCAGTTGCTTTAGTTTTCCATGCAGACATGAGTACATTCACCTCCATCTCTTGAAGTGCTCACTTCACCAGCCGTGACTCATTTCTTTTTTTGTGCGTTTTTAATAATTTATATCAAATATTTGCTCAAGTTTCTACATGACATCCTCACGTTAGAAATGTGATTACTACCTTCTACTGCATTCATTTAACAAACTAAAGCTGTCATTATCATCTCATGGTTTATTGATGCAGACATATCATCATTGCTCAACCAATAACACCGAGGAGTTAAATGGCTGTGCAAAGATTCCAGGAGGTTTTTTTAATTCATTAATTAGTATTTCTATTAGCACATCAGGAAACATTTGATGTCTTTTATGAGCTTCCTCATTTGAGCTGAACGCATAATTAGCTGTTGCCTCACTAAATCAGGTGCTTTCACTCGCATTTAGAGTGTCAGTAAAAGAAAGATAAGTCTGTGCTCACTTTCATGTTTTAAAATTCAGGATTAAATACTTCACCATTACTTAATATGTTACAAATTCAAATGCATATAATATAAGCTAAACTAAACCCCCATTATGACACATATGGTGTGTGCACACTTGCAAGCAGTGAGCGACCATTGAACGAGCAGTGAGCAACTGGTTAGCAAGCAGTGAGCGACTGCTGAGCAAGCACTGAGCAGCCAGTTAGCAACCATTGAGCGACCAGTGAGCGATCCAATGAGCAACCAGTAAACGACTAGTGAGCTATGGTGTACCGCTAGTGAGAGACCAGTGTGATATTTGTGCACATATTGAAGCAGCTTCCTAATTTTTTCTGTTGCCAGTATTTTCTTTTTCATTCCTTTGTTTTTTTTTTTTGTAAAAACGCTTCAGTTCCATGAAGCATTAATTTAAGGCACGACTTGGATTTTGGTAGCTTGCCTCCTGAGTGATACCCTCTGTCCAGGGAACATTAGCATATCAGTCAATTCATGTGAAGTTATAAATGCAAACCTGTTGAAATCAAATATGTAGAACAAAAAAGAACCTAAACGATGTGTCACTTTCTTTTTACTTATATATATTATTAAATTATTAGATATTTGCCGGTCAACGGCCCTCAATGCAAAAAAAAAGCCAACACTTGTACATCTACACACAATGCCATTCAACGGACATTCAACTGCAGGTCACAGGAAGCTGGTGTGAAGACCAGTGACATTTCAACTGTCTAAAAAAAGACAGTCTGTGTGTTTGAATTTTCAAAGATAAAGGGGTGAATGGTTGAAAATACTTTTGCAGCCAGGGAAACAGCAAATACCCCAAACACAAAGTCATGATAGATCTGTCCATTAAAGCATTTCCTAATGTTTAATTTTCACTGCACTCATTATTTGAAAAAAAAAAAAAGCACAAGTGCAGTTTTTTCACATCAACTATGTGTACCAAGAGACCCTTGAGATGCTTCAAGTAGGGATTAATGATTAGTCGTGAGGCAGTTAAAAATCGATTCAAAGGTGTCAAGATTCCCATCGGTACTTTGAGAAATGAATCTCAATAATATGGTGAGCGTCAGCAGCTGTAGAGCAGAGGCGGTTGGCAGCTGCAGAGCAAGATTTTGAAATTGAGGACGCACCACGGTCTTTTAAATCGGAGGTGTGGAAGCATTTTGGCTTCCCCAAGACAGAAAATGAAAGAGGTGAGAAGATAACAGACAAGACAAAAACTGTGTGCAAATATTGCAAGAAGACGGGGAACGACACAAATAGCACAACCAACATGATGCAGCATTTAATCGACACCAAGGCCAAACCCCACTGACAAGCGGGTTTGCAGCCCAAAAGAGTGCAAGAGCCAAAGAAATTACAAGGTGCATTGGTGTTTTCATGAAAAAAATAAAGGAATCGTTTTCAGTCATCTCATAATTTGTCTTCAGTCTCATTTTATAAAATAAATCGTGTGAGAATCGTATCGTGAACCCAGTATCGTAAATTGTTTAATATCCTGAGTTGAGTGAACCGTTACATCCCTAGCTTTAAGTAACAAAACTAGAGAAATACAAAAAAAGCCAGTATGCATACAGAAAAACTAGGGGTGACCTCACATAGTCAAACACTCTACAATTTGTTCTTTAGAGCCTCAGTCGACTGCGAGTCTCATAGTCGAGCATGTGGATCATTCCATTTCAGAAATATGGTGGGGTGTTTCATGTATAATTTTACAGATTTGCCTGTTTTCTCCAAACATGTCATGCCTCACAGCCTATCTTAGTATAAATATCACTTTATCAGTACTTTAAATCCAGTTCTGAAAACCACTCATACCTAAAATCAGTCTCATTAGTGTGTTCATGAAGAAATCACCCCGAAGTATTGATAGAAGCAACATATCCATGTTCTTAAAATTCAGTGGCCACAAGAAACGCAATCATCGGCACAGTCACGCGCAATTGGCTGTCAGAACAGGGGGAGGCACCCCATTTCAACAAAGTCAAAGTTAAAGTCATCTTTATTGTCAATTTTTTCAACATGTGCTGGACATACAGAAGAATCGAAAAAACGTTTCTCTCTGCTCCACGGTGTAAGCTAACTGTAAAATTTAAAAAAATATATATATACAAAAACTAGAGGATGAAAATAAAAATACAGATATACAAAATACAAAAATTATATACATGATAATGTGCAAGGATGTGCATGAAAAAACAACAGCAGCAACAACAAATGTGCATGGGCTTGGATTTAACATAAATAAATATAAGGCACTAACTTAGCAGAAAAAAAATATATATATATATTTGTTGGCTCAAAGGCTCTCATTGGCTGTTGTAGGCTGTTAAGAGGTGTCAACAAAAGGTCAGTGGATTTTTTTTTTAACTTTCACTAGATTTGAATCTTGGGGACCCATATTGGTGGATGAATATGATCTGGAGAGTTCAGTAAATCTTCAAATGGTAAGTTAAAAGACATTGCCTGTTTGTTGGTGTTCTGACAGATGCATAGATTGTGGCTGCTGTCGTGGTTGAATCCTCACACTGGGCCGTCAGTGTGTGCACCTTGTCTATTGGACATGTGTAATATTTGTATAAGCTCACATTAATGCAGACTAAATGAGTGAGAAAAAGTCAAGCTGCAGTTATAGCTCAATTAGGCCAGGTATTTGGACTACTGTCCTTGTACCAGTATACTGTACAAGCAATGAAGGATAATTGATTGGTTAACGGAAGTATGCCCATCAATGACTCCGCTGCAGTAAGTGGCGATATGCCACTAATGATATAGTAAGTTCATTTCATGATTTAATTCAGTATACATTATATCTTACAGATTGGTCCTTTAATGCCTGTTCATTTCACTGTGTGATGAACCTCTTTCTTGACTACCAACACACCCTGGACAAAAAGGGTGTTAGCCTCTAATAAGCAGAAAAGACTTCCACCTCAGTGTATGTCATTCTGTCTTAATCCTTCAGGCGCCTTATCCCTCCATCGTCATGGCTCCCCATCTTCTGGTTAGCCGCCATGGCTCACTATCACAGGCTTAAATAGCTTCATGAAAATTGTAATCCTCCCTCTGCACCAGCATGGATCCTCATCAAACGTTTATCTAGATCTCTCTATCACACACTAATACCGCCTTCACTCTTGGCCTCACACCTTTACCTAAAGACACTCGTTTCTAATCTCACAGAGACGAGTACTCAAGAAAAAAGATGTTGACCGACTCAAAGATCGTAGCAAATAAAGGGAGATACACTGAAATAATACTAAATTATGCTGATTTATTTAGAACAGAAAGTAGTGTACGTGAGTGGATGTGTGATGTGTATTGTGCATGTGTTGAATGGAAAAGTAAGATGAACCAAACAGGGCGCATGCACAAAGTCTCTCTGAGCAGACTAAGGGGGCAGCTTTTATAGTGACTATAAGAAGTAGGCCCAGGTGCTCTCAGTTAGGCTGATTCGACTGTCACGCCTACTTATTACATGTACCTGCAACACAAGAGACGAGAAGGCTCAACCTAAGAGGCCACAGGGCCGTCACAAGTGCCCTGTTGTACCACTATGTGCAGTAGAGTAGTGGTGCCTTAAGAAGTGGGTATACTCTTAAAAGTTTTTTTTTCTTTACGGGACCCGTCCAGCAGAGGATAAATATCTGTTATGAACAGTTACATGTAAGACCACATTTGCATATTTACTTTGTGCATACTAGCCGATTAGAGACGGAGTAGGGAGGGTCATCCCTTCACCATCCTAAAAAATTGCACCTTCAGAGAATATTCAATCAGTCATTGGTGTGACTCAGAGGAGACTTCTTTTTATTATTATTATTTTTTTTTATTGGTGATGATATAATATAACAGGAGAAAAAGTGACATTGGGGACAACGAAAGAGAGGCACTAAGACACAGACACAAACAGTAAACGGTTTCAATGATACAAAGAGTAGAAGAACAAATGGCCGCAGATGTAGCAGAGTATACACAGGAGTGGGTGACAGATAGCAATGAATACATCTGGTTTTAGAGAAGCTTTACAATAAATGAATAGATAATAAATAACACAGAGGTTATTGTTGTATTCTTTGCTATCTCTTCCGTAGAGATATAATGACTATGACATGATAATAAAGTTATTAATTAGTGTATGCATTTCTATCAATTTGACTGCATGTACACGAGTGTAAGTTTATAAAATACTACTAATAACAGTAATACTAATACTAATTATGATGATAATGATGATGACTTGAGGAGAATGAAGAAGATACATCAGAATATTTAGAAAAACAGTATTAAGAACGAGTTTTATATAGTACTGTATGGAGGTTCATCTTGTGAGAATGGGGGTAGGCTGTGTTTTTCCCTTTTTCCTGTGGGGAGAGTTCTCCGGCAAATCGGTGGTATGGTATTGACTAAATGGGAGTACAGTCATAATAGTTGGTCTGTGGAGCTGAGGAGTTGAGTGCACGTGGCCCAATGACGATCAAACTGGTCAATTTAGTTTTCGGTTATTACTTTAAGTTTGGTCATTCGTGACGTGATCTGAAAGTAAATTGAGCCACTGGGTTATTGAAAGAGTTTGTCTATTTTTCCAATTAAGTAGAAGGGTTTTCTTGGCGATAGTTAAGGCAATCCAGATTGGCGGTATGTAGTCAGGTGGCAGCTCAACAGAAGAGATATCTCCTAATAGACATAGGGATGGGGAGACTGGAATGCTGTAGCCAAATATGGAAGAGAATTTGTAAGTTACTGTTTTCCAGTATGTTTTGATGTGTGGACAGAGTCAAGTAGCATGGAAGTAGTCATTATCTGTGTGGAGTGTGCAGTGGATACATTTGCTGTTGTCTAAAAAAAAACATTTTGAACATTTTCTGTTGTGTGTAGTGGACTCTGTGTAGGATTTTATACTGGATGAGTTGTATTTTTGGATTTGACGACATTGAGAAAATGTTATTGCAGATTTGTTTCCAGAAGTTGATGTCTATGTCGGTGGTAGCAGCTATGTCTTTTTCCCAGTGTTTGGTTGGGATGGTCAGGCTATAGTCAGCTTGAAGGATGATCTTGTAAATTTTAGAAATAATCTTTTTTAAATAAATTAGCTGTTTGAGTTGGTCTATCATTGGAGTCGGCTGTAGAGTGTTATTGTGCAGGCAACCAGATGAGATTTAGAAGTGGGTATACCGTATGGAGACTGAATAATAAGTGGGTATACTCCGTGAAACTAGTTTGTTTGTAACTTAAGTTGTGTCATTGTTTGGCTGCACCATAAAGATGCGAGGTTTATCTTAACTAGTACAGACCAAAATATTGCTGCAGAAATTAAGATTTCACTTCATGTGACCAATCAGTGAAAAGCATATTTCTTAATACAGTGTAATGTTTTCTCTCGTACCTATAGTTTTTTTTTTATTAGAATCCACATTAGCCTCAGATAATCTCACGGGTTCCTTAACATAGTTAAACAGATTACATACATCAAAAAATAGATTAATAACTTGTTGAACAACATTGGCAATATATCCCTGTGTTTGAGTCGTTTTTAAAGGGTG
The DNA here is from genome assembly GCA_020745685.1 of Tautogolabrus adspersus. Taxonomy (NCBI): domain Eukaryota; kingdom Metazoa; phylum Chordata; class Actinopteri; order Labriformes; family Labridae; genus Tautogolabrus; species Tautogolabrus adspersus. The sequence goes on from CM036536.1 coordinate 29,268,110, forward strand.
CTACTGGGCCACTATTCCACGCCCACACCTGAGACCCTTAAACATCAAAGTTTCACCAGTTCAAATGTGACCACGAAGTTTAATAACTTGTTGAGCAACTCAAGATCCTGCAATTCTTTTGGATACAAAAATGATAACAATAATAATAATGATGAAAACACCAAGTTTAGACAACACACCTACAGTTGATGTTAATCAACGATGCATTTTACACAAGGCTTACTGCTTCCTACCAGTAGGTGGTGCAATAACAAAAACTGATATTTTTATATGTAGAAATGAGTTTTTAAACGTTTCTAAAGCTGCGTGAAGTTAGACGACACATAACGCTGGTTTAGATCTTGCAGAAGTAGATCTTGTAGTCCTACCTTGCAGTGCTACCCTACCCGTATCCTGTGAATAACACAATTCTCACCCACACACAGCAAAATCACCAGAGTTAAAATTGTAGAGTTAGGCCACTTTAGAGTTAAGTGTTGAGGTACTGGTGTTGATTGTGATTGAAAAAGCTCTTCTGGTGATAATGCATAACAGTGTGGGCGTTACTTTACAGAGTTAGCGGTTTTCAACACCTGTGAGTGTTGTTTTCAACATCCGGGCATTTGAGCAGGTAGTAGGATAGCGGAGTTCGACAGCAGCCATTTTCTTTCACTCGCGTAGAGCATGAGATGTACAAGCTGGTAAGTATCTCATAATTAAACTTCACCGTTGTATTGCTATTTTGCTTTGTAATTTATTTATGTTGGCTAGTAATTTACATTTTTAGATGCATGATGAAACTTTGTTGTATTAACGAGCAGCCACCGTCGTAGTTGCACGTTAAATAGACATGTACAGACGTGCCCACGGAGGGACGTGTTAGCGGTTAGCGCTTGTTTCAGTTCATCTTCAGGCAACGTGGTAACAGCGGTAAGCTAGCAAAACTATTTTTTAGCCATTTTTTGCGTCGAACATATTTGTTCGTTTTAAATGGTTTGCTTCAAATAGTGTTTGAATTGACAAGATTGTGTCCTTTTTTTTTTTTTAGTCTGCAAAACCGCACGCTGTCTTTCATTAATGTCACCTTGCATTTTTTAATACCATTGTATAAACTGAATTGCTGCCGTTTAATGGAACTCGCGACCTCGTGATTTTTTCCTGGGTAACCGTGTATACGGCTCGTAAACTTCGAGCTCTCAGACGTTTTTTCGAGGGGTGCGTTCATATGAAATCTGCTCATGAACACTGTACACTAGGTGTTTAATTCTGCTGATTTATGCTAGCTCGCTTGTTATGCCGTTTAATATTTGACCAGACGTACTAAATTACGGGCCTTCCTGCACATTCTGCAATATTGAAATAAATTTGGTGTGTCTCTTGTTTTCTAGCTATCTGCAAGATCACGAAGGCCCCCCTATAAATCCTAAACCTTCAGGTGAGTGAAGCTGGGGTGAATATTAACCTTAAAATTGGCACAATACAAACGTAACAAGTGCATTTTGATATGTCAAATATTTGTTCATGTGGTAAATAAGTCCTGTATTTTGCCAACAACACTGGTAATGCTGTTAAGATATTAAATCTCAGCAGGTAAAGTTTGTAACTTTACAGGTAAAGATTCATATGGTTTGTTACTAAAATAGGGATATCTAAGACATTGTCTGTCGTCCCTCTTTCTTCTTCTTTCCAGGAAGAATGATAATTAAAGTGCAGCATCAAAGCCGCAAAAAATACATCAAATTACAAGTTCCTGAATTTGAGGAATTTATTTCTGAAGGTAAATGTCAGAATTGGTATAGATCTAAACAGTTATTTAGACTGACTGGTAATTATATTTTTTTGTTGTAAACAATTGACCTGTCTCTTAATCTCCTGACTCAGTGAGAGAGAAGTTCCTCATCCCTTCATCCCTGTTGATTACCGTGGAGGATGATTCGGGCACTGAGGTGGATGAAGCAGTGTTTGCAGACCTAGCCACAGTGGAAGGAATTTGTTTTGTCATCAAGGACAGTCATGACGATGGTAAATTTAAAAGCATATGGTTAGTGTTGTGTGATATATAACGATCTTAGATCGTGAAGGATTTTAACGTACTGACTATCTGCCAAAGCAGAGAGATCGTAGAACCGGGCGAATGTGTTTATTCTATCATGCTGCAGGTTATGCAAGCTTTGTTGAAAACAAAACTTAAAAGTAAAGTCCTTAAAAGCAACTCCATCCCGGTTATATACAACTGTTCTGATATTTTTCCAAATCGACACAGAGCGAGCAACAGTTAACTTATCTGAATAGTTTGCATAGTTAAGGTTTACATTTCGGATAGCGAGCCGGAGAGACGTTCACAGTCTGCTGAGAGTCAAACAGAAAAAATTGTGATATGATCACCCACCACTACACCTGGTATTACATTTAACAGCAGTGCACAAAATAGGTTATATCTCTGGATTCTTAACTGTTCATTTAGGAAGGATCTAAACTTTTTTTTTATGGCATGGCTGATTTAAAAATCTGATCCACAACAGTTCTGTAAATGAGGTAAATGTTTCTATCTTTTGAGATTCAGGCACATCTCTGTCAGCTCCATCCACACCACTATCCTCACCCAGTTGGAGTGTCCTCTCCATGTCCCTGAGTAGTAGTGACAATGAAACATCAAGAACACCCAAGCGAGCGAGAACTGATGAGGCGTTTCAGAGTTCTTCAGCTGGAAATGTAAGTTTATCATCAGATGTCTTTTTTTTTGTAAATCTAAATTTTAAAACTTTCTGATTTATTTAACGTGACGTTTGGATCAACTTAATCATTACAATCCTACTATTATGAAACTAGTATGCTGCTTTAGGCTTAAATTGAAACTGCTGTTGTTACTGTCCAATAAGCTGATAAAGCAGATTCTACAGACAAAACCAGGAGGGACAACAGTGCTTGAGGAATATGAAGAGACTGGGACTTTATGTGACAGTAGAAGAAGACAGATGGTCAACATCCTTGCAGCACACATGGTTGAAGCAGAAGGGTAAGTTTACAATACCGGATTTAGGTAGTTAACAGCTGTTTTATTTGTTTTTTATGTTAGGTTTTTGTGTTTTTAAATAAATTCACATACTGAATGATTCTAAAATGTACGATTGTTTGGGCCAAATTACTGATTGTCATTAGTGATGTTGAATTGTCAAAGGACATCAGTTTTTGAGATTAAAAAAAGCAGAAATGATTGTAAAAAGCTTAACTCAGCCAGTTAAAGCATTCCTTATTTTGTATAAGCAAACAACAATTTCCTTTTTCTTTGCAGGAGAATACCTCAGCGACTCACCAAGGAAAAATATGCTCTGGGAATTGTCACCTTGTTCCCTGCATTAAAAGATCCTCTCTCCCGTAAAGGATATGTAAGTTTTGTATTTATCTTAATTACATTCCTTATTTAAAAAATGATTGAGTGGATGAACTTGACACTGTTCAGTGCTCCTTTAATTATTGAGGCACTAAGAAAGCTAGTTATATCTGCCTAAATAAAACTAGTGCAGGTAAACTCGGAATTTAAAAAAAAAGACCTCACTAACAGTTTTGTTGTTCAATCTTTGTTTCCACTGTGGTATTTATTCAACTCTATGGTCACTTTTTGGATGCTGAATTGAATTTTAGCTATGAACATTGTTGCAAGCAGGTTCCTGCTATTGCTGATTAGGAACTAATTTAGTTGTGTGTCCTTGGTTAGGAACATTATTATGACAGCCAGAGTGGCTCTGGATTTCTGGCATGGCGGCTCAAGACAATTCAACGAAAGACAAAACTTGGTTCCAAGGAACCGAAAACACAGACAGCGGGAGGAGGTGGTCCAAGACAGGAGAGGGAGATGCTTCAGATTGATGGTCAGTTGGATGAGGAGCGTTGTAAAGAGGTCATATCCTTGATGAACCACACCAGTGACAGAGAAATCATTCTGCAGAAGATGAAGGAAACCTTTGAGTATAGACAGCGCCTCATCCACAGTCCTGATGACTCACACAACATACTCTCTGTGTTTCCAAGGCTGCTAGACACTAAAGGGCTGGTAAGTTTTTGCATCCACAATTCATAGCTACACGCTAAGCATGTGATTGTCAGAAATGTAAATTTAACCACCATGTTCTTTAATGTCTCCGTTGATGCAGATAGATCAAGATTTCAGCCTCCTCTTTGGACCAGAAACAGCTGCCAAACTGCTTGAAAAGTGGCATACATCCTTTAAAAGAAAGGTGATCAGAGAAGCAGAGAGCCTTACGACCACCCCCGTGCTCCAGAGTTTGCTGAGGTCTGCCAGAAATCAGAACAATGATGAATCCTCAGAGGATTACCCAGGTATTCAATTAAAGGCCAAATGAAATCAATGCATTCGGTTGTGCACAGTACTTGAATGGATAATTTGGATTATTTTAAGTGTTTGTATGAGGTACTTCTCTATAGACAGAGTAATACTGACAAGAGACCGCATGCTCCCAGTTTGGCGATAATACTCATAGATTAATACTGGCAGAAGCTAAGGAATGTACTGCGGTGGACAAAGTCAGCAGCAAAGTGTTTTTAAGACTTTTTTTCCTTCTTACAGAGTGGGATAGTGATATGGCATCATTCCTGTTGCTACTGCATATCCTGCCACCTCAGCCTACTAAAAAGAAAACACAAAAGATCGGCGCGGCTCAGGCCATGGAGCATCTAGTTCTTTTTCACAAGGTAAGTACACATTTAATTGTGATTGAAGTAGGAAAAATTGGCCCAGAATAAGACAATATTACAATGCAACTTCACATGTACTTTTTCACAGTCATGCAGGAGCCTTGAAGAACGCCTAGAGTATCAGGAGGGACATCGCCAGCCATACCTTCTTGCTTCTGGAACCAGCAAGCAGGCCATCAGCACTTACTACGTTGTGATGGACAAGAAGCTCATCCCCTGCCAGGGAACCACGTCATTGGCAGCCATTGATGAACTCTTTAAAGTGCACTTCGTTTTCAGTGTAAGTTACGACGTTGCTCTCAGCAACATGTACACATTCCTCCAAACAACGGTCTATAGCATCGATGTTGATACCACCAAAGAGAGTCCAAAGGTGAAGGAGTTGAGAGCCAAGTTTATGAACAGGAGCTAAGAGACAAGTTCTTAAACAATGTTCAGGTGTCATATTTGTAGCTCTTTGCATGATGCACCTAGTGCATTAATTCAGCACCTTAAGTTTTTTCATGGGTTATATCCAGGCAAAAAATTTGTTGTCGTTTGTGGTCAAGAAGGATGTTCATTACAGTTTAAAAGTTATGCAGGTTTTAGAAAGCATTTAAATGGTTTTCATAGCACTGTAAACATGGGCGCAGGCAATGATGTTAATATGCAAGCACCCCATCAGTCAGATTTAGGCGAGCATAGCTCACAAGAAGATGCCTCTGACATGGAGCTAGATGTGATAAATCAACCTTCAACATCCCAGATGTCAAAAGACCAGGCAAAAGACATGTGTGCTTCAATCATAGCAAAGCTACAAGGCAGTGGTGTTGCCATCAATGTTGTGTCATCTGTCGTTGAAAGCATGGAGGAGTATGTAAATGAAGTTCATGCAAATCTTAAGGAACAAGTGTTAAGTGCAGTGCCTGCCGATAATCCCAGTAGAAGTGCAGTAGAAGAAGTCTTCGACAATACCTTCAATCCGTTCAGTGACTTAAACACAAACTCTAAATGGACAAAGTATTTCAGTGACAAATGGGGTGTTGTTGAACCTCTAGAAATTCACTTAGGCGTGAGATATGATACAAAGAGAAACAAAATATCTGGAGTATATGAGCAGGTACCAGCCAGTGACACTTTCATTTACGTACCTCTATTCAAAACTTTAGAGTTCATTTTCAAGAATGAAGAAGTGTGTTGTCAAATTAATAAAGTTGCTGCTGATGGTAGCTTATACCAGGATTTCTGTGATGGAAAATACTATAAAAAACACCCATTGTATTCAACATCAAAAAATGCATTGCAAATTCAAGTTTACTATGACGACTTTGAAACAGCAAATCCACTCGGGTCAAAACACGGCATTCATAAGCTTGGATGTTTGTATTTTACTCTCCGCAATTTACCACCGCGACTTAACTCATCCCTGATGAATATCCATCTTATCTCTTTGTTTCATTCACAAGATGCAAAAAAATATGGCATTGACAAAATACTTGCTCCATTTATTGAAGATGTAAAGGTACTAGAGCACACTGGAATGAAAGTGTCATTCTCTGAACAACCTGTCTACGGCACCATTTCACAAATAACAGGTGACAATTTAGGTTTGAACTCCATTTTGGGTTTTATGGAATCATTCAGTGCCCACTATTACTGTAGAATCTGTCTTGTTGATAAAGAATCTGTCATGATTTGGTCTTTGTTTAGTTGTAATTTGTATCTGAGTTTAGATTTCTTGTTTCATTTCTGTTTCCCTAGTGTTGCTCGTTTCCCTGTGTGTTTGTTTCCTAGTGTTGATTGTTTAGTCTTTAGCGTTTTCTGTTTTATTTTGTATATTCTTGTTCTTGTTTCTCTGTGTCTTAAGTGGTTGATTTACTTTGTATTTTGTCCTCAGTGTTTCTTGTGCTAATTCCTGTCTGTGTTTCCCCTGTGCTGATTTGCCCTGATTGTCCTCACCTGTGTCTTGTTAGTTTCACCTGTCTCACCTGTGTCTGATTACCCATGTCTATTTATTCTGTGTGTTTCTTCCCTTCTGTGTCGCATCATTGTTGTTAGTTGGATGTCGTTTGTGCTTTTGTGTCAGTCTTCCTGTGATTCCTCGTGGCTACCTTTTTGGATTTAATTTTGGAAGTAAGTTTTTGTTTTGCCTTTGTGCCTGTTTAGTTTAAATAAATTATTTTTTGTTCTCTGCAATTGGGTCCTCCACCTCCTCATTCCGACCGTGACAGAATGATGCGACCAGCTATGGACCCAGCAGTTTGTTTGGATGAGATGGATTGTTTCCAAAAAGTAGCTTATTTTCAAAACTTTTTTCGCATGGCCAGGGGCACTGCTCAGGAAGAGCAGTCGCCCTGGACAGGCACCCGCCTGGCCATTTTTACTGGGACCCGTGGAGGAAAGAGAAATGGCACCCGTCGTCCTATCCTGTCTCCACGACCCAGCACCCCAGAGTCTCTACAGCCCCAGCAGTCGGTGTACCAGCCTAGGCCTCAACACAAGCTTCAGCCCAGGCCTCAACCCAAGCCTCAGCTCAAGCCTCAGCTCAAACCTCAGCTTCAGCCTCAGCTCAAGCCTCAGCTCCAGCCTCAGCTCAAGCCTCAGCTCAAGCCTCAACCTCAGCAGCCTGTCTACCAGCCCAAGCAACAGCCTCAGTCCAGGCCTCAGCCCAGGCCTCAACCGAAGCCTCAGCAAGAGCCTCAACTCAGGCCTCAGCCCATGTTGCTGCCCAGCGCACCCGAGTCTTCACTGCTCAGCTCACCCGAGCATACGCTGCCCAGCTTACCCGAGTCTTCACTGCCCAGAGCTCCAGTGACTTTGCCCCTGTGCTCCCCAGTGACTTTGCCCCTCTGCGCCCCAGGGCCTCAGCCTCACTGCGTCCCTGCAGAGCGCCCTCTGCTGCCTGTGACTGCTGAGCTCCGTAGTCCCCCTGTTGAAGAGAGGGGGATTCCTGCGGATTCCCTGTCGGCGGTCCGGCCGACTCCTGACGTCCCTCCTGACGTCCCCTCGGCGGTCCGGCCGACTCCTGACGTCCCTCCTGACGTCCCCTCGGCGGTCCGGCCGACTCCTGACGTCCCCTCGGCGGTCCGGCCGACTCCTGACGTCCCTCCTGACGTCCCCTCGGCGGTCCGGCCGACTCCTGACGTCCCCTTGGCGGTCCGGCCGACTCCTGACGTCCCCTCGGCGGTCCGGCCGACTCCTGACGCCCCCCTCGGCGGTCCGGCCGATTCCTGACGTCCCCTCGGCGGTCCGGCCGATTCCTGACGTCACTCCTGACGTACACTCGGCGATCCGGCCGATTTCTGACGTCACTCCTGATGTACCCTCGGCGGTCCGGCCGACTCCTGTCGTCACCATGGCGGTCCGGCCGATTCCTGTTTCTCCGTTGGAGGATCTGCCCACTCCTATGTCTCTGTGGGAGGTCCTGCCAACACCTGTTTCCAAGTTGGCGGATCTGCCCACTCCTATGTCTCTGTGGGAGGTCCTGCCAACACCTGTTTCCAAGTTGGCGGATCTGCCCACTCCTATGTCTCTGTGGGAGGCCCTGCCAACACCGGTTTCCAAGTTGGAGGTTGTGCCCGCTCCTGTTTCTCCGTTGGAGGATCTGCCCACTCCTATGTCTCTGTGGGAGGCCCTGCCAACACCGGTTTCCAAGTTGGAGGTTGTGCCCGCTCCTGTTTCTCCGTTGGAGGATCTGCCCACTCCTATGTCTCTGTGGGAGGCCCTGCCAACACCCGTTTCTCCTTTGGAGGATCTGCCCACTGCTATGTCTCTGTGGGAGGCCCTGCCAACACCCGTTTCTCTGTTGGAGGATCTGCCCACTCCTATGTCTCTGTGGGAGGCCCTGCCAACACCCGTTTCCAAGTTGAAGGTTGTGCCCACTCCTGTTTCTCCGTTGGAGGATCTGCCCACTCTAGTGTCTCCGTCAGAGGTCATGCCGACTCTCCAGCTTCCTGCGCCCTTGTCAGAGGTCCGGCCGACTCCTGCGCCATCATCAGAAGGCTTTCTGACTCCCCCTGAGCTGGTCTCTGTGTTTGGTCGGCCTCCTGGCCGCCCACCTGAACTGTCTCCCGTGTTTGGTCGGTTTTCTGGCTGCCCACCTGACCAGCTCACTGTGTTTGGTAACTCTGACAGGCAGGAGAAGCTGACAGACACACATGATGAAATAGAAAGCGCTTCATTTAAAAAGTTGCTGTGAGTCAGTGTGTGTGGGCTGGATGTTGTTTGCATGATATGGATGTGCTGAATGATTTTAGCCCAGAGGAGCGTGTGTGTTTGCTGCAGCACATGCACTCACATCCAATGTAGTACTTAACCCCTCGCTTGTGCCTCCCACTGATGTAATGAAGTCACTTCTTACCTGGCTCTGTTTGAAGTCAAAGCGTCACCCTTAGGGTCACAAAAACATTAGGTGTTCCGATAAAACCTGCACACACGTGCATGCATGCATAATATGCAAATGCTTTTGAAGTCATTGTCACTTGGGGCACTGCAGAGAGAGCAAGAGAGACTGAGAGCTCTTTAATCTTTAAAACCCAAGATGTTGTGCTGTTTCTTTGTAGCTTATTGCACAAACACCAGCTATCACTCCCTCCTATACGCTTCTATTAACCTCCTTAATATCACAACAGTGAGGGCTGGAAGTTTGGAAATGGAATAAAAGTATCTGTGTTGCTGACCACAGTGCAATAGCAACCAGTTTGAGTTACCACGGCTGTATTACTGCTTATATGGCTCAAAAAGCTTCTGTAGGCTGGTGCTGTGTGCACCTAGAAATCACAACTGAAAAAAGTCTCTGTAAAGGTAAATGACAAACTGCTAACAACAAGCAAACAAGATGTAGCAGGAGAAATATGTCATTCCTTTGACACTCCTTTTTACACTCAAACAAGAAGCAGTCTTGGCTGCTTGTTATAGGGACAGAAAAATGAACCTGTCCTGCATCTGTGGTCAAAGCCACCCGAACAAAGTGGACTGGAAATGCTCCAGCTGTAATGCTTCCCTCAGAGTTCCATGGGTAATAATAAGAAAAGTGAGTGCAGTATGTCTGGCATAGTATTTTAAAAATGATTTAAAACAATTGTCCTTTCCAGGGAAAAAAATAGTTACATTTGGATGAACGGATCTACAGGATGAACTACCATCCGATTCAAAATTTCCGTATTCAAGTACATACAAAATATTTTTTTCCTTAAAGGCAACCCCACACGGCTTTTTCGGACGCCCCAGGGTTAGCCAGGAAAACAGAAAAACCAACAGGTGTTGCAGCGATGGAAGGGGGACAGAGAACTGGTTCAGATAGAAGTGATTGTACCTGACCTAAAAAGCCTCTGCATGTTTCTAATAAGCTCCACGAGCAGAAACGTGGTCACACTATCGGATCAATATTGGAGATGCTTTTGAAAAATGGAGAGAGGTTCTCCAATTACCCATTTAGTCACAGCCCATAAACATCATGCTAACATGTAAATACACATACACCTAGTCCACATTCAAACAGTCAGTCAACATGGATCTTTGGCTCGAGCCTCTAAAGCCCCTTTTCTAGTCTTCTGACTACTCAAAGAGCTTTTCACAGGAAGGTCATTCCACACACCACACCTCATTTTTCATCAGTTTTAACTGATCCCTTTCATACACATTCACACGCCGCTGGCGTAGCAGCGGGAGCAACTTGGGGTTCATTGTCTTGCCCAAGGACACATCCCACACACGTGACTGCAACCCCATGACCTTCTTAATGAGAGACGACCGACTACCACTGATCCACAGGCGCCCCACAGCAGCTTCTCACATAGTCTTTACCAGCTTCACATCCTCGGTTTGTCCACAAATGGACGTTGTCAATGAGTGGGAGGTGTAACAGCTATGTGTGTTCATGACAGTTCAGTTGCACTCAGAGACGTTCTATAGGCACCAAAGCGCACCAAACCAAATTCATACATATTGTTGCTTTATACTACTAGACTGCTGTTACAAACTGCAGAGTGTTTGTGCTGTTGTGGGTGCAGAGCTGCAGATGAGGCGGCTGGCAGAGATTCATTGCAGGAGGATGACTGTGTGTTTATTGCTGGGTCTCCTAGGGCATCACACACTGGGCTGGAGGGGCATGGCTATCAGTCAGTTTGACACGCAAACTCACACACACACACACACACACACACACACACACACACACACACACACACACACACACACACACACACACACACACACACACACACACACACACACACACACACACGTGTTTGTGTTACCCTGCAAATGAGAAGAACCTCACACAGACAGATACTTCTCATTATTCACCTGTACACAAACAAAGCCAGGTAGGCACGGTAACATATGACAACACCTCACTGTTTGGAGGGCCATCAGATGCTCCTGGCCATGATTGGTCCAGTATCCCAAGCTTTCTTCCTGGTGTATGCCCCTGACTGGTTTTACTGAATCTGTTGTTTTTCTCCAAACTTGTCAACATGGCGTCTCTGCAGTGTGTTGATTGATTCACCAACATGACAGGTGTCACTCTGTAATGATGCACCAACAGGCAGAACACGTTAACAACTTGAGTTACTTTAAGAAGCAATTTCTGCTCCTTCCCAGAATGATGTGAAGCCACTTTGTCAGATAATCTTACATCTAGCTGCTTCGAGAAGTCATAACAAAGCCCAGAGGCTTTCTCTCCTTCATTTCAGTTCATTTTGGAAGACGGTAATCACGCTACCATGTTGTGATTTCTCATGAATGTTGTTAATTAAAGTACAGAGATTTGAGCCCAGAGTTCTTACTGTATGTGTTCTGCTAAAAATAAGAATTATTAATCAAATGGTCATAATGCTCCAAGAGTCTGTCCACATAAAGATTCTGAACATGCAAAAATATATGGAGCATTTCACATTTCACACAACTGTGCTCTCTGAAGATAACAGGTTATCACGAAAAGGTAGGACTACAATAATGGTATAGAATTAAGTTTGAAGGATATATCAAACTGACAGGCAGATGGTTATGAGAAAACAACTGAACCAACCACATCCAGCAGCTCTGACGTGTTTCTTTTACATTAACTGTTTTAAACGCACAGTATGTAAATTCCACCACCAGGGGGCCCTCAATCAAAACAATAACAAAAGGTTGTGTCGAGGCTGGCAGGGAATCATGGAAGTGATTCTCTCTGCTACCCCAACCCTGTCGGTTATCTCTAAACCGGAAGGTCGGGGGTTCGATCCCCAGCTCCTGCAGTCACATTTGTATTTGTATTTTATTTTTTATAGGATAAGCCCCTTGAGATGTACCATCTCGTTTTCAAGGGGGTCCTAACAGATGACAATTTACAACATGACAAAAAGTGACGAAAATTGACAACAATTCAAAAGAAAAAGAAAAAACTGAAAAAATTAATCAAAATTAATGAATAAGACATGACAAAACAAAATGGTAACAATACACAAACAGACAACAAAATGCAACTCATTAAGACAAAACAGAGTAACGGACGAAAAACAATACAACCAAATGGTGGCCAAAATGGCCAGGAGTAACAAAGGAAAGAATAGGAGCGGATCCAAATAAACAAATGACGACGATGACAGTATTAGTGGTAACAAGAACACTTTGTTACAGAAAAATCGGACAAAGCATTCTTAAACAAAGGAAAAGACATAATAGATCTGATCTCTACAGGTAAGTTATTCCAGTCAGCAGGAGCTTTAAACATAAAAGCTTTTTTGCCACTCGCTCTTTTGACGCGTGGAACAACAAAATATATCTGACTGGAAATCCTAGTGTTGTAATTTGAAGTGAAGGGTAAAAAATATTGTTTTAGATAAGGTGGAAAGTTAAAGTGGATACATTTAAATAGAAACTGGATCCAGTGCTGTTGTCTTCTTATAGTTAGTGATGGCCAATTGAGTGAATCATACAATGAACAATGATGGGTAAAATATGAACAACCAAGGATAAATCTACAGAGTCTATTATAGGCTGTGTTAAGGTGAGCAAGATCAGATTTAGATGAGTTTTGGTAGATAACATCACAATAATCAAAAATGGGCAGTATTAGTTGAGAGGCAAGCCTCCTGCGAACATTGAAAGTAAAGCAGTCACGAGATCGATACAGGACACCAATAGCAAAATTGACTTTGCGTAGGACATGATCAATATGTGATTTAAAAGACAGTTTCGGATCAAGCCAAACACCAAGATATTTAAAACAATCAACTTGATCCAGATGTGTGCCATCCTTACAGGTGATTACCATGGGCTGAGAAATTGATATAAGTTTCCTTTTAGTGCCGAATAGCATTATATATGATTTTGCTTTATTGAGAAGTAATTTATTAGATAAAAGCCAATTTTGTAAGATATTGAAGTCTGACTGGAGAGAGGTTTGTATTTTTGGTATATCGGTACTGGATGTATATAAGACAGTATCATCAGCATACAGTTGAACAAGACAATTTTTAAGTGTTAATGGAAGGTCATTAACAAAGATAGAAAAAAGAAGAGGACCCAATATTGATCCCTGTGGAACACCTCGCTGTTGTATCAACATGTCAGATTTGTTTCCATGTAAGTATACACTTTGTTTTCTGTTGTGAAGATATGAATTGAACCAAAGTACTGCATTATCTGAAAAACCAATTGTATGAAGTTTGTCCAAGAGTAAATAATGATCAACAAAATCAAAAGCCTTTGTTAAATCAATAAAAATTGCTCCAGAGAGTTCACCATTATCAGCAGCACATAACACATCATTGGTAAATTTAAGCAAAGTTGTGGTTGTTGAATGGTTCTGTCTGAAGCCAGATTGAAAAGGTGATAAAATATTATTTGCACTGAGAAAATATGAGATTTGACCGTAAATTAACTTTTCAAAGACTTTGGCAATAGAACAGATGATGGATATGGGCCTATAGTCATTTAAATCAAGAGGATCCCCTCCTTTATGAAGTGGAATGATCCGAGCACATTCCCATACAGCAGGTAACTCACAGGTGGATAAAGAAGATTGTAAAGATCAGCAAGCGGGAACATAAGAATATGAGAAGCTAACTTAATGAACCTATTTTCTAATCCATCCAGACCAGCACCACTATTCACTTTTAATCCATTGATGACATTCTGGACCTCGGTTGGTACAATTTTTCTAAAATTAAAAGAATTGAAACAGGGTGAGTTGTTGAGTACAGAGCCTGTATCCAGATAGGAGTCAGAGGATAAAGTGGGACAAACAGTGGAGAAATGCAAAAAACATGTCTGATGTTTTCTTGGGCAAGACACTTAACCCCAATTAGTTCCTGCTGCTTTGTTGATGGCGTATGAATGGAGAAGTTAATACTGATATACACTACAGCAGCCTCTGCCATCTGTGTGTGAATGGGTAGAAGTGACCTGCGGTGCAATACAAACTAAAGTCCATGTACCATTTACTTGTATATTCTGATGAAAGCATAAAAGTGAGGATTTATTGGCATTCATTGTCAGCGTTACAGTCCAATCCAAAGAAGCCTTCATTAGCTCTACTGGCTGTGACATAGGAAGAGGATTGCTGCTGGATGTCGTTGATGGACATTTCATGAAGATCTTGTATCGAGGGACACAGATAGCAGGCTGAGAAGCTGATGTGATGATTCTTAATGGTTAATTCTTAAGGTCTGTAACTTTTACAGAACGACTTGTTTGATTGGAACCTGCACACTTTATGCACTTCTGCACTTTTACCCATGTACCATGCATTTGCATTCTGTATGTGTTATGTATTGTCTGTGTATTATTAAAAGAAGAATGTGGGAAAAGTCACTTTGCCATAGCATGCTAATTAGTAGCATACTGGCTGCTTATTAGCCGTTATTAAAGAAAGAATGTGCAACTTTTTGATCCAGTAGATGTCGCCCTTGAGCACCAGCATGAAACCAAAACAAACTGCTGTTTGGGGACACCTCCGGTATCCTGAAGCCTCCGCTCTCCTCCAATGACACACCTCCAACCCCTCTCCACTCGCGTTTGCACGTAGGAGTTATCAATTAGAACGCACCATAATTAAGCACCATTAAGCGCAAGCGGCGGACAACATTTTCCTTGCTCGAGCTGCAATCACCTGTGGCCTGCATTGTTGTGTTAGCAGGCTAATGTTAGCACACTTTAGTTAGCTCGTAGCTTCACACTGCATGTAAATTGACACAGAATGTCCGTGATCTAAAAACACTTACGTGACATTTAAATAAGCTGTGAGTAGGCTATGTTCTTCTTCTTTTCTATAGTCCTTGACTAAAGCTTTATTCATTCATTAATCCTTTAAGTTTATGTGACTCTTCCTGCAACCAGATTTACCTACGCGTATGAATAAAGTAACCTGAACCTGCCCATGATATAGAAAGATGTCATCTAACTGTTATAAATGGAGAAACAAAACTCAGTTTTTACTCCTGCATTCATGTTTTTCTTTGTCTCTGTCTGGCAGCCAGGAAGTTTCTTATTTAGTGGAATGCACGAGCAAGACTGAAAGTTGGAAAAGAATAAGCGGAAGGGGAGGGCTGCCAGGTGGACCAGTCGATGTTTTGACAGTCTACCCACAGCACAGTACAGTTGTGGCAGCAACCTGTCACTCTCAGAGCCCCTCCTGAGGCCCATTCATGTCTGTGTCTCTCCTGCTTATAGTCTGCCTCTCCTCCCTCCCTCTCCATTCTGACACTTGCTTTTTTTCTTGCTTATTCATCCCACAAATTTCAGCTCTCTTCCTCCTTTTTTTTTCGTGCACTTTTAAGTTTTAAGAACAGACGGCAAGAGAGAGAAAGAGTGAGATTCTGCTCTGCTGTTTGTCTCCCTCCACACCAAGACCTCCCTCTGTGCTTTAGAGTTCCTGAAAAGGCTCAAATATCCCAAACACCTTGTCATCGTTTATCTCCAGAGATCGTCTGTCTGTCTCTATTCTAAAATAACATCACATGTTGTATTCATATCACACTGGCTGTTTAATGTTGAAAAAAAGTCTTTTGAGGTACAGGGGTGTAAATACTTCAGTTGGTTCGCTAACCAGCTCGCACTCTTTATTAATGCCGCATTTTTTAAAGTGTAACACAACCAGTTTGACATTACTGTGCTGCTATATCGAATGCTAAGATGTTTATTGCTTGAACAAATGAAAAAAACAGGCCTCTATGTCCGTGAAAGAGGCCAAATCAAACAATCACCATACTGTACATCCAGCTTTTAAAGTCACGCCGCCCCTCTTTTGTGTAATGTATTTGTTTCTACAGTAAAAAGTCTCTTTAGTGGCTCTACCACGGTCCAGATCAGGGCTGCAGTCCAAAAGAACTTGGCTGAGGTCATCAGGGTTAGTACCATTTACAACTCAGCATTGTGAAGTGTTAGCCAGTAAAGAGCGAAGAGCTTCATAAACCTTTTAAAGCACATTTTAGAGCCTTTCATTTGAAAGAAGGTTGGTGTTAGGGATAATGATGACCTGCTATCTCTCAGTGTGTCTCCTCATAAATGGACCATTTAAAGGAATACAGGGAGTTGTATTTTTAACAATCAGCTGCCACATGGCCTACTATTTGCAGAGATTCATTAGTTTGCCATCATGTTTGACTATTAAAACTATAACAGATTACATGCCTTACTCTATACCAGTGTATGACTGTAGTCTCTGACCATAAATACAGACTCCATGGGGTAAAATATAACATACGATTAAAGCTTCTATGAGGACATTGTGTACCCGTGCTTGTGCTCGTGCATGAACTGTACATTGCCGAAGCACGCTTCTTCCAAGAGTGCCAGGGCCAAGGAAGTGTACCGTGCTTGAGCACGGATCGTAGCACTCACACTAGTCAAACAAACTGGACTTTGAGGGTGAAGCGTACCGGATTGCCTAGTGTGAGTGCGCCCTTAGTTTCAAAACGATCTGTCCTCCTCCTAAAAAGACAAGTCAATAACAGATTAAGATTGTTAAGGATATTTTATAACAATTAACCTCCTTCTGTATGAGTCCTTAGAAGCCTGATCTATAGCTTGAAACTAATCCCATGGGAAAGTTAGCCCCACTGCAAAGAGCTGCTGGAGTCGGCTGCTAGCTCTGTTATTGATCAGAGGGACACTGCTGCGAGAGACATCACCAAGGAAAAGTAATTACCTGCAGGCCTCACACTCCAAGGTAATATGTATATGTGTATGTGGCTGCATGTAAAGCCTATCAGAAGAAGTGTGCGCGTGATTGTAATTGAAAGTAGCTGGCCTCGCCTCGGCACGTGCCCGCATAGAGAGCTAAACTACATTACTGTCTCAGTCCCCAGCTTATTACAAGCTCTGGTAATTATCCAGCTGGGGAGTCTGAGGACATGAGGAACTCACAGGGGGGGAACGAGAGCGCGGAGCAGTAAGTGGATGTATACTGGCTAAGGGAATCCAAGATTAATGCCTTATAGGTATAATCCTAATAATGAATAAGGAGTAACAGCGAAAACTCATTTATCTAAATGTCACAAGGCCAACCTTTAAAAAAACAAACATTGTGTTATGCAAATATGCTCCAATGACTTAATGTAAACATGACATTTATGGATAGATGCAGACATCTTGCACATCATGTATGTTGATTTAAAACATGTTGACCCCATAACAAAGCACGATGCCTTAGGGAGATGCCTTTGGGAGATGTAAATGAAATTGGTCAAGAATCATCATGCAGAGCTGCGCTATTATATAAAATGGAAATAAAATACAATAAGATAACATGAAGGTAATAAGGTCATACACTTATAGGCTGATTTGAATGCTCGAACCGTGGAAACACAAGTGTTCACCAATTTGAGTACAATCTTCTCGAGCCTCATGTGTGAGCGTTTGAACAAGTGAACGAGTCGCAGCCATCCTAACAGCCTCTATTCCCACTGGCTCGAGATAAATGACTTTCCACTGTAATTTGCACTGAGCTGTGCAAAACGACTGTACCAACTTTTTGTTTATTTATGCTCTGTGCGCGTGTGAGGGCAGAAATTACGCCAGGGAAATTACAAATGCTTTCTAAAAGGGGGAAAAAAAAAAAGACTAATGACTGTGAAAGTTTGGAACCTACTTTCTTTTAGAGAAGAAGAAAAATAAAACAGGCTCACAGCCGCAGCCGGCAGCAGAGCGTGTGCCGGCCCACCAACAGCTAAGCATTTAGTCAGAACGTGTCAAAACTATCGTCACCAGCCATCAAGGAAAACTGTTTGATGTAGGTCTACATCAAAATGACAGGCAGCAGAGAGCACGCACGCACACACACACACACGCACACACACACACACACACACACACTGCATTGAGAGCCTCAAGCACCAGCCCTCATCAACACAGCTGATTTGTTGTCATGGCAGCTCTCAGCCATGTTCGGGGGCTGATTGGCCATGTAACCTTTTAGTTGATGTCTGACTGTCTTGTCACATCGCAGCTACAAACACAACCCCCTCCCATCAACTCTCACAACATTGACATTTGTCTGTCTTGTCGTGTCTTAGCGCAGCAGCGTAAGAAAATGATGGATGTTTGGTGTTACATAAGTGGAAAAGTGGGCTGGGATGTTGTGAGTAAAGCGGCAAGAACAGAGAGCAACAGAGAGACTTTTGACACTCGTAAATGAAACATTTCACATTCAGGGAGGGGGAATAGAGCGGAAAGCAGACCAGACGCTCTCTCCAAACTCCTAAACCTATCCCCTGATGCACACACAAAGCTTGTCAGAGGCTGTGGAGGATATTCAGTGCATGTCAGTGCATTGTGAGAGCAACAGCATTATCATCCACACAAGCTATTGAACATGACATTACAATGGCTTTCTGTCCAAATTTCTTTATTTTCTTCCTCTTTCAAACACACAATAAGCCTTTTGCCAACATAGTGTAGACATTCTGGATTAGTATGAAGAAGCTATCGTGTCAAATTAAAGGAGCAATCTGTAAGATATCTACTGAATTAAAACGTAAACTGAGTTACTATATGATCAGACATTAAGGAAACATGCTATGTTGAAGTGCTGGCTTCTCTGACAACAATGCAGCAGCCAGTATGTCCTCCTTCTAACTTTAGATTCTGGTCCTGAATGGTCTGGATTTGTTTGGACCAGAGAAGGTAGTTTTAAGGGCACCCCCACACGGGTATTTTGGACGCCCCTCACTTTACCAGACAAACTGCAAACCAACAGGTGTTGCAGCTGCAGTACCTATTTTAAACACTAGGTGTCAAAGTTACATAATTGCTCCTGTAATTGAATTTAACATTCAGGAATGAATGCAAATTTTTCTCTGAATTAGACTGTTTTATTTAGGTTTGTATGATGTGGCATTGTCTTTTCTTTTTAATACTGTTTTCTGCTTAAATAGTCTTTAAACGATGTAATCTACTTAAAGCATGCCACAGAAAGCTGTCCATGTCTTCATTTAACATCTTTAAATGTTCAAGAGTGCTTTCCCATTCCTCAAAATCAAAATGTTTGCAGGGACGGACCTGAGTACCATAGTTTTATGCATTATTATGCAGAGATCTTATTAACAATTAAAAGTTGATTTAATTGTAAACTCTCAAAGCACACACAATATTTTTAATGGATCACAGTGGTTTTTCACTGATTGAGTGTTTGTTGTGTTTTTTGCTTGTTTTACTGGGCTTGTAATCTCGGCATTGGAAATGAGGGAAACCTCAGTGTCCTTTTGAGAATAAATAAATCTGACTGACACATGTTCACAGAGCTCTGTCAAAATGGACTTCAAATGCTTTTCCATGACTTTTTCCATTTTCTTCCAACAGTGCATGCCTAATACGTTCTTATTTCATACATTTTTTACTTAAAATATGAAATGTCTGGGGGGCAGCAGATGTAGAAATACAGCACACTGCTGTGGCTGACAGCCCCAGGCCTATTAATTCAGAGTGAGGACGTAAATCTTTCAAAAAGACTCATACAAATATAAAGTCTTCTTTTGAAAGGGGCTCTGTGATTTCCTAAAACAGCCAGACACCATCTTTAAATAAAAAAGTGACTTAAACATGAGGAAATAGAATATTTGTTAGGGACTATTTTTTTGCACTGGACTCATGCAGTCTTGGTTAGCATTGGGGGGCTGCAGCTCAGTTGGTAGAGCCGTCGTCTCTCAACTGGAAGGTCGGGTTTGATCCCCAGCTCCTGCAGCAACATGTCCCATGTGTCCTTGAGCAAGACACTTAACCCGAATTGCTCCTGCTGCTTTGTCGGTGGTGTATGAATGTGTTGAATGGGATTAATTACTTCTACATAGCAGCCTCTACCACCAGGGTGTGAATGTGTAGGTGTGACATGCAGTGTAAAAGCTCTTTGAGTAGTCAGAAGACTAGAAAAGCGTTATACAAGCTCAAGTCCATTTACCATTTAGCATTTTTGTCAGCAGTCTGTGGTGGACTGAATCAAAATAAACAACAGTGTTTGTGTACACGAAGGAACATGTCATCCAATACAAATGTGTCTCATTAATGTGTTTATATGGTTTTTGAACATTGAAGCTGCAGCATGGATTTAAAATAATGAATCAGGCTTTGAATCCATAAGCAACATTTTCTTTGGAATGAATCCTTCTTTTGCTGTCTCTTTCTTTGGGTCATTGTCTTAAATGTATTATTGCGAGCCTCATCCTTTTACCATGAAGACAATCTTTCCCTAACTTTATATTTCTTATATTTCTTTTGAACACTGTGACATTTTCCATTAAGAATATTATGTTCACCTCCTAGTGCCTGTCTTAAGTATTGACCTCCATGGAGTTCTCCACATTACCAGACTGAAAAGAACACAGTTTCATTTCTTCACTTTGAAAAGTGAAGCTACATATTTCTTCTTCTAAGCTTAATTCTGGTGGTACTCAAAAAGTGGAGTCATGTCAAAAGTTACAAAATGAAGTTTGTTAAATATTGCAAGCGAGTCGCTGCACGCTGTCAAAAATACTTTTATTAGCAGCATTAATGTACAAAAGGATGCCAACAAATGCATTTTGCAGAGATTGCTCGCAATTGTTTTGGACTCATTCCTCTCTGTACCTGTCTTATGAAATAGATGTGTAGAGTGTCTACAATTTTAAAGTTAGGTGCTACATTTACATACAAAGAAACTACCAGCAGCCTGTCGCACCACAGCCAAAATAGTTGGTTTTAACCTAAGCCCCGCCTCTAACAGGGCAAAAGGCCAATCATTAAGGATTTAGGGGCAGCACCTGGGGTGGCCAAGTAGATTTTAAGGGGGGCTCATGCCACCCCTGGAACCCTGACTGGATACACCCCTGGGCCTTAATCCTCCTGGCTAAAGCTACAACAATTTTGTCATTCATTTGGTTGCACCCAGATTTATGTAAATGTCTCTACCACCTCAAGAACATTTTTTATTTATTTTTTTTTTTTTTTATATACTGTATTAATCGCCGAGGGGAAATTCTGGTTCGCACTCTGTTATTTTAGAGACATGCTTCTCACACACACAGGCCTGAATCACACACATGCACAACGAGACCTGTGGACATGCATTATTGGAGAGATGTCAGAGTGCGGTGGCAGCCCCCTTGGGAGGCGCCCCCTGAGCAGGTGGTGGTTCGGTGCCTTGCTCAAGGACACCTCGGCAGTGCTCGAGAAGTGGTCTGGCACCTCTCCAGCTACCAGACCAACTTCCATATTTTTGGTCCGCATCGGGACTTGAACCGGCGACCCTCCGGTTCCCAACCCAAGTCCCTACGGAATGAGCTACTGACGCCCTTCTCTCTCTTTCCATGCAGCTGAAACCCTCATTCATGCCTTCATCACATCACGCCTCGATTACTGTAACAGCATCCTATATGGCACAACCTCCAACCTCCTCAATAAACTTCAGTACATCCAAAACTCTGCCGCCCACCTCCTCACCCATACCCGTTCCCGTGACCACATCACCCCTGTCCTCCAGCACCTTCACTGGCTCCCTATCCCATTCCGTATCAATTTCAAAATCCTCCTACGCAACCATAAAGCACTCCATAACCAGGCCCCCACCTACCTCAAAGACATGCTTCACCCCTACACCCCTTCCTGTACCCTCCGCTCCTCACACGCTAACCTCCTGACCGTCCCTAGGACCAAGCACCGAACTTGGGGAGACAGAGCATTCTCAGTTGCCGCCCCAACCTTTTGGAACTCACTCCCACAACACATCCGAGACACTACAGACCCTACCGCCTTCAAGAGCGAACTAAAAACCCACCTTTCCGCACTGCTTTTAATTTATAATTGTCTTTAGTTCTAATCCACATGTGTACAATTTAAATCTTTCTATACACACACTTTTTAACTGTATTTGTTTTAGTTGTCTTTTTTGCTTGTTGGTTTATGCATTGTATATTGTTTTTTTATCCTTGTACCTTGTGAAGTGTCTTTGAGTTTGTGAAAAGCGCTCTATAAATAAAATGTATTATTATTATTATGATTATTATTATTATTAGAACTGATAGCCCACGTAAAGTTTTTTGGAGCAGGCTGTTAAAATGCTGCTTTAAAAATGGACATTATATTGTGAGTGTTAAAGGGACTTCTGGGGCTCAAAAGGACACTTGAGCAAGTGGAGTTTTTTGGCCTTGAGCATTGGCTACATTTTTCAAAACTGGAGGTAACCATTTGGTTTAAACCTGGAGTTTAAATATAGTTACTTGAGCTGGTTTTTAACTGATTGAAAAATAAGAGCAATCCAGAACTGGTTTCACCTCACCTAATTTAAGAGCACTCCAAGCTGTTCAGTCTTTCATTTGTAAATCATTTTAAATTACTTGTACTGTAGAAAGATTTAGTTGAAAGAGCAATGTCAGTTAAGCAGCTTTGATATGAAATCCACCTTCTTGGCCAGATTGCAAAAACAAACACTATTATAACTTCATGACATATCTGCTGTCAGTAATGGTGGAGGTTTGATGTAATGCATAAGGGATAGGTGCAGATGTTTGCCCTTCCTCTGTTCAGGTCAGCTTGTTTTTCTTGAACACTTTACAGAGAGTTGCCAATCTTCACTTTAAATTGAAAATGGATTCTGAACCTTTGACCTGTTTGACAGGATTGATGCTCCTTGAACCTGACATTATGATAATAAATAGGATGTGACATATGTCACAGATGTACCACAGCCCTGCTGCAGATAGCTCAGATGAGCCGCGACGTTTGACCTTAAACAAAACCCTTCTGTCTGTCAAACACACACACACACGCACACACACACGCACACGCACACACACACACACACACACACACACACACACACACACAGATGTAAATACATAGTGTGTAGTGGGCTTACGCTGTCCTACAAAAATGGCATGGTATCACCTCATTTCCACATGCAAAACTACTTTTGAATGTCATTTAATCAGCCAGGTGGTCGTTCATTGGGATGTGATATAATTTAACCTCCTACATAGCCATTATAAAGCCTGATTTAAGATATGAAAACCTTGTACAACAACCACCTTTTAAATGTCCTTTGAAAAGAAGGTGCATTGAACTTACAGACAAAAACATGGATCTGGAGTGTATCTTTCACGGCACTGGACCAAATCCATAGATTTGCAGCTAAAGCCCTAAAGTCCTATGTTTACAGCGGCAGTGGCATTTCATCATGATATGCTACACACATCAACAAACCAAAACCCCAACAATCCCTGGATATAGTTTGAACAGTAGGTATGTAACTTTCCACCACAATAACACAGTTTCATTATAAATGAAAGGAAATGATGTCACACGTGTCCCTTCTCTCCATTAATGCATGTCCACAGATCCTGTTTGTGCATGTGTGTATTTCAGGCCTTTGTGTATCTCTCAATAACAGACTGTAAAACCAGAATGTCCCCTCAGGGATTAATAACGTATGTAAAATTAAAACATTTAACCTGCACATGCTTGGACAGATATTGGTGTACGTGTAAAGACACCAGAGTAAGATAAATACCATTTATTCCATATACAACCAGAAAAGAAAAATGTAGGGCCATTTACAAGTCTGCACTAAAGACCCCTTTTAGCCCAGAAGACAGATTATCAGTTCATTTTGTAACACTCCAAGGTCAGCGTCCACTCATCAAGAGCAAAATCATCATCAGGAAAATCTTAACTTCATCTGAAGAAGTATTGATTGTAAGATCAATTTACTTTTGACTGCTTTCATATGATTGCTCATGTCTGTTTGACACTTTTCTTGTCAGCACATCTCCTGTCTTCTGTTGCTAAGGAACAAGGTTTGGGCCTGTTGTGACCTTGTTAGAATTTAGTCGAGTTAAAAAAAAAATTACCCTGAAATCACAGCTGCTCACTTGGGCGAAGTGTTCCTTTTCGACAACCTTAATCAGGTCAAATAATGTGCTAACAATGCCAATAATCTGCTAATGATGTAAATAAAACCACGCTCTTAACAATGTTCCTCCTGTGATTTTTCTTCTTGCAATACATGACCTGGTAAACAGCTTGGCTGGAAGTAACCACTTGTCAAACTTGTATTTATATTACATAAACCAGCCCTGCACTCGGAGCTCATTAGAGGGCAATGATTAAGGCAGCTGATTTGATTAGGGAATCAATATGATTTGTTAAAAAATAAGTGTGCTGCTGCTACAATTGTAAAGTTACATCTTAAAAACTGTTGACGGTTCTGCAAAGCTCAGCTCATTTAAGTGTTTCGGCGTAGGTGGAATCAGTGTAGAATGGATTTGGCAGTGCCGACATTTGCATGACTCAAGATGATTACGAGACTGCACAGTTTGCAGGCAATGCATGACTACTTTCTACCTCAGGAGCTTAAGATGCAAAGCAGACTGTACTTTCAGTCACTTTTAGAAGTATGTAAGCATGTGCAAGGATGCATGTAACATAAAAGCAAACCCTGTAAAAGCAGACCATGTTAGCGAGTGACAAATGTGTCCCATGAGCAATGAATGAAATACCCGCTGTGATATGATAAGCACTTCCTTACATCTTGTGGAAAGAAGATGTCAAAGTCAAGGACATCAAAACATACATTAAACGGCTTTTTCTGGGCCATGGTCTTGGCTGGGTGCAGACATCCTTCAAAGCTTTAAGAAGTGAGACAGACATTTTCCAGTTAATGCCAGTGTGACGTCTGTTGAGCTGCTACTCAGAGACTAATGGGAGAAACGGGCTTCTGGTTGGAGACGTGACAACACTGTGCTTATTATATTCAACACTGTTCTTCAAAACTCGTCATGTAAATTATACTCAGATACATTAGCTCGTCGGTAAATGTTTTATCTTCCTCAGGTCAATTTCACCCGGTCGTCTTCACTACGGTCAACACAGGGTTCATTTTCATCAGGGTTGGAGTAGCAGAGTATACTCCCGTGATTCCCCGCCAGACCAGAGAGCCCCCTAAGTAGGTTTATGTAAGTAGGTTTAGCAATAAAGACCACAAGCATTTCAGCAGACTTGTATGAAGGAAAACTGTCCTAATCAAGAGGGAAAGTGACAGATGGTGAAAGGACTTGAGGTTGTATAATAATAATAATAATAATAACTTTATTTATATAGCACCTTTTAAAAACAAACGTTTTACAAAGTGCTTTGACAGACAAAGCAATGGCAGTACTTGGACACAGAACAGAAGACATTAACAGTAAGGCCAAACAAGAGGAAGATATATACACAAGAAGCAAACACCAGTAATAAAACAAGACCATTTAAAAGAAGTAGACGACATCACATCACAGGTAATTAAAACAGAAAGTGACACAAAAAGGGGTGAGATAGAAGATAGCTGGTAAAAATATAAAAGCAGCAAAGGTCAGGAGAGTAAGAATTTTTAAGGTGGTTAAGAATATATAAGAAGAATAGGAGCAATAAAATGAATAAAGGAAAGAATACATTTAAAAAGGAGGGAGTCACATAAAAGCGAGTCTATAAAAGTGAGTTTTAAGAAGTGATTTAAAAGATGTTACCGTCTCTGCTCGCCTTATCTCCTCAGGCAGGTCGTTCCAAAGTCGAGGGGCCCTGTTTGAAAAGGCTCGGTCACCTTTTGATTTGAGTCTCGACTTTGGAACGACCAGAAAGGCGCTACCTGAGGATCTGAGGTTGCGTGAAGGGGCATAGGGGGTCAGCATTTCAGAAATGTAATTTGGGGCAAGACCAAGACGAGCTTTAAAAGTGATCAGTAAAATCTTAAAATCAATTCTAAAAGTGACAGGTAGCCAGTGGAGGGAAGCAAGGACAGGAGTTATGTGATGTCGTCTGTTAAAACCAGTGAGAAGCCTAGCTGCTGCGTTCTGGACCAGTTGGAGGCGGGAGAGTGATTTTTGTGTGGTACCTGAGAGGAGTGAATTGCAGTAGTCCAATCGAGAAAAGATAAGTGAGTGAAGGATTTTTTCCAGGTCAGCAGGGGGCAGAATGGTTTTGATTTTGGAAATGGATCTGAGATGGAAGAAACACGTCTGGACAGTTTTTTTAATATGATGGTCAAAGGTGAGTTCTGAATCAAAAATAACTCCTAGATTTCTTGCTGTGGGTGTGATGTTGGAGGAGATCGGACCAAGGGAGCTTTGAATGTGATTGATATGGGAGTTTGGGTAGTTGAATAAAATGATTTCCGATTTTGAGTCATTTAACTGAAGAAAGCTTTGGGCCATCCAACATTTAATGTCACTGAGACAGTTAAAAACAGCAGCTAGGCTTCTCTGGTCACCAGGTCTCAGCGGAAGGTATATCTGTGTGTCGTCAGCGTAACAATGAAAAGAGAGGTTATGGCGCTGGATGATATCACCAAGAGGGAGCATATAAATAGAGAATAAAAGAGGACCTAAAATCGAACCTTGTGGTACACCACAGGTAATTTGAGAGGTGGAGGATGAGTGGTTACCTATGGTGACCGCAAAGGTTCTGTCTAAAAGATAAGAATAAAACCAACTAAGCGCAGTGCCCTTGACACCAACCCACGACTCTAGGCGTTCAATTAAAATGGCATGATCTACTGTGTCGAATGCCGCACTTAAATCTAAAAGAATTAAAATTGCACTCTCTCCTCTGTCAGTAGCTAAAAGAAGGTCATTTGTTACTCTGAGGAGGGCTGTTTCTGTGCTATGGAGTGCTCTAAAACCAGACTGAAACTTCTCGAAGAGGTCGTTGTCTTTCATAAAAGCTAAAATCTGTGCTGAAACAACTTTCTCTAAAACTTTGGATAAAAACGGGAGTTTAGAAATAGGCCTAAAATTACTAAGAACAGTGGAGTCAAGATTTGGTTTCTTTAAAAGAGGTTGGACCACAGCATGTTTAAAAGCGGATGGGAAATGGCCAGTTAAAAGTGAGCTGTTAAGAATTGATAAAATGCTGGGCCCAACCGTAAACATGACCTCTTTAAGAAATTTAGATGGTATGGTGTCAAGGCTACAAGTAGTTGGATTCATTTGAGATAAAATTTCGGATAAAAACAACATC
Source organism: Tautogolabrus adspersus (assembly GCA_020745685.1). Taxonomy (NCBI): domain Eukaryota; kingdom Metazoa; phylum Chordata; class Actinopteri; order Labriformes; family Labridae; genus Tautogolabrus; species Tautogolabrus adspersus. The sequence continues at coordinate 29,295,230 of CM036536.1, forward strand.
GAGATCGGGTGAAAACTGCTAAAATAAGAATCGACTGTTCTTTCGGATTGTAAAAGTATGGTCGGGGGGGTAATCTGTTTCCTAATGTCTTTTATTTTATTCGTAAAATATTTTAAAAATGACTCACAACTCTCAGGTGAGGCATCCATAAAATGACAAGGGGAGGGGTTGGTAATGGAGTCTAAAATTTTAAATAAAACTCTTGGGTTAGAATGGTTGGATGAGATTAAGTTAGAATAAAAGGATGCTCTCGCTTCTTTAACTGCTTTTTGATATTTATTCATTGCATCTTTCCAAATCTCATAAAAGACGTGTAAACCAGTTTTTTTCCATTTTCTCTCTTTTCTTCTGCAGTCTCTTTTTAACTCTTGAGCTGTATCATTTAGCCAGGGCTGCTGTGTTTTCAAAGATTTATTTTTTACTTTGAGCGGGGCGACAGAATCCAGAGTGGTCTGACAGATATGATTAAAATTGGAGACTAACTCCTCTGTGTTAAAATTTGGATTAAAAGCAGTTAAGGAAGCAGCAGTAAAAATCTCAGAAAATACAGTTGCAGAAGAAGACGTAAAAACACGGCGAGAGATGGGTGTAATGATAGGAACAGGTAAAAGTGGTAAAACCATGCTAAATAAAACCAGTTTATGATCGGACACACAGATATCCTTAGTTTCAACGTTGTATGGGCTGAGACCGTGGTGTAAAATCAGATCAAGGGTGTGACCTTTTGAATGCGTTGGAACTTTAACTGATTGTGTAAGGTTAAAAGACTCCAAAGTGTCCATAAAATCGGTGGTAAAAGTCTGAGAGGGACAGCAAACATGAATGTTAAAATCACCTAAAATAAGAACTTTGTCATACCTCGACATAAAATCAGATAAAAAGTCAGAAAATTCTCGGACAAAAGCACCGTTCTGTTTGGGCGGTCTATAGATAATTAAAATTGCAATTTGGGCTTCAGAGTGTAGAATAAAACCAAGGTGCTCAAAAGTTGAGACAGGGTTGTGAACAATAGGAGTGCATTTAAAGTTATTTTTGTAAATAACAGCAACCCCCCCCACCTCTGCCTGACAGTCGGGGTTGATGCAGGTGAATAAAGTCTTGGGGGGTTGCTTCAATGAGGGTGCTGAGATCTCCCTGTGTTAACCAAGTTTCAGTTAAAATAAAAAAGTCTAAATTATTAAAAGAGATAAAATCCTGACATAAAAAGGACTTGTTATTCAAAGATCGAATATTTAAAAGGCCGAAATTGACTGGAGTGCACTTAAGAGCAGGGGGGACCAGAGGCTGAAGGGGAATGTGAATTAGGTTTCTATTAGTGACAGCAGAGGGGAGTGACCTTGAGCGTGGTGTTTGTCTGTGGGAGGAGATGATGGTTCTTATGGGGAAAAGTAAGCCAGTCTGGTGGGTGGTGACTTGTCTGGGGGAAATACCTGGAGATCTGAACAGTGACGTCTGAGGACAGGGGGAGGGGCGAAAAAAGTGACGACTCCTTGTGGGCGTGGAAAAATGTGCAACAGGTGGTGGGGGGGTGTGTGATGTCAACAGTCAGGCACGTGCAGTTGATTGCACAGCGTGTTGCATGTTAGCTGCTAACATGCGACTACCCTGCCAGTTTGGATGGACTCCATCAGCTCTAAAAAAGGAGGAGCGGTTCCAAAATAGGTTAAAATTGTCAATAAAACCAATGTTATGCAAACTGCAGGCGGACTGAAGCCATGTGTGGAGGCTGAGTAGACGGCTGAAACGCCCGGCGCCGCGGGCTAGTGTGGGTATGGGACCAGAGATAAAAACGTCTTTTCCACACTTGTTCAGGACGTTAAAAAGAGTATTAAAATCCTTTTTGGTCAGCTCAGATGTCATCCGGGTGGTGTCGTTTGTTCCAATGTGAACAATAACACGGACAATGGAGGACGGGAGTGACAGAAGCAGCCCCGGGAGTTTGTCCACGATTACGGGAACAGTGGCTCCAGGGTAGCAGTGAGTGGATGCGTTGAAGAAGCGGGTATGCCTCGTTATTGAGTCCCCCACAATCAGTGTGGTTGGAGCGAAGAGGGGGCGAGGAGATGGAGGTTGTGGGCCGCGACGATATCCATCGGCATCCGAATCGACTGTCCGGACAGGTGGGAGCTGTGTGGAAGCCGCGGCGTTGAGGGATGAGGTGTGCTCTGCCGGCTCGGAGCGAGGCAGCCCTCCGGAGCGTCTGAGAACGGCATCCTTTAAGATCTTCCGACGAGCAGATGAGGTTGCTGAGGAGGATGATTTCCGCGATGAGGGTCGTTGATGCACCTCATCGGTGGTGGTACAGCCGGTTTCTTCGTTCCTTGCGACCACAGGCGGCGGGAATGCCATGATATCGGCATCTGCCCTCGGGGCACCCGCTTCAGTCGGTCGGGCCGGAGACCCAAGGGCGGCGTAGCGGTTTGAAAGGTTAAGCCGAGGGGGAGAGGCTGACCTGTCCGAGCCCTTTTTTTGGCCGCGGACAACCACCTCGGCCCAGATAGACTGGTTGTTCGGAGTTGAACAAGAGGATGGCCGCGGGCTCGCGACAGGTTCCCAAACAGCTGTGTCCTGGAGAGCAGTTGTCAAGGAAGCAATCCGTTTTGACTGCCCGGAGGCCACATCCATGAAACTGGTCAGGAGTGAGTCTTTCTTCTTCAGTTCATCGGACAGCCGCCGGACGTCCTCTCTCAGGTCAGCGATTTTTTTATTTGCCTTTTTGAGTAAAGAGTCCTCCTCGTAGGTCACGCTTGGCATTATGGTGGTGATGAGCCAGGCGACTGGGCTAAGGGTAAAGTGACTTAGCTGAGTGCAGGTTCCTTTTGTTTGAGGAACAGTGTTATCAGGCTTTTGTAGTTGTGTAGGCTTTTGATGTGTGTTTTAAAGCAGTCCATAAAAACAACACAAGTTGCGGATCACGGTTTAAAAAGCGTCCTGCTAGCCTAGCCACCAGGCTAAAAACACACTGTGACTTTGTGCTTTATATCCAAATCCTTTAGATAAGAACAATAAACTAAGAACAACGAACTAAAAGTGACTTTAACACAAGTAAAAACGTAAAATTTCCACAACGCTTCTCACCGAAAACTCTATCAGCCGGCGTGTGTGACAGACAAACGTGTTCCTGCTTCCTGTCTACGTGGTCTACGTGGCCCGTCTGAGAACACCTGATCCGTTTAGTTCAAGCCGACACGAGGCTTGAGGATGAACAGTTTGCAGGACGAGTCCACTGTGACAAAGACGTCCTCAAAGAAGGACGACTCAGACTTCACGTGTTCCTGGCCCTTTTCTAGTCTTATGACTACTCGAAGCGCTTTTACACTGCAGGTCACACCACATTCACACACTGATGGTAGAGGCTGCTACATGAAGTGTCCATCAGTGTTAACTAATCCATTTATTTACAATCATATGCCTCTGACGAGGCAGCGGAAGCAACTTGGCCTCAGTGTCTTGCCCAAGGACACATGGACGTGTGGGTGCAGGAGCTGGGGATTTAATTTCCGACCTTATGGTTGAAAGACAACCGACTCCACCGCTGAGCTACAGCCCCTTCTAATGGCTTAGGCCCTTTATGAATCCAATAACCCCCTCCTTTGATATCGTTGTGTACGATGACAATTCAGCCTTTTTCAACCTGATATCTGCATAAAAGTGCAACTAACAAAATGGTTAAACGTTGACTCTTTACTACAATTCAACTGTCACATCTAAATTAACCAATCAGACTATGAGAAAAAAAATGGCCACTAGTAACAACAGAGGAATTTAAAAAAATTGGCCATACCTCCAAAGGGAAACATTGGTTCAAACTTTGGCCTTGATGGGATGATAAGTGCCAAAGATGAGCTGAAAAAAATCTGCTTTGATTTCTGAATAGCTTCAACAAACAAGCTGTTGATGCCTGAACCTAACCACACACAGGGTGTAACCATGTGTATTAATGCACCTTGTTTGATAAACCCATCATCCAACCTCTTTCTCTTCAAACTGTCATCAAAAAATAGAAGAAACATTATCTCTTGGAGACAGCTTGATATTTTTGAGTTCTCACTTTTGACAGGTTTTTATTGGAAAGAAAAAGTTCCTCTCTGTTTTTAGGGTGTCCTCTTTATCAATCACTTATCAAGAGAGTGAGTAATGGAAATCTCTAAATGTTATTTTCAATGCTTTAAGCAGCATGAATCGAAGTTCATCTTTATTCATTGTATTCAGGTGGAGGCAGACATTTCTGAGAAATATTTCAAAGCTCAGAGATAAAACTTAATCTCTGTGCAGGGCGAGATGTCACCAGAGGTATGGGGGAATGTATGAGTATATATTTTTGAACATGTCGTCAAAGTCTCATCATAGAGACATAAAAAGTCTGAACTCGTCTTTGTCACTTTCTTTGTTCTTGTAAAGGCTGAAACGGCAGCTCCTTCTTTACATCATCTGAGGGGAACAAAGAGAGAAGAAGAGTTTCAATAAGTGATCAAAGCCATCAGAGATCTGGATGGTCCCCAAACAGTGGAGCAGAGGTGTGTGTGTGTGTGTGTGTGTGTGTGTGTGTGTGTGTGTGTGTGTGTGTGTGTGTGTGTGTGTGTGTGTGTGTGTGGAGCAGAGGTGTGTGTGTACTTTCATGTGTGTTCACTTTTGCCACCATCTCCTCTTAATCAGAACAGAGCAGTAAATGTATTCCTGGCAAAGATAGACTTTACAACCTTATGGCGGTATTATTTTGTCTCAATTAATGCACACATTTTAGTCTTTGATGGTTCTCAACTGGTGGGTCGGGACCCAAAAGCGGGTCGCAGAATTGTTTTCAGGGGGTCGCAGAATGTGTGCCTGGAAAAATAAAAACGGTCAAAAAGCCCACGTAGCGCTTTTTAAACCTGTTAGATTTCTTCCATTTCATTTTTTGTCACGTTTCGAACCGTCTGAAGTCCAAACTGTACAATTTTTCAGTAACTCAATCTGATTGGTTGAAAAGTATCCGAAATTTGGGTCGCAATTTTCACAAGGATGTTGGCAGTGGGTTCTGAGGCTAGACCAGTAGAGAACCACTGGTCTATGAAACCTTTTGAAGAGATCAACACTGACCTGAATGATCAACCTGTTCATTTGACCCACATTGCACCCAAACAGCAACATTTTCTGACCTGTTGCCTTTACCTTACCATACGTGGGATTAAGATGTCAGTGTCCTTCTCTCTGAGGAGTCATGGACAGATCAACCCACAGGCAACAGAGTCAGTGCCACCTCTGGCGCCTGCAAAGCGAGCCACTCTGCTCTGCCTCGCATGCAGTACATGCTGAGTCTATTTTTCACGGAGCCGCTGCCAGCATGCGTCAAACTCAACAGAGCAGATCAACCCAAACAGGAAGTCAGGCGTGGGAGCGCATAGAGCATCCGGTCAATTTCAAAATAAAACATCATGTTGAGATGCCAGATCGTATAGCCCATCACTACATCAATATGATGTCAACACTAAATGAACAACAAAATAACCTCGGAGAGGGAAGGTAACCTGTTGTTTGCATGTTGTTCTTTTTATTCCCGCTTGATCTTGGAGTTCTTGCATTAAGATATACTTTATTGTGGATTTATTTAAAGCTTTTTTGTTTAAAGGAGACCTAATATGCTGGTTTGTAATTTAGATGGATGTCCAAATTTAACCTGAGCTAAGTTTTAAATCAACAGGTGCGTAGCAGCATATATCGCAGACTTTTCTTCTCTGAAAAGCTAGTTTTAAAGAGTTTCCCGAGAGTCCATCAATACGGGTAACTCCACTTCCAGCACAGGTGAACAGCCCTGCCTCTGGAAATGTTCAAGGACACGGACTCAACCCTGGAGGCTTCCAGAGAACTGGCTAATCAGAAGAAAGTGGGCATTTAGGACGGGGGGTGGGAGCAGCAGCTATAATGAACAATTTCAGACAGAGGCTGAGTAGCGCTGAAATAAAGGTTTTCACCGACGCCAGTTTAAGAAAAAGGAGTCACAAATCATGCAAAGCCAATCTATGGGGTTGACAGAGTGACATTATGAAAGGTGAAGATTTCTCCTTTAAAACATTTTTTGAGACCTTTAGGAGTAATGTAAAACCAAATTATGTTCGATCATGAGGTACTCAAATATTTGGGCATAGTGTCTTTTATTGATTCACTTTAAAAATCAAATAATAAAAACCTCTTGTCCTTCCACACTAGCTGAACTGAAAACATGAGAGAAAAAGTACATTTGTCTTTCAGATGTAGAAATATTAACATAGAATGTGTCAAAGGGTTCTCAATCACAATCAATAACACATAAAACAATATGAACAACTCCTCTTAGGGTATCTTAAATGCAGATTGAATCTGTGTGCTTGACTTTATGTTCTTCTTTTGTTTGGCAAATACTTTATCTTCAACAAGTCACGATTACGTTTAAGTGAAGTTGCACCCACTTAAAGAGTCAAATGTGAGTGAGGATATCTCCAGAACAGAGCTACGAGCTGGCTGGTGGCTGGCACTGTGCTGGGTTTTAACAGCTCTCTCCTCTCCTCTTCTAATTAACATACAAGGTGAGAATTCAGGCAAAGACGGAGCCATGTAAATAAGGTAGGTATCACACTCTCACAAGGGAGGGTTTTAGCTCTGTCTTTATCCCCCAGGCTCACATACACACTAATGTACACACACTCAGAGACAAAGAAACACAATTAACTACACTCCGACCTGCTGGAGTGTGAATCTCCAGGTACTGCTTTTCAAAAAAGCAATTAAACTTCAACAAGCAGAGTATGTGCTCTGTACGTTCATGTTTATGTGTGTCTCAGTTTGTGAACTGATGACAGTGAAAGGGAAAGTAACAAATAGACAAATGAGAGCAGGAAGTAAATCCAGACTGTCAAACAGTCTTTCAGCTATTCAGCAAATCAGAGCGCAGGTCGAAAGTGTTCGATTAAGAGCAGGGATAGACTTAGGGGAAAAACAAGTGAAGGGTCTGTTTGATTCTGTTCATTGTAGAAATATGGGTATAACAGTGACCCCTTATAAAACGCCATTGGATCAGTAGAGTTGTAATATGTCGAATTTTACACTAAAATATCAAAATCAATTAAAAATGGACTAAATGTTACAGTATATACTGTATATATGGTTTGTTGTATGCTACCTCAAATTTTTCCACCAGTTATCAAAGTCAGAGAAATCTGTAATTTTGTAGTTGTAACAGGAAACATCATGCTTATCGTTACCATAGAAACAACAAATGTTATGTCCGATACCCCTGCATAAGGAAGCGGGAGCTGCTACTGAAAGCTGCCGTACTGTTGCTGTATGTGCTGCTGTGATAAAAACGTCATGTGAATTATACTCGGATACATCAGCTTGTCGGTAAACATATTCTCTTCCTCAGGTTGGTTTTACCCGTTTGTCTTCACGACGGCGCTGATGGACCGCGGCTCGCACAGACTTAGTGGAGTGCACTGGTGCTACGCGGGGTCTGAAAAAGGTCCTAAAAGGTTGCAAACTTTATTTTGAAAAGTGTGCAGCAACCCCTGAATGTAAACAACAGTTGCTATGAGAGTAAAGCTATTAAAGACATCTTGTGTTTATCATTCACCATAACCTTATAATGTCACATTAAAGTGACATTCCTGATATAACAATGAGCTCATCCCTCTGCTCGGAGCCAGCGGCTGTTTTCTGCCTTTCTCAGCCTCCAAGAATTCTTATTATTCGACTGTTTTCAACCCCACATTCTCGTCAAGGCCTGAATGCAGAGAAGCTATCTTTGAGGTTGTGTGCATGACCTCTGCACTTCCCCACTGCGTGTATCATCCTTCCACAAGTTATTCCGTATACCTTCAAAGCCATCGACACAATGTAAACGCACATGGGGGGTCTACATTGCAGAACTCAATTACGATATGCATTTCACTACATTTTTAGAGGTCTTTTGTTCCTCCTATCCTATTCCCCTATTATTCACAGTTTTGTTTGAAGCACCAGGAGACTTGATGTTATATTCTGACTCCTGCATTCTTCAAAATAGGATTCGGCTTGCCGCCTGCATTGAGAGCAGCCCTTCTCCCCAGCTTAATTCAACTCTACTGTGTAACTGTGCACAAAAAGAAATACAAAAACACACATAGGAGTAAAAATAAAGACGAAATAGTCTCACTCTAAAGATGTTTTTGTTCCTCATCCACAGTATCAAAAGACACATTTACATCATGCCATTAGAACCAATCAGCATCTTTGCTGCATGCAATCTCAATAATGAATAACCGGATGACGCTTTTGCCTTCAACCCATTCTCATCTCATTGCTCTACATTCTGTTTCGAGTGGCTGCCTTGGAAGATAGCTGGCACAAAGAAAACCGTCACTCAACTCGACAGCAGGAGAATTACTTACTTACTTTTCTTGCATTTAGCTCTTCTTTACGAAGGAGAATTAGGGCCACGTTAATGAGAAAAAATCAGAGATTTGGGTACTTAAAGTCATAAATTTACAAGAATAAACTCAGAAATGTATGAGAATAAAGTCAGAAAAGAATAAAGTCAGAAATTTACTAGATTTAAATTCATTTACTAGAATAAAGTCATACATTTATGAGGAATAAGTTGTTATTTTAGTCTGTTATATCAGAAGAGCAGCAGCTACCTGTCTGAAAAAGAGGAACGTGGAGCATCTTGTGAAGTTATACTTTAGTAAAGGTTTCATAAATAAGGAAATACTTCCTTGTGTATTCTGTAACACCAGAGTATGAACTCTCTGTGGATTGAGCTGCTTTAAGGGCTCTAAATATCACTTTAGTAGTGTTGGGGCTTTACGTATGCAGATATGAAACTACAGCATCACATTCAGGATCCTGAAAAGACACTGAAAGAAACTGGGGCTTATCAAAACAAAAAAAAGAACCACCCTGACATGGAGGAAATTGTCTCTTTTGTGGCTGATGGTTCCTGTTCATCATTTTCATGCAGGCGGACGGCTGCTCTTCTGATACAACCTTTCAGAATAATTTGAACCATCACCTCATAATGTAAACTAACAACTTTGATCTTGTTTATTTACGACTTTAATCTAGACTTTTTTTTTGTTTTTTTTTCTCCGTACTTACTCCGTCGTACTTCTCTGACATGATGCAAAGGAAAATCCTTGTTTATTCCTCTTTAAAAACTGTGTGTACAAAGCTACGGCAAGTAATAGAAGTCAAAGTCAAATCACAAAGTCAATCTGGAAGCTGGGAATTGATTATATTTGTGATGGAGGTTATGGTTGACTGCCATTGTTGATCAAAAATGAGGCTAATACAGAAGCAGCAACAGTGATTTTCTTAATTTGGCAGTTCTTAATTTGATCTTTTTCAGCCTGGCTCTGGGGATGTCCACCGCAGTCTGAATGGAATATCTTGACAATTATAGGATGGCATCCAATACAGTTATTCTTTTCCCCCTTGGGATAGAATGCAATAATATGAGCTCCTAGAGTTGCTTTAATGTGATTGTATAGAGCTGCAAAACAAAGGCTTCTGGTATGCTAGTATGGGGATGAACATGTTGAAAGCATGACCCCCCCCCCCCCCGGGCTTCAGATATTAACATCAGTCGCTCCTCTGGTCTGTTTCTGTTCTTTGTCTCAGTAGCTTCTTTGACCACTTTAACCCACGGTGTCCCCAAGTTAATCAGGACAGTATTCAAGGTTGGAGCTTATACAAATGCATACTGATGCTCTCTGTTCTCTGTATACAATCTGCCAAAATCATTTTTGGCCAGGCATAAAATCCATCTTTAAATGACATCCTCTCTCCTGCAGCATCCACAATTTAAGATTAATACAGAAGATCGTGAGATCTCAATGAGTATGAAGAGCAATACAAGAGCAGTTATTAAACTGGTAATGAAAAAGAGTGACATTATTGCTGATGCCTTGATATGAACATAAAAAACAAAACAGACCATCAGCAACAAGTTTGATCATTTCCATATAATGACTGTAAACTCTGCCACCTGATAGGTGTCAGGCGAGGAGATTTACAGCACTCTGCATGTTTACATTTTCCACAGCAAAGATTCAGGGGCTGTGATGTGTTTGACTGTTAAAAGAAAACAGGACCCGGTCAAAAAACACCACTCACGAATGAGGACGAGATCAGCAAAGAGATGAGAGGTACAGCTCTGTCCACAGGGGGAGCCAAAATCCAACTAATTTAAAGTTCCTCACAGGAGCTTTAATAGAAACTGAAGTCATGCAAAGACACTAAGCTACACACTAAGGTGAAGGAGCAATAGTTTTAAGATTTTGACAACAACTAAGTATGTTGCGAGGGCGACAGTAGACTGATGGTTGCCATCCTGCACTAACAGTCAAAATGATTACAAAATAAAAGTGAAAAATTCACCCTTTTAGACAAAAATGTTCAGAGTGATACCGGAGGGTAGTGGCTAGCAGAGCTTAAAGACAAATGACACTACTAGGAAGTGAAAAGAACACTTTTGAGATATTGATCCTTATCAATATGAGGCTGAATGGTATCTCAATCCATGGCTGTACTAGTGGGACTAACTACCCAGGGCCCCAATGGGGGAAGGGGCCTGTATTGGGCATGACATAAATATATATGTTTGGATTTGTCTCTCTTTAGGTAGTAAAGATGCTCAACTCTATTAACTCTTAAAAACAAAATATCAAAAACTTTCAGACAAGCTTAAAAACGATTCAAAGCCCAAACGATGCAAATATAACAAAGTATGAATCATTGTTTTTGTTTATTTTAAACTGCAGTGAGTTTGAGTTTTTAAGAGTGTAACAAAAAGTTATGATGTAGTCATGATACTAGAATTTTAAACTTTGATAAGATACTATTTAAAATCAATATAGTCAAAACTATTTAAAGACCTTTTCAGTCTGCTTTGTTTGCAACAGTGCCGTAACTAAGCTCAGCCGTCATCGCGTCTTTGAACGTTCATTTTGATTCTGCGACAGAGTAATATACTTGTCCCAGTCTGTGAATTCACAATGGGGCAATGTGAAATCCTTTAATGGGGTCCAGAAAACACCCCTGCCTTAGTTTCTCAGGTTAAGACCCCCTGAAACATTTGGATAACGGTGGTCATGATCTGCTGTTACACAACCACCCGCACAAAGTCTTCTGCCTGCAGATTCATCAGGACTTTTAGATCCATATGAAGATGTTTTCTTCTCACTTTAACACATGTTTACGGTGTTTTGCTGAGTTTTTATATTTGTTGTTATTTTACGACTTCATTCTGTGCTTTTACTGTGATTATGCTCCCTTACCAATCTTTCATGACTCTGTTGGTCCTTAATCATTATATATTCTACTTTGCAATGCACTTTATAACTTTTTTTAGAGCCATGCCAGTAAAGTTTTTATTCCCCTACCTGGATTGATTACTCTTCATCCAAGCGTGTGAAGACGCTCTAGCATAGTGATGCATGTGAGGATATTCTGACTCCTGATGATGATGTTTTACACTCTCTCTCTCTCTCTCTCTCTCTCTCTCTCTCACTCTCTCTCTCACTCTCTCTTTCTGTTTCCACCAGAAGTAGGTTTGCTGTGTCATGTGACGATGAAACGTAATGTTTACCTGCCAAAATCACTTCAATTCTCGCACTAATGGCATGTCCACCTGCTGTGGTCTCATGTCCCTCATTGGGCTGCAATGCCTGTGGAGATGACATTTCTTAATGAGTGATGATGGTGATGATGATTCTACTTGTATGAGGTGATAACAATTCTAGCTTTGGGCACTTATGAGGGGAAGTGATGTCATTAATTAACACATGCTGTGATGAGATGTTCATTCAGGACAGACTAATTGAAAGAAATGCGAGACGAGTCCGTGTCATGAAGTGGTAATGACAGAGTGTGTGCTGACACGTCGGATCTCTTCGCCACTTAACAATTGTTTTGCTAAATGCAATACATGTAGAGCCACAGGAAGGATATAACGTGATGTTATTAAGGGAAAAAATAAGACCACTTCAAAGAAAATATACATTCTTAACACGAGCCTTTATATGGAAGAAATGAGGATTATAAAACAAATGCTTAGAAAAATGAGCCCAGTTGCGTTTTTGTTTTGTTTTGTTTTTACCATGTTCAATTCATTTTTCTCAAGTGAATTTGTTGCTAAAAAACATAACCTTTAAATATTGTCCTAGCTAGTTATTTAGCATGCTGAAAAATATTTTTCACTAGTGTACACCAAGCGTCAACCTCCGGTGTTAAAAAATGAAGCCGATGCAGAAGTGCAAAATCCTGCAGTTCTTCAAGTGTCCACATGAGGCTGGCTGCAGAAGCACCGGAAGTTACATACACACCCATTCAAAAAAGCTGTTTTTACAGCAGAAATGAACATGTTGACAGCCTAGTTAGAAAAACAAAAAAGGTCTGATAAGCTCATGTCTTGATCGGCACACACTGTATGGGGGGTTCATTTTTTTGTCAACTCATCTGTTTTTATTTTACGAGGGATTAGTTATTCACAATAAGGCCTGGTTGACAGGCGGGCGCCATGTAACGGTTTGTCATGAGACTTCAAACCCACCTCAGCTCCAGCTCTCACTCTGTCGTTAGGGTGACTGAAAGTTAGAGTGAGACAGGACTTCCATTGATGGTGTCCGCCATCAATGGGACTCCAAAGCCCCCTGCTGTAACAGATGGGTCACTCAGGCTTCGTCTTTTAATATTTACAGTCTATGGATTGAACGAATAATGAAATCAAATCACAAATAATCAAGATGTTTTTGAACGACCAACCTGTTTCAGCAATAAAGGCCCCCCACCCCCTTCCTGTTTTGAAGTCATAAAAACAGGTGAAGAAATAGATACGACTTGGAGAAAAGGATCCCCACATTTTCATCCTTTTCTCTCTGAGTTACAGGCTTCCTTAAAAAAAACCTTCAAGTAGATTCAGTAAGGGGGAAAGAACACATCATTAGGAATTGCAAGCATATGAAAAGCTGCCTCGCTGACTAAATTTTCCCTAACCATCAGCTCAAGAAGTGAGCTATAATTATATTTTCAGGAATAAGCAGCGATGACAACTTGCAGCAAGAAGTTTCCATTACTGGCAATGATGTTTGAAAGCATACCAATGAGGTGTCTGACCGGGGTGAAGATGCTTCTCTCACATTGCCATTAAAATGCATGCTGTGTAAAGCAACACTTTAAAAATGACTTTAATACCCAGGGGAAACCAGGGTCATAGGTGTTTCATCCGTCAAGAGCAACTTTGATTTTGTATTTGATGAATGTTTGTTGAAGATTCTGGTTTAAAGCTAATTCAGCTTCTACCACGATTCCCCTGTTGGGAACTTTTAATAGCCAGACGTGGACATTCTGTAGGCAGGAGGCAAAGAAAAGGGGAAGTGAAACAAGGACACAGGAAGTGGTCAAATACATAGCGCTATTAAACAACCACACACACTCATACAGAGCATATGACTGGTAGCTACAGTGCTGTAAGAGTGTGAATACTCGTAATGAAGCTCGGCCTTGACTGAGCAGCACACTCAGCAGAAACCACATCAACAACCCCCCCTTAGTCCCTTATTTATTCCTGCTGTTGCTTGCTCTTTCTTCTCTTTTCATGCTGAGACACACAAGCAATTTTTCACACTATGCAGATGGCCAGTCCTTCCATGAATTTTGACCAAGACGTGTTGCGCTCAGATGATTTATTCCTCATAGTCCACTCCAGTTCATATGCATATCTCTGAAGTAGAACAGGAACTTTTTTACTCCAAGTAGACAGAGTTTCATTGGGTTTTTCGAATGGCATAGGCCTGCAGTATGCAGAGATCATGACTTGTAGACGCTGGTTAACAGAAAGCACATTTAAACTCATTACTACCTGCATATGCCCCCATTTAGGTTTGTAACTTTAGTGTCTCTTATTTGGATAAAATCCAGATGTAGCGTAAAGTTTTCTTCGTCAAAGTTATGTCTGGAAAAAACATATACCGTGAAATGTACATAGGGTGTTGTTACATGTTCGCTCTGTTTCAAACCTGGCTCCCGATATTCTCAGTTTGATGAACAAATCAGCTTTATTGACTCTCAGGTCAATGAGCATGTTTCTCCAATCTTTGCTTCATTAGCAAGAACTGAGACTTCAGTCCAGAGGAAGAGGGGAACAAAAATGAAGCTAGCAAGCTAGATAGCTTCCTGACCAGATAGATGGCAATGTATGCTGGATGTCACACAACCCTGTAATTATGGCCTGATGCTACTGGCTTCTGGCTCAAGGCTCACTGACTTACATCTCTTACAAGTTACACTAAATTACACTACAAGCACTTCACCTCCTCTGTTGACTATGCATTTGGGGTAAGTGAGAAATCAGGAGAACACCCTCCCATAAGACATCCGCAATGCCCCATCTTTGGACTCATTCAAAACACTTCTCAAACACCATCTGTTCTCCACAGCCAACACACTCCCTTAACTCTGCCTCTCTATTGGTCTCCCATCCTTTTGCTACCTGTCTCAGTTTGGTCCTGGTTTTGTTCTTTGTTTGGTCCCTCCACCATGAAACACATCCTTGGGTCCCTTGAAAGGAGCTGTATACATTAAATCTGTTATTATTATTATTTTATACAACCCCATTTCCTAAAAAGTTGGGTGGGTGTGTAAAATGTAAATGAAACGGAAATGCAAACACTGAATCATCATCACTAACTTATGCAACACATCAGTAGACATGACCCTGTCCTGACTTACAGTATAGAAACGTGTTGCTCCCATGAAATTAAAAATGGGCATATCTGCAACGGGCATTTGCAAATCATCACATTTTGATTAGATTTAAATTTGACACAACGTCTCAACTTTTTAGGAAACAGGGTTGTTTCCATGTTATCTGACACTTAAATTTAATCCATTAAAATTCACTGACCTTCAATAGTCGTCAAGGTCAAGTGACAAATTATCTCTATTTAGAGTCAATTGACAGTTTCATTGGTAGATGGAGTTTTCTTATGATGGAGCCTCCATCTCATTGAACATCCGCTTTTGAATACTGAATGATATATTTGAAAGCTACAGAGAATTGTTTTGCTGGGAAACTATTGTATGAGCTTCAAAGTCCTTTGATACTCAGTCAAAAAGCAGATGCATGGAAATATCAGGTATCAAACATATACCAAGCTCAATCAGAGGTAAATGGTAAATGGACTTGAGCTTGTATAGCACTTTTCTAGTCTTCTGACAACTCAAAGTGCTTTTACACTGCAGGTCACACCTACACATTCACACACTGATGGTACACTGTAAGAAAAGTCCGTAAATGTAGGGTACAATGTACCGTATTTATATGAAGGAATTTTCGGTATAAATTTTTTACAGGTGTTTTACCCGTATTTTACAAGTGCGCAATGCATTGTGGGAGCAACAACCCCTGCCAAGCGCGAAAAGTGAAGAGGAGAGAGGCCATCACACAAGCTGGACCGATGCAGATTTTAAACCTCATGGACTTCTGTGGTAAATATCAAGTGTTACATTGTTTTTAAACTAATGTAGCAGTGTAAATGATTTAAGTTAAGTTAAGTTTGTGACGTTGTTGAGCTAAGTTAGGTTATATGAAATATA
Source organism: Tautogolabrus adspersus (assembly GCA_020745685.1). Taxonomy (NCBI): domain Eukaryota; kingdom Metazoa; phylum Chordata; class Actinopteri; order Labriformes; family Labridae; genus Tautogolabrus; species Tautogolabrus adspersus. The sequence continues at coordinate 29,310,818 of CM036536.1, forward strand.
AGTCTGCGCGCCGCGATATATATATATAGCTCCGTGCTGACTTGCTAACTTTATATCGTAGCATTGGTGTGATGTTTTAGAACTGAAACGTGTTTGGTGAGGCTGTGGCTGAATGACTGCCGGTGGCTTAAGCTCTTAAGTCAGTTGCATATCATGTATGAGAGGGGTCTCGGCTCGGGAGGGTGTCGCTGGTGGCTATAGCTGTTAGCCAAGTCAGTTGCTCAGGTAAGCTAGCTGATGAGAGGGGGACTCGGGAGGCAGACTTTTAACGTTACGCGGCCGTTCGGTGTCGCTGGTGGTCTTAGCTCTTAGCTAAGTCAGTTGCCATATAACTATTGAGAGGGGGACTCGGGAGGCAGGCTTTGAAGCTGCCGCACGGTATCGCCGCCTGTAACCTGATTCATGCTTCTTGCGGTCGGCACGGCGCGCACGGTCCCTGAAGAGGTCCGTTCTGGCCGCTCGGACAGCATTCAGTATGAAACGACTCGACGTCCGCAGGGACTGTGCGCGCCGTCCGCACCGTGCCGACCGCAAGAAGCATGAATCAGGTTTCAGACCCTCCGCGGATCCTCCTCGCGCTGTCGCGCCGGCCGCGATTGCGCAATATTGCCGCTCTGACCGCGCCGTCCGCAAGAAGCATGAATCAGGTTTACAGTTTCTCCCTTTCAATTAGGGAAGGCGGCTGCGGTGAAGAGGTTTTGATCAAAGCGCTATAAAGGGGTTGCCGCCAACCTGAAAGCGCACAGATGCCGCTCGGAGTTAAGCTGCTAAACTTCTGGCCTTAACCGCCTGGGTTATTTACATTACATTATCATTTACATTCAATCGCTGAGCCCCGAGTCTGTGGCAAATGCAGTGAACACGGCTCTGGCGGCAGATAAATGTAATTATTGCAACATTTATGATCTAAGTATGTGTATGGGAACACATAGTTCATGATATTCATAGTGTGTCTTTGATGTTTTATTTTCCAACAACAGGATGACACAACTTGCGCTGGACTGAGCATCCGAAGCACCCCCTTCATCCTTATCATGGGTAAGTCTGTGTTATTAACATACTTTCTTACCTCAGCTAACTTGTGATATGTCTTCACTTGTTTTTATTTTTTGCTGCTAATTGGAGACACAATTTTTGGTGCAATGGTGAAAAGGTCTCTAGTTTGTGGATTTTTAATGGTGCTCAGAACTCTGTTGATTGGTGGGGACAAAATTCTTAAAATGTATGTAACATTTCCAGTCTGAGAAAACAACAGCTAATATTTTATACTGGCTGTTACCAAAACTGGATACGGTCAGTAGAGAACCAAATTGTTTGAATGTGGAAGATTGAAATGGGTATCTTTGTAGTGGTTTACTATAAAGTGGATATATAATGTTTTTCTTTTTGAAATGTTGTATGTAGGTGACCGGCGATTCAAGATTGCTGTTGATCAGGAAGTAGAACATGACCACATCAACTCCCCGATTGTGGCCCTGACCTACACTGTCTCTGTTTTATGTCCTAAACATAAAATACCCTAAGAGGTGGCACTTACCTAGGAATTCACACAAAGGTAAGCAACACAGTTCATGTTTTCAAATGTTCTGTATAAGGATAAACTTTATTGATACCCCAATGGGGGAAATTTAGTCGTTATGCATGTTGTTGTTTAATAAATGGGACTTTGCTAAATGTTGCTTCCCTCAGGATTAAATATATTAAGACGTAGTTGAGCTGACATGTTCACGTAACAGATACAAATTGATACAAATACAAAACTATTGGAAACATAAGTCATAAAATTATAAATAAAGTGGTCGGATTGGAAAGAATTAAGGAAGGCAATTTGATAATATAATGGTCTTAGAATTAAAATGCAAAATCTTAGCAAATCTTGTCACTAGGGCTGGACCTGTATATTCAGTTATTCGTTTGTTGAGTAGGCATTTAGTTTTCAATTCTTATATTCTTTTTTTCCTTCATAATAATGCCAAATCGCTCAGGTGAGGCGCTGGCTGATTCATGCTGCTCAACGAATATGCAAATATTTGCTGTTCATTAGTACATGTAGCTCTGAAGCTCAAAAAATGGTATTCAGCATAGTCCTAGTAGAGCGCCCTCTGCTGGATTATAAGGCAAACTACTTCAAACGGTCTGTTGCGCTTATAGACTACATTTTAAATTGGAACGTGGCTTTACAGTTCAAATATCAACTGTTCGAATTTGAAATGAAAAGTGACAACCTTACTTGACAATCTCTAGTCTAATGTAGTTCCTGCAATGCAGGTCTTCATAAAGAGAAAAGCATTTTCATTACCTTTTTACAGATGCAGTGTCTATAGCCTTTCCCAGGAACATTCTGCCATTCATTAGCATGAGGCAAACTAGTGTAAAAATGTGACCTGGCTGAATTAGTTTCATCATGGTTTATGGAAACATCATAAAAAGAAATAAGTTTAGTCCAGGACTAGTCTTAATAATAAAAAAAATTCTTAGAAACCTGTTGGCCTCAACAGTTGAACCACAGTTCGCGAATACTGGAAATCTCTACCATAAATCTAGGTTCATTAATAACATGATCAGCATTGCATTATCATCTAGAATTTAATTCCCTGTGCCACCACAAACTTTAGTTGCTATTTCTATTTTTCCTGCTTGTCTATGTTTCAAATTTCCCCCCTCATGTCTGGAGCACTGACATAGGTAAAGCTGCAGTCACACCAACGCAATAAACCTTTGCTCTTTGCAGGGCTGGTGCTATGCAAAAATTGGCTTGTGCTATGAAGGAATTTACGTAGTAGCAACTGTGCGATATACCTTTTACGCTGTGTGTAGTGCTGGACCAATTCATGTCATTAGAGACTTTTTTTTGTCTTTGTCTCCCTCTCTCTCTGCCTCAATTCATATCTTTTTTTTTCTCAATTAAAGGCTTCCATTAAGTTGATGCAAAATTACTTTTTAAACTCCTCCCAACCTAGAATTTAAATAGTCTCAAACTATGTACAATGGACTTACTTGATACTTTTATACTTGTGCTACAATTGTGTGGCCTGTGCTTAGAAATATTCAACCTCTGTAGCCCCAGTGCTATGTGCAAAAATGATTTATGTAAAACCCTTATTTGGCAATAGACTTCCGTTCACTGCCTATTTTGCCGAAACACAATTAAATTTCACTCTTTAATTTTAAGTATGTCTGCAGTTACTTGGATGTCAAAGTGATGGAAAGAGTATTTAAATCTTTAAATAAATTCAATACTGAAATGCTCAAAAACTCAAATAGTTTACTCAAAAAGTCTTGGAGTATATTTCCATGTCATCTTGGTCTGTAGATCATTTTCATTCATTGATTACTCTTGAAGCTAAAAGAAAAATATATTTTCTTTTTTTTAGAGTTTTCCTGGGAATAAATCCTGAACGAGGGTCAAAGGCTGAGATGAAGGGAACTAAACGGCACCACATTCCTCCAAGACTGCTGAAGTTCCTGTGTGAGCTGAACAACTTCGAAAACCCATGGCTGGTTTGAGATCTCTTTCTGCATGCTGTTTTCAGTAGCTTGCTAACACCGGCACACAGAGAGGTGCTATGAAACGCACAAAGATGCACATGGAGCCCTGCCTTTTGCTTCATGTTTGCTCATACAAAAAGCATTGTTGCAGAACCATGCCTAAAATTACACCTCATTTCATTTCAATGGTGTGATTTGTGATGGTGCTTGTAACTTGTTGTTTGCCATATATTTGAAAATAGTGTTGAAGCTGTTTTCAAATATTTCTTTATTTTAAATGTATTTTGTTGTTTTGATCTGTATGCTGCTGTTTAAAGCACACAAAAACAAAGAAAGGACTTGTTGTAATGATGCTTTGCACATTGTTCAATGAATTGCCATTTTAATATTATGGCCTGTTAATCTTTAAAGCAAACTTATGAATGTTTACATGAGGTTAAAGTCAATGAATTCACTTTTATTATGTTTACAAAATGAAAACATTGATTTTAAATAATAAACATGTTAAATGTGTATATTGTGGAGTATTTATTTGAATTTTCAGTTTTAGGATTAACAGAAGTGTCTGTGAATGGTACAGGTAATATACTGTAAAACTACAGAATATTCTGTTTTAGGATTAACAGAAGTGTCTGTGAATGGTACAGGTAATATACTGTAAAACTACAGAATTTTCTGTTTTAGGATTAACAGAAGTGTCTGTGAATGGTACAGGTAATATACTGTAAAACTACAGAATTTTCCGTTTAAGGATTAACAGAAGTGTCTGTGAATGGTACAGAGGATATACTGTAAAACTACAGAATTTTCCGTTTTAGGGGTGAAGGAAATGTCCGTAAACTTAACAGAAAAGGTACTGGTAATTTTCTGCCAGTACATTGTCTGTTTTTTTACGGAATTTTTTCTTACAGTGTAGAGGCTGCTATGTAAAGTTACCATCAGAAGTAACTCCATCCATTCATACACATTCATACGCCACAGACGAAGCATCAGGAGCAACTTGGGGTTAAGTGTCTTGCCCAAGGAAACATCGGACATGTAGCTGCAGGAGCTGGGGATTGAAGCCCCGACCTTCTGGTTGAGAGACGGCCAATTCTACCAAATGAGCTACAGCCGCCTCTTTGGAGCTCCACTCCCAGTTGCAGCAAACACTGCCAGTTTACATTGCATCAACACAGCGCTTGTGAATCCTGGCCTGACATGCTCTCTTTCTCTCTCTCTCTATTTGTATTCACTCCCTGACGCATCCTTTCCATCTTCATTTGTTTCTCTAATTCCCATCTCCGTGTATCTTACTCCTCCCTCTCGTCCCCCCGGTCGCTTTGAATCAGCAAGAAATGATCTTCTTTAGAATAAAATAATCCTCCTTTGTATTTCAACACCAAACACTGGAACACAGAACATTAGAATAATTCTAATATAACTATTGCAAATTGTATAATGTCTCAAGTTTGTTGCTGCTATCCGGCGTATTATTATGGGGATTTGTATTCATCTATTCAGAATCATATTGCACAGGCTGATAATACTGGGAAGACCAAACACAGTGTTTCTGATACAGCAGTCACATAATCATAGTGTTACTTTGACAAAGCCTGTGTTTCAAGGCCTCATACCATATGCATATCAACAACAGGCACATAGATACGGCTAATGCATAAGTCAGCCTGCATGTATTAAAGGTCCAAGATATTTACTGAATGAAATGATAAAGTGACCTTACTATATGATCAGACATTAAGGAAACATGCTATGTTGAAGTGCTGGCTTCTCTGACAACAATGCAGCAGCCAGTATGTCCTCCTTCTAACTTTAGATTCTGGTCCTGAATGGTCTGGATTTGTTTGGACCAGAGAAGGTAGGCGGTTTTAAGACACCCCCACACGGCCATTTTGCCCCTCGCTCCTCGGTTTCCCAGGCAAACTGCAAACCAACAGGTGTTGCAGCGACGGAAGCAGGCAAGCAAACTTGTCCAGATAGAACTGATTCTACCCGACCTAAAGCCCGGGTAAGGGGAAACAAAGCTGCCAATACATTATCACAGTTTGCAAATCTGTGTGCATAGCTTACAAATCTGTGCCACAGACTTGTTAATTGTGTACATCGATTTGCAATTTATGGGCATGAATTTTCAATGCAAATCAATGTGCACACATGGTAACCACGATTTGCAAAACTGCACTCAGTTTACAAATCTGTGTGCACAGTTAAGAAAGCAATGCCCACAGATTACAAACAGATTTGTAAGACTTTTCTTACTTGGGCCTTCAGGTGCTCGGTAGAAGGCTGTCCTATTCTGATGGTTCCTTAAAATGCAGCCAACAAGTGTGTACTTGTTTCCCCCGCCCATTTAGGATTCCTCGGTGCATCCTTCATGGCCCATCATATCCCAAGAGGGGCCGAGTTATAGACTTTTTGGATATAAGTAACTGGCTACCAAAACTAATGTAAATGTACCCTTGCTCAAGGGCACCTCAGCAGTGCTCAGGCACCTCTCCAGCTACCAGACCAATTTTCAGATTTGGTCTGCACCAGGACTTGAACCAGCGACCTTGCGGTCAACCAAAGTCCCTACAGACTGAGCTACAGCTGCGCCACAGTAAAATTACGAGTTAAGTATTATGTGTGATAATTTACCACAACCATCAGAGAAACATTCTCATATACAGTCAAGAAGAGCATTGTAGCCAAGGGTCACAGCACTGTTTCCACGACTGTGACTTTAAACAGCTTTCAGTGCACACACAGACATAAACAGCAAAGAGTGGGTAAAAAATAAAGGCCTTACAAAACAAGGTGCTTATGTTTATTCCTCCCCCAAACTGCTGATGTAGAAAAGTACTTGTGCCATCATGGCCAGAGAGTCATTTTAATCAGTGACTTTAAAGCATCTGATTCCACTGATTAACACTTCTTTAATGAGAAGAGGAAGTAATCAGTGATGTGGAGATAGATGAGAACTTGTTGACTGAGGGGTCATATTAGGACACTGTCAGAGGCAGCTCTGAAGGAGACACACGTACATCCACAGAGGGAGGTGTTACTCAAAAACTATCCTCTACTCCTATTTTTATGTTATATTCTCTCCTTTCTTAAGTTTCCTCTCTCTCAAGCCCATCAAGTCTTGCTGGATGGCTTTGAGCAAAAAATACAGGTTGCCACCTTCAATTAGCCAACCTCCCTGGTGGAGGTCTATGTTGGGCTAAAGGTACAGACATCACCCAATATTTGTCTTTTTTTATTTTTTTTAAAAGACACTAATGGAAACCTTCTGAGCCCACACTGAGCAATGTCTTCCATGATTTCTTTTCTATAATTACAGGCTGGATGACCGCCAGCCACCATAATTAAATCTCCAGAACCACTCCATTAACCCCCCAAGAATACAATTATATCATTAGTATTGAATAAATTCTCTTTTTAATGAATAATTATAACGCTTTTCAGATATAGCAATATTTAAGGAAACAGTTCTGTGTACAATACAATAACTACAAACTGTATTGTTGGTTGACTTTCATGGTTATTATTTCAAATGTTCCTCTCATTAATCACACACTCAAACAGGGAGAAAAGTACGTTTTTTTAAACTCTTCCTACCAACATGGAGTCAAACACTCCATTTGTAGCCACGACTGACGCATGCAGCCTCAACCCAAAACATTTCGATACATAACCACAGTCACATTGCTGTTCATGAGGCTTTCTCTCGCTCTTACAACACACACCATCTAGATTTGTGAAACTCTTCAGCCTGGTTACAATACCACAGTGTGGTTTCAAATAAATGTAAAACAAGTGCTTGTCTGTTAAGTCATCAGATATGATTTGGGTAAACGGTAAATGGACTTGAGCCTGTAAAGTGCTTGTATAGTCTTCTGACTACTCAAAGTGCTTTTACACCACAGGTCACACCTACACATTCACACACTGAAGAAACTCACTTTTTAAGTGTTGAAGCATCTGTGTGAGAAATGAGGTCATAAGGAGAGCGGAGAATTAACCATACAGCTCCACCTCAGCGATTAGTGTCTGCTGCAGCTCAAGCTCCATAAAACCTTCCGATGACTTTACTGAGACTTGACTCTCGTGAACGAGCAGTACAGTCAGCCCACTTTCTCACTTGATTGCTCTCCACACTCTGTTTTTCAGGTATTTCTGTTTCACTATAGCTCCTGAAATCGTTCTTGTTCAATGAGTTCCATAAAAAGTTCAGCTCATCTGAAAGTCTTTGAAATGTCAGTGAATGACAGAACTGAACGCTGAACTGGACAAAGTCAATCGGAGGTGTAATCAGCTGGAGAGCACAAGTGTGAAGTGGAATAAACAGTTTTCCACTTTTCGGCCCCTGGCTGGGCTGTGATCAGTTTTTGTTTGGTGTTTTTTTCCCCTCTATTTTCTGGTCTTGTTTTACACTTCAAATCCTCTGAGAGCTCCTCAGACAACGTGCAAGAATCAGAGACATTTTCATATCAATGTGTTAGTGTGTTTGTCTTAACTATCCGCTCAAGTTGAAGTCAACTAATTATTGCTGATGATTTGTGTGATAAAAAAGGGGGCACCAATGCCTAGTGATTCCTGCATGTGCCTCATGTACGGAGGCTAATAGTCCTCAATGTGGGCGACCTTGGGTTCAAATCCGACCTGTGGCTCCTTTCCCGCATGTCATTCCCCACTCTCTCTCTCACCCCGATTTCTGACTCTTTCCGCTGTCCTATCTCTCTTATAAAGGCATAAAAAGCCCCAAAATAAAACCTTTGAAAAAACAAATAATAATAAAACTAATGACAGGCTTTTATTAAAGACTCACTGATTCTAAAATCTCCCAGAACACTATCTTTGAATGTGTAGTGATTGGAATAAAACAGCTGAAACGTGCTGCAAATGAAACAAACATGCTGCCAAACACCGCACTCATCAAACGCACTGCAAATACATAAATGATACAAGTCAAAAATAAACACACACATTCAGAAACAACTCAATGTGTTCAGCCTCTTCAACAGGAGTACATACTCCCGGCCTGTAGGGGCGCTCTGTGGGACAGTTTAGCAGTTGCATTGTTCCTGACAAAAGCATCATGCCCATTCATAATTTTAAAATCTGAAAGGATTTTTCCTCAAATTGTAATATTATTTAAAAACCATCATTTGTATAATATGTAGTACTGATAAATAATATTTAAACATATTCTCTCACCTTATATTCTAATACCATATACCATAACTCAAAAAATGAGTTCCCCCATCCCAAAAGCTTGATCTAAAATTTGTGGAGGAACCCTGGGTGATGTCAGCCAGCTGTCACGGCAGGGAGGCTCATCGGCAGCAGCCGCCAAGCTGGAAATCCTGTGTCAGTCTAACTTTCAGTCAAACTAACGACAGGATGAGAGCTGGAGCTGAGGCGGGTTTTAAACCGCTACATCCCGCCCACCTGTCAATCATGTCAGCTACTCCCCTAATAAACTTAAATATTATACTGAGGGGAAAAAATCTCACTCTAAACCAAACACAACAAAACGCTCCTGCTAGCACTAAACACAACAAATGTTCATCCTTTTCTGTAGATGTTGCACCTGTCATTGGTAGGTTGGGGTCCATGTTGTGATTCTTTAGAACTTCAAAATAGAAAACTAATATAAGGAACAACGAGGACTGCACAGAAGTGTAATCCAAACATATCAACATAGTGACCCATGATGTTCCTTTGCCAACACACCAAGGTACTGTGTACATTGTCCAGAAAAAAGCCATACATGCCAGTTAAACATTTCTCAATGGAAGAAAACATCCAGCCAGAATTAGTGACTGTGGGTTAAAAAGGCATCTCAAAGAATGCCCACTAAAAAATCTGGTAAAAAATGAATGCATTTGTTTGCATTGAAGACATGTTAGGGCTCAATGCAGACCACTTTACTCTAAGAGTTCATGTATCACAGTTGTATAATTAGCTGGAGAGATAAGTATTGGACAGGCCAAGAGCCACGCAGTGGGAAACCATCTTTCAGGGATTTGAACTTAATCCAGTTTCTCTCAGGAGCTCTGAGTGCTTTCACACCTCTTTGAAGTGTAAATTGAAAGAGAATTGAATGTAATGAATAACGTTTTCTACAGTGACACGTTGGTACAAGTCTGCTGTGTTTTGCCTTGACACCCCTTTTTATTGGAAGACAAACATTGGCGACGCTTTGGCTGGGAAATAAGGAAGAGAAGCAAAAGTCATCTCTCTGTGCTCATTTCAAAACAATACACATGATTGTTTTCCCTTAAGTATGGAGCTTCCAAGGCAGATAACAATCCTTTAATAAGTCAGAATCGTAAAATGTATTCACTCTAGATCTTCTCTCATATAGTCATTCAAAGCTGTTGAAATATGTTCCCCACTTCCATCCATTTCTGCGTCTCTCTTTTTGTGTCTCTTAGCCTTTTCTTTTTTGCTGTCTTCTTAGCTCTTTTAATGTGTCTCTTTCACTTTGTCTGCCACCGTCTGTCTTCCTTCTCTTCTCTCAGACTCAGTACAAAGGAACGCAGGCAGCTTTACTTCTCAGTTTTCTTTACAGATAAAGGATTACCAACCAAAGGAAAACTTACAGCTTTTAATACAGAGGAGTATGTTTTTTGGGGGGGCTGAGAGAAGGAGCCAACCCACATTAAAGAGTTTCTGGCAGAATTTGTCCACAAGCATCCCCTCACTAAACCCTGGAGCTATGGCCAAAGTCTAGAGATAAAAGAAAAAACTCCCACTTATGAACAGATATTATGATTACTAGTGACTAAAACAACATCATTAAATGTTTAATTGATACTTTCCAACTTGGAGAATCCAATAAGACCAAAACCTTTTATTTCAAAGAGCATGTTTTGAACTGGTGGTGCAGTGGTTAGCGTTGCCTCACAAGAAGGGGGTTCCTTGTTCGAATCCCTGTGGCACAGGAGCCTCTTTGTGACGAGTTTGCATGTTCTCACAGTGCATGCATTGGCTCTCTCCCACACTCTCCCTCTTCCTCCCAAAGTCCAAAGATATGCTCGTTGGGGTTATTTGGTGACTCTAAATTGCCCCTAGGTGTGAATGTGAGTGTGGCTGGTTGTCTATCTCTATATGTCAGCTCTGTGATTGACTGGCAAACAGTCCAGGGTGTACCCCACCTCTCGCATATTGAAAACTGGCTTAATTCAACCTCTTTGCACCCTGCGCTTTACTTTGCCTCTTTTGAGCCTCATAACTAGAGGAAAGTAGTTGGACACACCCCGAGTCATTTTGCGTCTTGCGTTTGAAACAACACGCTTCAGACAATCAAAATAGGACCCCAATAAATGCCTCAAATTGGTTTCACATAGTCTCATGCTGGTTATTGAAGCCACACAGGAGTTGTATAGACAACTTTAACACCAGACTAAACAATTCAAACTTGTAAGGTGTATGCGTTAATTTAATTTGATACTTAACAGGTTCAGTCTGGATTTTAAGTGTAAAACATGAATTCAGGAGCTTAAACAACTTCTACTCAATTTGATTCTGTTTGCTATAGATGTCAAACCATGAATCTTTAATCAAGTTATTTTGGGTTTCATATATACAAGTGAAGACATCCACCATTACAAGCCCATTGAATTGGTTTAAATCCTTAAAGGTCACATATTATCCTCCTTTTCAAATTAGTCTCAGAGCTCCACAAAACATGTGTGTGAAGTGTCTTGTTCTAAATCCACTCTGATCCTGTATTTGATCATGTCTATAAACCTCTCTATTTCAGCCTTGCTCAGAGCAGGCTGTGTCTGTGTCTGTAGCTTTAAATGTAAATGAGCTGTGTCTGACCACGCCCCTCTCTGGAAAGACTTGGGTAGCTCGGGCTTTCTTGCACCATGCCCTATTGTTTATGATGAGAAGGCAGACTCAGAGGGCAAAACAAACACCTAGCTGTGGGCGTGTCACCCACCTGGGGGAGGGGTTACTGCCCTTTGTGATGTCATGAAGGGAAAGTCTCCAAGCGGCCTGTTTGAGCACACATTTTCTGAAAAGTGGAGCAGGCAAAAGATGGAGAGGATGGACTTTTCTTATAATTATGGGGTTCATAGACAGGCTAGGGACATACAGTATATTAGTGTGAAAAAAATACAATAAAGTGTATTTGGCATAATATGTGACCTTTAAATAACATCAAACAAAAGACAAACAACAACAACCGAAAAAGTATAGTTTCCACTTTTTTTCAGACAAAGTAAACCAAAGTAGTGGAATAAATATAAGCAATTTCAATGAACATCCTACATCTTTATTGGTACTATATGGTCATATGTCTCAATATTGCTAATAAGTTGCAGTTAAGCCTGGAAACTGGAATGTTTAATTCTAATATCTAATGATAATGGAGAGTGATTTGATTGAAGATGCCATGTTTTCCTTAGAGCAACGATGGTAGTGTCTGTTCCAGTAGTGATCAATGAACAAGGAAAAACTACAATATGACCTCACATACTTTACGTGACGTTTCTGTTTGATCAACTCTCTAATTAGCATAATTCATCCCTGACTTTGTGAAAATGTGAGGTACTGTACCTTTAAGGTCTACAGAACACAATAGCTCCAAGGTTAAAGATAGTGTGGGTGTTATTTATCAGTGTTACAGCTCATGTTGGTCTCCGGCTGACAGAGAACACACAGAGGTCATTGATAAATAAATCATATACCAATAAACAGAAGACAAGTAGGTGGTGAAAATAACCATTTCATTTCATTAACTGCTGCTTCTCTATTGTCTATCAACCATAAACAAATGCCCCATCATGCTCACAGATGGCTGAGACGTATAATGCAATGTGTGGGTCGCTGGAGTTCATGGATAGGTAGGAGTGTTTTTGGCACCCTGCGATATAAATGTAAGAAAATAAATAATGAAAATCATGGAAAACTCGAAGAGGCAAACCATGGTGACATGATTGTCTCAGTTCAGTGGCAAAGCCAGTTATCTCAGAGAGACACATACACCCAGCCCATGATCCTTTGGCTTGGAGCAGGTAGCGTTCAGGTTGATGGATTTAAAAAAAAATTATATAATCACCTGACGGGGAAAATATCTCTCATTTTTGCTTTGTCTCGACTATCTCACTTCCTTTTCTCCTTGGATTAAACAGATCAGGCCCTGGATAGAAGGTAACATGTCAGTCTGTGTGTTATGGTGGTCTTAGACTTCCTATCTGTCTGTTTTCTTACCTCTCTATTTGTCACCTTTCTTGAACGCCTATTCACCAGCTGAACAGCATTCATATGCCTTTCCAGCAACCCCTTTCTAACATCCTCTTTTGTTTCACATTTTGTCCTTCTGTTAGATCTCTTACCCCCTGAGATTCACTTTCTCACCTTCCTCTAACTGTATCAACAAAGTCGCAAAACAATATTTAAACCACAAATTTGTCATTGCCTTCAAGGAGGCAGTTGGTTCGAGAGAGGATGCAACAGCAATCTCAAGGTGTCATGGTGGGTTTCTCACCTTTGTATGCCCAACCATCTTACCCGACTTTTCCCTTCTGCTATCAGTATTAAGGATTCGATGATAAGCCATCCAGATCATCAAAAAAAGGGGTTTCCTTAAACAAATCTGAAGTGGTGGAAGAATAGACTGGTGTCAGACGGAGGAACGGTTTTTACTTCTGCAATTAACAGGCTTAGCCAAAATTACCTGGGCCCATCCAAAATTCTGCCACCATGCCTGATAGAGAGTACAAAGTGACACATATGCCAAAGTCTTAATTAACAAGCACCATTTACGATAAACAAAGACAGCAAAACCATGTATCTCAAGATGGGCTATGGTAAGGGCATAGGCTGGAGTGTACAAATAAAGGCTGCTGTCTCTGAGAAGCAAATATGGGAGGAGCCTGACCAATAGCAGCTGAACTCGCTAGAAGGGACAGAGCTTGTCGATGGGCGAGCTACATTGACATTTTGTGAGAGAGAGCGGCACGCTGTGCTGTCTGTCCCAGTGCTGATCAAACCAGACAGGAACATTCAGCACTACCCCCCTGTCTTTCATACATATAGTTTTGATGTATTTTTTTTTCAGTTATGAAACAAGGCAGTCACTGTGGATTAGTTTGAGAAGGGAAGGTGCTCAAACATTCTTAAGAGATTGACTGACTTTTACCTAGTTGAAAGTTGTAGTTCTTCCCTTGTTGCCCCCTCTGTCCCACCAGTTGAGTCCCTGTTCTTCCCTTGTTGCCCCCTCTGTCCCACAAGTTGAGTCCCTGTTCTTCCCTTGTTGCCCCCTCTGTCCCAGTTGAGACCCTGTTCTTCACTTGTTGCCCCCTCTGTCCCACCAGTTGAGTCCCTGTTCTTCCCTTGTTGCCCCCTCTGTCCCACCAGTTGAGTCCCTGTTCTTCACTTGTTGCCCCCTCTGTCCCACCAGTTGAGTCCCTTTTCTTCCCTTGTTGCCCCCTCTGTCCCACCAGTTGAGTCCCTTTTCTTCCCTTGTTGCCCCCTCTGTCCCACCAGTTGAGTCCCTGTTCTTCCTTTGTTGCCCCCTCTGTCCCACCAGTTGAGTCCCTTTTCTTCCCTTGTTGCCCCCTCTGTCCCACCAGTTGAGTCCCTGTTCTTCCCTTGTTGCCCCCTCTGTCCCACCAGAACACTCTGTCCCCTATGGATCAATCTGCTGCAGTGCATCATAACATGATGTTCATGCTGGTTTGACAAGCCTGGGTAGCAAAAAAGGCCTGATTTGATTGGTCAGGACTCCTCTCGGGATGGCAGCATAATTGTAATGACTTCACATTTTTAAGCATTCAAATATCACATATGAACAAATTAAAGTATATATAAGGAAAGTCTATTGTCTCCCAGTCATTTAGGGAGGGCCATTTGCACAAGTGGCCAGGGCCCATAACGCCCACCCATAGCATGGCTGCTCTGTATTTGACTGACCAACACAGCACAATAGGTTTTCAGTTACTTCCAGCAGGTATCCACTAAAGTCAAGCTAGGTATCTACTGAACACCAATTATAGATCAAGTGGAATACATTTACCAATATATCTTTGAATTACAAAAAGAAAAAAATGCACTGCAAAGCAAATCAACCACTATAGCCAAGAAAAACAATCAGTAAATTTGATCTGGTATTGTCAGTGATAGCTGATATATGCCTTTGTGTGCTTAACAGTGTGCTGTCTGGATGTTCACTGCTCTCTACCACCAGATACATTGACTCACGAACAATACAATGAACAGATGAATTGCTCTGCAAAATCCATCCGAAGTGACACAGTCATTATATTCTAAACATTTACACCTACTTTTGTGCTCGTGTACACTTTTCCACATTATTTTGAAACCACTCAGCCCCTCTCTCTAAGCCAGCGTGAGTTTGAAAGGGCTGTTGAGTGAGTGAGTGAAAGCATCTGCACAATGTCAGCAATTACTGCCTTTGTTTCTATTTGTTTTGTCCACAACAAAAGTGGTATTCTTGCTTCAAATGTGATATTTTTTTTATAAGAGCAATTGGGAACTTACCTCTGGAGAGCATTTATCTTGTCCGCAGTGATTCCTTTCAACAAGTCCTCGAGCAGGTCTGTGCTGTCTGATGGGGGAACGGGTGGTTTAACAGTAGGTGTGTGAGCAAACCAGCCAATTAGGAGTCCAAGGACAAAAAGGCCCACCCCTGCCAGGAAATACCTATGAAGAATGAAAGAGGGGTCAGAAATGAATCAGGAAATAAGGTTGTACCAATTAGCTTATAGTTAAACTTTTGGTTGTTTTTGAACTTTTATCAGGGTCCTGGTTTTCACAATCAATGTTATGTTATGTAAGGCTAGTATATGTTTTCCAAAACACTATCTAACACTATGAAATGCCTGAAATTGGACCCTCAATAATTTTATTTTAATCAAACAACTGATTCCAAGGACAAGAATAAACTTAAATCCCATGTGATAGCTTTTCTTGATAAATAGTTCCTGTTGAAATGGAGAAACACCAATAGTAGAGTCCTTCAGGGACCTCCAGCACCTCAATGATACTTCACCTTGATTTACAGTTAGACCTTTTGATAAGCTGCTATTACCATTTAATAGCAGCTGAGTCAGTGTTGGTGCTTGTGGCTCATTGCCTAAGGGGCACCATTCAAACCTTGACTTCAAGCACCCTGCAGTGGTGCTTATCTAGATAACATGTAACCTTTTACGCGCTGGCAGGTGCTGTGTCAATTGGAATGGGTGTCTGGGAATGTTACCTCGGGTACTCTGGCGTCACTGTTAACCAGTATGGTTGAGTCCTTTTAATGGCAATGAAAGGGATAATAGAGATATATACTGGCTAGATGAAACAAGATCAGGTACACTTAAGAACTCAGGGAAGATGATGTGTAGTTGCAGCAGTGGGGAGGCAGAGAAATTGATTCAACACCAATTCAATTTAAACTTTCCCAATTTACTTTTATTTTAAAGAGTATTTTGGGGATTTTTTGTGTATCAGTGTATAATGAAAATTCATTTCCGTACTGATGTAAATATGACCTCAACTGCTTGTTGAAGGACGTTTCTGACCTGCAGTCAGTAACTCAACAGGTCCTGGATTACCTGAGCAGGAAGCAGTGGAGTCTGCGTTGACCCTTATGGCCCGGGGCCCTGGTGAAGTGGGAGATGTAGTTGGGATCTTCCTGGAGGCGTTCAAATCGTCCATGGGGTGAAACAGAGACAGATTGCTGCATGGAGTCCATCAGCTCTGGGTCTGGATCAGGGCCGGGGTCTGAACACCCTGTAATCGATAATAAGAAGAAAATTAAACTCCTTACACCATTGAATTATATCAATGAATGTTATGGGCCACATTTGACTGCACTGTTTGAAGATATGGTGCATGCAGAGGTACATTCAGAGTAGATACAGTATCCTGTCATGATTTGGTCTTGTTTAGTTGTATATTTTCAGAGTTAAGATGTTTATTTCTTGTTTTAGTAGTTCTGGTTCCCCTTGTGTCTTATCTTGATGTTACCCAGGTTTGGTTTTAAGTGTTACCTGTCTTGTTTAGTAATTTCTGATCTTGGTGTTTCCCTTGTGTGTTTTCTAGTTTAATATTTTGTAACTTCGTATCCTAGTGTTTCTTTACAGTATGTTCTAGTTATATTCTTGAGTTCTGTGTCTTCAGTGTTTCAGGATTTAGTTTGTAGTCTCCTCAGTGTTTCTTGTATGTTACTCCTGCCTCTGTGTGTTTCCCTCCTGTCTTGATTGTCCTCACCTGTGTCTTGTTAGTCTCATCTGTGTTGATTACCCTTTTAGTCTCTGTGTTCCTTCCCTCGTGTTGTCAGTTCATTGTTGTAAGTTGTCAGTTCATTCTGTCACGTTTCAGAAAACAGGAGGACTGGACCCAAATGCAGAAGAACAAAAAATGATTTATTTAAACTAAAAAGGCAAAAGGCAAAACAAACTTACTATAAAAATCTCCCAACTGAAAAAGTCCAAAAGGAAAACAAAGGTAGCCACGAGGATCACTAAGAAGACTGAACACTGACAACTTACAACAATGAACTGACAACACGAGGGAAGGAACACAGAGGGTCTTTTTCAAACCAGCCACTACACCCTCTCCCTACCCCTCCGTTTGCGCAGCCACGCGGAGGGTCCGCCATATTAAGTCCGTCCCAAACCAATTAGCGGGGAGTGGTAGTGGGTTATTAAACCCTCCACCAGCGAGTCTGCACCGATGCCGACTTTCGGATCACGTGTAACGCCTATTTTGTCCGGTCGTCATGGAAGAAGCAACCTATACAAATGTAAGTTCCGTGAACGTGCCTACAAACACTGCTCCAACTAAGATAGACATTTAATATCGTCATACAAACATTAACAACTTCAAATGAGCATCAAATATCAGCTCACTCTTCTTTCTCCTTCAGTTGTTTATTTATTGTAAAGTGTTTTATATTCACTGTTGCAGAAACTAAAGAATATTAAATCATGTTGCAGACAACTTCTCTCTGTTCATATTTATTTCTTCATTTTCTACTTTTGATGTCTTTGTCAAATCTCAATAAAAACTGAAGTTACAACAAATAAACGTTTAGCTGCTCTGATGTTTAACAACAGTATATAGTCTGTGCGTTCATTAAGACAACCTGTTCTATGAAATTACAATAAATTAACTGAGCATTACATTATGAATTACAATGAAGAATGTAGGCTCCATCTGATAGTTGTGTTATTAGTCTACACTAATATCATTTACTGGAGAAGAATAAGAAAAATATACATAAAGATTTTTACAGAATGCATTAGCTACAAAAAAAAAGCTGTTCCTGCAAGATGCCGCTGAGAAACCATGGTAACACACACTTCCTGTTTCCACCTGAGAGAGTGAAGTTTTTCCCAAAGCCTGCCGCTGTATTTCTACCCTACACCTTGATGAAGGGGACTTCATTCAGCTGCGAGTGTGACTTCTAACGGAGTGCACTCCGTCACGGAGGGGGAGGGTGTAGGGATTGGTTTGAAAAAGACCCAGGGTGCGTTCGGATTGTCCCTCCTATCTCCTTTCACTATTCTTTTTTCCTTAACCCCGGAAGCGTTTAAGTGGCGGCCATGATAAGAGCCGTTCGAATTCTCTAAAAGTTAAGGAAAGGTGGGTCAATGCTTCCTTTATAACCTCCTTTAGCATAGGAACCACTGGACCATCCTTTACGAAAGGAGATGAGATAATGCCGCCCCACAATTCCTTGCGGCCGCAACTTTTAAAGCGACTCGCGCATCCGAGCGTTCAGGAAAACTAACGATCTGTTGGAGGAGAAATGAAGAGACAATCTGCATTTGGTTTATTTATTGATTTGACTTATTTCTTTATTTATATTATGTGTGGGTGAAGAAGGTGAATAATGTTTAGTGGAGATGCTTTGCTGTTAATGTTGATTCACACGAGAAATTGTTAATATAAAACATTGTTAATAAAAATAGAAAAGGGACGCAGATCATGGAAGTTACCAAGCTGCAATAATATGAACAACTTTGAACAATCTTAACCCCAGAGGTGAACTATGAACGTGATGCTGATGTTGTAAAACCATCAAAGTGAAGTATCCTGGTAGATTATATTCCTTTTATTTTAATTCCAACCTCGTGGTTATTAGGATTATTTCACCGGTAAAAAGGCACAGGGGAAAGATTTTTAGATGAGCTTTTAGTAGTCCATTTTCGTAAGATTGTAGTTTCACCATGGCAGACCCACGTCACTAACCTCCGCCGCCGTCGCATTATTACGTCGTTAAGTTACGTTACATTAAGTGGAAATGTGGTCGGATTGTCAAAACAACGCGATCGCCTTTCCCTAAGTCCTTTATGAATTCTCCTAACACCTTTTACGGGGTTAAGGTAAAGTGGATAGTGAAAGTAGATAGGAGGGACAATCCGAATGCACCCCCAGAGACTAAATACACACTTAAAAATGCTGGGTTATTTTCATAACCCAAACGCTGGGTTAGTGCCACTGGGTTATAGGTTGGGTTGATTTGACCAAACATTGGGTTAAAAAAATTGACCCAGCGCATTGGGTTGGAGATGCAAGCCAAAATCGAGTCTCTTAGCACCACAACTCAATTCCTCCCCGTCAAAAAATAGTTCTACATATTTGGCTATTTTTACAGAACATCTTTCAATCATAGTGATCAAAGCATATAGATCAAAAATGTTAACACTTGTATGATTACTGTCACGTTACGTACACCTACCAAGCTTTTAATCGAAAATATTAGACATAAAACAAGGTTTTTCTGATCTTGTGCGGATGGATATGATAAACACCTTGTCTCAACGGACCCTGAGCGCGAAAACAGACAGAGGAGATGAGGACGACGAGAGGCAGTCAACAATTCAGCAGGTAACTGGAAACAGAAGATGGTGAAACTGTTTTAAATGTTTAATTTTACTGTTGACTGAAAAAATAGTGTTAGCTGGATGAATTCCCAACTTAAGTTGACTGTTACCATCGTCTAGCTAGCGCAAGCTATTTAGCTTGTGCTAACGTAAGCTAACTGATGCTAATAGTATAGCTCGCGCTAGCTAACGGCTAACTAGCTAAACCTAAAACCGTTATGTTACATTAGTCAACCGAGCAAATTCAAAGAATAGCTCGCGCTAACGGTTCACCTGTTAGCTAGCAGTCATTTTGTTAGCTAGCTATCGCTAACAGTTAAATTGTTGTCTAACGTTAGTGTGAAGTAACCCTCACACCCGCGGGGGCGTTTGTGCCCTCAGCCGACAGGAACGTTACTGTTTTCCGGACGGCGTCGCGGGCTCAATTTTAAAGCTAGGGCAGATATACTGGTATCTAATGAAACTACATGATCTACTGCATCTATTGGTACCAAACATGACATGATATCATGTCGGGAAGAGGGGTTAATAATGCTCTACAGTCAAGGCAGTTTTAGCGAGGGAAAAACTGACCATTTTCAAAGGTGATATCTCACCTCAAGTTATCTGAATGCAATGGGTCAATGGGTAGCCTACCTATGAGTTTCTTCTTTACCGACATGCCCACTTAATATTTGCATGAAGTAAGTTATCAATGTGTTATTTTCGCCTTTTCTGAAATGTTGTAACTTAGCCTATTTATATTTTTCTGCATAGGCTACTGGGGTTGATAAACAGTCTTTGATTCGGCTATGACCATTTCTACTAAGCTAGCAAGCTAGATATACTGTGCCAGCATTATTCTATTCTTTGTGAACATTTTATTTGTTGCACCTGATTTGAGTAGGGTTGGATACACTGTCAAACCAAACTCTTCATACTTAAACTCTACTCATTACATTTGGATTTGTCTTAATCTATCACTGTTTGTTAGAATTGATTAATTTTTCTGTTCATTACAGAACCAACTATGACTGCAGAGCTGGCCATTGAATTGAGTGAGTGGCTGAAACAACATCTGGCCACAATGCAAGGTTGGCCAACTCGTGCGGGAGACCGCCATCCATAGGGCGCAGTGGATCTAAGCGAGTGGGATGAAGCCAATCCAAACGATAATCTCAGAGTTTCCGCCTTTAGCAGACACTCCAGGCATGGTGAGTTTCTCACAGAATAAGTTTGACTCAATTGATTGCTGTTTGTGTCTCACACCTTTTGCATCTTTGTCTTTCCCTGTACTTAGATATCTCAGGAATTCTCTATATTGCACCCAGATGACCCTCTCGCCAACATCAATTTGATCTCAGCAGGTATTCACATTTTAGCAATTGTTTTTTTTATTCTTTATACGCTCGTTGTTTTTGAGTTGAAGCATTCTAGAGCTTTCTGGCGCAAACTTTATTGGGCCAATTGTAATGGAATGTATCTCTACTGGCAACACATAGCGACCCTCCATAAAGTTATGAGTTTTAGGTTGCTAATATGTTCTCTGTTGCATTTGAAAGACATTTGACATATATTTGAATTTTACTGACAAACAAGGTGACATTGTGCTACAGATGCTGCCGGTGCTGCTCCCAACTGCGCCTTACAAAGTCGGGAGGAAAGTTTGCCGTTCCAGCAGCCTGGAGATTCGCAGGGCCTTCATTGACATACAGCCGGTGAGTTAGACAATCATCTTTCCAGATTAATTTAAGATTTCAAACACACTGCAGGGACCGGAGTGCATCCCCTCCGAACTCATCCATGTCATCTCTAAACGGGCTTGGGCCCAAGTGATAAGCCGAGCAAATTATTATTATTATTATTACTAATTACTCGTTAATAGATCATGCAGGCAAACTCAGTAAACAAACTCAAGAAATTGTATATGCAACCCTCATTTTTTTTTGTTCAGTTCTAACAAGGTCATGTATTGTTTATCTACTGTTACTGATTAAAATATCTTGCAACCACTTTTAAGAATCTTTTTTTGTTTTTTTGTTTTTTTCAGACTGGAACCAACAGGACTACCTGACCAGAGCGACAACAGAGTACCCATATGTTCTTAGGCACCGCGGCTGGGTGTCCTTGTTGCTACACTCACAATTCTTATTGGTTGGTTGGGGCATCTTGCTGAGATCTAATCTGGAGGAGATCCTTTGAATACACTACGCTCCTGTTGAATATCCTTGCTAACAGAGGAGAAGCGCAGCGACTAGAGTACTAGGACTAGAGTACATAAGGGAATTGAATATGACTTAATTGGGGGGGGGGGGGGCAAAAAAAATGTTATGAGAAACATGAATTAAATTCATTTTAGACATTTTAGACAATTGTATACATGTTAGAATTTGATGCATTGAAATGTTAATTTATGGTCATCAGTATTTAGTTGATCTTTTATCTTTATTCCATGAACATTACTGAAAATAATTGTATATATTTTCACAATTTGATGTATTGGAACATTCAATATGTTTTGTAGCAATAAATTATTGTCTGGGACATTATTTGCTTGTTTAATCATTTCACAGCAATTTTATTTTGTTAATGAATTTCTGAATGCAGGAGTTTACAATAAGTCATTTAACCATGTGAAACTGACAACCCAGAATTGGGTTATACATTATTTAACCCACTTTTTTGGTAGCTTTAACCCAACAAAATAGTAATTTTGACCCATTTTTGGGTAGAAAATATAACCCAACGTGCTGGGTCAAACCTTAACCCAACCCTGCTGGGTTAAAACAACCCAGCGCTGGGTCGGTCCATATTTGACCCAGCGTTGGGTTACCAGTTGGGTTGTTTTTAACCCAGCAGTTTTAAGTGTGTAGGGTAATCAACACAGGTGAGACTAAGAGACTAACAAGACACAGGTGAGGACAATCAAGACAGGAGGGAAACACACAGAGGCAGGAGTAACATACAAGAAACACTGAGGAGACTACAAACTAAATCCTGAAACACTGAAGACACAGAACTCAAGAATATAACTAGAACATAAAGAAACACTAGGATATGAAGTTACAAAATATTAAACTAGAAAACACACAAGGGAAACACCAAGATCAGAAATTACTAAACAAGACAGGTAACACTTAAAACCAAACCTGGGTAACATCAAGATAAGACACAAGGGGAACCAGAACTACTAAAACAAGAAATAAACATCTTAACTCTGAAAATATACAACTAAACAAGACCAAATCATGAGAGGATCCAGTAGATGTTGCATTTAAACACAAGTCTCTTGTACGGCCAATCTTTTCTTTGGCCGTACCTCCTCTGTTCCTGAGTGCACCACCTCCCCACCCTCGCCAGTTTTAATTGAAATGTCTCAAAAGCTGTTGGTCGGGAATACCTTGAATTGGGTTTAAAAACTTTAGTTCATCACAGCATAGTTTGCAGTAACATTGGTAGCAATTTAAATTGAAATTGTCTTGATAATGGACATGGTAAACATTTAAATTAGAAGCTCTGCATTCGTACTAGGGGTGACCGCATATAGTCGAGTACTCGACGATTCAATCGTCAGAGCCTCAGTCGACTGCCACTTTCATAGTCGAGGATCATTCCATTCAAAGTAATTTGGGAGAGTTTAATGTCTAATTTTACATAGATTTGTCTGTTTTCTCCAAATATTTCATGGCTCATAGCCTATGTTGGTACAAATATCACTTCATTAATACTTTTAATGCAGTTCTGAAAACCACTCATATTTTAAATCACTCTCGTTAGTGTGTGCATGAAGAAATCACCCCGAAGTTAGAGGCAACATATCCATGTTTAGAGAATTTAATTGGCTACAAGAAATGTCAGTCAACGGCACAGTCACTTGCAATTAGCCGTCAAACAGGGGGGCACCTCCTTTCAACAAAGGCTCTCATTGGCTGTTAAAGGCTGCTATGAAGTGTTAAAAAGGTCAGCGGATAAGGTGAGTATTTGTAACAGTTCTGTGGATCGTTATGGATGTAATCTGTTTTGATTTGATCTTTTCCTGGATTTAAATTGTTGGGACTCATTTTTGGTGGATTATTATGATCAGGAGAGTTCAAACTTAATGAGTGAGAAAAACAATGTCCTGTCATAGAATCATTTGTTATTCCAAGATAAGAAGACAAATAAATTAGTTTGTTGATGTGGTTTAACTCAAATGATAATGTGGATCAATGAGTGCAAAAACAACAACAAGAATACTTTCGACTGTCAGTCGACTATAGGATAAATCTGACGAATCAGGTTCCACTTAGTCGGGGACAGGCCTAATTTGTACTGTCAAAGAGGAAGTGTTGGCAAGCTAATGTTAGCATGTAGCTAAATACACCAATTCGTTTTAGTGCAGTCTTATTTAGCCACCAAAGCATTAGCTGGAAAAGCTCAAAGTCTTTATAATACAACTTGATGGTTATGTTAAAATAATGATGACATTTCTAAATGTTATAAAGACAAAAAAAATCTATATTACGCTCATCATTTGTGACAGAAAAACAAACAAACATTTAGCCCTAATTTAGTTTTAACAGTCTGGCAATTGAAGCTGGCTGAAACATAACAGTAACCTCCATCTGTGGTACGGATAAACACAATCTGTGAAGGGAAATAGAATAAAAATGTCATTCTTAGTTTTGAGTTTGGAAAAGTGCTTCCAATATGCTTGAGCAGGCATGTGTGAGGATAGAAAGCTGCCACCGAAACAGAACTCAAGGCACGTTTCAAATCACAGTCCTTCAAAGCCAAAGAGCTCAAGTCTAGCTTCAGGGTACTTATGAAGTTTCTCTTTTTTTTCAGCTGCTGGCAGTGGCAAACTTCTCACATACAGTAATTCCTTTTTTCCCTATTTTTCCACAGTGACAGGTTTCAAATTATGTGAAAGAGTTTGTGAACATTTCCTGTCCAAAACACATTTCAAGATAATCAAAAGCACGAGATAGAAACTTGTTTTGGCATGCTGGGAAAACCTGCCAACTCCGAGATCAATTACAGAGAGCTGTGTTTATTACCGTGTAAGCCATGCTTTGTTCACAAAGGATCGAACATGTATCATCATTACACTGAGAGTACATCACCACAGGAAATGTCATAATAGGGAAGTACACAATATTAGTCAGATTCAACACTGTTAATGAGATAATTTGAGGAATATTTTTGACAGTTATGAGCTATGGGATCTCATTAATCTGAGATTTTCTTTAATAAATAATTCAAAAACTCATCATGGAATCAATCTGACTGAATTCATTTTCTCTTCATGTGAGCTCTAATTGTCTTGTTTGTAATGCAAAGTAGCCACCTCTGCATGAAACAACAATCTGTTTCAAGTGAGATCAGCGACATGAAGCTACATCTTAATGTTTTTTTATTTATAAAATGGCTGTTTTACATTTACCTGATTTGACTCAAGTATTTTCTGCTTACATTGCAAACTGTGTATTTAAATGGTAAATAGACTTAAGCTTTTATAGCGCTTTCTAGTTTTCTTTTTTTTAAAGGTTTATTTTTGGGATTTCATGTCTTTATTTAGAGACTAGATAGAGTCAGAAATCAGGGAGAGAGAGAGAGTGGGGAATGTCATGCAGGAAAGGAGCCACAGGTCGGATTTGGAACCTGGGCCGCCCGCTTGTATGACTAAAGCCTCCGTACATGGGACTAACCACTAGGTTAGCGGTGCCCCGCTTTTCGAGTCTTCTAACTACTCAAAGCGCTTCAACACCGCAGGTCAGACCTAAATATTCACAACCATTCACACACTGATGGAAGAGGCTGCTATGTAAAGTGACCATCAGAAGTAACTAATCCCATTCATACACATTCATACCCCGCCAAGGAAGCAGTGGAAGAAACTTGGGGTTAAGTGTCTTGCTCAAGGACACATTGGACATGTTGCTGCAGGAGCTGGGGATCAAACCCCCGACCTTTGGTTAGAGAAACGACCAACTCTACCACTGAGCCAAAGCCGCTCGCGGCCATCATCTTGCACATTAATGCATAACCGTAAATGTCCATTGCACCTTTCGTGCATTTTATTTTTAAATCTTTATTTTCATATATTTGATCTTATTCCATTTAAATTCCTTCAACTGCAAACCTTCTTGGCAACAAACCAAACTGTGATTCAAATTCCTATTAATTTTCTAATCACAAAGGATTGTGATTAGACAACTTTTGGAATCATCCATGTATTGATTGTGTTTGGCTACTGGGAAAAACTGAAGTGAAATATGGGATGTGCTGGTCAATAATGGTAAACCTTTGCTTGGGCATTTCCTTTCTCTGTGTTCCAAATATCACAGAAATGTATGAGTTTACAGTATATTGAGGGGTAATATTAGTTCAAGTGAACCCTACCTGATCTCTGGCAGTCCACATGTTGCATCTGCATGCGGTCCATGCTGGGTCCTGGTTCTTGTAGCTCCTCCTTGTCCAGGTCCCAGTCAAGATCCAGAGCTCCAGAGCAGTGCAAGACCTCACCAACCAATGGGCCACCCTGAGCGTCACACACCTTCCTGTATGCCATGTCGTCACCTGGATTTTAAAACATGAAAAAATGCATTAAAACATTCAACTTTTTAAATGTCTTTAATTAGCAATAAACCATTTTCAGCTCAACCCAAGCAGCAACATCTGGTGTTGGTGTAAAAAAATATAGTTTCTCGATTGTCCACTTCAAGCTGGCTGAAAAATCCCCCACAGACACATTGAGAATTAAAAAATGCAAATTTTGACATCAGAAATAAACATGTTTACAACCTTGAACACAAAAAAGTTTTGGTTCGAACCGTTCATGACTTTTACAGCACACACTTTGGGAGGGGAGTTATAACACATTTGATTTGATTTCTTGAAGGTTAAGAGTAACGTGTTGGATGTGATGACAAGCAGGCGTGTTGTCGCTGTTTGTCATTAATATTAAGACC
This sequence comes from Tautogolabrus adspersus, assembly GCA_020745685.1. Taxonomy (NCBI): domain Eukaryota; kingdom Metazoa; phylum Chordata; class Actinopteri; order Labriformes; family Labridae; genus Tautogolabrus; species Tautogolabrus adspersus. The sequence continues at coordinate 29,337,084 of CM036536.1, forward strand.
CAACTCAACAAGGTTGAGACATCATTTCCAACATGGCGACCGCCATTGTTTGACTTCAAAACACCTCTTCTGAAACCAGTGAACACGTCCACTATTTATACAGTTGATGGCTGCAAACCAAACAGTCACAGAGATTTTTTTTAAAACTGTACTTTAAAATAATCCATCTGGTACCAGTAAGACAATGACATAGAAAACAGGAAGTCCACTTGAGTCTTACATCCATAAGTTTATAACCCTGTACAGAGGTTTATGACACTATGAGGAAGATGTTTACAACTCTGTAAACTTAGAACAGGGAAAAGCAATTAGCAGTAAATTCACAATTCTATGTCAACCCCTAAATATGTGTGCATGGGCCCTCACTAAAAATTAGCCAGCTATCCTGATATTTAACATGGAGGTAGTCATTTTTGTTTTTTAAGTTTCGATCAGAAGGTACAAGTTAAAAGAGGAGGACGATAAAGATAATGGTACAACAGTCAACTCTTTAAAAGGTACTGTGTGCATAGTGTATTCAAATTAAACTGATCCTGCTTGGAAATCCATTCTCATACACTTCTAAGTGAGTATTTTAATAAGCATAATGCATGTTGGCATTTTCAATCTATACATCGAGCTCCCTGTAGCTAACCCAGGCAGTGTAGAACGCCAGGAATAAGCCACATGGGTCAAATTAACACTGCTTATTTGACTCAAGGTAATGGATGGTACATTAGTGCTGGATATAAAAGAAAATGTGTTGGATGTGGTTAAAAGCTACTCGGGCTATGGGACTGACCAGAGCCTCTTAGCACACAATTATGAAGACTAAAAGCACCACAGGGTGCAGCAATGCATTTATGCACAGTAATGTGACGAAGAGAGTGCAAGTTAGTTAGGACACGACATGGAGTAAAGTGTTGGAACGGAGGGTGTCGTGTGTATGTGCTCAACAGAAATTTTGTGTGTGTCTGTGTGTGTGTGTGTGTGTGTGTGTGTGTGTGTGTGCGTGTGCGTGTGTGTGTGTGTGTGTGTGTGTGTGTGTGTGTGGGGGGGTGTGTGTGTGTGTGTGTGTGTGTGTGGTGGTATTTTGTCCAGTTATACCAGCTCTGGAATCAATACAGCCCCTTATACAGCATCATTAAAGCTCACCAGGGCTGGGATCACATGCATGCAGACTGTGTGTGTGTGTGCATGTGTGTGTTTGTGTGTGTGCATGTGTCTGGGTAAGAGACATCTGACTCCAGATCAGCTATATAAAACCTCCCAGCTCATATCTTGGTATGTCATCAAGTTTAACTGTCCCTTTTACACGCTCCATCATCAAAATCCTCCATGAATGGGCAAATGAACCGCCCAATCAATAAGCCCTTGGAGTAAAAAGAAAAAGAAGAAAAACACCGTTAAAGAAATGCCTGGAAACAACAGTAGAACTTTAAGACCATTACTCAGTCAAAACGTATAGGTACTAGATGATTCATTCAATGTTTAAGGGTTTGAACACCTGGAATACGAGAAGAGTAAGACGAAGAAAGCCTGTGCAGAAAATGTCCCAGTTTATTTTCTACCAAAATTAATTCTAGATTTATGAAAAGAAGGGGGTAAAATTCAAGATTGTTTTTAGATTTTGATTTAGTTGTTTACTGCAAAATATAGAATTACAATGAAGACAATTTTAAAGGTGCACTATGTAGTTTTGGTAGAGAAATGTGAAAGTTGGAGAAATGTAAAGATTCTGTGGTATATGTTCATAACTCTCTACACAAACTGTCCTCAGAGGAAAATTTGGTCCCTGGAAAACTGTCTGAAGATAAAATGTTACACGAGAAGTTATGGTGGTGGGTCCGCAACAGTGAAACTGTAACTCTCCTGGTAGATTTTTAGCTCCAAACAGTGTTCCAGGGACCCATTTCATTCTTTGAATAAAGTTTGTGAATTCAGTTCTGAAAATATATCATAGCATTGTTTCACTTTTACAACTTTCAAATTTCACTACCAAATCTACAGTACACAGTGCACCTTTAATGATATGATTATCATCATTCTCATGTCAAACTAGACAGTTATGTAATATATACATAAAAAAATGATGTATACATTTTAAATCTTCAAATACTTTTTTTAATTTTAATTTTCTTTAATTATCAATAAAAACAGATACTAGCTGGCAGATCTCAGTCTTGGTTTTTGGACAAAACATAGTGTCTGGTAAATATCACAAGTACATGACTTGAGAAATATTTCAAAATAGTTGTGGCATAAGAACTTTAGATAATGAGTAGGCACGTGCAAAATAATATCCTTTAGTCAATTTTTTCATTGCATTGAAATTGAACTGGGTAACCAGCCACCAACCAGGTCATTGCCTTCCTGTTTATTGTCAGAGGTGTATGAATGTGTATGAATGGTCAAATTAGAGCAATGAATGGGTGTAAATATTTAGGTCTGACCTGCGGTGTTGAAGCGCTTTGAGTAGTTAGAAGACTCAAAAAGCGGGGCACCGCTAACCTAGTGGTTAGTCCCATGTACGGAGGCTTTAGTCCTATAAGCGGGCGGCCCAGGTTCTAAATCCGCCCTGTGGCTCCTTTCCTGCATGACATTCCCCACTCTCTCTCTCCCTGATTTCTGACTCTATCCAATGTCCAGTCTCTAAATAAAGGCCGCGAGCGGCTGTGGCTCAGTGGTAGAGTCGGTCGTCTCTCAAACCAAAGGTCGGGGGTTTGATCCCCAGCTCCTGCAGCAACATGTCATATGTGTCCTTGAGCAAGACACTTAACCCAAGTTTCTTCCGCTGCTTCCTTGGCGGGGTATGAATGTGTATGAATGGGATTAGTTACTTCTGGTGGTCACTTTACATAGCAGCCTCTTCCATCAGTGTGAGAATGTGTAGGTGTGACCTGCGGTGTAAAAGCACTTTGAGTAGTCAGAAGACTAATAAATCACTACATAAGCTCAAGTCCATTTACCATTTAAAAGATTTGGTTGGCATATGTATCATATCAAGAGCTTTATAAAGACCCCCCCTGCCATAACTCTAAACCCAACAGGAAGTCTATTTTCAGTTGAAGTTTAAATTGAAGTGAATGTTTGTGAATTTCCAGATGTCATAGATGAACTAACTCCTTCAAGGGCTTTCAGCTCAAATTTGGTTGCTATAAGTAGGATACCATAACGATGAAAAGCAATACAATCTTGTAAAAAACTCAAAGGGGCGTGGCAATGGCAGGGCACCAAAGTTGGATGTTTCGCCATAAAACAGGAATTGGTTTGTAACTTCACTGTGGATGCTCTAATTTGACCTAATCAGTGTGGAATCAGTTTCATTCAGAGAGCATATAGGGAGTGCACATCACATGACCACACATGCCTCGGGGTGTGTTGTCAAGTAGATTCGTCAACATGCCATTTGATATGTGTTATGGCTGCAGCCGCGCCCTCTCCTCTTTGTGAGGTAATGTCTCTCTTTTTGTGAGTGTGCTGTGAGTGTGTGTGATTGTGTGTGTGTGTATATTGGCCTGTGTGTGGTGCGTTCCCCCAGGTTGATTGCTGACACCATCCACCTGTGCAGAGTCGCCACCTGAGAGGTCTAATCTAATCTGCAGAAACTGAGCAACCAATCACAGGAGCGCCTCACCTTCATCCCAGCCTTAAACTTTATTGCAAATTTATATGGCGCCTTATTCATCTTAAGTTTCCTCTAAAAACATGAAATGATAAAATTAATGTGTTTGCATCCATATTGTTGTTAGTAAGCCCCTCTGTATAATCAACTGGATGGACTCGGGCGACAGGGGCGGATCTAGGGATTAGCCAGGGCGACCTGTAGCCCCACTTGAGATCTGATTGGCCACCCAAGATGCCACCTCAAAATCCTAAATCATCTTTTTGGGCAGTGTCGAAACAGGTTGCTTAGTGGCTTTTCTTTGCATAACAATATGGCACAAGTGTTTTTTTATAAAAAAAAAAATTAAACACAAGAACTTTAAAATTATGATTGTGATTAATCCCAGCCTCTTCTTTGATTAATTATGATTACATTTTTAAATCAATTGACAGCTCTACAAACACACAAGAATATAACCATTACTTAGGATACTGATTGGTTCTATCTATCTATCTATCTTTTAAATCCAAGAATAATCCGGGGGTGAGCAGGACACAGTCAAGCTGAAATGTCTTTGTTTAGAGGGAGTTGCTGCTCTTTTTTTTTTTTTTTTTTAGAAAAGCCGAATCAAGAAGGGATTGAGATAAAAAGAAAAGGTGGAAACTGAGAAACACAGATGCAGACAATTAGAGGAAGACTTCTGAAGAGGAGGGAACACAGACACAGTGGGGGGGGGGGGGGGGGGACACAGGCAGTGTCAAAAACACAAAGCATAGCAGCTAAAAAGAGCAAGGCAGGAGAGAAGAGGCAGAGTGTTTATAGTTGAAGGGGAGAGGATGAAGAGACGAGGGAAGAGGTCTGGGAGTTCCCTGGCATCAATCTTCAATGCTCCAACACACTTTCATTACTTCTAGCTCAATGCAGATGAAGGATCCTCTCAGTACTGGAGAACAAAAGTTCATTTAACTGCTGACCTGCTGTTAGAGCTGCACCCTCTGCAGTGGGCCTTTCACTGGATGCCTATCACTGTTGAAGCGTGAAAGACTTGGAAATAGATGATGTTTCTTTACTGTTTTATTCTAGTACGTACACATAGTTCATTTTTAGAGGACAACATGCAGTTCAATCTCAGAGGAGATTTTTTTTTTTTTAATTAAAGCTGTCGTATTTTATTACAACCTAAACATATCTGTGTGTCGGGGCCATCTGGAAATATGAATTACTTATGGTTAAAAAATACATAAGAGGCAAACATTAAGGTTGGTAATTTTCTCCAGATGCACTTTTTAAGATTTTGTTGTGAGAATTTGTCCTGACAGAAATTAATAATTCATGTGCTCTGAAAAAGGAACGAAGAAAATCCGTCATCTGTAGTAAAAACTTCGACCAATTTCTGCCACGAGGCACCAATTTGATGAACCAATCATGCCTCCTTGTCTCCCTGCTCGTTTTCTACCCCTTGTACCCCCAATGACGGAGTTAATACTGTGAGTTCACTTACCGCTGAATGAGACGACGTATAGTTTCTACACGATGTAAGCGATGAGCTGAGGTTCGCTTCTAGAGCAACGGTGGTCGCGCATGTAAGTGAGGGGCGTGGCTTTTGAGGGAGCACAGAGGGGAGGGGGTCGGTGTAGATGGAGCACTGAGGGAATGCTACTTTCAAAATCATGCTTAATTTGTTTGTTTGTTGTGCTTAATTTGATTTTAGCTTATGTACATTGATTTGGGGTATTTGTGTCTTGTTCCTTCCTCTTTGGATCAGAGCCGCAACAAACCGTCCGGGTAATCTAAAGAGATAAATGCGACCTGGGGGAGGCGGGTGAGAATGGGAGCCGAACAATTTTGCAAAAGGCATCTAAGCTAAAATGATAGCCTACCTGATTTGTTAATTTTATTTGGTCAGTTAAATAAAGTTGACTTTGTGGCTGCTTTTTGTTATTTGATTGCGTGCCGCTCATCAGTGGCTGTCCTGGAAGCCATTACAGTGTGTGTGCCTTGGCTAACTTGACTCTTCTGCTTTGTCTATGTGCTATCTGCACATATACGTATCAGATCAAACATGGCATGTATGATCTGATACAACTTAAGAACATCCTCCATTGTAGTTCAGAAACCCTCTTTTTGTCTGTTGCTACCTCTTAATAAAACTTTATGGAACTGTCATGGAAACATGTTAGTTATGAGTGATCTCTGATAGCTTTAAGTTATGCCAAACTAAGCTTACTTACATCATAATGTATTTGTTTTTATTTGCATAGGAGCTGGAGAGCGTAGAACTATAAACATAGCATTCTGTTTCGCTCTGTGTTAATCATGTTTGTTTTTTCGATTTTGTTCTCCATATTTTATACTTTGGCATCGTCCCCACAATGGTAAATGGATTGAGATTTTCTAGTCTTCTGACAACTCAAAGCGCTTCAACATTGCATGTCACACCTACACATTCACACACTGATGGTAAAGGCTGCTATGTAAAGTGACCATCAGAAGTAACTAATACCATTCTTACACATTTTACACCCTGCAGATGAAGCAGCGGGAGCAACTTGGGGTTAAGTGTCTCGCCCAAGGACACATTGGACATGTAGCTGCAGGAGCTGGGGATCCAACCCCGACCTTCCATGGCAACCTGCAGGTGAGAGACGACCAACTCTACCACTGAACCACAGCTGCCCACAGTCCTTTGGTTACACAAGCATTTGTGACAGAAAATGCAGAATATTGAGCTACTTCCACTACTTTACACTTTGTTAAGTAGGGTAATTCATCATTTGGTTAAAGTGGTCATGGGTGACTGCAAATCCTAGTGAACTGGAAGGTTCTGTGGGAGACTTTGTCCATTTAGCAGCTAATCTTTAAGGCGACAATGTGTTCAATGTGCATATATAAATAGCCTCTGGTATCCTAGCAGTTAGTGTAAGCGCCCCATACAGAGGCATAGTCCTTCAAGTGGACGGCCCGGGTTTGAATCCAACCTGTGGCTCCTTTCCCGCATGTCATTTCCCAATCTCTCTTGCTGATTTCCAACTCTATCCACTGTCCTATGTCTAAAACAAAAGCATAAAGGCCCACAAAGAAACCTCAGACAAAAAAAAGAAAATAGACTCGTCACATATTTGGAGGAATGCTGGACCGGTCTTGAGACCAAGACGGATCTCGAGTACTACAACGCTACTAGAAACATGCTATACTCACAGTCTGCCAGCCCTTTACTTGCCCCTTCTTTTCCAGCTTTTAATGTAATGCAACAAATCTCAGGTAAAAAAAACAATGCGCAGTCACAAATCAAAAGATTACCTTTTCAATTTTTTAAAGTCATGCTGCATCTTTGGATTATCCACTGCAACTAAACAGTCATAAAACATAGATCTCATAATCACCTTTGTACTTGGAGTGCCACGAACAATACTGCCAGCTTATCTTCAGAAGAAGAAGAAGAGAAGAGATCTACTTTAGGGATGTACTGCAGTTACAAGACAACATTATTAAAATTGCACCACAGAACACCTTTGTTTTTTCTCCCTGAGATGAATGAAAAGTGAAAGTCGAGGACGATTAAGTGGAAGTGGAGTGGAAGTGAATGTGTGTAGATACGTTTTCTGCTCTAATTGACAAAGATAATATGTTGATGGTATTCATATAGAGTTGACCTCTTTCACCACATTGGTTTCATTAAGCTGGTAGCGCCAGATTTGCATAAAGTATGGATTGTTTACACTGAATCATTTGCGAACAAATTTTGACAAACTTATGAATGGTAAATGGAGAAGGGACTTGAGCTTGTATAGCTCTTATCTAGTCTTCTGACTCCTCAAAGCACTTTTAGATTGTTGGTCACACCTACACATACACACTGATGGTAAAGGCTGCTATGTAAAGTGTCCATCAGTCTTAACTAACACCATTCCTACAAATTTGAGACCCCGCTGCCGAAGCAGCGCGAGCAATTTGGGGTAAAGTTTCTTCTTCAAGGACACATCAACATGTGGCTGCAGGATCGGGGATCCAACCTCAGACCTTCCATTTGAGAGACGACGGACTCTACCAACTGAGCAACAGCTGCCCCTGGGACAACGTTTTTTACATCCTGAAAAAAACTTAAAAAAATTAGAGCTAACACTTCTGTCTTTTAACTTTATGGCTAACACAGGGCTAAACATGACCTATGAGTTGAGGACAATTGGATACTCTATTTAACTTCATGTTGTTAGAGTCAAAGTCAAAGGTTGTTGAAATAAATTGTATTACACATAAATACAGCAATTGTAATTGTACATTGATTTTTTCGGGGACTATTTTGGTATTTTGGTTTAGCTGAGAAGCCAGTCAAGTGTACAGAGTCACATTTACAAGTAGCTTTTCAAACCACAGTCTGACAACAATGCAGCAATCCAAAACTGGAACATTAACAAATACCAGACATTGAGTCCCTGGGCCAGCTCTAAACCAAGGAATGTATTAGTCCTATTCTAACTGCTGCTCCACTGCCTCCCTGTCATTTCTCGTTAGAAGGCTGTTGATGGTTGATGCCTGTGACCGGGGCATCACCATACTTAAAGCTCTTTTTTAATAAATCATGTGGAGAGGGGGCGACTTGTGCTTGTCGTCTCGGCTGGATGGTTTCTGGATGAAAACAAAAATGTTGCTTTTTGAGATTTGAACATTTGGCTTGGTTAATGTAGTGCTGTCTTCACCCTTTTCCTTTTTGAAGACCGTCCAATGATCTCTAAGGGTTGGATTAAAGCAGCAAAGGCTTTGGCCACACTTATGTGGGTTAAATAGTTCAATTTCATCAAGTTTTAACATCTTTTGTCCTCTTAACACCACTGTTATCTTTACTCCTTCTACAGGAAACGGACGACAAATCAGACAAACTTCTTTCCGCAGACTGACATGATTACAGTTTGTCCTCCAGAAGCTGTGAAAAGAGTCACGTTCGGATGTCTTAGCAACGGTTTGTCCTCCTTAACAACGGTGATCTATGGAAGGATACTGTAGCAGACCATTGCGATGCATGATTGGCCAATCAGAATCAAGTATGTACCACAGCCGTGTAATAATAAAGAGAGAGCTCACATGCTGCCTCTTATTAATTATGTAGTTCATTCAATGAGTAATAACTGCCTCCATTAGATCCCATTGCACATCAAAGAAGTCTTATTTCACAGCGGTGGGTTTTCAGAGCCATGCCTGAGAACAAATTCAGCATAACAAATGCAAAGTGTGATGCAACAGCTGCTCTGTTTGACCTTCACAGCTCTCCATAATCATAAACAGCTCGAAGGCTTTGAAGAGGTGAGGAACAACAGCATTGGTATGCCAGGACAAAGTCGCCCTTCAAATCATTTCTCTGATATCTTAAACTCATGCATGGACACACGCACGCACGCACGCACTCTCTCACACACACACACACACACGGACACACACACACACGGACACACACACAAACACAAACACACACACACGCACACACACACATTTCTGTAAGCCCACTACCTCTAGAAAGAGACAAGCTAGCCCGAGGAACAAAGTTGTCTTTCATCTTGTATTTTTCAGCCTCAAAAGGATTGACAGGCTATTTTCTGTATCTGCTATCTTCCACTACTCTACCGTAGATTCACCTTTCATTCATAAATTACCGCAACACTGGTGTGCTGGTGAGGCTGTCGAACACATTTAGTGTGATCAGGGCAGAGAGACAAAGAGCGAGAAAGGGAGAAAATTTCCCCAAACACTCCTCCTCACCAATCATTTCATCTGACATGACCTTGTCAGCTTCCGTAGTTACGGAGCATGAAGCGAGCTGTCAATCATGGCTTTTCTTTCCTCTCTCTCTGACACAGAGCGTATCAGGAGGTTGAAGGGAAACACTTGCAAAGACCAGAAATAATTAAGAATCAGACACAAATTATACATTAAAACAACTTCAAAGTTTTCATTGAAGGTGCATTTCACAGCCATGAATAAAAAACATGCATATTATTCAATGACCCAACAACCCAACGGGGTTCCCTGGGGGTATTCTATGATAATGGGGAAGAAAATGGTGAAAACCTGTTACCATGGGGACCTAGTATTATGGTGGTCAGTGAGGTGAAATTATAGCTTGTTTCCATGTGTGGGAGTGTGAAAGTGCAAAATCTGCAAATTGAAAAATAGTTCCCGTGTGCAACATCAACACTCTACGAAAATAAATATATCTTATACTTTAAGGCATTAGGACATTTAATAACGATTACGAGTGCGTCTGTGTAAACATATGGAACATACGTACCAGTGTGTATTTCAGTATTTAATTGTCTGACTGACTTCCTTTCCACATATTAAATCCATAGTGGACTTCCTTATATAAGAGCCGGGCATTAGAGGAAAAAAACATCAGGAAGACGGCTTTATTTGTGATGTTGAATATAACGTTGTTTTGTTCAATAGCTTATTTTTTGGCTTTTTCATTATGTGGAAATAGAACAATATAAAGAATAATACAACTTAATCCACGATGCTTACTGCAAACATAGAAGTTGGAAAGCATAGAGCAAGCAGGAGAGAGAAGGAGAGAGCGCTGCTCTGGGGCAACAGAGCTTTTTCCATAGCTGCCCCCTCCCTCTCCCGGACACATCCGTGACTGTACCGACCTGCCATGATTCATATCTCTGATCAAAAGCCTCCTTTTTAGACCTGCTTTGAATTGCTTTTCTTGCTTAATGTGACACTGTTTTAATGTTTGTGTTTCCTTCAACTAGTTTTGTGTGAGTGTAACTCTGTAAGGTGTCTTTGAGTGTTTTTTAAAGCACTTTATAAATAAAATGTATTTCTATTATTAAAAAAGAAAATACATTTATACATAAATACACACAGATACACTATATACATCCATCTTTCCATTATATATCGCTTTTGCTGTTTGGGGTCCCGGGCGGCTGGAGCCGATCCCGTCTGTCATTGGGCGAGAGGCGGGGTTACACCCTGGACTGTTCCCCTGTCAATCACAGGGCTGACATACAGAGACAGACAACCAGCCACACTCACATTCACACCTACAGGCAATTTACAGTCACCAATGAACCTAAGGAGCATGTCTTTGGACTGTGGGAGGAAGCCAGAGTACCCGGAGAGAACCCACACATGCTCAGGGAGAACATGTAAACTACACACAGAGAGGTTCCTGTCCCACAGGGATTCGAACCAAGAACTTCTTTGCTGTGAAGCAACGGCGCTAGCCACTGAACCACCGCGCAGCCCCACTATATACATACTGTATATAAATACATATGTATGTATAAGAAAATGTTTTGCAGATATAGTAAGTATGAACATTGGATGAGGATAAACATGTTTTGATTAAAAGCATTGCATTCTAATGTTGATTAAAAAAACATGATACCTGGACTTCAGTAAGTATCTCTCAACACAAATACTATCTGTAAAAATGCAAAGTGCATACATTATTCTTTTCATCATCCCTACAGAGTTCATCCTGAATCAGAACTGAGCTTGTCTGGATAAAAAAGTGATCGTGTTTGTTTTTGAATTGCTCGCTATTGAAGGACGAGAGGGCAGATTGTTGCAGATGGGACATCAGGTTGAGACTCCAATCTATCTAAATAAAGCTGGCATTGCATATAAATGTAAGCAGACATGCTCCTCTTCTGCAGGAGGTCAAACAGAGTGCATTAATGCCCTGCTCTTTGTTCATTCAGCTGTGGTATCGAGCTGGCACTCTGTTCATTTAAAAACCAGGCTGCCATGTGTCGGTCTGGTGTCTGCAGAGAGACAGAATCAACACGCAGCTTTTATTGGAATCCACTTAATAGCGCAGCCAAAGGTAGACTCTCTTCATTTCCGTATAACATATAAGCCGGGTCTCGCAAGCCAATATCCATCCATAACCAGAGAATCAACATCTGCCCAGTGCCATGGAGCTTCAGAGTTTGTTTCAGGCTGCAGGGCCATCAGAGAAAAACCTTTATTTTTATAGTGTTTATGAATTAAAGATGGCTTCCCCTGGGGTTGTTGAGGGAGAGTAGAGGCTTTATGGATCTCTCTCCCTCCTCCGCATTAAATCTCCTGAATACCACAGGCCATGTCTCAGGATGTTAGACACGGAAAACAATAACAGCCAAACATTCTTATCTCGCTGTTTGTTTGTATTTCTTCCACTCAAATCCTGTTTTTCTTTCTTGTTTTCTACAGCGTCGCCTGCCCTTGCTGTCATTCGCGCTTCATTCCCCGGCTCTGAAAGTTCGAGGCAAGTCCATTAAAAACTGCATTACCCACAAGTCAACAGGTTAGATAGTCCATTACAGCTGAAGGTCAGGTTTTTCTTGTTCTAAGGTGGGTGGATCTTGGAAAGTGGAGAAGGCAGATGTGGGGAGATAGCATAGAGGATAAGTTCTGCTTTAGGAAGCATCAACACTCACTTTAGGTTGACAATATCAACAACATCCTTTACTTTTTTGTTTTTGATGAACGAACAGAGTCAGGATGCTGTTTCATTTGAGTGAGTGAAACAATTAAATTATATAAATTTGCCCAATGTTGGTTCCAGTTTGCTTATCTAGATATCCGTTTTATTGGCCAGGTGTAAACATTTATCTTGATAGAAATATATTTGTTATACTGAATGTGAGCAAAGTTGTTGAGTAGTCAAATCACCTTGACCTCAACTCTGGTATTGCTTTTACCCAACGCCTCTACCAGCAAGTAATAAGCAACAGCATTATTGTTTGAATTAAGACTCATTTGCTTCACCAACACAACGACTTCAGCTACTTTACTGGAAGGGCTCGTTGCCAAGCAACAGACACATTTGTCTTCACACTTATTTATTTTCATGACACCAGTGAAGTGAAACAGTCTGTTGACCAATCAAATGACTTGATTGGAACTTGCGGTTGTATAAATATTATGTCAGAAAAAAGAGCATTTACCCTAACTGACTATGGACACATTGACGGCTTTTTAGTAATATTTAGTCTGTTTGTTCAACGTCAGCCGCCACATAGGTTTCATTACTCACATGCAAAGCAGTGTAACAAGTACAGCCATTGGTCTCAAACGCTCTGGCTCATTCTACTCGCACACTACTCTTTTGTCTTTAACACATTGTGTCACATGAAACAAAAGGGGCTGGACACCCGGCCAAAAAGACCAAAAGGTGGGAAGGTGCCGAGCCAACCACGTATGGGGTCGTCGCTCTCTGCACCTCCCGCTAAAAATACCTAAAGTGTAAAAAAATGGAGATAAAGTAAAATGTATGCTGTGTAAGGTTAAACTGGCTAATCGACCGGAGTGATATGCAACCGCATTTAGCACAGGTATGTGGATGTTAACCTGATAGGGGGACTGAAGGCTGGTGTTGTTAGAAATGCTAACATTAGCCACGCTTAGCAAACCTATTTGATATATTTTACATATGACCAAATTCAACCCACAAACCACAGTATTTTGGTTCACTTTCTTGTTTCGACTACGTCAAACCAAACTCTGGTGCACTTGGAGGCGAACCCAGGCCCCCTGTTTTGAGCGGACCAGAGTTCGGTTCTTTGGTCCACACCAGAGTTTGTTTGAGCATTCACACCACCTGAAACCAAAAGAACTATCCGACAAAGCGCCCCAGAGTTTGTTTCAAACGGACCAAAACGGCTCAGGTGTGAATGTACCCTTAGTATGAATACCGTCTTGATAGGAGGCAGCAAGAAAGTTGATGAATAAGACTCCTGAAAAGGATGATGAACTATATGCAATATATTCTCTGAAGATTTCTCCATCTCTGACAATGTGTAGGGCTACTTTAAATATTTTATCAGCAGGTTACAACACATTCATTGCTGGCTGTTTCGACAGGTGGAGCCTCTCATGTATTACAATGATGCAACTCAAATAAAGCACATTCTGCTTCCTCTTGAGATTTTGTAGCTGACAATGACGTGTCTCCCAAGGGCCAATATACAGTAATTACAAACCTGTGTGCATTAAAAAATGCACACACACACACACACACACACACATACACAAGTCCTGTCGTTTTTTCTGACAGCTGTCATCAGCCCCCTCTGCTACCAATCCTTTTATCTGACAACAGCATCATGCATGGCCAAGGGGAGATCTACACCCCCACACGCACACATGCATACACATTCAGAGGAGTAAACACCTCCATCTCCCAATCCCTCCAACCCCAAACACCTCCCCCGTTTGATCTCTCCCATCCATCCCTCTGTTTAATCCCTTCTTCTCCCCTGGCCTCCACAAAATGAAATGCAAATAGCTCGACATAACCTGGGGCGTCATTTATCTAAATTAGAGCGCAGAGTGTGGATCCCCATGGGGCGCCCATATGCTAACGCAGTTAGCGTGATTAGCTTCATTAGCCCATGTCAGACCATTAATTACACATCAAGCCCATCAGTTAGCCAGGGCTCGGGGTTCCCATACACTCTGGACTTCAGTGGGCAAGGAAGAAAGGAAGACAGGCTTTTATCAGCAGGAGTGCTGGAAAAATGCTGTTTCTCAGCATCTTTTCTAATGTGGGAGCAATCTGGAGAGAACAACTGTTATCAATGACAAGTGGGCTGAAACTCCTTCCTTCCTGCCATTCTCCAAAGTTTAATTCACTAAAAAAGATGGGCATCACAATTTAATAAGACTTAAATGTGACAAAGAGCTGTGAAGGAGTGCAAAAGAATTGTCCAATTGATCAAAACGTTCAATTATGAGGCTCATACATAACAGTAAGTAAGCCAGTAGAACCATTTTAAACACACTCTTGACTTCATAAGGTAAGAAGTCAAACCCGTTACATGACCTCTCATCTGTTTACAGCTGGAATGAAGATGTGAGCAATCTCACTGGTGTTATATGATAAATTAAACAACCTGAGCTTCGCTACCTCTCTAGTCAATGCTCCTGTTTCCTCAGCATGTGCCACTGTCCATCTCTGGCACTACGCTGTGTTCTGTTTCAAATACGCTGCGAGTCTATTTTCAATGGAGCACGCACCAAGTTGGACAGAATAGTTGGCCTCTGACAGGAAGTCAGACAAAGAAATGCACAGTCAATTTCAAAATAAAACACGATATGTTCGTATTTTCCATCACTTTATCAACATCACATCTAAACAGGCTTCAAATCACATTTATACAGAGCAGGAAAAGAAAGTAACTGAAATTAAGTATATGTGCAATTTATGGGCCGAATATCCACAACGTCAAACACATTATATACACTCTGTTGTTCATACTTCAGTATATTTATATTAGATAATCAGCTTGTGATTAAATATATTTATAAATCTACCGTGTGTATTACTATTTTACAATTTATTAAATTGTGTTTATTACACTCTTTCATTTCTGTTTCTAAGCTATTCAACAAATATACTTCATAAACTACTTATAACAAAACGCTTGAACAAAAGGGCCAGACAGGAAAAAGAACAAAGACATCAACAGATAGAAACAAAGATGAAGAACACGTCATTTTAAAGTAAAAGTAAAACAAAGTGATAGAACAAAAAGCCTTGCCCAGACAAATATAAAAATCATTTGAATAAAGCGTGTTAAAAAACAAGCATGCCATCAAGACCCTGTGCAGAAGGCTACAGATCAAAAGAAGGGTTGTGTTTTTAAGATAGTTTCACAAGAGATTTAAGAGAATGCCAAAACCTTTTTTTTCCTTCTGAAAGCCAAAAGACTAACAACGAGAGATGTTCATATGATTAGTTTAGGAGATTTTATTATGGGAATGTTAAACGAAGGACACTGTTGTTTTTTCGAGCCTTACAGGAAGTAATACAGGCCTCCTCAGGGCGAAAAAAAAGCCCCCCTGCAGGTCTTGCAGGCTGACATATTGAGTTGCTGGCAGCGTTTTGACTGGTTGGCTGGCAGGACATGTAGCTGTGGGAGCCAAAACTCGAATGCAAGAGAAGTAGCTTGTGGTATTACAAAGAGTAAGTAATTTAAGGATGACCTGTACTGTAACACTTTTTCTGAAACTCTGCAAGGGGAGCTGGATAAGGTCACTGTTATCATCAGCCTAATAGTGTCACTAGTACTTGACAACTGTAAGTGAAGGGCAGCTCTCTTAGATCACAAGTGTCAGGTCAAAGTCATGAGTAAAATGTCCCAGGCCATTATAATTATTATAATAATAGATTGCATTTATATAGCGCCTTTCAAGGGACCCAAGGACGCTTTACACAGAGAGGCAGAGTTAAGAGAGGTTGTAGGCTGTGAAAAAACATTCTTGCTTTAAATAATGTGCAGTTGAATATGTGGAGCCAGCTGTACAAGTTAAAAAATGAAACAGACTACTATGATGAACAGGGGGCAATTGTTCTTTAGTCATATGTTCACACTTCCAGGAGGAGCTGTATCTGTGAACGCTAAAGAGCCACATTTTTCGCTCTGACTTCACTCAAAGTTTTTCCTTTCAGACCCTTAGTATTTTTTCCGCAGCAAGTCCGAGTGGGCTGAAGTGAGAACGCAGCAGCATATTATCAGGGAAATTCATCTCGAGCCAATAGGAGGGGGAGTGACGTTTATATACTGTGACTGCTGCACGGTGCATAAGTCTGCCCACGGCTGCTGCGATCTCCGTGCACGCAACTAAACGGCTGCATTAAATTTTCTCTTCTCCAGTATGTTGTTCTCCGCTCTTTTGTTGATGTTGTGATTCCGTCAAACTACGGGTAGCATCGATATAAAGTCAAATATTTTCATTATAGCATTGTATAGTGGACTCTGTTGCTTTGTCCGCTACTTCCGCGTGGGTTTTTTTCCTTAATCTCAGCAGACCCCCCCCATTATAATGTGTTTAAAAATAGTTTTACACCATTATCTTAAAAAAAAGTGTGATGAGGAGCTAAAAGCCACAGAAGAGGTTGTTTGTCTCTCTCTCAGCCTGTGACTCACATATGACAAACTTCCACCTTGTTGAAAGTCACACTTTTTTTGTTCTCTGTGCACTAAATCACAATTAGCTCTAAACATAGCCCAGATCATGCTGCTGAACGACTAATGCACATCACTCATTATCGCCTGCTGCTAAGCCATCACATACAGACACACACCCACACACAAACATAAACAGTGTCACCTTCCCTCTCCTCTGATAAATGACGCTAGCACAGAGAATTGGTTGACAAGGGCGTGTAGGTATATACAGCGAAGTCATAAAGAAATACCAAACTGAGAACAGATGTTCATACATTCCCATAAACATGAAATAAGATACGAGGACTGTCTGATGTGTTTCTAACAGGTTTATGAGTCATTCTGCCGATACAAAGATCATAATGCTCACCCTGTGTGCACAATTTTAAACATGAAGCAACAATATTAAGTTTACAAGTTTATCTGGCCCTTTGACGTCGTTAAGTCAAACCAGTGTCTGATATTTGCCACAGCTTGCATTAGCTGACCCCCAATCCCCACATACTTCCGCTCTGCCCCACTTGATCCTTTTCTTGAACGAGTGCAGCGAAAAGCCATGAGCAGCTGTGCACACATCACAGGAGAACTACAAGATCACGCGGGAATAAAGAGCAAAACGTGAAAACATGTTGCTTTGTCTTTCTGAGAATGATTTGTTGTTCATCTGAGGCCTGTTTTGACGTAATGCTGATGAAGTGATGGAAAATACGACCGTGAGTTTGTATATTGTGTTTTATTTTGAAATTGACCGGATGTTCTGTGTGTTTCCTTGTCTGACTTCCTGTCTGGGTTGTTATATTCTGTCCAGTTTGACGCGTGTCTGCAGCGTACAAATATAGACTTGCAGCGTCTTTATAATGGAGCATAGCGTTGTGGCGCTGCTGGCACGCTCCTGAGACGGACCGCGGCGCACGCCGTGGAAACACAATGCTTGACTAGAGTGGCAACGAACGGAAAGCGGCGCACAAGGAGTATGTGGAAATTTGGGTTGACAATAAAGTCTATGCAGGATGTTGAACTGTTAACAAGCTGAGAAACCTACTACTTAGTTTAACTGTCATCATGTAAGAAATCCACCTCCTTGACCGACTGACTCCTGTGAAATAAAAACAGATTTTCCAAAATTAGGGCTGTACACTTGTCTAACTGCCAGGCTTCTCTGTGAGTGAATGATTGCTTGTTCCAGGCCGCCCACTAAAGGCTATATCTGTCTGTAGAGATGGGACATCCACAAAGGAGCCAAATTTAAAGGGATTTCTTTTGAGAGTAACATGGCTGATGATGTTTTCTGATTTTAATCATTTGTATGTAGTGGAGCATAAATGCAAGATCGAACTCATCTGGACTGGCTCAGGGAGCTGTGTCTTAAGTTATTTGTGGGTCATTTTTGCATTTATTGGACAGGAGAGCTGAAGAGAGACAGGAAATGTTGGGAGGAGAGAGAGGAGGACGGCATGCAGCAAAGGGCCGGGGTCGGATTTGAACCCACGGTGCACGAGGACTTTAGCCTCTTTGTAAACATGCACATCACTCACTTGTGAACCTTTTCTGTGAACACAATAAATGATGTAATTTCTTATATGCTGTATAGCATTGTTTTTTTCCCTTTACATGGTAGGTTTAAGAAGAAAAGGTGCATCCTACAACAAAAGTGCATTGATCTGAAGCTGACTCATTAATGCCGGTGCTTGTTTAACTTCCCTCTTTTATGTCTTTACAGCAGCACAGCAGTAATACAGTCAGGCTGTTGTTAAGGTTGTGGGTGTATTGATAGTCAGCCATGCTCCTCTTAACCAGTAAGCTGGACCACTCTGCCTGATGGCCTTCACCATCTGTATCTGACACACCCACACACACACACACAAACAACGACGCTCACACAGCACACACTAGCCACATTATCGAACTGTTTCACACGTGTCACATTAGCAAAACCTCACATAAATAAATATGTATCCTATGCAACCCTAAATGTATGCATACACACAAATTAACATATGTGAATACACACTCACACAGCCAACGTTTTTTTATTTTTTACTTCAGCTCTTCCTGAGCTATAAGTATTCGACATCTCACACATGACTGCCGTCCAAATCTACCTGGCAACCCTTCAGGCTAATGTGTGTGTGTGTGTGTGTGTGTGTGTGTGTGTGTGTGTGTGTGTGTGTGTGTGTGTGTGAGTGTGTGTGTGTGTGTGTGTGTGTGTGTCTATGTCTACCTGGCAGAGTACTCGGCCAGCCACGGTGAACAGATGGTCCTCCAGCAGGTAATAATGACCCAAGACAAACTCTTAAATTGATTATGCCTTTGTGAGGGCAGAGTTACAAAGTATCACTGCCACTGGGAGAGAGACACAAAGAGCGAGCAACAGCGAGGCTCTAAGCCGAGCCTCGATCCAAATATCTGATGAAATAATTCAGACAAGCAGAAGGAAAATGGGAAATAACCTCAAGACAAGAACATTTCCTAAAGAATGCAACACCTTTAAGCTTATAGAAATGATTCAATCGGCAGATTTGGTGTGGTATGCTCAGCTTGACTGGTTGGACGACATCATCACCTGGGTCTTTTTTTCCCTCTCCTTATGAAATATGAAGGAAAAGAAGGATTTGTATTGGTTTACTTCAACTCACAGTATCTTTTTTAGCCTGTCATTTCATTTACATAAACTGTACTGACTTCTTACCAATATCACTTACTCTCACAAAGAAAGTCCCCCAGAGAGGCTGTAAACAGGCCAAGAGTTCCACCATGTATTAGAGAATTATTATTGGTGCAAGCTGATTTATTTACTTGAGTCCAGTTATTGGAAATGGAGATATGTTTGTGAAAAGTGAAACATTTTTGCTGATTTTTCTTGACAGCTAGGTGGGAAACTGCTTTGCTCACAGCATGGGGGAAAAGGACTGAGGGAAGTAAGCAAAATAAGGTATTTGAAGACATAGAGATGGAAAGAGAGAGATGGCTGAACGTCAAAACCTCGGTCAAACCCTGAGGCATCTAGTCATTTAAATATGAACACTTCCCCTTAAGAATTCAGAGCAAATTGAGGCCTAGCACACAGCAGGCAGAGTGCCCTTCCTGCAGGGCTTATTAGCCGCCCAGGGCTGAGTGGTCATGGCCAATGACTAAATGAAGAGGCTACAATAATGCTTACTGACAAAAACAAATGACAAATTAGCATTTAGTGAAACAAAGTGAGGATATCTGTTGTTGCCGAAACACAGACATAACACTATTTAGTCTTTACATGCTCCCTTTTGGTTCCATCATACAGAAACACAATATCTCCTATCACTCCTATGCTGATGATATACAGCTTTATGTTTCACTTTCCCCAGATAACCATAGTCCCATAAATGAAATGTCCAAATGCATTAAAGAAATTAGCTGCTGGTTGTCACAACATTTTCTACAGCTTCCCAAAGATAAAATGGAAATTCTAATTGTAGGCCCACAAAGACAAAGGCAAGAGCTCATCTCCATTTCATCATCTTTTCCTCTTCAGTACAGTGATCATGTCAAAAACCTAGGTGTCATCATTGATTCAGATCTAAACTTTCAGAAGCACATTACGACTACTACAAAGACAGCCTTCTATCATCTTAAGAGCATCTCCAAACTCAGGTGCTTCATGACCCAATCTGACTCCGAACAACTGATCAACTGAATATGCATTCACATCCAGCAGACTAGATTACTGTAATGCCCTCTATGCTGGACTTCCCAAAAAATCAATAAACAAACTCCTACTCATCCAAAACGCAGCCGCCAGAGTGCTAACAGGGACAAAGAAAATAGAACACATAACACTGATCCTAAAAAACCTTCATTGGCTTCCAGTTCACTACAGAAATACATTCAAAATATTAAAACATGAAATGGAATGGCACCTCAATATCTTTCTGACCTGCTCACTGACTACAGCCCAATCAGATCCCTCAGATCAGCAGGTATGGGTCTGCTGAATTTACCAAAAGTCAAGACCAAATCTGGTGAATAAACTACCCGCTGACCTGAGGTCTGTAGAAACTTTAAGTTCTTTTAAGAGCGGTCTTAAAACATCGCTTTTCTCTCATGCCTTTGGCTGCTAGTTTATCTTAACCTGTGTGTGTGTGTTTGTACATCTGGTTTGTGTATGGCCCCTGTGAGCACTCTATAGAAACAGGTGTGTGTAGGTGTGTGTTGTATGGGATGGTGCATGCTCCTTTTACAAATATGTTTTGGTTTAAAGTGAGCTCTTGAATCCACTTATTCATTTATTATTATCATGTTTTTGTTTTCTTTTGTTTATTATTTTAAATGAGTTTGTATTGTGTTTGTTTATCTTTGTCTTCTGTAAAGCACATTGAGTTTACGTCTGTATGAAATGTGCTATACAAATTGAATTGAATTGAATGTAATGTATGATATACTAATTATCATCACTGAATAAACAGTAACTACTACTGCCAGCATGTGTGTTGTGCATGTGCAAAATCAAACACTAAACTCTAAGAATCAAAGCCAGTGATGTTTTAGATGAAGGAGATCAAAGTTTTATTGAAGGCTTTGAAAGCTTTAAGCAGGATCAAGCCAAAGCAGCAGCAGATCAGGCTTGGATTTTTCTTTTTGCCAATGTGCCTTTAAATGTTGGTATTACGCTTAAGCTGATGGCCCCTAAGACGATGAACCTAGTGGACCATTAAGTAGCTAAAAGCCCGTATTTCCCTCAGCTCTCTTTGGAAGACCACAAAAACAGAGCTAAAGGGTGAAAAAGTACAAGACATTGATCTACTGATCCGAAAACATGACTCCAAAGGAAATTCTGGGATATGATGTTAGCAATGTCACAACCAAGAGGCTATCGTCTTCTGACAAAATACTATTCCACAGGTGTTTTCACACAAGCACCTAACTCCTGAAAATTTGAGGCTGCATGGCCGAGGTTCTCCCCAAGACCATCTAAAAGTCAGGAAAATTCGCCGCAGCCCTGTGGGTGGGGTTATGATGTTTATGTCACGTAACAGGTGTGAATGTGGTGGACTCCATTGGTTGTCCGCCGTCTTGGATTTCTGCAGCATCTTTTTAACAAGTTATTCATGTGTTCACATAATTAAGCTGTAGCTGAGTTGACGAACATGTAGTTAGTTCGTAGTTGTTTGCCAGGAGGCGTAAGGCCCGCCTTAGCTCCACCTCTTGGGATGTTTCTAATTGATTGAAAGTTAGGTAGAGACAGCATTTCCCAATATGGGGACTGCCATTGTTAGGCTTCTTTACGTCTCCGACAGCTGACGTCACCGAGACTATACGCCATTTTTTATGCAGGGCCATGGTTAATGCTACATGCTACACATCTGCAAGCTAGCATTCTCATTGTGCACGTTAGCATCCTGATACCAGGTATATATCAGGCTCACGGAGCTGCTGTTGTGCGTGTAATCAAAAGTGAAGCCAATGAGAAAGTACCTTTAAATTGGTCAGCAGAGGGAGACTCCACTGGTGACAAACATATGTGAATGTACTGTGTGTCTCCCAGAAAATGACCCTGTCTCTGTCTAAGTTAATGTTGTTCTCATGAGTTTTTGGTCCTAATTACAAGTTTCAGGACAGCATGATCGTAACTGTTGAACTGCCAAAGACAAGGCTTCAAAAAGCATGTCCACACTTATTTAGAGGAACTGTAAATAAGCACACATACAGGCCTATTATCTACCATCAGAGAGTTTATTAAGTACTGTAGATCAGCCCATGCAGGGCTGATATTGTGATTGATACTTATCTGCCTGCAATTATCTTCCAATAAATTAACCTTCTCAAACCACTTATACTATGTAACAGTCTTGATTAATCTTAATCCCGGCTCAAGCATGCACCATAAACCAACAACACAGCTATAATTGAAATAATGGACTTCCTTAGTTTTGTCAGTGTTACACTGGACACTAGGGTTTAATCCTGGGAGACGGGATTCCTGGGAAATCTGATCAAGACCTACAACTCCTGGCCAGAGCTTTTATATGGTTGCGCACACGTTGAAGTGTCGCTGAGAAGTTTTCAACATAATCAAAGAAACCAAAGACGTTTGATCATCCTGTCAGACAGAGCAGCTACTTGATGTTATCCTAGATTTTGGAGTTTTAGTTGATTATTATTTTGATAACTGCAGACCAACCACTGAAAGGGAGTGAGCTCATACAGATAAGCGCAAGTGTGCCATAACGCACAGAGGTGGAGAGATATGAAACAGAAACTTCAATCGATCATCAGTTCTAATGTAAATCAGTTAAGCACAGAATAGTGGGATCTACACTGCAGACTGTTGTCTCTGTTAACAGACGCTGTCCAAACAGCTCCAACGTGCAACAAGTGCGCACTGATGTCCGTGTGTCCGCTCGTCCAAGGGGGGAGAGATTTATTCCGTGACTTTTTTGTCTCTTCCTGCCGCGCAGGAACAGCGCTCTCTCTGTGCTCAGGGACCTCAGGGTTTACAAATTAAGCACTGCTTATAGCTTTTCAGAAGACAAGTCACAAACAATCCACTTGGTATTTCATAATTAGCGTTGCAGCAGATGTCATGCATGCAGCACACTTGATCACTTTTGCCCTAATAATGATCAAAAAAATTCCCGGGAAATTGGTCGTCTTTTCCTGGGATCTGATCCATCTAATTTTCAGGAAAAATATTAAACCCTACTGGAGACACATCTGTCACATCAGCAGTCTCAGGAGCCTAACACAGGCATGCTCACATAACCTCCTAGTTAGCATCAACAAAAACTAATGTGCATACCAGCAGGGAAAAGTCTTAATCACTTCTCCACTTGAAGTCCTTGTGTGGAATTTTTGAAAAAACTGTGAGTGTACTTTCAGAGTGTTTACGAAAAGGCCGCAGGGCTGGGTGGGAAGACATCAGTGGGGGGGTGGGGTGCTGTTTCATAACTTCAAATCTGAGGCCAGGAGGATGGGAGGAAGGGTTTGTTTTTTCATACTCTGTACAACATTGATTTTTTTTAACGGTCATGCTCGCCTCTTCCCAATTTAGACCTTCCTTTCTCTCATTTCTTCACAAGGTTGGCTGTTATTCTCTTAGGATCTTGTCATATTTCACACTTGACGTCTGCATGATCTTGGTTATGCTTTTATTAACAGGGTAACCTTTCAGCATCTTTTAATTCACACACACTCACTCACTCTGACTCAGTTATGTGAACTGATTTTCACATGCACACACACAAGACAGTAATGAATTGGTTGCGTACAGTTGTGCCAACGAATAAAAAGACACACACAGATATTAAATAAGTTCTTTTCTAGGGAGCTTTAATCTCTACACATCTTTACAAGGTAAGACCTAAAAGAGTTTCTCTCTCTCAACAGGAGATTTGTCCCTTCACAGTCATGCAGACATACTCAAATACACATACACACTACTCGATATATCATATGGGTTCAGTAAGGTAACTTTAGGTTAAATTGTGAGTTTTATGAGCTTTGACTTTGGTTAGATTGGATGGAGTTGATTGTAATGGTAACTAATGCTGCATAAGGGGGCGGCAGTAGCTCAGTCTGTAGGGACCTGGGTTTGGAACAGGAGGGTCGCCGGCTAAGTCCCGATGCGGACCATAATATGGAACTTGGTCTGGTAGATGGAGAGGTGCCAGGGCACTTCCTGAGTACTGCCCAGGTGCCCTTGAGCAAAGCACCAACACCCAACAGCTCTGGTGCGCTCACTCTGACATCTCTCCATTAATGCATGTCCACAGGTCCTGTTTGTGCATGTGTGTAATGCGGGCCTATATGTGTGAGAAGCATGTCTCTCAATAACAGAGTGTAAACCAGAATTTCCTTCAGGGATTAATAACGTTTATAAAATAAATAAATATATATACAGTATATGGATATAACAAACATATTCCAAAGCAGTGTTGTGTTTAAAATAATCTCATTTTAAAGATTCTACATAAAATGTCAAATCTGTACACAGGGGTCTGGATTTTCAGCATGGAAAGTGTTCCGCTTGTAGTCCAAGCTGTATCAGCCAATTACATATTAGCAGGCTTCGGTGTATTCAGGAGAGACAGTTTGTGTGGATAGCAACAAACAGATGGAAAGCTGTCCGCACTAATGACAGACCAGCTTCTATTGATGGTAATTTGACAAGGATGTATTAATCCGCATTTAAGAAGAAGAGGATATACTTTATCTGAAATTCAATTTTACACTCTGTTATTGAGACATGCTACACACATAAAGGCTGAAATACACACATATGCACAAATAGGATCCTATGGACATGCACTGATGGAGAGATGTCAGAGTGAATGTCAGCAAGCTCACCGGAGCTGGTGGGGGTGGGGTTAGGGCAAATCAGCAGTGCTCAGGAAGTGAACTGACACCTCTCCAGCTACCAGACCAATTTCCATACTTGATCCTTTCCAGACTTGAACCAGCGACCCTCCAGTTCCCAACCCAAGTCCCTCCAGAAAAATGTCTTAAAATATCAACTCTCTTGTAAAAAACATTGTTGTGTTTTAGCAGTTTATTATTTTTCTTGCTTTTTTCCCTGTAATCCAGCATGAATCCAGCCCTCTGCTGGGATCAGGATGATCCTGATTTTTTGGATCAAAGTAATCCTAATCCTATTCAAAAGTGTTGAACACAAACTGGAGGTTTCTTCTGGATTAAAACAAGGATCTGATTACCTGATCCTATCCGATGACATTTTATGTTTTTTTCTTTTGAACTACTAGATTTCAAGATTGAATCCTACCCTATATCTTCAATCCTGTTGGATTACTTTTGAAGAACTGGGCCCTGGGTATCTGGGTATGTTTATAACTCTTTCATGCTGTGCTGTGCTGGGGGGGGGGGCAGCATCTGTGTGGATTATAAAAATAGGATCAATAAAATGATCAAAAAGCTTGGCTCTCTGTGCTTGGCATTACCCCAGACTCACATGAGGTTACCTTTGAAACGAGAACAAGGACCAAACAAAAAAAAGTTCTGATCTTTGAAGGCAATCGGTTGAGGAAATTGTAGAAACTTGACTTCACACAAAAAAGATTCAGGAGACTCAGATGGCTTAAGTTGAAGATGTTTATATCATGACTCACGAGGAGAAATGACATTAACAGCACACGTGTGTCTTGTTAAGCCAGTTCTGTCAGACCATCCCATAGGCTTCATATTTATCCTAAAGATGATGCTAAAGTCAGGGACATGTTACCCTTCCTACTCTACCTACAACTTGAATGTGATGTCTAAGACAATTGGGAGCAGACACTAAGTCGACCAAACCATTCAGATATGAGGGGAGACAAAGTGTCCTTGGTTGGCCTAATCACAGTTTACCCTATTAGCTCTGACTGTCGTCAGGGGCAGGGAATAAGCTAAACAATATTGTACATCTACAGAGATATAGAAATTCCATCTCACAATCCTTTGCTCAATGTTTTTAATGGACTCAGTGAGCGACTAGTGATGCCTCGAACTTAGAAGGACTTATGTTGTGTACACACCAAATGCGGAACAAATATTCTCGTCGCGGGATCGCATGAATGTCATCACATTGGTCAAATTTATTGAAGCTAAATTGTGCCCGTTTGACCCTGAAGCGACAAGCCGAGGGGGAGGGGCTTGTCACCTAGATACCAATGTTTGTTTTCGTCTCCTCCTCCTATATCAGCCACAGTGGATACTGTTATCGCTGCCTTTTACCTGTTGACCTAAGTCAGAAAAGTTGTAGATTCAAACACCGTCATCTCTGTGTTTACAACATCCTTTGGAGCCGCACACAGCTCTGTAGATTTCACCGTTTTCTTCAGGAACTGCGTCCGGATTACGGCCGCTTTAAGTTTTACTGCAGGCTAACCACTCGAGTTGTGCAGCTTCAGATGTCCGCAGACTGCAATTATTACTTTCTCCATTCCTGACGTCAGCCTTGTCGTTGTCTTCTGCCAATGATGATTGGCTGTCACGTCAAGGCATCAAGCGAATTTGTTGCCAAAGTTGGATAATATGAAGTCACGCAAAGCCTCGATGGACGCGAAATTCGCTCCCTCGCGCGTCATTTCGCCTCCATTTCGTTTTTGCGACGAGTCCATCGCTCCACTCCATTGACTTTCTATGTAATTTTGTAGCACGACAGATTAAGTTTGCGTTTGGTGTGTACACAGCATTAGACTTAGCTGTGGCTCTGATTCATGGCTTTCAATGGTGTTTATTTATTTACTTGTGTACTGTGATTGTACTGTCGATTTTGTTCTTTGTGTATGAATTGACCAGGTAGAGAATGAGTTGATCTAATCTAAACTAATCTATATAACTTTGGTTTACAGAATTTACCTTTTAAACATTTATTCGACTGCGTCTGAATCAAGGGTATGTTGATTTTTTTATATAAAAAAGTGTTTCTACTAAGAGATTTGCAGTAATTCAGAAGCAGACGAGTACTCAGGCATTAACGGCATATATTCAAGGCAAGATGCTTCCAGTTGATGAGGGGGTCTTTAATCAATTATTAAATATGATGGCCACAACAGCCATGAGGCAAAACATATGTTTGGTAAACCATATTTAGACATACTAGTCGTGACAGGATTTCTTCAAGAGAGCTCTCAAACTTTGCACACATTTGCAAAATCATGTCCTTATTTTTTTAGTCTGCACCAGCCATTGTAAATAGATAAATAGTGCACTTTTTCACATAGGCCTACAATCCTTGTCCCGTGTCCTCATCCATTCATGTTTCATATAGTTGTTTTGTTGCCACTGACAAAGGAATAGATTTATTTAAAAAAAAAAGGTCAAGTGATCAGTGTGTGTGTCAGGGTTTAGGTGAACACTACGAGTTGAAGAGTGAGTGGGAGATGGAAGGATTCCAGCGTGGAGGTTTTGACAGATTTGGGATGCTAGGATGCTTACGATGTTTTGAGGATCAAGGGGTTTGCAGCCACAGTCACTCCTTACAGGATCTGAAAGGCCAGACTCATGAATACTTTCATAACCTATCTTTGAATGCAAACTTTGGATCAGCATTTCTTCCAGATTTGTTCCTGGCCGGGTGGAGCGACTTCTGAAGCTGCATTTTAGACCATGGCAGACAAAACCCTCCACTGAAACCAATACTAATGGAATTCTCTTAGACTGTATCTGTACCGCATAACTCTAAACTGTCCACTGAACCCAGTACAAATGAAATTCAATGAATCCACATTTAAACCATATGACAGTAGCGCTGCTCACTGAAGCCAATACTAATCTAATTCTCGGAAGCAACATTGTTTGAGAGACGTCAGTTCTCCAGGAAAGAGTGATACCCTCCAAATCTCTAAAAATAAAAAAATCTTCCAAATAAACCAACATAATGTGAATGCTTGTCCAGGATTAGCTGAACCACAAAAAAAGGAAAACAGAGGAGGGGCTGTACGGGGGTGCAGTGTGGGTAACGCTGTAGCCTAACCAGTCCCGATCGGAGTTTGCACGTTCTCCCTGTGCACATGACGTTCTACCCCAAGTACTCAAGCTTCCTCGAGCAAGCTGAAGACATGCTCGTTAGGTTAACTGGTGACTCTAAAGAAACATGATTAAACATTTTTCTTTTTATTTGAGTATTCAGTATTTGTGCTGCTGGTTTTTATGCATATTACCCTTTTTATGTACCCTGCCTCTCACCCAGTGACAGCTGGGATCAGCTCTGGCTACACGCGACCCCAAACAGGATAAGCGGTATAGATAATGGATGGATTTTAAGGACTAGCACACTGATTAACAGTCCCCACCAGGTCCACCTGACAACTAAATATATTTCATATTGAAAATCCCTCGTGGATGTTTAGATTTCTTGAGTAAATTGCTTTAAAGACAAATTAAGGGTGAGAGGATTGTGACTGAAAGGATGGTGAATCAAGAAAAGAAACTGTAGCAATGTCCCAAATCAGGGACTGCATCCTTTAGAGGACGCTTTAAATGTCAGTAATGTTAAAAGAACAGGGCCTTAAACCTTAAATGTCTTCATAATAATAGGTTAAGTTACGTGAAGTCCCGTGCAGCTTTCAAGGTTGCTTGCAAAAGGACCTTGCAATGCACAGTGTGCATAATAAAAGGGTTAATCCAGGAAGAGCTGGTGAAAGCAAACAGGAAATCCTTCCTGGACTAGACAGTCCCATTTCAGTTCGGTCTGAGCAGTCTACACAGTCTATGAAGCCCATAGTCCTTTGCATAGGTTTTGGTCCTTTGAAGGACGCTTGAATCTGGACACAGCTAAGAGAAAAGCTGTCTCCTGATGTGGTACTTTGAGTTAAGGACTGGTTTTACTTGTAAAAATGAATAAACTGCAAAGTCCCTCTGTGTCTTTAGAGGTCAAGAACTCAATAGAAGCATTTTGTGTTATTGCTTATGTATTCAAGATTTCATAAGTTTAATGGAAGTTGTTGTTTTTATGAAATGATTCATACTGTTACATTATAAAAATAACCTTGAGACTTTGTATTTAATAACTTCTCGTGATCAATGTGTAGAATAAAGTAAAGGTTAAGAACTGAGTGCAACATTGAGATCGAGTCCTCTTCGTCAAAAGAAACTGATTCAACATGTTTCTATTTATTTGAGTGTTCAGTTTTTGTGCGGCTGGTTTTTATGCATATTACCCTTTTTATTCACAGCTTCGCAGACTTATTGAAATGTTACATAAATACGTGAGTGATCACACAGTTCATCAACACTTAAAGCTTTGTGTTTACACCTTTAAAGATGATAATAATAATACTCGAAGCAGTGCTGCCTGAGGCTGTATACCTGCATAACATCCATAAATAATAGGTGAACCTTCAACAAGACACCAGCACACTGCACCTTCCTGTTTCAGTGTATTTCTGCATCTTAAAAGCTGCTTACTGCTGAAAACGATGTGTAATTACCTTCAAACGATTGCACATTTTTAAATTGTGATTAATTGCTAAAATTCACATTTTGGTTTCCATGTTTAATATTCCATAATTTAGCATTTAAAGTTAAAAATAGTAAGGCTTTTATTTGGAATTATTTGTACTGCCCTAAGCTGAAAGTACTTTATTTGATGTTTGAATTCAACCCTGCTTTTATTTCTGGCACCGTTAACCTGGTGCTAAGAGTGAACGCCCCATGCTGGAGCCAAAGTACTCCAGGCCGGTGGTCTGGGTTTGGGTCCGACCTGTGGCTCCTTTCTCGCATGTTATTCCCCACTCTCTCTATCCCCGATTTCTGACTATACACTGTCCTATCTCTAAAGTAAAGGCATAAAAAGTAACAAAGTAAAACCTTTAGAATCCTGCTTTTATTTTGAAATAACGTAAGGACACTGGTAGATCGAAGGTTAGGACTTTAACTTATCCACGGAAAAAGGAACTAGTTACAGATTAAGAAGCAGTGTCGTTCATTCTATCACTGTGACTCAAGGGAGACATTGCAGAGGCTTATCTACGTTGCACCGAAAGGGACAAAATAGCATCCCATAAATCGCGATAAAATAAAATGAATGTATTAATTTCAGACCTGAATTAATCACATTTAACTAGTAATTGACAGCCTTACTAATTATATCACACATGTGTCTTAAGTTCTAGGTCACTAGCCTAACACAAAGACACTAAATGTACGTGAGAACCAAACAGCATCACACTCATGACCATGATTGTGTTGTTCTGACCCATTTCCCAGACTGAAGAGAGCTGGCACCCACAGCTCGCCTGCTGAGCTCTGGGGCAGTTGGCTGCTGGTGAGATGGCTCTGTCTGATAATGTGTTGGCTGGGCCACTGTTAACTTGGGCAGGGATCTGTCTCCACCGCCATCTGGACTGCTGCTCCATCTAGTTCTCCCACTTTGATCTCTTCATCTCCATCTGTCTCGCTGACTTGACCCATTGACTGACTTTGTGTGCATCCGTCTGACTGACTATAGATCTCTCCGACTGACTGACTTGGAAGCTGACTGAATTTAAGTGTTTCTATCCATCAATCAGAAGGAGTTATACGTCTATTAGACTAGAATATCAAATGACTCATACGTATAAATGACTGAGAAGTGACTTCACAAAACGACTGTCTTGCTTCTGTGGCTGCCAAACCCTCACAAGTGAGACAAAAAGAAACTGCCTATTCTACACAGAGACCTACACAGGGATGTAATGCACATATAACTGAGCCAACAAGCTGAAATCACCTAAGTAATCTGGTTCTGTTTGCAGGTATTTCAAAATCAGATAAAAGCATTCATTAGGCTCAAATGGGCTCCTTTCTATGCAAATGAGCATCATTGCAAAGTATATCCCATAACAAACACCAGGGCTGATAGTAACAGCAGTGCAGTATTTATAAGGGGTGTGAAACACAGACTAAAGCCAAAAAATGTATTTGTCTGTTAACCCAGTCTGAAAGGGATAGTTTGGCATTTTTTAGGTGGGTTTTAAGAGGTTCTTGTCAGTAAACAACTATATTGGCCACATGAGATGCTGGTCAGCTCGGCCCCTTTTAAATAGTAAATGGACTTGAACTTGTACAGCGCTTTTCTAGTCTTCTGACTAAAGCTGCAGTTCACACCTACCCATTCACACACTGATGGCACTGTGAAGTGTCCATCAGCATTAACTAATTCCATTCATAAACATTCACATGCCGCTGATGAAGCAGTGGGAGCAACTTGGGGTTAAGTGTCATGCCCAAGCACACATCGGACATGTGAATCCCCGATGCTCCGGTTGAAAACAACCTATTCTACCACTGAGCCGAAGTAGTGTACATATGTGAAGACTGGTCAGAATGCTACCCGGTGCATCAGCCCTGCCTGCATAACCATAGGTACTCCAGCCAGTCTCTCCTTAAAGGGGCAGAGCTCACCTGCATCTCCTGTGGCTAATTTACTTACTACTGACAAGTACCTCATACAAGCCCACCTCAACAATACAGAAACAATCCCTTTGAGATATTATTGAATATTACCATCATACGGTTGGATCAGTTTAGGGCTATCAAAAGCACCACTCAGGAAAAAAAAGGGTGCAGTCGTTCTGGTTGTGCAGGGCCCTTGTGCACAACTTAGGATGAGAGCGATTTTTTCCTGATGAGCTTCGCTTCCTGGCTCGCTCCGGGGACGACGCTGCATTACAGACGGTGAAAGTGGCATCACATCTGTTGAGTCTGGAGTTTAAAATAAAATGAAAGAAAAAAAAAGATGCCCCCTCACTTCTCAGCTCATCATCTGTCTGCTGGTGAACTCAGTCGAGCCGGGAGCAGTAATAATAATGACAGCTTTTTTCTGCAATCAAAAGCGTGACAAATGCAAATGGCACTGAGCTGCAAATATTGTAAAAAGTGTGATATGTTGTTATCACCATTTTATGATTTGGTCCTTTGGACAAAGACATAAAGCACTTGCAAATGACAGGAAATAATTATTTCTACAGCAGAGAGCATCATGTTGACCGAGCAAGGTAAGCTCACGACTAATGAATCTACTTTGAGAGTAAATGTATCCAACTGTACTTCTCAATTAGAGGACTGGGCTTTAGAACCGGTCGTGAATAAGACTCCGTGATAGCTGTATACATTGTAGTTCTGTATGTTTGGCTTTTTGTCAAGGCATGTCTCTACTTGGAAATCTTGATCTTGTTTATCCGTTTCTGTCTCAAGTTCTCAAACGAGCAATATGTAACTCTGACACCTCGTGTTTAAAATGGGTACTGCAGTCCAAATTCAAAACATTGGAGAGAGCTGTCTCCCCATTCCCCGCCCCCTTCTCTTTAGAGTCGATGTGCACACAGGTTGCCATGTCGCGGACACTGAAGCTTCAGTGTTTAGCAAACTCTGTCTCAAAACATTTTTCTGCGTCCTAACCTCTCTCGATTTCTCAAAAGCTTCTCCAATATTATCCTAGTTTTGACCACGTTAGGGGGCATTCAAAACAGCCATGTGGGGGTGCCTTCAAACATGTTTCCTTAATGTCTGATTATGTAGTAAGGTCATTTTATGATTTAAATCAGGAGATAACTTACATGTTGGACCTTTAAATTCTGCGACCACGACTGTTTCTTTTAACAACACAGGGGTCACTGAGCTAGAAAGGCCTAGAATGGAATCATCATAAAAAAAATAGATTTCTCATTGAACATTTGTGTCATTAATTGTCCATGGCTGTAACAAAACTGTAATTTATTTACAATGGATCCCTGGGGGGGGGGGGGGGAGTCGGGGGAGGAGAGTGATGTTGGAGTGAAGTAATTAAAGGCGACAGGAACGAGGCGGGGGTGCAGTACTTGTTAGGTTTGTGTGTGGGTGTGTGTGTGTGTGTGTGTGTGTGTGTGTGTGTGTGTGTGTGTGTGTGTGTGTGTGTGTGTGGGGGGGGTCATTTGTAAGCAGCATAGCGTGCTCCTATATGACCAAGGACTTTCTCCTTTGGAAATTCCATAATGAAATAATCAACCTCACTTGGAGTATGATAAATTTGCCCAGGACTCTTGTGATTAATCACCGGCTTTAGAAAACCAAATACAGTAAATTAAATTATAGTGCAGAGAAGTTCACTTCCTCTCCTCCATGCTTTATTGGTCGGCCATAATAAACCATTAAGCGCTAACAAGGAAGCAAAATATGATGCAACATGGAAAATCCATTTAAATTGATGAACGAATTAATAATTGTTAGAGGGAAGTGGGTGTTGGTACTTTGCTTCATGTAGCAACACGTTTGTTTAGTTAATTAGCTGTTCCACTGTAATTAACTTGGGAATGATAAACAGTAATCCTTGAACATTATCCTTATATTCAATTAACGGGCTATTTAAAATCCGGTCAAAGGAAATGCCACTGCGATTAATGAAAGTACACACATGTCAGTAATAATCAGTGTCATCCATTTTTATGCGTGGTGATAATGCGGATATCATCTTGTGCTAATGTGCCGTTGATGTCATCCATAAAGACACATGTGTTTGCCAAATGATCACTTCAGAAGGTCAGATCATTCCATGTTTACATCTTTGATTTTCCGTGAAGCCCTTCATCTTGTCTCTGTGGAATAATTAAGACCACTGTGACACGAACATCACTTCCTGTTTACTCATCTCCCATCATCCCTCAGGTTTTTCTATATGACGGATGCGTACGAGAAATACCTTGAGCTCATAATGTCTGCCTTTTTATCATAGCAGCAGAAATCCTCTGAGAGCCATTGATTGCGTAGTCCACAATTCATCTTGGTGGTAATTGGAACAAACACTGTTTAATGCCAGTGAGGCCCGATAGTTGGCAGAGCAGAATGTTTCTCTCTCCAGAACACCACAGAGGTACGGTATGATTCATACAATTGATCTGTGCATTGGTGAAAAGGGCACAATGATACTGTCTATAGGGGAAACATGCTCCATGTCGTGTGAAATACAACTCCCTGTAAAGCAGTCTCTGAAAAAAGAGCATGCTTTTTAAACATTTTAAAGGATACTGCCGGGGTGTGTGGTGTTGAATTACCAAAAAAAGACAAATGTGATTGAATTAAAGAAGACAAAACCTACATAGTAAATTGAGTGCACAAAGAGTAACTTTACAGTGAGAAGGCAGACTCAGAGGGCAGAACAAACACCTAGCTGTGGGAGTGTTACCCACCTGGGGGAGGGGTTACTGCCCTTTGTGATGTCACAAAGGGAAAACTTCGAAACGACCTGTTTGAGCACACATTTTCTGAAAAGTGGAGCAGGCAAAAGACGGAGAGTCATAATTGTGGGGTTTTTAGACAGACTAGGGACACATACTAGTGCTGGAAAAAGATGGTTAAATTTAATTTGCAAATTATGTGACCTTTACATTTGTGTTTCTAACCTTCTTATGCAGGAAAGAAATTGGTCTCCACTTAATCAAAAACATGAACCTCTTTAGCTGCTACAGGTGCTCCATTGTGCTCATAGACTTTCACTACTGTAAGTCTGTCTGCTGATTGGTGCTCAACAACAGCATACAGTGAATTCATCACAGTTTTTTCTACTTTATAATAACTGCTCGTTGTGACTGAAAATGAGGTTGATGAGAACAGTGGGGCTAAAATCAAAGCACAGCTGGTCTGTAAACACAAACAATGAGATCAAAGATGCTCAGATGCGTCACGGAGCTGAGCAGCACTGCAGAGTTAGGTGATGATTCTCTGTGGGTTTGTCACTACAAGCCAAAGCTTCCACATATGTTCTTTGATCCAGTGTTAATACAAAAACACTGGTTAGTCCTCATTATGCAGACTTTCAAAGTACAGGACAGATACTTCATGTATATATATGGAAATGTGATTCTATCTACCGATGCATGATACAACACATTGACTGTAAGTGGACATGATTTCATATCTAAAAGAGAGAATGCTCTGATAATGCTCTCCAACATTACTAGATAGGTAGAAACAGGATTTGAACAACATTTTTAAAGCTCCCGTGAGGAACATTCACATCCTGTGCTAGCAAAAATCTCATCCTGTTGTCTTTTAACAGCCAAAACCATCCCTCACTGTGAATCTTTTCCAAGAAAACATGGCTGTTTCAGCAGCGGGCTGTGACTCACTTCCTCGAACACCTGCCCTGCATGATGATGCCAGGCATCAACAATTGTATTATGGAATATATATGGTATTGTCAGCTTCTGATGGTTGCATAAGCCGTATTCACATATGCACTCCTGAACTTTTCTACAAAAATTGAGGAGGACTGCCCCTGAATCCTCCTGATCTACTTGTTCTAGCATGCACCTCACAGTGGGAGAGTATCCCTGTCGGACGGGAGTATGGGGCGGGGGGTCTCCTGAGGCAAGACGTGATGTAAAAAGAATGATGTGGAATTGGCTGCTGAAGCAACATAGTCTGCTATGCCACACTACAATGAATTATTGCCATAACATCAATGCTATGTGCAGTTTGACAGAACACCAATATCAAGAAAAGGGCGGAGAAGAACACACTGGTGAACAGAAAAAAAATGTTTGCAATGGATTCAGAATCCTAAAGATCCCCTAGTTTGACCCCTCACAAGCTACCTAAGGCAAAGGTTAACATTTTACATTTTTTCACCAATAAGGTTCCAGGTACCCCGACTTTGAGCAGCTCTCACGGATTTTCCAACAGGAGTTGGATTTAAATGTTTTTATATGGCTTAGAAGACACCTTTATTTATGAACACATTTGGGAATACATTTATTTTTTCCCAGATTTGTGCAATATTCCCTTACTACTGTGTTATATAAGATACACAGCTAGACAAGACCATGCTTTCATGAAGACTGTGTTCTCAGTGTCAAAGTTTCCAAAAAAGAGAGGAGTAGCTCATTGTGATGCAGGGTTGAAACCTTCTTCAACTACATTATTGTTTCTTTTCACCTACTGTGAAATCTGGGCTCTCCAGAGATCCTGCTGGCTATTGAGCTATCGATCACACGGATCACGGCCCTGACTTCACCACTAAGGCCTTGAAGCAGCTGTGTGTGTGTGTGTGTGTGTGTGTGTGTGTGTGTGTGTGTGTGTGTGTGTGTGTGTGTACATGTAAGCAAATCAAAGCAGGTCTTGACCTTGCTTAACCGCGATACATTGCCCAAACAGATTGCGGGGCAGAGAGCGGGGAGACTGACAAAAGAGAAAAAAAAAAGTCCATCTGATGTTCGTGCAAAGATATCATCCTCGTTGGTTTGGAAGCCCGATGCAACTGCAGTTTTACTACAAAGCCATCTACGATGTATTTTTACCTGCAATACAAGAACTCTGCAACAAGAAGTGCGGTGCATCACTATGCACATGTCGATGGCAGGCTTTTATACATGTTTTCCCCTTTTAGACAGTATAGCATAATAAAGTGACATAATAAAATGAAGGCTGTTAAATAATGCAGGAAGATTCATACAGGGTTAAATAAAGGTCACTAATTGTACAAGTATCGAACCTCGCTCCGTATTTTGAAGGCATAAATAAGGCATAAACAAACGAGCCAGCGGATGTTTAATGTGGCTACACTGGGACTTTGCCTGTGATAAATGGGCTTTGAATAATGCATGCAGGTACAACAGAAGGGCTACAACCTTCAGGTTTGCCATCTGGTGTCCCACACTAGATACTGAGCAGAAAAAACAGGAGGAGAATTCACTGTCAGCCCCCGTCAGATGGTGGAGGTATGTGAACTAACTGTTTATTCTGCAAACAAGATGGATGAAGAAACTTGTTCTTCACGTTTTCATCTAATTGCAGCATTTTTAATAACAGTTTGAGGTACAAAACTCCACCGTGAGACTGGGTTTAAGGGTTTGTACAAAGCCTTGTTTGCTAGAATTGGCACGTTCACATTCACAATGTTAGTTGTTTTGAAAAGACCAGGTGAGCGCAAAGTGATTTAAACTAAAGTGGACCCAAGTAAGATGCTTGAAACATCAGGGGGATACATCTATTGTTGGTAATAGTCTGTTCAGTGGAAAACATTCTAAAATTTAAAAGCTTATGCAACTCCGACACTTAGCATTCAAAGAGGGTACTGCCGTCCAAATTCAAAGCATTGGAGAGAGCTGCCCGCCCCCCCTCACCCCACCCCGCTCCCTCCTCCCTAGAATCGATGCTCATGCAGGTTGCCATGTCACGGTCACTGAAGCTTCAGTGTTTAACTAGCTCTGCATTGGTGTTTTAACCCTACTTCATTTTTCAAAAGCATCTCCAATATTAATCCTTGTGGAGCTTATTAGAAACATGCAGATGCTTTTTAGGTCGGGTACAATCACTTCTATCTGAACCAGTTCTCTTGCCCGCTTCCATCGCTGCAACACCTGTTGGTTTGCTGTTTGCCTGGCAAACTGAGGAGAGTCCAAAACCGCCGTATGGAGGTGCCTTAAAACCGCCTACCTTCTCTGGTCCAATCAAATCCAGACCATTCAGGACCAGAATCTAAACTTAGGAGGAGGACATTCTGGCTGCTGCCTTGTTGTCAGAGAAGCCAGCACTTCAACATAGCATGTTTCCTTAATGTCTGATGATCCAGTAAGATTATGATCATTTATGGAAATGATATGAGGCACAATACTTATTAATAGAGTTGTATTGATCTTTTCAAACCAGATTCGAGCCACTTTTGTATCAGAATCAGAATCAGCTGATTCTGATACAAAAGTGGCTGATACAAAAGATTCAAGCCACTTTTGTATGTGGATTCCCACAAGGAGTTTGATGCAAAGAGCAACGTGAACGGCCAAAAAACGAAATCAGATCCGAGCAAAATATCTGAATTGAGCATTAAGGCTTGCAGTGTGAACGCAGCCTGAGAGTTGAATGTAGACTGATTTGTAAACCGAGAGCTTTGCCAACTCACTATCCTCCTTCTATTCCCCAATTGTTTGCTACAATGCCTGGATTAGCGCTGAGCCCACACTTATCCATCTGTCAATATCATGATTTATTCTAACCTCACGCGAGAAGCAGACCCCAAGATACTGGAACTCTTTGCTTGAGGCAGTTACTCACTCCTGACCTTAAGGGACCTATCCACCATTCTACCATGGCCTCAAATTCAGAGGTGCTGACTCTCATCAAGATCACTTCACACACAAAAAAAACCCAGTGCATGCCGGTCTTTTTACATGCTGCTGCCGGTCTTGGCGAGGAAACTCTGGAAAAAGATTTTTAATGTCAATGAGATCCTTAACTGTTAAATAAAGATTAAATAAAAACAAGGAATAACCACTGCTTAAAATGTCAGTGCCTAAGAAATGTTTCAAACATGAACAGCAGCTTATGGCTTAGACGTATTCACAGCCATGGAAGTTCATCTATTGTAAAATTAATCTTGATTCTTAAACTGGATTCTGATATTATCATCGATGGCAGTCGCCATTTTGGAAATACTAGCTCAACCAAATTTTCGATCAATCTAGCATCAGGCAAAGAGGTGGAGTTGAGGCAGGCCTAAAGCCACCTAGCAACATAAACACAAACCTATATGCATAGTGCAAAGAATACGCCTCTATGCATCTGACAATCCAAAAAACGATACTCATTGTGCTCAAGTGGCAACTGCCAAATGTTGAAAACTGAAGCCAATGTGAATTTAACAAAAACATTTTTGAGGGTCCACTCTAAATATATCAAAAAGCCAAACACCTTGGGGAAGATATGTTTGTCGTGAGTTGGATAAAAATGCAAGCTTTTGCACTGTGTTGGATTTTGGCCTTTCAGTACATGTCAAAACACTATTGCAAATATTTGCAGATGGACAAACCTTTGACTGACGTAGTTTTTTGAAGCATGAATGTTTAAATTACACAGATTGTTCAAATGTGACTGCACTGTACATATTATCCAACTTGGAGCCCATGACAACACATTCATTAAATAAGTTAGAATACGCCTCCATGCAATCCTAACAAACAAAACTCAATGTGCTCAAGTGGCAACCGCCAATGTTGAAAAATGAAGCCAATGTGAATTTAACAAAAAACCTTTTTGAGTGTCCACTCGAGGCGGGCTGCACAAGCCAAATAATTCCCATTGGGTCCCTTGTTAAAATCTCCACTGCTAAAATGTGTTTTCAGCCTTGGTCAAAAAATGGTTTCAGTCCTTGAAGCCTATTTCTATCCATATAAACTGTACAGGGGGTGGTTTGTTTTATATCTTATCTCAATATATAAAGGTTAGGAGTAATGCATCAATTTATTTGAGTTAACCAACAGGTAGATGTGTTGTGGCTGTTCTCCAGCAGGCTTAATGCCGAGCTTTTCCAGCTCCATCTGGTTCATGATAGAGCGAAAATGTGGTGGAGATAACTTTACCAATATGGCGATTGAGTCTTTGGGCTTCATATTGCCATTTAGGAAACCAATGGGTGATGTCACTAAGACTATATCCACGTCATATACAGTTTATGGTTTTGCATTGTATAGAAATAAATGAGAAAATCTACCTATTGGGCTCCACTTAACACCCTACACTGTAGCTACGCTAGCAGATTCAAATCAAGATGACTTGTTGAAATTAGGAAGTAGCATTAAATCACCATCATCAACCCTAGATGCTTTTGCAAGAAAGCCTTGATCTCAAACTGACCGCTATCGACCCTTTCCTTCAAATCCCCAATGTCCTCCAACTAGAAAATGAACACAATATATTAAATACAAGCACAAAATTGGCAGCTCTGTTAAAAGGAGTTAGGAGAGAATCACCACCTCAAACTTGATATTTTCTAATCCTGTGGTTGCACAGGGAAAATAAAACACCCATTTTGGATTTGCACAGGTTCAATATGGATCACACACTGGCTACTGTTCTTGTTAGCACTAAGCCCACAGCCAAAACATATTTCTCAAAGCCTTCTGTATTTGCTCGGAAAAAAAACCTGTGGGGGTACTCAACCTTACACCTTGACATGGTACTGATGGGGAGGAAATGCCGTATCTTCCTGCAGAAGAAACAAGACCTGCGATTTGCCCTGAAAATACACTTTTACAGGCAATCTGCTTTCCTCAAAGAGGGGTCAAGCAAGGCAGAGAGATAAATAAATTGCTTTGCTAAGGCTAGGCTGTGTACTCTGCCTTGTTTCAACCAGGTCATAGAAAGCATACCATTTCACATACATGGAGCAAGAGAGAGAGGGCTTTAGAGAGCTGTTGAAAGCAGAGAAGATGGGAGAAAAATAAAAATGAGCGAGAAGAGGAGAAAAACTGTAGAGGAGAGCCTGTAATAAAGGAAAGAAAGGTGAGGAGGGGAGTGGGGGAGATGAAAGAAAAAGAAGATCAGAGTCGGGGACAGGGGAGGATAAAGCCTAACAGGACCATAAAAGCATGCTAAATTCGAGAGAGTGATTCTGATCAGAGCTGGTGCGATAGAAAAGCAGTGAGTGTGATAAGAATAGCTTGCAAGTGGAGTTTTCACGCCTGTATGCTTGCAGCTGCTGTTACTCAACTGCATAGAAAAACACTCTTTTAAAAACCAGGAAGAGAAAAACAATGGAGGAATACTTTTTAAGCTACAGTTTTTATGCCTTTGGAGAGATTTTGCTGCGATCACATTGCCCTTCATTCATGTTTTTGCATCAGTTTGGATTTTTGAATGACTCATCTGCATTTTAAACACTGAATTCCGGTCTACTCATATACATTCAGTGTATAACTCTTTGTAATAGATTCATAATGAACAGGGGTGTGGTTCCAGGCTATAAGGAGAGATGGCTGCAGCTGTGACGTTGCAGTTTCTGACTGAATGAGGATTAGGGGTAGAAATGATGGGATTTTGATGGTGAAAAGACCCGCTGAGAAGCAAGCGCAGCATGAGACCATGAAGCATAGCGGGAGAGCAGACGCAGGCCTGCGTTTCAGCGCCTCAGGCTGACAATGTCACATCTCCCACACAAAATAGAGGCATTGATTATTGCAGAATATGGAGCCAGGAACCCTGGCTTTCTCCTAAGTGATGCTGGAATGAGGCATGTTGTGTAGTAATACTTTGTTAATGTCAACTAATTGTCTGGCTCTTCTCTTGCATGAAGTTTATGGCTTAGTTTTGAAGTTTTTTGCAGCTAGACAGAATTCATTTTGAACAAAAATGAACATAAACATAGATACAAAATCAAACCAATACTCAGAGTTGAGCTATGCTAGGAATTCCTTGTGGTCACGACTCCTTGCAAATAAGTACGGTAAGAGTGAAGTGTTGTGCTGCTGAAACAAGTGCAACTAATATGTCAATCAAGCACAGTTTGTACACACAGAGACAGTCCTGAGGGGAGGTCCAATCAGACAGAGTAATTAATATCACTTGCATTAGTTTA
Organism: Tautogolabrus adspersus; assembly: GCA_020745685.1. NCBI lineage: Eukaryota > Metazoa > Chordata > Actinopteri > Labriformes > Labridae > Tautogolabrus > Tautogolabrus adspersus. Next base: position 29,378,386 of record CM036536.1, read on the forward strand.
CCAATCTTGTTTGAACACATTGGAAATTTACATGTGATTTGTTCTTGTTAATTCTAAACAACTTTGTAAAAGATCTGCTTCAGCTGCCTCGCTTGTTAAACTGGCTAAGAGGCAGAGTGGGGGGGTTTAAAGGAGAGTAAACAGCTTTTGGCATGGATTTCCCATCAATGGTATTTATTCCAAAATGCTTCTATACATACGTTTTCAGATAATTAGGTGTTTTTATCTATAATCTTTTTTAGAACCCTATACTAGCTTTTACCATTAATAGCATAGAATAATTTGATTACATTGAGGGCAAAATATCATAAAGATAAGTTAGATCATCTTTACACCTTCCTGGACTAAAGGATAAAGCCCACACATTGTGAGTATTGCATTTGGAAGGATAATAATCACCTAAATTTGACAGTTTTACTCTAAGTTTACACACAGGTGGACGGCATTGGGCCAAAATGAGAAGGGCCACTTCTAATACATAATTGCATATTGCTTTGCAATGGTGTAGTGGTTAGCGCTGTCCCCTCATAGCGACAAAGAAATGCTTTTTTGGTAATGAGTGACTCTAAATTAGGTAGGTGTGGACATGAGTGTGACTGGATGTTTGTCTCTGTATGTCAGCCTTGTGGTTAACTGGTGACCAGTCCAGAGTTTACCTCGCCTCTCACCAAATGATAGCTGGGATCGGCTCCAACCCACCTTTAGCCCCCAACGGGATTAATCGGTATAGATAGTGGATGGACGGATATTTGTTGGAAGAAATTACCATCAAATGATAAGTGCATACTAAATTCCACTAAAACGATCAGCCTCAATTTAAACACAACCCACTGAACAAAAGTGACCAAATTGCAGGGCGAAACAAATCTTTGTGTCTGACTTCAAAACATGTTCTTGTTGAAGCAAAACTTATGTAATGTTGCAGATTGTTCCACAAGCGAGTACAAAGCAAAACAGAAGAGGCTTTTGATTTCAAAAAGCCAGAAAGCTTGGGTCAAATACTGAAAAAGGTCTGACAGCTTCACGTGTACAGTAAGGATCAGATGAGACTCTGAGGTAGGCCATGTGGGAATTTACAAATGACACATTAAATAGTCAGACATTTAGTAATTTAGTAAAACAGTTTAGCCAGAAACCAACAGATGATGTGCTTATATTGATGGCAGTGCAGCATTTTTTTTAAAGATACAAAGTGCTACACTGATAAGACAGCTTTGACAAACCAAAGTAAAATTCTAACTCAGGGAAATAATGTCCTTCCTTTCATGAAGATAGTCACCTTTTTGATTGAATCCAAAGACTTCACATAACCAACCAAGAGGAAAACTAACCAACAGGTGGTCGGTACAAACAGGCTTTCACTATACTTAGAAGAGGTTCATTAGTTTACCTACGCAGGTTGGATAACAACGCTTAGTCAGTTTGGTGGGTGTGGTAAATGTTATGTAATGTGTGGGTGCTGCAGATGGCGGAGCCGTCTGCTCTTATAACTCATTTACTTGATAGGGACACTCACCATCACCTAAACTTTCCTGCCATTGGCTGTTTCCATGGTGATACAGGGAAATGGACGTTGGCTTGGTGTATGAGCAAACAGGTGCGTTTATTTATTTTCAAACAAGCCAAACACAGCTCTTTAACCACTTAAAGGCTTCATGAAAACATTGTTGCACAACAATGTTACATGAGCCAAATTTGATTCTGAAAATTGTAGATTAGCACATGTTCACAGATAGACTGAAACCCTTCTAACATCAATTTGAATTAGAACACCAACAGATCAAGTTAACCTAGGAACAAATGACTTGAAATGTCATTGTAATTCAAGTTCATGCCAACATCTGCCGTCGAATAAAATTGAAGGGCAACAATTATCCCTGTATACCTCAAAACAATTTTCAATTATTCTTCTCGATTCTACTTCATTTGGATCAAATCAGTGCAGTTTCTCAGCAGCTGGTAGAATTCAATAAAGGCACATGTGGCTGGAAAACAATAAATTAACCAAATTGATTTTCCAAGTTTATCACAATAGGTGCTTTATGCTCATTGATACCACCATTACAGAAAAATCAAAGCCTATTCTTTTGAAAGAAGATGTCTGACCCTTCACAGTAAGAGCATGACTAATCTACCATCATTTCAAATACCAATGGCCTGTTATAAATACTCTGGTGTTTCTTGATATGATGAAATTCATCACAAAACCTCTTGATGCAGAACTGCAGTGGAACATTACCATGCATGAAATCTACGAGGAATGAAAGGGACTGGTTTTCAGCATTATTACAAGGAACGTCTGATACAAATGACTTTGCATTGGTACAAGAACTTAAGCTGTATTTTTCATTGCTATTATTTTCTAGTCATGATTAAAATGTGTTTTATACCTTCATTGTAAATGGGAAGTATAGATGGGCTTTTGCGTTCTACTTATGTGCACTACATGTTTATAAAGAATAGGGTTTGGATTATAAAAATAATCTTAATTTACTTTCATACTTACATCTATTATATAGGCATTTGGTGCAGCTTGAGGTGTACCTCTTTAAACATAGATATCACATGAATGAGTAAACAGAACCCCACATAAAGTAAAGAGATGATGTCAGTGTTCATTTTCTTCTACAATATCAAGCAATCCATCAGACGAAGATCCAGGATTTCTCAGCGTGGAATGTGACCCTGATGAGTTGTAATGACCTACCATAAGTCAATACTACCAACCTCAACATTTTACAGGAATAGATGGACTTATAGGCAGGGGCGTGTCCAGACTTTTGGGACTGGGATGGCCCAACTGAGGCACTGACTGGTGCAGGGTGGCAAGAAGTTTGTGTGAACACAGCTAAATGAAGAGCATGTATCAACCCCTTCTGTCTGTACTAATCACATCGGCTTTCAAGTAACACAAGATAATTGTATTTTGTATTTGTATTTATTTTTATAGGATAAGCCCCTTGAGATGTACCATCTCGTTTTCAAGGGGGTCCTAACAGATGACAATTTACAACATGACAAAAGGTGACGAAAATTGACAACAATTCAAAAGAAAAAGAAAAAACTGAAAAAACTAATCAAAATTAATGAAAAAGACATGACAAAACAAGACAAAACAAAATGGTAACAATACACAAACTGACAACAAAATGCAACTCATTAAGACAGAACAGAGTAACGGACGAAAAACAATACAACCAAATGTTTGCCAAAATGGCCAGGAGTAACAAAGGAAAGAATAGGAGCGGATCCAAATAAACAAATGACGATGATGACAGTATTAGTGGTAACAAGAACACTTTGTTACAGAAAAAGCGGACAAAGCATTCTTAAACAAAGGAAAAGACATAATAGATCTGATCTCTACAGGTAAGTTATTCCAGTCAGCAGGAGCTTTAAACATAAAAGCTTTTTTGCCACTCGCTCTTTTGACGCGTGGAACAACAAAATATATCTGACTGGAAATCCTAGTGTTGTAATTTGAAGTGAAGGGTAAAAAATATTGTTTTAGATAAGGTGGAAAGTTAAAGTGTACAGTATACATTTAAATAGAAACTGGATCCAGTGCTGTTGTCTTCTTATAGTTAGTGATGGCCAATTGAGTGAATCATACAATGAACAATGATGGGTAAAATATGAATAACCAAGGATAAATCTACAGAGTCTATTATAGGCTGTGTTAAGGTGAGCCAGATCAGATTTAGATGAGTTTTGGTAGATAACATCACAATAATCAAAAATGGGCAGTATTAGTTGAGAGGCAAGCCTCCTGCGAACATTGAAAGTAAAGCAGTCACGAGATTGATACAGGACACCAATAGCAAAATTGACTTTGCGTAGGACATGATCAATATGTGATTTAAAAGACAGTTTCGGATCAAGCCAAACACCAAGATATTTAAAACAATCAACTTGATCCAGATGTGTGCCATCCTTACAGGTGATTACCATGGGCTGAGAAATTGATATAAGTTTCCTTTTAGTCCTGAATAGCATTATATATGATTTTGTTTTATTGAGAAGTACTTTATTAGATAAAAGCCAATTTTGTAAGATATTGAAGTCTGACTGGAGAGAGGTTTGTATTTTTGGTATATCGGTACTGGATGTATATAAGACAGTATCATCAGCATACAGTTGAACAAGACAATTTTTAAGTGTTAATGGAAGGTCATTAACAAAGATAGAAAAAAGAAGAGGACCCAATATTGATCCCTGTGGAACACCTCGCTGTTGTATCAACATGTCAGATTTGGTTCCATGTAAGTATACACATTGTTTTCTGTTGTGAAGATATGAATTGAACCAAAGTACTGCATTATCTGAAAAACCAATTGTATGAAGTTTGTCCAAGAGTAAATAATGATCAACAAAATCAAAAGCCTTTGTTAAATCAATAAAAATTGCACCAGAGAGTTCACCATTATCAGCAGCACATAACACATCATTGGTAAATTTAAGCAAAGTTGTGGTTGTTGAATGGTTCTGTCTGAAGCCAGATTGAAAAGGTGATAAAATATTATTTGCACTGAGAAAATATGAGATTTGACTGTAAATTAACTTTTCAAAGACTTTGGCAATAGAACAGATGATGGATGATCTAACATTAAAAGAATTTAAACAGGGTGAGTTGTTGAGTACAGAGCCTGTGTCCAGATAGGAGTCAGAGGATAAAGTGGGACAAACAGTGGAGAAATGCTGATTGAAAGCCTGAGCAACAGAAAGAGAGTCATATACTGAATTTCCAGCCCGTATTTGATTTATGGAATTAGTAACTGAGGTATTTGTAATTGATTTGAATGTGTTCCAAAATTGCTTGGGATTATTAAAATTGGAGGTAAGAGATTCTTTGAAAAAATTAGATTTTGAGTTTCGAGTCATTGTCTTGCACAAATTCCTTAGTTTCCTGTAAACTTCCCAATCAGCACTATCTTTTGTCAGACGAAATCTCGACCAAGCTTTATCACACTGACGAAATAAGCGTATAAATTCAGGGCTGATCCAAGGGAGGTGGTTACCTTTAACCTTGACAGTTTTCCAAGGAGCATGTTTGTCAACAACATTTGAAAACTCAGAATAGAGAAAATCCCAGGCATCTTGAACAGTAACATATACATCTTCTAAGCTTCGTTCTTCAAGGACTCAAAACATAAGCCAACAAAAGTCAGAATTTAAAATATTTTAACTTGAAAAAACTGCAAACAAACACCTGCACACTGTTGCAACACAGCCTGAATAGTGGATTTCAACCTAAGTCTCACCTCTGGCAAGGTAAATAGCTAATCATAGGTAACAATTTTGTTTTGGCACCAGGGGTGGCCAATAAGATTTCCCATGCCCCCACTGGCCACCCCTCTGGACACGCCCCTGCTTTTTACAAATGTAAAATAGGGAATAAGATTTAAAAAGAACAGGAACTTGAAGCAGAAATGTTTAACTGACAGTTGAACCAGATTCTACACCTGGTTCAGTGCTCTTCTATATATGTGCCCATTGAATGCAGTATTCTGCAGAGAATCGACATATAATACCAAACTGGCCAACCTATGTCCATGCTTCGCCCAATTGGTGCAAAATGATCCCTGCCAACCTCATTCTAATCTCATCTCAGAATTCTTGGCTTATCCCAATTATATTTATTCTGGTACACATATTGGGTAAACAAGTCAAGCATATGATGAGAACGTATCCGCCATATTTGTCTCTCCACTTAACGCTGATGTTTGAATTGACTGATTTTACTGAAATAGAAGCACACCTCTCCCCCTGCACAGACTGAAGATAAACGAAGTCCGATAGAATATCAATTCAAAAGACTTATATCCCAAGGGATCAGTGGAAACATTTTAGGTAACCTTTAGCACTCTTTGGGATCTATCGTCTTCGACTTGCTCAACATTTCAACAGACACCAGAGGACTGCTCAACGACCTTTCTTTGCTTTGCTAAAGTTGTGTTTGGTTTAAAACTGTGCTGAAGAACTAAATGAATAAATAAACCAAATAAGAACCTCAATATACAACAATAAGGACAAATTCATACTAAAAGCCTTTCATCTGTAGCTGTTTTTGGTAAATGCTTTATCACAGAATTTGCACACATTTCTAATTCTAATGACTTTTTCTTCTTTTTTTATCGAGATATAGATTAAGTCCACCAGCCGAGCACTATTCCTGAACTAATAATGTGAGTATTACAGTGGTGTTAGCAAGTAAGTCTGCTGGTCTCAAGTGTATGAAGAGGGAGGGCTCATCCAGAGGAGCCAAAGCCGGCAGCAAATCCTCTGTCTAATTCTCTGCCCAGCATGAATTCTATTCCCTCCAGCCTTTCCTTGGCCCTCTGGGGGTCTGGATCAGAATCTAATGAACTGCCTTCAATTACCCCTTCCTCCACTATTTGCCCTCCCCAGCTAACTTGAGATCATCAAGCACCTCCGCCTTCCATTTCCTTTCAACCCACAGGCCCTCCGAATGGTTCACTGTGGTTACCATGGGCACAGGAAAAGCTGCAGGAGGCTGTCCGGGGACGCAGAACCAGTTAAAAAAAGATTGAAGCCACTCTCTCTTTGGACTTAACAGGCTTAGATTATTTTCTGTCAAGTCTGATCTCTCAAAATTTCAGGACATGAGCATGGTTTCTAAAAATGCTAATAATGTGCTTCATGCACAAATAGTGAGAAATTGCAATTTCCCACCATGAAAGGATTATGTCAAGGAGACATGCCTAGCAACAGGCAGCAGTTTGACATTGAAATAGCACCAGAGAATTCGATATGTGGAAGTTTGGTTGAAGGATTTCTTGCTACATTTCTCCCAAATTCTTTCTAAGTGGGTTTGAGTCCTTGAGGCTATAACTTGTTAAAAAAGCTTGTATACCACAATGAAGAGGTTTTATACTGAGATGTGTAGAATCACATATACACAAGACTAACATTTACTACATTTATTCAGCCTGATATTGTGTACATGTTGGTGGATTTCAGATTTGTAAGGAACTTTTTTTTACCCTAACCAGTCAGTAGAAAGTGATGTATATGTCCCTGGCAACGTTTAAACCAAGCAGCAACCTCTGGGGTTGAAAAATGGGGCCAATGCGGAAGTGCCACTCTTGAAGGGCCAACTTGAGGCTGGCTGCAGAAGTCAAGGGATCCCCATTTGGTCCAATACAAAAATGCCATTTTTTACAAGAGAAGAAAACATGGATAAACTGTAGCTGGTGATATTTGGTCTAAATGGCTCATTTCTTTATTGGTACACAATGTACGGTGGTGGATTTTCTCACAACTCATACTCTCTTTAGGGTTGCATCTTCTACAGGGTCATCTCAGGGGTTTGTCCTGTCTCCCGTGCTCTACATTCTTTACACTAATAATTGCCACAGCCATCATGACAAAAGACTCAATTTAAAATGTGCAGATGACTTAGCTATTGCCAGCCTTCTACATGCAAATGAATTTCGATGATTTTACAGCCTGGTGTGACAGGGTCTACCTGCAATTGAACATGTCTCAGACTACAGTAAGGACATGATCACAGACTTTAGGTGCAAACCCCCTGCTCCTTAGATTACTACCATTAATGGAAAGTGGTTCAATCATAGAAGTATTATTGATTGAAAAAATAATGTGGGAATTAATCCCCAACACAGAAATGGTCAACAAAAAAGGTCAATAATGTCTCTTCTGTCTCTTGACTCTGGCAAGCAGTTTTTTGTATTGTTTGCATTATTGCACGCACACAAAGTTTGAAAATGAGGCGCAACTTTTGCTCGAAAATAATTTGTTGATGTTCTGGAATCACTGAAGACGCTTATCAAGTCAGTTCAGGAGAAGGCACATGTTAATCCTCCTGAACCATGACCTACTCATCCATCCAAATTGTATCAGAAGCTCCGTCAGGTCTGTCTGTATTCTTTAACACATGTTCAGCAATGTTGAAGAAGGGGCCCAGTGGTCAATTTTTGCAGTTTGCTCAGATTTAGGTTAGTTAATGTTCTTACTACAAACGTATTGCACTACAGTCTGAAAAACAGTGGACTGAGACCCACCTTTTCAGGCGGTCTTGGTACGTTTTTTGTCTGCACCAGGTTTCAATTGACAGCTCTCATTCCAGCTCAAACCAACCGCACTTACTTGGCAAACAAACTTGAGTTCATTTAAACCGAACCAAACAGTTTAGGTGTTAAACGCCCTTAGTTAATCATACATTTGCATTATTAGGGGTGTGGTTGGGTTGACTGACGGGCATGTTGTGGCTGTTTTCAATGAGACGTAAGGCCAGCTCAACTCCACCTCTTTGTCTGCTGCTAGACTAAGCATTGCCAACATGATGACCACCAAAGCAACGGACATCAGATACCTGTTTATACAGTCAATGGATAAACACAAATTCCTCACACAAATTTGATTTGAACAAAAGATAGATGTTAATCCAGAAGCTTTACAAACAGATCAGTTTAAAATTTAGCACTTTTTGTGTCTTTTTCACTTTGTCTAACACACCTCTTCAATATGTTTCATTTGTACTTCACTTACTTCTAACATATAACAGACTGCCAACAAGACACGGTTCGTTATATCTATAAAATTACGGATTTCTCTGGTTTGATAACTGTTGGAAATATTTGAGGTAATTTAAGTACTCAACTAAAAAACAATTTGCAACATAGGTTCAGTTAATTTTAAATTTAAGTTAGATATTTCGCTGTAAACATTGTCATACAATTCTACATACTATATCTTTAAAGCTGAGTGGAGTTTGGTAAACTGGGATTATTCAGATTTTTGTAAAATAAGAAAAAAGGGCTTAATTTGATCACAACATGTAAAGTGTTTCAGGCAAAGCAACAGTCTGTACTGACATTTTTTGTCTGAATGTATTCTGTTAAAACTTTGTTGTCCCTTGGGATACTATAAATCAGTGATCATCAACTGGCCCGCAGGCCACCCCCAAGCTTCTCATTCGGCCCCCAGTATATGAATTATCTCGGGTGATTAAACAATACAACAAACATACAAATAAATCCCAAGGCTAAAATACTTGCATGGAAGAAATTGCATTTCCCATCTGAAACAGATTTCTTCCCATCAGGCTTGGCAGCTGTCAGGCTTATGTGCAAACCTATTTTAAAGTCCGGCCCCCACAGTCTCTGTCAAGAAAATAGCTAGCCCTTGTACAAATGTAGTTGATGACTCTTGCTTTAAGTTGTTAACTAACCCTTGAAACTCTGGGGAGCTCAAATCCCATCATGCATCTGTCCCCTGTAGAGGTTAGATAACAAATGATTTCATAACCTCCCATGTTCCTGCATTAATGTTGCAAATCTTAACCCTGGCTGGATCTTGATTACTCTGTTCGCTTGGTTTCACAGACTGATAGTCACAGCTGTTAAGAAGGGTTTGCAGTTATTTTCTACACAGTCCGACTGACCGCTCCATGCCTGTCCTTCCTCAAATCCATTTGTTCTCCAGGAATGTAATTATGGCTCATCTCAGAAATCAATTCTCCTTACCTTCAGTTAGACATGGCACACAGACGCATGGACACACAAGCACATACACGGCAATGATGTGACACATTCCCACAAAGGTTGGCTAATCTTTGACAACAAATGTCTCTTTGTGTGTTTGTTTGTGGGTGGGGGAGTAGAAAAAGTGTAAAAAACACCTCTTTTATCGATGTTTTCATTGATTTCTTTAAATTTATTTCAGAAGTTTTGACACAATAGTAGTAGTTATAATGAAAACCATTACAGCCATAACTATTGCATATGCTGTTTAAAGAGATTGTGACACAAAGCCTAGCCTCACTTTAATAATGTTTAATTATTATTATTTTCATTAGCTACCCAGCTACAGTGTAATTACTGTGAATGTTTTCCTACATCATTAACATCAGGAGGAAATCACCAAACAGCAGATGTAGTCACTGATGCTTTGGGGAAACATTTCTACTTTTGTTTTGTTTTGAACTTTTCTAGTGTAAAGTTCATACATGCAGTCTAACTGAACACATGCGCTTGTATCTTTAAATCAGGTAACATCATTCTGGGCTACAGAGGAAACTTGGCAACGATTGCAAACAACATATGGGTCATTATTAACACCAAGCTGTTGGTAATAAAACCTGGGCTTGTTTGATTATAAATGTGAGCCTCGCTGTGAACCTAGGACTAAGCTGGAGTTCTTCTTCAACACCATGTTGTGTCCGAAAATAAGTCAGGATGCATGCCAATTATCTTAAAAATATTAATGAGCATGGGCTCCATGGGTATCAGTTTGCCACAGAGCAGACTGAGCGGACAGAAAGTCTCACCCTGAAACAACATTAAATCTGGTTAGTTTTCAGAAGATTGTACTACATCACAAAACGTCATAATACTTACTTACTAAGGGTAGAAGCACGACGGGCAGTTGTTGACGGGTGAGGGAGCACAGAGTCATGCTGAAGCGTAGCTGACACAAAAGTTAAACATACACGCATCTGGTAGAAATTCAGGGTTACCCCCAATCCTCACATACTCTGTGCGCGCCGTGGTCCGTCAGCGCTGCGGTTTTGCTCTGTCCGATGGCGCTAGCCCTGCCCCGCTGGATCCGTTTCTAGAACATGAGTGCAGCCATGAGCAGCTGTACACACATCACAGGAGAACTACAAGATGTTTGCTTTTGGTGCCTGTTTTGCTTTAATGTTGGTAAGGTGATAACAAATACAATCGCGAGTCCGTATATTGTGTTTTATTTTCAAATTGACCGGACGCTCAGTGGGTTTCCTTGTCTGACTTCCTGTCCAGGTAGTTCTATTCTCTCCAGCTTGACGTGTGCCTGCAGTGAACTCTGTCGAAAATAGACTTGCAGTGTATTTGCAACAGAACAGAGTGTAGAGGCGCTGGTGGCACGCTCAGGAAACGAACCGCAGCGCTCGCTGTGGAAACACAATGATTGACTAGAGTGGCAGCGAACTACGGCGTAGTGGGTGGCGCTGACAGATTGCGGCACGCACAAAGTATGTGGAAATTGGGGGTCAGTGTAACACCGTGCAAAACCCTCCCTCCTTGCGCCCTCTCTGGTTAAGAAGTCTGGGGTTGGTTATAGGAGTGTGCTCTGTTGAACCTGTAATCACTGGCTGCAGTGATATCACAGGGTCCTACAGTTCACATTACCTAACTGCAGCCAGGTTAAAGTTGAATTATTCGAGGTGAGCACTTCTTCAGCAGGCGTTAAGTTACTCTTAACAGAGGACAATGAAGGTCATGAAATATCTACTTTAGCTAAAACTCAATTCAAAATCTAACAAATTGTCAAAGCACTGTCACTTCTTTAACAAGCCCCTTGTATAAAAGGGACATTGTCTTAATTAACGTGGATATTCTGCTCCGCTGGTTCATCTCTAACCTCCAACCTCACCCTTTTCCTCATTAGCATATAAGGTATTATGATTGGTAAAGCACAAGGAAATTAAACATCTCATTTTGGGTTAATTAATGGAATTAGTGTTTGAGGAACATCAGGTTATTAATGTGCTAATTTAATCAATTATACAGCTTTTCGTATTTAAAGGGTTTCATAGTAAGCCAGACAAAGACACAGAGAGGGAGAGAGAGGAGAGAGAGAGAGAGAGGGAAGGCAGATTGGGGTAGTGAAGTGGAAAATGCAGTGGCAGCTCAGCAGTGTTTCAATCAGTGGATCTGAGGATGTGTCTCTGGAACAGATAGCTCGATAATAAACTAATTATGATACAGTCAGAAGTGTCAACTGCTGTGTGCTTGACACCTGTTTCAGTCTCTACTGAGAGACAATCCACTGTGTCTCCACGTGCAAATAGACCCGGGCGTCTTTGTCCTAAGCACACAGTTTTAAAATGTCATCAATTCAAATAGTATGTATACCGAAAGAAAGCATAAAAACTCCACCCAGACTCCTGATAGCCCGTTAAGCAGTATGTTTTTTTAAAGGAGTATTACGTAGGATGGAATGGGATCTAACAGTGACGTTGCAGATGGAAACTAGACAACAGCATCCAAGTTTGGTCGTCATAAGCACAATAAATGTACACCTTGAATGGGTTTTTTTCATGCCGAGGGAAAAACCAATAAACAGGGACAAATCTGAAAAGCAGATTCAATGCAATTAGAGTAGTTTGTAGAAATGTGGACAAGAGTAATGGATCCTCTACGTCAGCACTAAGTCTCTCTCCCTTTTACTATTCTACTATACTGCATTTCTCTTTTACTGCATGCTGCATTCAAGCTCAGATGTCAGAATAGACATTTTATTGCTGTAGCTGCCCAGTGTGGTCTGCAATGTCTGCTCACGTAGTTTCATACGTATGGCATAGGTTATTTCTGTTATAACCTATGCCATGTTGTACAACTATAAAAATTACTTAAGAAAAACATTGAATTGTTGTATTGATACAACTTTCACAACACATGCATTCTCAAGTTTTAAAGGAAGAATGTGCGACATTTGACACATAAATTCAGCAGAAACCAAGTATATCCTGTGTAAATGTCCCTGAGTCATGACTGTCTACAATGATTGAGAAGCTCAAGTCCCGCTGGCTGTGTTGTTGTCGGAGCCATGTTTACATCATGTTTACATGGACGTGACGACCTTGTGTATGAAGCTGTTTTAGTCAAGGACTAGAGAAAAGAAGAAGAAGATACTCACTGCTTATTTGGATGTCACGTAAGCGTAGATCACGGTCATTCTGTGTCAATTTATGTGCAATATGAAGCTATGAGCTAACGAAAGTGTGCTAACATTAGCCTGCTAGCACAACAATGCAGGCCACAGGCGATTGCAGCTCGAGCAATGGACCGCTTCCACTTAATGGTGCTTAATTATGGTGTGTTCAATTTGACTCCTTCGTGCAAATAGAGGGGAGAGGGGTTTGAGGTGTGCCGCTGGAGGAGAGCGGAGGATTCAGAAAAGTGGAAGTGTCGCCAAACAGCAGTTTGTTTTGGTTTCATGCTGGAACTCAAGGGCGACATAAGATAATGCAAAATTGTCAAGCAGCCACAAGAAGAGAATTGCATTTGTCACTGAGGTTTGCTCCTATGTTGCTTGCAACGTAACATGCTTTATTTTTTTTGCAAACTATGCTTTTTTTTACTTTACTTTTCTAGCAAATCAATGTTTAAAAAAAAAGCCACAATGAACTGGTTGGACATGGAGCTGTAGGCAACAGGGTCTTACTGTGCACACCTTCATCAAATAGTCGAGGTAAATATAAACTCTTAAAAGCCATATTTTCAGAATGAATGAATTCTTGCAATGAGTGTATTACAAAAAGTGGAGTCTAGTTGTTGTGGCATGGTACTGAATCATGAGTGTGGTCCTGACCCTATATAGCTGACCTGAAATGTCTAAATCTTACTGCTAAATTCCAGCAGATACATGTTTGGTCCGTCTCCGCTCAGTCTTGACAGCGGAGCTTATATTTTTTAACTTTATTCAATGTGTGTGCTTCCACTGGCTCAGCTCCATCCCAGCTCCGGCAGTCCGGAGCCCTCTGCAGCAGATACGCAAGGCTTCTATTTTTGCCGGATGCCGAAACACAACGCATCAATTCACAGAGCAGATCAAGTGGGACAGGAAGTCAGACACCGATACAACATTAAAACATCCGGTTTATTATCAAAATAAAACAATCCGTTTTGACGGTTGAGAAAATGACTTGATGTGTGTTTGTTGATGTGTTTATATGTTTTCTATACCACATACATCATATTATCTTGCACTGTCGTGCATGAATCTGTAATTAATGTGGGAACTTGGGGCCTCCAGCTGTCTGTTGATGCTGCTTCGAGCTGCGCTGAGAACCAGCCTGCAGGTGTTGATGGACGTGGGAGCACGGAGCCGTACTGGAGTGGAGCTGACAGGCAATGCACACCTATCTGGTGGAAGTTCTGGGTCACATTTTAATTTGTCAATATTTAACATTTAAAACTCTCCCATCAGGGCCGGATTGTGGAGAAGGTGATAGACTACAAAACCCTATGTCCCTCTCTTTGATTTGCCTTCTTTCTCATTTCCAACATGATGATTTAGAGTTTGTGGTTCAATAATCTCCCTCAAAACAACCCCACCAAGATGTTTAACAAAGGCGACTGATACAGCTGTTTTTGCTACGCATTGAATTGTTTATGAAAGAGCTCTTATTGGTAAGCACTGCCACACGCTTTCTTTTCCCACACTATTTTTTATTCCTTTTTGCCAAAGGTGGTTTAAATACCTTTCATAGCCTGCTCGATGTCTCCTCACCAGCAAACTTGTCCTCACCCTGTGGATTCTTTTGTTATGTTGACAAAGCACCTCTCTACTGTTGGTGAGGTCCTGTGTTTTCCGATCCGTTTTCCCCACAGGGTCCCTCAGCAGAGCTCATTTACCAGCCTGATGCTTTGTAATTAAGAGTAGCGCTGGATAGCATTACCAGAGCCCAGTTAGTTCCTGCATTCTGTTTTCTATTGGAGAGACTGCTAATGAGTCTATTAGTCTCCTGTGAGGGACAGGGTGGGGGGATAGGGATGCACCAGATGTTTGTTGACATGGAGTGAAGTGGGTATTTGCATGAATCCATACACTGGTGTGAGTGTTGATGGGGGTTGGCTTAGTGTGACTGTTCGGATGCATATGCAGACAATGTCACACTTAAAGCCTGCAGCTTATTCCCCATGTTATGGTTGCTCTATGGCTCTCCAGCAGCAGTTAGAGAAAATGAGACAAAGCCTACGAGGATTTCACAGGGCCATATGAGAAAGACCGATGTCAAGGGAAATTTGCTAAAAAAAATCGGAACCTGGGCCTGGATCCAAGTACACTTGACCCCAAAGTCCAATTAATTTGATCAGTGTGAACACAAACGTACCGTACCGGGCCTGAGTCCCGGGCACGTTTCATGTGTACCCAAGCACGGTCCTCAGGATATGTGAATGCAACTGTGCTCAAACAAGGAAGTGAAGCGCAAAATGACGTAATTCTAAACGGTTGTCGCTTCAATAACTGTTATATCCATGCAACACGGGCCCGTTTCAACTGCTGAGCTACATGGCAGATGTGGAAGTAGCAAAGTATCTTCTTCTTCTCTTGCTTTTTGGCAGATTTGTAAACCAACTATGTGCACACTGCCACCTGCTGTGTTGGACTTTGCACATAAAACAAGTGTACTCGGCACAGAACGATGTTACTAATGTGAACACAGGCCAGCGGGGGAGATGAAAGCAGGGAGCAATCGTACGAAGCGATTGTGCCTAATGTTAAAACACTCTATTTGAATTAATTGATTTTGTTTTGGTCACTCTGAGGCAGCAACAATACCAAAGTCAATGTATAGAAAGACACATAATGTTTGGATTCTACTTGAAACACGGAACACAATCAAACTGCATCAAACATTTGGTCACCAACTTTCCATATTTTGTGTCCAATGAAATGTTGTTGGACTGTGAGAGGAAGCTGGAGTACCCGGAGAGAACCAACACATTCTCCACACAGAAAGGCTTATGTCCAACCGGGGATTTGAACCAGGAACCTTCTTCCTGTGAGGTGACAGATCACTGCACCACTGTGTAGCCCATTTGAACACTGCGAGTGACAAATGTTACGCTTCACATTGTTACTTGATTCTCTGTCTTCTGAGAAATAATGAGAGGAACTTTCAATTGGCATTGCAACATAAATATTCTCCGTTTCATGATGAACAGAACACAATGAAATCCAGAAGTCTGGCAGTATTTTCTCAGCAAAGGAACGCCAAACTCGTGGCAGCTCATTTCTCTTGATTTAGCCCAGTGTTGAATAAACATGATATCATCATTCCATTCCATTTCACTGCCTACATCTTGGAATCTCATTTCACACATGCATTTCCAAACTGATGCAGTGAATGCCCACAAATCTATTCAGTAACCTGGGATTTCTCTCAATTAACAGCTACTCTGTAATACTCAGGCATAAACAGCTACCCTTCCCTGTTATTGAAAAACAAAGAAGTGGGGGAAAAAATGTATTCTACATTTGTGAAAGCGCCCTGTCAGCCCATTGTTGTGATGTGCATTGATTGAAGTGAAAAGTCAGAGCCATTATTCAAAGCCATCCAGCACTCAATTAACACTCCATTTGCATTATGGCAGCGCTCTACTGCCGCCCCTTGATTAATATGTCTCCTTCTCCCTTGCCAGTCAATCATGAATCATCCTCTCTGTCACAGGACATCGCTACACTCCCCCGCAGGGAACAAATGGGAAGAGGGGCTGTGGGAATTGGAGGGAAACCTGAAGGAAGAATCGGATGGGAAGTGGAAGGGGGGATTTCATTGTGCTGACAGAGGAAGATTGGAGGGATTCAACATGGAGAAAGACAGGGGAGGGATGGCATGTACAGGGGGGACAGGGAAATGATGACAGAAAGGATGCCGTGGAGGGAGATAGTAAAATATGATAGATATCAGACAAATGTGTGGATACTGTATGAGGGAGGGGGAATGTTCTGGTTGGGTTTAGAGCTGTAGTCAACTTGCTCATGTTAACAAGCACACCTCCATCACATAATCGAGGTAAACAACGCTGCACAAATGCCATTTTGTTGGACTGAATCCAATCTGGTCGTGCATGTTTACCCAAAAATGAACTACAAAATGTCTTCCATCGCGTCCGGTTGATGGTGCAAGTAAAGAACAACAGCTAAACCCAGTGCTCTGACTTTGTATCCATATGGCATAACATGAAAACAAGTGGTTTGTTGTTGATAGTTAAATGTACTTAGTTAAAAAGAAACCCGATGAGGCGTTTCAAGTATGTGGTCAATACAGCTGTTTTTAATTTGTAAAGACATATTTAGAATTCAGTGCGGAAGAGCTGTTAGTGATAAGCACAACCATATGCTCACTTTTACATCATTATCTTTAGTTTCTTTGGTACTTAATGTGGCAGTACGGAGCGGATCAAAGCTTTCGACAGGGGGATTTAACCCCTGGGAAATTATAAAGTTAAATGTAGAATTGCAAAGGATACGTTTTTAATCGAAAAAGGTCACACACGCCTGTTTAACTACAGAGCCAGATTCAGGATGCATTGGATGGTTGCACTGTTCTATAATATGGTCCTTTAAATGGGTTGAGCCTGTTCGTTATCAAGCAAAGAAAATGTGTTTCTATAGCAATATCTACGGGTGGCTGTGGCTCAGTTGGTAGAGTTGATTGTCTCTCAACCAGAAGGTTGGGGGTTTAATCCCCAGCTCCTGCAGCTACATGTCTGATGTGTCCTTGGGCAAGATAGCGCTTTTCCAGTCCTCTGACTACTCAAAGCTATTTTACACCACAGGTCACACCTACACATTCACACAATGAAGGTAGAGGTTGCTATGTAAAGTGACCATCAGAAGTAACTAATCCCATTCATACACCGCCGACAAAGCAGTGGGAGCAACTTGGGGTTAAGTGTCTTGGACACATCGGACATGTGGCTGCAGGAGCTGGGGATCGAACCACCAACCTTCCGGCCGATAGACAACCGACTCTTCCAACTGAACACAGCCACTTGGCACTGCTTATGCGTCCTGGCTCTTGCACCATCAGCGCCGTGTGGCTTTTGCGCCATAAGATAGTATGACATAAGAGAGAAGTACGATGAGATAAGATACACCTTTAGTAATCCTAAAAGGTGTCTTCAGTGATCATTTGGTGAGCATTCGACCATTTGAAAACTGCCTCCTGTACATCCTCAACAGGACGAGAGATGTTGGGGGTGAAGACAGAATGGTGCAAAGATGGCAGTGACAGAGACAGGGGACTGAGAGAGGCATGAATTAGGGAATGATGAAGGATGAAGATTAATGGTTTTGTGGGGATGTGTAGGGGATTAGGGGGGTGGCGGTGGAAAGAAATGCAGCAATAAAAGAGCGACAGACTCATAATGAAGCGGAGGAAGGAGGAGAAATGTGAGAGATCCTTCTTTTTCCATTTAAAACCTTGAAGAAATAATGAGCCGAAATTTGTGTAAAAAGATAGAAGTTAGAAAAGAACACGGAGAACAGACAGAATGAGAACAATCAAAATGTATTTGTTGTAATGAGCAAACAAAACATGTATGGACGACAAACTTAAAAACTGAGAATCTAAGCAAAATGTTTTTATATTCATGCATTGTTTTTAATTGCACAGCTGTCTTTCAGCTTCGTGGTTGTTTTGTAATATGCCAAAAAAAATTGTAATTATGTTTTATTTTTTACGATAGTTAGAAATATATCAGTGAACACCTGACTACACCTGAAAAACTGCATTCTCTAGTCACCCAACTGGCCAACATTCAGGGACCATTAAAGTACACAGAAATATTACACCTTTCAGAAACGTGCGTGTTAGTAGTTAAAGTAGAAATGATGAGGGGAGTTAGAAAGGGTTAATAAATGATTTTAATTTGTGTGTTTGAACACCTTTGAAATGAACCTACACACACAAAGTTGATTAGTGAGATTAAACGTGGGATATGCAATTCTAACGTATAAACCTCTCATCACATTTATGGATCGACTCCTCACTGTCCCCTAGCTCTCACTTCTGTGTGTGTACTTAAAAAAAACGTGAATGAACCCTGTGACTGGGCAACAAACAAAGTGGCTCAGGGCAGCACAACAGGTCTAGAAGCAACAGGTAGCATTGATGCCCTGCTCTCCCACTCTGCTTCCACCATCTACTCTCCCTCCCTCACATTTTTGCCCACAGCTACTCCAGGATAGTGATTAAAGACACTTCCCCTATTGAGCCAAACACACCCTCAGGCCGCAGACCCTCAGGATTCTGCCAAATTGCCTGGGTGTTGGAGCTGTTACCATGGCAACAAGTGTCCATACATTAATTTAGGAGCTGGACTTTGTGAAATAACACTTAGAGGATTGGTGTATTTATCAGGCTTCTGAGTTAAAACATCAACAGTCTCTCTGGAAGTACATACTTAAACCTGTTACTATAATTATATATAATGTATATATATTTTTTTTTATATATTAATATTTTGGCTTTTCGTGTCTTTATTGTAGAGATAGGACAGTGGACAGAGTCGCAAATCAGAGAGAGAGAGAGATAGATAGAGGGGAATGTTTGTGCAGGAAAGGGGCCACAGGTCGGATTTGAACCTGGGTCGCCTACTTGGAGGACTATAGCCTCCATACATGGGCGCACACACTAACCACTGCTCCACCCTGTTACTATATTTTAATACTTTTTCACCACATTTGCATCAAGTCATATCTTCATCTTTATGCTTAAAGATACATCAAAATGTCCATGAAACTGGACATTAAACACAAAACCACTGCATGTAAGGACACAACCTTATGAGATCGAGAGGTGTTCAGTACTATTTATGCACTCAAAAGTCAGAGGACAGAAGAAGGTTTGAGCGAGGCGTTTTGAAAAACATCCAAAATCATTGACATTTTCCTTAAAGCTCATGTACATGTTTCACTTGATTTACCTTGTCGACTTATCCAAGGCCACTTACAAAGTCAATCAATGTGAAATAGATGGAGGGGGAATTACATTAAAACACAGCGTAGCTTTCAATATCATATTAACTCCAGTTTTTTGGCAAGGACCACATATTTTTTTTAGCTCGCATAAAAATGACACTCAAAGGGAGCAGCCTTTCCAAATTCTTTCCAATAATGAGATTACATGCTAATGTAAGGTGTTACAAGTAATCCAGATCTATTTCATGCCAGGTCGCTGTGCTCGTACCAACCCTATTTCTTCATTCAGACAAGCCCTGCTGTTCCATGCATGTCGAGCCATCCATCTGAAATGTGTGAGAAACAGCCTTATATGTCAAGTTCAGCGGTGGGGAGAGGATCTACCTGACAACAAATTAATGAAAATGCCACTGACTTGGAGCTCCATTTCTTATTTTCATGAATGCTCCGCCGAGCAAATTAACATAGGGGCCGAGGCGCTTTCACTCGTCTCCTTACCTGCCTTCATTCATGCTTTTCTATGCAGTAATCTACCTTCATTCTTATTTCTCTCACCTCTAATCGTCACATGCATGTCAGCGCTCCCTGTGTGAACTCTGCATGCTTGTTTGATTAAAAGGTATAGCAAGGCCTGTGCACGGCTTCGAATGATCTTTTACTCTATCTTGACATAACACAGCCATGGCCCTGTGAAGCCAGGGGCCACAGGTTAATGGGAGCCATGACAGCCAAGCCATTCCATCAGCGGTGGTAGTCTGCCGAAAAGGTCACCCTCCAGCCCATACGGCCAACCAGACGGAAATGTCAACGTGTGAGAGAGGAAGGGATGTGAAGACCTTTTTCGTTGGAAGTGAGGTGAATGTATATTTCATATCTGTGCTGAGTTAAAGTTGAATTATTAGAGTGATAATAGCTTTCAAAATCACATATACAAACAAAGGTGGTCGCATAGTGGCTCAAAGGATAAGCCATGGCCTTTTCTTTCCAGAGTTGGAAATGGAATGGAAATGCCACTCAACTCGCTGTGCATTCACCCTGGAGGCAACATGATCCATAGGAAGACCATTTATTTCCTCTGTTGTCTTTGGGAGGCTGCCCTCTCATACAAGAAGTCTCACAGTGCAAACATTTGCGTTTCCCTACTGATGTGACCACATTCAATTCAAAGTTTTGCCAGGGAAATGCAAAGTACGTCTGAAGTTAACAGCTGTTTAAAATTATCAGGTTCTTTTTTTTCTTGATTCGGCAAACACAAGTAAGTAGTCGTGGGCAAAGTCATCCCTTCCTAAGTTATTTTAACGTGGGGTTTTTGAACCCTTATTTGGCTTAAAGGTACAGTATGTAGAATTGCATGCTAATGTTTACATTAAAATATCTAACTTAAATTAAAAATGGACTAAACCATGTTATATATATTTTTTAGTTGAGTACTTACATCACCTCAAATATTTACAAAAGTTATCAAAGGCAGAGAAATCCATAATTTTATAGTTGTAACGGTACGTGTCTTGTAGGCGGCTGCCATGATGAGCCGCCATGATAGACACGAAATGTTGATCGTTGTCAAGGAAACACTGGATGTTACGCCAAAGACTGCGGCATAAGCTAGTGCTAGCTGCTACTGAAAGCTGCCGTTCTGTCGCTGTATGTGCTGCTGTGATAAAAACGTCATGTAAATTATACTTGGATACATCGTCATTACACATGTTGTCTTTCTCAGGTCCGTTTCGCCCGTTCATATTGATTCGTTCGTTTTTACTCCCATAATACACCGCAAGCCTCGACGTCATCTTTTGTTATTGTTTAGATTGAGAGATTTTACATACTGTACGTTTAATATGTAGATTTTAGAGAACAGATTACAGAAGGAGATGTAATCTTGACTACAAAAGTGTTTCAGTCAGAAAAACAGCTGGAAATAATGGACAAAGTATTAACGTTATGAATCATTCGAACTATCCACGGCACATTATACAGTATAGTGGGATTTCTTAATTAAAGGATATGCGGATTCTATAAATGTATTGGAATCCAGTTTTTAGGTCCATTAATACGTTTGGAAAGCTCACTTATTATGAAGTCATTAAGAACAAGATTCAGTGAGTCCACTCAGCAGTATTTGTTTTTCACTACATCTTGCCACAACTAAGATAGTTTGGAAGAAGAAGAGACTGACATATTGTGGCATTAATACTATTTGGCCGGTTCATATATATACTGTATATATAGAGAGAGAGAGAGTTTGAAGTTGAGTAAACGGTGAAGTATAGACCAGTTCTCTACACGCAGTACACTCCAACTTAAATGAGACATTTCCTATTTTCTGGCAATCCCAGAAATGTGTGTCTAAGTATGGTGAGGGCCTTTCCTGTTTCGCTCCCTGAATTTCAAGGGATATGAAAGCAAGTATTGCGTCATGATCCTGTGCTGGGTATACCAGACTGTAAAGCAGACGATTGATGCAGTGAAACCAATTGGGATTGTACAGACAGTTTCTCATTTTAAGAGAAGGAAAAGAAATGATGCCTAATTGGACTTTCGAGCTGTTCGCCTTCCTCAAGTATTCCTCGTCTTCTTTTCCCCTATCCCATCCTCTATCTGGTCTATCTATGGTCACTCAAACCAAGGTATTGTCCATTTTCCACATTTGCTGGGCCATGAAAATTTCATCAGCCTGAATCCATTGTTAGCCCAAGGATGCACTCAGATTGAAGGCCCATGGGGACGTCGGCTACTGCAAGTGGGAAATGCTTGAACCACAGATGGACAAACAATTGAACAGATTGATGTATACATGGCTGGATGTCTAACTTTAGCAGCACTGCTGGCACACCAAAAAAAAAAAAAAAGCCAGCAACCCATCAGAATGGAGCAGCCATGGATCCACTGAGAAACACATGATTCATAGATTTTACTCAAAGGCTCTTTGAAACTCGCCTCTTTGATCTTTAAAAGTGTCAAGAGCATTCATCAAAAAAAAACATGTCTGTCACGGAGTTTAAAGGAGTTACCAATAGGCCACTTTACAGAACCGACAGCTAACGATCCCTCGAAGGGACTTATTTTGCTTTGCAATCAGACAATTTAATCAGAGTTCAAGAAGCCACAGAGACTATCCCTCTGATTTCATTAATTGCTTCTAGCTTTCACTCTCCCCTCTCATTGGAGCTTTCCAATATAGCACCATTTGATTTTATGAGATTTTTTTTCTTCTTTCACTCCCTCGGTTCTCGTTCTCTATAGAGCAGCGAGCCGTTCTGTTCGGCACAGCAGCTAAATTGCAAGCATTAATCATTTCAGAGTCATTATCAGCATTTTAAAGGTGAAAATCCAAACAAATTGTTTTTCATTTGGCCTGCGTTTAATAGGATTGTTTGCTTGTTATTTGCAGCCTTGAAGCATTTAACACAAACAATTAAGAGCAAATTGGTAACTCTGCTTATCTGTTCCCCGTCTACATTATATTACATCTTTAATGAAGAACCTCAAATCAAGGAGGTGTGCACGCTATAGGCTGGATGCCATTTCATTTATTGTGATTCATTAGATATCAGATTGATAAATACTCAGCTAAATACTTATCTATTTTCAAATATGTCCTGTGGTTATTCATAGTACTGGGAATCGTTCAACAACTACTACAAATGAATATAATATTACAACACTGAATAACAAATGGTAAATGGACCTGAGCTTGTATGGCGCTTTTTCTAGTCTTCTGAATACTCAAAGAGCTTTTACACCTCAGGTCACACCTACACATTCACACACTGATGGCAGAGGCTACTATGTGAAGTGACCATCAAAATAACCAATCCCATTCATACACATTCACACACCTCCGACAAAGCAGCGTGATCAACTTGGGGTTGAGCCACATCAGGTATGTGGCTGCAGGAGCTGGGGATCATACCCACGACTTTCCGGTTCTCTACCACTAAGCCACAGCTGCCCCATAACAAGAAGACAATGTAGCTGGATCACCCTAAAAGGAAAATGTAATGCTTCCTAGAAATTCCCAATAAAGAGACACAGATGAGAGGAATGTCCAATCTTCCTCCAGGGTCACTCTATTCAAATAAGAAATAAAGCATATTCCCCTGCTTAATCCTTTGTTGTATGTGACCATGCAGATGGTTTTAGCTTCATATGTCCACCTAAAATATCCTCAATAGAGACTATAACGGGTTAATATTAATTGTAATATTCACTAGTAGCAGTAGCTCAGTCTGTAGGGACTTGGGGCAGGTTCATGTCCTGGTGTGGACCAAATCTGGAAATTGGTGTGGTAGCTGGAGAGCTGCCAGTTCACTTCCTGAGCACTGCTGAGGTGCCCTTCAGCAAGGCACTGAACCCCCCCTCCACCAGCTCAGCAGCACTCGCTGTGGGCCCTCACCCTGACATCTCTCCTTCAGTGCAGGTCCATAGGATCCTGTTTGTGCATGGATCGTATATCAAGCAAAGGTCAACAAACTAGCTCCCTGGGGCGACAGATAGCCAAGTTATGTCACCGGCCCTGTGTAAAGAGGCTGTAGTCCTCACTGCAGTGCCCGTCGGTTTGAATCCCACCCTGAAACTTTGCTGCATGTCGTCCCCCCCCCCCCCCCCCCCCTCCTTCCAACAATTCCTGTCTCTCTTCAGCTGTTCTATCCAAAAATGTAACTCAAAAATAAACTAGTTCCCTTAAAAACAATGCAAAGACAAAACATCGTTAATTAGGTTTGTCAGCATGTCCTCACCCACTGTGCTGTAGTTGTTTTTTATCAAGTTAGCAGTTAACCTACATTACAGTGCAGGCAGTTGTTGCTAATTCATGTACAGCATTTTCTTCTGCAGGAGTTCAGAACATCAGTGACAAGACAAGGTTCATGGTCATAGTTTTCTTCCAGACCACCTGAACCACAGGGTGCCAAAAGGTTATTGTGGATTTTTTTATGCCAAATGATGCAAAGGAAGAGAAAAAAACACATTTCTTCCAGCTACTGTATTCGAGTGATTTATTTTCACTCAATTTCTCACTGCATATAAATGCACAGTGACAGCTGCATGTAGATGTGCCAACACCTGTGGGTCGTGCTCGTGCTCAGCAGTTTGTAAGCAGGAGTTTTACAAAAACTCAGCGACTGTGACACCCAAACATGAGGGACACGGTTGGCTGCCTTCTGTATCTACACTCTGTGACCACTCACCAAAAGGCACGTCGCTGAGAGGAAGAGATATGGTGTGTGAGTGTTTATGTGTGTGTGTGTGTGTGTGTGTGTGTGTGTGTGAGCGTTTACGTACATGTGCGTGACATGGCGCAGAACTGAAGAGATTTTGCGTGACCACAGTGCCTGCGGAGCAAAACTGACAGAGATTAAAAATGAGTGGCCCGCTGCCACCAAACCACCAACGCAGCAAAGCACTCAGAGACAAACACACGTACACACAAATATATGCATAAGGCCTACTCCGTGTTGACAGGCTAAGGAAGTGTTCTTCAACCTTAATCCTTCCCTGTACTTGTCTTCTACCCTGTTTGTGTGGAAAATTGCATTGTCAGAAAAGGGCCAAACATGCTATGGATCACTCCTAATAGAACGGATTTGGTCACTGTGCTGCCAAATCAGCCCGAGGGCATATCATGAGGACGGAGTGAACAGGAGCTGAGGGAGAAACAAGCCTTTTCTAAAATACATGCTCCCTAACGAGGAGAAGCAAAAACATCACATGGCTTTAACTGAACTCATTCAACCTCACACGATTGCTTCGTGTGTATGAAAGCATGTGCTTGGACATTTCAAAGTGTTTAATACAGCGTGTGTTTGTTTGTAAAATAATGTAATTATCTAATTTTTCCTGATTACATTGATTTCAAGAGTTGTATCGAGCTGATACTGATAGCCACTGGATATGCTAATATCGGCCGATATTATCGGCTAGCTGATTTATCAGTCGGGCTCTATACCACTTCGCTGGATAATAGAATTCCATCGCCTTTTTTTGACTTTACTGTGTATCATACTATGCTGTATCGTGCGTTTGAGGAGAAAAAAACAAATACCCAAATGTTAATATCATTGCAAATGATTGGGAGATTTCCGTATCCCCAGTTAAAGATTAAAATACATTGTAAGAGGCTATACAAAGATCCCAAAGGACTGGAGCAATCGAACAAACCTGTTGCAAAGATTTCAAAGCATTACAGAGAAGAATGTGCAACATTTTACACATAAATAAAACAGAAATCAAGTATATCTTCTGTAAATGTCTCTCTGAGTCATGACTGTCTACAATGAGTGAGTCGTGCCAGCTGTACTGTTGTTGGAGCTGTGTTTACGTCATGTTTACGTGGACGGGACGGCCTTGCATACTGATTTGTTCAAGGACGAGGAGAAGAAGAATAACATACTCACTGCTTATTTAAATGTCATTTAAGTGTCTTTAGCTCAAGGTCACTCCGTGTCAATGAATGTGCAATATGAAGCTACAAGTTAACTATAGTGTGCTAACTTTAGCCTGCTATCACAACAATGCAGGCAGCAGGCAATTGCAGCTCGAACAGCCGTGGTGTCGCAAAAAAAGCAGTTTGTTTTGGTTTCATGCTGGTGCTCAAGGGCGACACCTAGTGGATCAAAAGTAGCACATTCTTTCTTTCATAGTACAGTATGCAGATCTTAGGAGGAGGACATACTGGCTGCTGCATTGTTGTCAGAGAAGCCAGCACTTCAACATAGCATGTTTCCTTAATGTCTGATCATATAGTAAGGTGAGTTTATGATTTAATTCAGTAGATAGCTTACAGGTTGGACTGAGCAGCTGCTTTTTCTAAATTGGTGTATTGTTAGATTGAATACTTTGGCAGGGAAACAAATTAATACAATGACAGATAACTCTGCTTACCTACTACTCCCTTAAAACATGTGTTCTTAATCAATGTTTTTGAGGTTTGCCAGGTACATTAATGGACATTTCCTTGTTCTGCGTGATTTTGTCCCTAAATATATATACTTGCATTAGTTGTTTAAGGATATATTTCTCGGAGACAGGGTTACCCCACTACAATACGCAAATACACAGTTTCACCTAAACCTCTGCAGCAGGTGGAGACTGTGGCGATGACTAGAAAAGCTGCTGAATAGCTCACATCTCAGAGAAATGTCAGGGCTAATGGAGACGGACCAGCAGAGGAAGGGAAATTAAAAGCAGTAATTGAGAGGTACTTGAATGGCCAACATGCTGTACTGTGTCCCTGGGGGCTTTTAGACTCTCACAGTACTAGGAGACGGATGACTTTGAAGGTAAGCATGGATCCATCCACTTCCAGCAGGACTAAATCACTGTGTCCTGTCAGTTTGACGACACCACATGGTGGGCCCATAATGTGTCCCATATGGCTGCTTTGTGATGGGGATGCAGGCTGTACTTAGCACAAATGTACTGAAAGCTTTACTTTTTTATTATCTATACGCTGCATATGCTCCTATTTATGTATTCTGTAAATATTGTATAATTCAGTTAACAGCATTTTCTCCTGCTGCTGCTGGTGTGCTATAACACTCGAGATAAACTGCAGTTTTTATTCCACTTAAATATTTATATGAGGCTTTTTCACAGCTTCATGTTTAACTGATTTCACTTACTCATGCTGTACAGTGTCAAGTCTATAAATGAAAAAAAAACACATGTATTTGTCACAAGTGAACATGTAAATTCTCATTTGGTAACAATGGCCTCGTGTTTTATATTAAACCTATGAGATGACAGCCTAACTAACACTATTAAATAACATAAATAATTCAATGCTTACAGCTTTTTGTTCAAATTTGGATCTAACAAAACTGAATATGTGAGGAGGTCATGTTGGGCTCTGGAAGTAGTTAGTAGTTTCTTCACACTTTACGGGCAAAGAGTACATACTGTATATACATATATAATAGCTGTATCCTGAATCCTTTTCTGTCTGTAGGCCATGGACTGTATGAAACATGGACGTAGTCTCAGTGACATCACCCATTTGTTTCTGAAGCGGACTTTTACAGCCCATCTGACAAACAGCTTCAATGCACCCACCCATCAGTGCGATCAACAATGCTGCTTAGTGTGCTTGACTCTTATCCTCAATAAAATCAAAACGGATGACTTATAAAAAAGATCATCCCCCGCACAGTGTGTGCAGACAGGGAAATGAGCTTTTCAGTGCAAATTGGTTTTGGATCCTGGCTGTAAACATGTTTATTTATACGGTAAAAATGGGCACTGTATGTAACTTCTTAGGTTTTTGCTGCCAGCCTCCAGTGGACACTCTAAGAACTGCATGTTTTTGCACTTCTACATTGGCTTCATTTTTCGACACCAGAGGTTGCTGCATACAAGCTTGACAATTCTTGCCCTGCTTTATTTTAATAGGCTAACATACAACTTACACAAAGGCTTTGTTATCTCCTTTCTGATGGTCTAGTTTGCCATATCAAAGCAAAGGTGTTAAATTGACCCTTTTTCATTGCAGTTATTAACTACTCACACTAAAGCCCACATTTTATACCATCTCCTCCTCAGATGGAAGTGTTGACTTCTCTGCCTTACCTCTTTCTGTCTGTCAGGTGTGACAACTGTGTGTCAGACAAATGTATTAAACAGCAACGGAGCAATGCTGCATGATGGTTTTCATAGTTTACAATCATCAAATGCAGCAGCGAGTAGAGAGAAGTGGTCTGAAACAAATGCAGGTCAGCTGTCTTCTTAACATGCATCGAGATGCTTTAGATGGTTGTAACTTGACACAGAAAGAAAACAAATGTGTCTTAAAATCTCACATGGCTGTAGTGTCTTGACCAATCACTTTTAGGAAAATGAACATCGGAGACACTTTTAGTAACTGGGTCTTTGTTGTCTGTTGTCCTAACAAAGGCAAAGTTAGCTTTGCTTCAACAAGGTACAGTAACTGTCGCCAATTTACAAAACCTGTAAGTGTGAGACACTTGAAACGTTTGCACTGAAATCTTGAGTTCAAGTAAGGTCCTGCAGCAAATGCAGATGGTTATGAGTAATCCTGTCAGGACACGGAATCCTCCTTCACACAGGATGGGATCAATAAAACCACTTTGAATGTAATCCATGAAAGAAGCATGTTATTTTTTTACAGAAGCACTCCCACCTCACAATTTCCATTTTACCCCCTGAACATCTATATCCACAGATATATCCATAATCACGCATTGATTGTTACATCAGAGCATTACAGCTGACGGCAGAGTTCAATCAGCTCACATACAGTATGGCTTCTCTACCACACTATCCGAGCTGCTCATTAATCGATGGCAAAATGTCTCACTCCCTCCCACTGATTACATCTACCGAGTTAATGAGCCCCTCACTGAACATCCTCCCTCCCTCACTATATCTCACTATCTCCCCTTCATCCTTCTCTCTCACTCTCTGGCTCATAAAGGCACACTTTCATTTCAAGTGGTGCCCACTTTATGCAAATATTACTTGTCTTTTTTTCAGAAACGCCATGGTTATTCATCGTATCAGTGGGAGGACAGTCTACCAATTATAAAAGACTACTGTTCCAGCAGTGTGCTGTGAGAACACTTGGCTGATTGTTTCAGACGGCTAATTGATGGCTCTCACTGTGGCTCTTGTCTGATGTAAGACTGGTCCTTTTGAAAAGATATTCAAGATACTGCACAATTTTTATGCAAAAACACACCTGTTGCATCAGCAGGACAATCTGCACGCAGAGAAGCATCCATAGCTCACAAACTGCAAAAGCACATTATTCCCCATGACTAGAGGATTAATGATTCTATATATTTTTTCTTAATGTCTGTTGCCACTGTCACGTGCCCCCTAAATTAACAAACGACGGCAGCTGTTAATGAAACTGATCCTCAGAAAACACCTCACATTTATAAAGGTGTGGGGGTGAGAGCAGATATAAATACAATCATATAGAGGGCTATAGGGATAACCATTAAAGAGGACCAGAATGAAGCTTATTAAAAGGTTATACAAAAACAATAAAACAATTCAGATATTAAAAGCAAGAACAACTCAAATCAATTACATCAGCATTTAAAACTTGTCGTGTCTCAGTAGTGGACTGTTTTTGTTTTTAGAGCACATTTAAAGGTAAAGTGTATTAGAATGTTTACACTCATATCTAAATTAATGAAAGATTGACCAAACCTGTATGTTATTTTTGTTGTTAAGTACTTACATTACCTGCAATTTTTCAAACAGCTATCTTTAAATCTTTAATTTTATAGTTGTAACAGGACGTGTCTTGTCGTGGCGGCCACCATGACAGAGCCGCCGTGACACAAAATGTTTATGGTTGCCAAGGAAATACCGTATGTTAAGTCAAAGACATAAGCATAAGGAAGTGTGAACTGCTGCTGAAAGCTGCTGTACTGTTGCTGCATGTGCCGCTGTGATAAAAACGTCATGTACATTATACTTGGATACATCGTTGTTAACACTAGAACCGCCAAGACCGTCTGACAAACGGTTTGTGTTTTTATAATACAAATAACTGTTAAAATAAAACCTACAAGCCTCTCATGCTATGACTTTTCCTAAATATGTGTCTTGTATGTTTTCTGAAGCTTATGTGTTACTAAAATAAAACACACAAGATTTCTGCACATTTATACCTCTGACCGCCGCCGCCGTCATACAGACGGCAGCTGAAAATGATACATTTCCCTGGATGGTTTTCGCATGTCTTTTTTCTCTTATATTAGTTAGAAAGGAGGCAGTGTCAGACAAACACACACTGCAAAAAAAATATGACCGTTGTCTCCTGCAAGGGATGCAAGCGCCCCGTGTGTGGGACGTGCACCGTAAAGGTTGAGCACTTTTAGGTGTGTGCCTCAGGGGCTGCAGCGCTGTCCAAGGTGCTGATCGTGCCTTTGTTTGTTTGTTCTCCTGTTATGGAGTTCTGCACTTATTGTTGTATGTAGTTTGTCATGCCAACATATAGCCTTGTTTTTGTTGTTGTTTTTGTTGTTTGCCAGAGCCTTGTGGCGACAACCTGTTCATTCAATCTATGAAATTACATATGCCGTCTTATAGACGGCTGCGGTGCTTGGAGGGGGGTCTAGAATGTTGGCGGTCCTAGTGTTAAACATATTCTCTTCCTCTGGTCTGTTGTCGGAGTTCGTTTTCATCATAACAGTTTCATCGGCATTAAGATGGAAATTGCAATTATTTAATGAGGCTATCATGTCATTGATGTAAATTGTAAATTTCACTGGTCCAAGAATTGAACCTTGGGGAACTCCCTTTGTAATAGGGAGAAAAGTTGACCGGACATTGCCTATCTCTACACACTGCACTCTATCAGAAAGGTCATTTTCAAACCACTTGTTAATAAAGTTGTTTTAAAAGCAGACCACAGAGTAACTGTCAACAACTTTGGATAAATCAATAAAAAGTGCTGCACAGTGATTTTTTTATAATTATCAAGTGATGTGACAATATTATTTATTACTACAGAAGTGGCAGAAAGGGGGCTGTGCTTAGGCCTGAACCCAGACTGAAATTGAGTTAGAATGCAACAAAACAATAATCAGCCGTTACTGTTACTGTTTCCCAGAGTGGATGGGTGGGGCTGTCTCTTCTCCCCTTCATGGTAGCAGAGAAAACAGTTGGAGAGATGGGGTTCACATGAAAACACATATAGGAAATAAGTTTGAGCCACTTTTCTGCTCCTCCGGACAGCGTGCGCCCTGCCCCACTGGATCCGTTTCTGTAACATGAGTGCAGCCATGAGCAGCTGTACACACATCACAGGAGAACTACAAGATCACTCGGGAATAAACAGAAAAACGTGCAAACAACTTGTTGTTTTGTCTTTCTGAGGCTTCTTTGTTATTACGTTTGGTGCCTGATTTGTCGTTAAGTTAATAAGGTAAAAATATGATCGGGAGTAGGTATCTTGTGTTTTATTTTGAAATTGACTGGATGCTCTGTGTGTTTCCTTGTCTGACTTCCTGTCTGGGTGCTAATATAATGTCCAGCGTGCCTGCAGCATACTCTGTCAAAAATAGTCTTGCAGCATATTTGAAATGGAGCAGAGCGTAGTGGTGCTGGTGGCACGCTCCGGAGACGGATCGCGGCGCTCGCTGTAGAATCAGAATGACTGACTAGAGTTGCAGCGAACTACGGCGTTGTGCGTGGTGCTGACAGACCGCGGGGTGCACGGAGTAAGTGGAAATTGGGGTTGAGTGATACACAAACAAGGTGAAGGAAGAACCATCCTGTAAGCCTGAACATGGGCTGAGAACAACCAACCCAGAGGGAGTTTAACTAAGTCATTACTCAACTATATATTAAATTAGGATATATTTGATACCTGCTATATGTATAAATTGTTGCATATTATTGATGATGCACACAATCTGACTTTGTAAAAACCAATGCTTGGAAATAAAAATGACAAAGTGACACAACCAATGGTTACATTTGACACCAGAAAAAGGATAATTGGTTTTGGTGAAATTCTCTTAAAGTCAGAATATCTTGCAGTTTAATCACCAGAAGTCCATCACTGCACACTATATGTGGTGGCCATTGTTTAATAGCTGCCTTCATACTGATGATAAGGCCTGTGTGCTGAATCCAGAACATCCATTCATCTCAACTTAACTCCGTTCATTACCCCGCACAGATAACCCAGCAGCCGGAAAAGGCACAGTCAGCTGCCGACACTTTCTGAGATACACCAAATCAGTCTCTCTCTCGCCCTTTCTCTCTCTCTTACACAATAGAATAATTTGGTGGTCTACTTTAGTGCAGAGTTTTCACCTCCCACAGATGATTTGGGTTTGGTCATGGTGCTTGATTTTTAAATTATCCACATCAGATCAGTCCCACATTTTCATAGAAATATACATATTTGCTTGTCTTAAACTTTAAAAGCCAAGCCAAGTTTTTGAAGTATTGCTGGCATTTGAAGATTCTTCGGTGAGCGATTTGAGAGGTAATAACTCAACTAGGGAAACGTATCCAACCAAAATGTCATTTTTTTAGATCATTTATTTAAACTGATGAAGGCCAGCAGAACACGGCTGAGGTTGTGTCTGAAATCAGACACTCATTCCCTTCCCCTGACTCAATACATAAGGAGTTTTCTGTCATGGACTATACAGTGCACTCAGTTTGCACAGATAAAAAAATATTAATCAGACACTACTCGATCTCATGCCGGCCGCCGACAATGACGTCATTGCTGTTGCACAACTAAAACTGGCAACCCCACACGGCCATTTTGGACACCCCTCAGTTTGTCAGGCAAATCTCAAACCAACAGGTGTTGCAGTAATTAAAGCGGGCAAGCTACCTGGTTAAGAAATAAGTCATTCTACCCGACCTCAAATGCCTTGGCATGAAGCTTCCGTGTTCGCGTCATGGCCACCTGCGTGACCGACTCCAGGTAAGAGGGGGCGTCAGGAGACAGCTCTCTCCAATGTTTTGAATTTGGACTGTAGTATCCATTTTAAACACTAGGTGTCAGAGTTAAATATTGTCCCTTTTACTGAAACTTGCCTGTTGCCTAGCAAACCAAACATCGCCCTGCACTCTCGCTACTTTGTTTGTGTCCATGGTTTCCACAGACCAGCTACATAGTTTTATACAAGTATTTGCACTGTTGTTGTTTAGCTCTCTGACAGCTAGTTTAGTAGAAGTGTGTTGTCGGCTGTTTCACATAAAGTAACGAGTAAGAAGTGCTTTTGAATATCAGTAATTATAACAGCGTTATTGAATCTGGAAAGTAACTCATTTGTTACAAGTTACCGCAAATAGTAGTGGTTTTACAGTTAGCCGAATGATGATAGAATGAAATCAATTCATGACATTTCTCGATATATAAATTTGTACTTTTGAATTGTATGTGCGATTCTGTGGAACTGTGTATTATGAAAAGTTTTCTTGAAAGTTTGCTTATGCTCCATTTGGTGCAATACACACAAAAAATCTAAATCCTTCAACTTGTAACCTTTTAAATTCTCCGTATCCTCATTAAAGTTATCTCTGTGCCCACGCAGTGTCTAAAAACTGACATCAGACTGAAGCCACTAAATAACTAACACATGCAGTCACAAGTGGAGCTGAGTGAAAGAAGCAGCCATAAGCAGATCTGACCTGCAGAATGAGAAGCTGTAGACTTGCTGTATGCTGACCTGTCAGTCTGCCTCTGTTACCCCGGCGACTAGCAGGCCTCATTCTTTCCAGTCAGCCTCTCTATTTCTGCCAGTCTGATGAGGGGGATAAGCCGCAGGTCAGACTGCTCAGGACAAGTCATAACCATCCGAGTCAAGAGAAGAAGAACTCGATCCACCCTGCAGTACACTCCCACAAAGCCCTCAAACTAGTGCACCCTCAAACCAACACACACACAGCCATGCATACACACATACACACACAAACATACATATACACACCAGGGCAAGTAGGTCTCTGTTGACTGTCCCTAACTGTGTCACATGAGAATCAAACGCGAGTCCAATCACATTACAACACTAACAATGTTACCTGAAGTGGAGAGCAGTCACAAATGGAGCTGAATCATACTCCAAGTACTAGTCCTGATATCTGCAATGCTATTTCTTTTCAAGACATACTGTTGCTGTTCTCACAGCTGACACGGTTCATTACTGTCTGAAATGTCTCATTACACTCAGTTTTTGGACTTTAGGGTCTTGGTTTCTTTTGGTTTCAGCATTAGTTCTCCTTCAAACTCGAACCGAGTTAAGGAAAAACATTTGCAAAATCCAGATCCATCTTATCTCAACAAGGTTAAAGATACGATATGTAGATACCACCACCAGGGGGCTCTCAATCGATACTACAATTGCAAAAGATGACGTAGAGGCTACAAGTCTGTTTCTCATATCCACTGCGACTTTGGTTTGTGCACCAAATGCAATGAGCCCTGACACTTTATATTTCAATGTTGAAACAACTACTGTGTATGTCTTGGTATGCCTGTGCAGTTATACTACTCTATGCTAAGCTATATTCACTCCCTCTGTCTTATCAGGATGTTTTCAGGCCTCAAGTGTTTCACAGCAACAACAACAACAACAAAAGAGAAAGCAAGTTAAAAGAAAGATGATAGGTGACTGAAGCCAGATTTTAGCTTTTAGTCAGGGCTATCCAGGTTTACAGGCTAACCTCAAACTCCTTCATGTTTCCATTTAACTAAACAGTGAGATGCAA